>CM059433.1:18206240-18899823 GCA_030390025.1 Squalus acanthias
ACATGTGTATCGAAAAATGGTTTAGAATTCCGAATGATGGTACGTTTGAATATAGACTTTGGACTAATGTTTAAGGATTGGATTCTTTAATTAAACTGCTAGACTTTTACCAAATTGGAATAAGTTAGGCTACACCAATAAAATTATTCTGTTGGAAACCATTATAATTCCTCAACATTACGATAGATACCATTCGATTTGTATTATTGTATTCTAATGGAAGTAAGTGATAAATGGCAATCACTAAGGTTATAAATTACCTAAATCAGCGCCTTTGTTATATACTGTCTGCCACGTTCTCAGTAATTATTATCTGAACTGTTTTTGTTTAGGCTAGAACATTGATCTTTAAAACCCAATGTGTCAGTGAATAGGAGCTTGGATGTGTTTTTGTAGAATGTGGAATATTTATACTTGGCATGGTTCTGTGCCATGCTGCTGGGGAGCTGCCAAGTATAGGCCAAACAATTCCTTAGTTGGAGTGGAAAGGGAAACCTGAATGGTCCAGTGTCCTGGGTTGCATTGACACACCTAATAGCTGGTTATGGAGCGATAATACCTTTGGAGCAGCTCTTTCATCTACCCTCTCAGTTGGAGTATGATGAATGAAATGTGAAAAGACATAATTTTCAAAAATAGTATTTGAGTTCATTTTCAATTTGTATTTTGAATAGTTTGTTTGAATTATTTTTGCACACTGTTTAATGTTTTCTGCTAAACGAGAGTCGACAAATAGTCTTCTCCTAGGCTGCTGCTGCTGATCTGTAACCAACTTGGTGGAGGTGCATGATGTCGAGTTGTCGGTTGCCCCTTAAAACAAACTCGCCCTGCTTACTGCTTGATGCTCCCTCGCTCGCACAGTGAGCACCTGATCCCAGTCATGCTGCTATTTTAGTTTTTTGTAAAAAATGTACCTTTTCCCCTCCACCCTGTCTTCCTATTCTACTGCAATGGCAGTTGAGCAGGTAAACATGAATACAATTTCTGTTTTTAAGAATTATTTACCTCTTTTTTCTTTTTAAAAGGATTGAAATTTTTCTTAAAACTAGTGGAACTCCTTTACTTGTGTTCATGGTGAGTTAAGAGGATATGATGGAGACAGTGAAGTCAGTAGATAGTCGTAGAGAGATTTGTAATTGGCTATAGCTTTCTGGGAAACAATTCAAAAATGTGAGATTTTTTCTTTTGTGCTAAAAGTACATTTTATGTGTAATGCATTTGATACGCAAAATTATTATTTATAAAAAAAATCTTCTCTAATCTTGATTATTTTGGCTTTCACACCTTGCATCACTCTCATGGTTGATTCCCAAGTCTCCATAGTTCCAAGATGTCTATCTCTGCTTTAAGATCTAGGTAAGCTTTTGATAATGTGCCCAGGATAAAACAGCCAAACCCTGTCTGGTAATTGTTTTAAAGCTTCCCATAACAAGTAGACAACCTTCCATCAAGCTCCTCGAGTAGACCAAATAAGAAGTAAAGTGCGCAACTCTAAGAAGGAAGCTATTTTAAAAAATTTGTTCCTGGGATGTGGGCGTCGCTGGCAAGGCCAGCATTTATTGCTCATCCCTAATTGCCCTTGAAAAGGTGGTGGTGAGCCGCCTTCTTGAACCACTGCCTTTTGAAGTGTAGTCACTGTTTTAATTTAGGGAACTTTTAAGTCCTGAGAGGAATGACTGGGCCTTGGAAGACACCTCCGACATTGCAGAGCTCCATTAGTACAGCACTGGAGTGTCAGCCTGGATTATGTGCTCAAATCTCTAGAGAGGGACTCGGGTGAGAGTGCTACCCACTAAGCCAAGGCTGACACCAAACAATGTCGAATGGACCGATTCTGACTGGTTCCTTCTCTGAAATATCTAATTTAAAAAAAATTCATACACAGAATGTGCGCATTGCTGGCAAGGCCTACATTTATTGCCCATCCCTAATTGCCCTTGAGAAGGTGGTGGTGAGCCGCCACCTTGAACCGCTGCAGTCTGTGTGGTGAAGGTACTCCCACAGTGCTGTTGGGTAAGGAGTTCCAGGATTTTGACCTAGCGACGATAAAAGAATGCCGATATATTTCTAAGTCAGGATGGTGTGTGACTTGGAGGGGAACTTGGAGGTGGTTGTGTTCCCATGCATCTGCTGCCCTTAACTTCTAGGTGGTAGAGGTCGCGGGTTTGGGAGGTGCTGCCGAAGAAACCTTGGTGAGCTGCTACAGTGCATCTTGTAGATGGTACACACTGCAGCCACGGTGCGCCGGTGGTGGAGGGAGTGAATGCTTAAGGGTGGTGGTTGGGGTGCTGATCAAGCGGGCTGCTTTGTCCTGGATGGTGTTGAGCTTCTTGAGTGTTGTTGGACCTGCACTCATTCAGGCAAGTGGAGAGTATTCCTCTGACCTGCTCTTATAGCCACAGTATTTATGTGGCTGGTCCAGTTAATTTTCTGGTCAATGGTGACCCCCCCCCCCCCCCAGGATGTTGATGGTGGGGAATTTGACAATTGTAATGCCATTGAATGTCAAGGGGAGGTGGTTAGACTCTCTTATTGGAGATGGTCATTGCCTGGCACTTGTGTGGCACGAATCTTACTTGCCACTTATCAGCGCAAGCCAGGATGTTATTATCCTGGTCTTGCTGCATGTGGTCACGGACTGCTTCATTATCTGACCAATTGCGAATGGAACTGAACACAGTGCAATCATCAGCGAACATCCCACTTCTTACCTTACGTTGGAGGGAAGGTCATTGATGAAGCAGCTGAAGATGTTTGGGCCTAAGATACTGCCCTGAGGAACTCCTGCAGTGATATCCTGGGGCTGAGATGATTGGCCTCCTACAACCACCACCTTTGTGCTAGATATGACTCCAGCCAGTGGAGAGTTTTCCCCCTGATCCCCATGGACTTCAATTTTACTCGGGCTCCTTGGTGCCACACTTGGTCAAATGCTGCCTTGATGTCAAGGACAGTCACTCTCACCTCACTTGGAATTCAGCTCTTTTGTCCATGTTTGGACCAAGGCTGTAATGGGCTCTGAAGCTGAGTGGTCCTGGCAGAACCCAAACTGAGCATCGGTGAGTAGGTTATTGGTGAGTAAGTGGCTCCTCATGAGATTTTCTAACTGTCCCCTGATTTACTAGAAAGTATTTTTTCCCTGGAAAAATAATTACTGGGACTTCCTAGATTTTGAATATGTCTTCCCCGCCCGCCCCCCCCCCCCCCCTCATAGAAACTGAAGTAATCATAGAGCACTGTTTCAACTTTGAATTATTTCTCTATCCAACTTATAACTGATAAAACTTAAAACATTGTTTCAAACTAAATTCGCTTCAAGAATCTGGGCTGCTGGCATTTTTTACTAACTGCCGATGTTGTGTGACTGGATTTTAAAGGGATAGCCACTAACTAAAATGAGACAAAAATAATGAATTTTCATCACTGAGATATATAGTTTATGATAAAATCTATTGTCTATATTAATTTACAAACTTTTATTTTGTATTGCTAGAAACAACATGTAAGGCGTTAACTCACGGGGCCACGCAATGTATTTTTTTTGTAACAAAATCATGAGCTCATGAGCTCAAGTCAGACAGTTTGGCTGCTAGGTTTTGGTCAAGGTTTGAGTTAATTGCTTACAGAATGATTGTCTGGCCGGTGAATTGGCTCATCATCAAGGGTCATTATGTGCCCTCCCAAACACCTTATGCCATTGTCAAATATTGCCTATGTTCCTTAATCATTCTTTGATGCACCTTGTTACTTAATGATGTATTCTGTTCAATTTGTTGAACATGGCACACGGACCGTCTGGTTACTAGAAGTCTCTTCAGTAAAACATTCCAAGCAATTGATAACCTGTGAATGACTGCTGTTCTGAGTGAATTTAGAGAGGTGTATGCAGCCACTTCTTACCTTTACCTCTGTATAGGGTTTGGGTTGTATTCCTATGAGGAAACTGTGGCTCAGTCTCCCTCCAGGTGGGCAGTGAACTGTTCTGAGGCAGTCATGATCTGTCTTTGATCAGTGGGCGAACCTTGCAGCCAAGAGCTACAGGGATATTTGGTTTTAAAGTCAGTGTCAGTGTAGCCAGAAAGTGGCTAGATTGAGCTTGCAGTATGTGGCCCTGTTTGGAGAGAAATCGAGTGGCATCTATTATTTTATGTTTTCATGGTGTTATACTGGTAACCTTTTGTTCATCTGTCTTGTATAAATAAAATCACTTGTTGGTGGAAAGCCTTGTGTCTCAGCTTGGTATGAGTGTGCATCCAGTCTGCTTCTCGTGAAAGGTGAATTAACGTGGAAGCATGTGATTTATTCCCGTAACTTGTATACGGAGTAAGGATTCTCTGTTGTGATCCCGGTGTGTCTATCATTTGAATAAATATTGGGCAGGGAAAGGTGCACTTTGGATCATGGGGGTCGCAAAGTCTGCTTAAGGGACTGTTCCCTCTTCAAACCTCTCCGCCACTCTACCTCTCTCCTCCTTTAACACACTCCTTAAAACCTACCTCTTTGATCAAACTTTTGGTCATCTGTCCCATTGTCGTCTCCTTTGGCTCAGTGTCAATTTTTATTTGTCTGATTACGCTCCTGTGAAGCGCCTTGGAACATTTTACTACATTGAAGGCGCTATATATATTTTTTATACATATATCTTTTATATGCAAGTTGTTGTTGATAAGCCTGAAAAAGCATCTGTTGTTATAACCCCAAAACATAGCCTTAATATAGAAAGAGAATGGCTTTAAATACCTGGAAATTCTCTGACCTGTTTCCACAAGTAATGGCTGATATGTTTATTAAAATGTTACTTGAGATGATGGTAGTGGCAAGTAACTGTTACGAAAACTAGAATGGTATGCTTCGAAAAACATCTCTACCTTGTATAAATCCTGTTGGTCATCCCTTCCTTCACAATACATAAAGAAGGATTATCAAAGTATTCATCCTTGGCACAGAATTATTATACATAAATATTTCTTTGACATGTGTCACTAATATTTTGTTACATACTTGACTGTTTAACTGCCAAAAATATGCAGCATGTGTGTTACTCATTTATAGTGGATTAGAATCTTACGACTTTTTGATGAGAATATTTCGGCATGTTTTAAAGATTTAGATCTCAAAGTCGGGTTTTTGTCACGTAAATCCTATAAGTAAAGCACTAAACTGTCGGTATTGTCTTACAATGCGTTCAGCTTTAATTGTTTCAACTTTTGAGGAATTATTGTCCTACAAAATAAATTAGCATTCATATTGAAAGTGATATAATAAAACTATTAATTGAAAGTTAGTAACATTTTTAAGATCCACAGTTATTTTTATAAATTTGTCTTGATTTCAAAACCTATGCTTTAGTATCAAGTTTTATTACTTAATCTCAGCAACATAATGCCATTCAGTTCTAATGGGAGAGGCCGAGGAAAGGTTGTATCGACAGCAGTTGAGTCAGCTGCTTATACTGCAGGTTACTGATTTCTAAGAAAATCTATAACATTGTTAGTAATGAGGAGTAGTTCACACAGGACTTAGTAAAAGATGCCACATACTGGGTAAACATTTAGGTTTGGATTTTTTTTGTACTGCTTGTCTCCCTGATTCAACAGCAAGTCATTCTTCAGTTGAGATTGGGAGTTAGTGTTATTTTTTTTCCCCTGTTCTGATGTGAATATCTCCGTTTGATCTGAGCGTTTTTTGTTTGTGAATTTGTGCTGCAAAATTTGATCTACAATAACATGTCTGAAGGCCAGGAGGCTGGGAGATGTTTTCTCATGTACATCTGTTTTACAGACTGCTACTCTGTAATGATGTTGTCAGTCTCAAACTGTGTTGTTTAGGGATTCCATTCGATTATAACCTTGCAAAAATGAGACAAATAAGTTGTGAAGTAGAGATTGTGTGTAATAGAATTGCATTCTTATCAATATTTGTTGAGATTTTTATCTGGAAAAATCTATTTGGAGCATATCCCATATTGATCTCTTCACTGGTATTACTGTAACTGCAACACTTGCAGCAATAAACTCTTGTTTTTAGTTTTGTTCACTGTTTACTTCTATAATGACTTTAAGAATATGCATTTCTGTTTTATACTGTTTGTAGAATACAATGCACATATACAATTTTATTGGTTGGGCAAATTAAGAAAATAGTTCATACTTCTAGCTTTTTTGGAACTGAATCTGTAAATCAATTACGATAGCAAAATTACGATACCAGTGCTTCCGACATGTCTTCCTTTTTCCTCAACCGAGGATTCCCCTCTACCGTGGTCGACACGGCCCTCGACCGTGTCCGTTCTATCTCCCGCACTTCTGCCCTCACCCCTGCCCCTCCCTCCCGGAACCACGATAGAGTTCCCCTTGTCCTTACCTTTCACCCCACCAGCCTCCACATTCAACGGATCATCCTCCGCCATCTCCAGCGTGATCCCACCACCAAACGCATCTTCCCCTCCCCTCCCCTTTCAGCATTCCGCAGGGACCACTCCCTCCGCGACACCCTAGTCCACTCCTCTACCACGTCCCGCACCCCTTCCCCTTCGCCCGGCACCTTCCCGTGCAAGCGCAGGAGATGCAACACATGCCCTTATACCTCCCCTCTTCCCACTGTCCAGGGCCCTAAACACCCCTTCCAGGTGAAACAGCGATTTACTTGTACTTCCTGCAATTTAGTATACTGTATTCGCTGCTCACGATGTGGTCTCCTCTACATTGGGGAGACCAAATGCAGATTGGGTGACCGCTTTGCGGAACACCTCCGTTCAGTCCGTAAGGGGGACCCCGAGCTCCTGGTCGACTGTCACTTTAATTCACCGCTTCACTCCCACTCTGACCTCACCGTCCTCGGCCTATTACACTGTTCCACGGAAGCGCAGCGTAAGCTCGAGGAACAGCACCTCATCTTTCGTTTAGGCACGCTACAGCCCTCTGGACTCAATATCGAGTTCAACAATTTTAGATCATAACCTTAGCCCCTATCACATTTATATTTTATTTTTTCATCCACCCTTTTATTTGCCCCCCCCCCCCCCCCTTTTTTCCCTCCTAGAAGCTGGCAGCTGTCCTTCATTCTGCCAGTGCATTTCACACTTCTTTCAGCCTTAACCTGTCACATTAACACCGCCTCTTGCCTTGAATATCTCTTAATGTCTCTTAATCTCTCCTTTTGTTCTTTCATCCCCTCCCCCTTTTGCCAGCTTTATCCTTGCCTTAAATCTATTTGATTTCCTGCTGTTTCCAGTTCTGATGAAAGGTCTCGACCTGAAACGTTAACACTCTTTCTCTCTCCACGGATGCTGCCTCGCCTGCTGAGTGTTTCCAGCGTTTTCTGCTGTAAATCAATTATTTCATTATTTTGGTGATGAATTTGATCAGCACATACTTTGGGTATATGCTAAGCAACATGTATGTTGTTCCACCAGCTGTGGGATACTGCAAGCACATTTTTGACTGATTACAAGATATTACATGGTTATCATTTAATGAGTAACTTACCAAAAAAAACTTCTCATTCCCGACAGAGGGGAAATACAGGGGGGTGTGACCAGTTCTTGCACAATCGCCCATGTCAAAGTGTAATTTTTTTGCATGTTTTGTGCTTCCATCCCTCCCTCTCCATTTCTCTCACCATGTTGGAGGTGCCTGCACTTGTCAGTTAACAATGGACATTCCTGGACATACCTCAGAACTCCTGAGTTGAATTGTCTTTTTAATTTTGTTCCCCTCTAACTAACTATATAGACTATGTGGTCGAGTTTCCACTAGTTATATCAACGCAATCCAGGCGGAATCTACCAAATCAGTGCAAAAAGATTGTGGTATTTTCACATAAGTGAGTTACGCCCAAAACCACTTGTGCTCGTGTTTTCCACGATCTTTTAAACTGGTTCAAAAATCACTTTGCCTGAAGCCGGCCCCAGGGCTGCGCCCCCCACCGACTCAAAACTGGCCATGCCCCCAGGTTGTCATAATGGAGATGGTGAGTTCTGCTGATCGTGCCTGGTTGGGAGGAGTCGGCCATTTTTTATCTGGGTAAATTCTCAGGTGTGTAAGTAGATTATTGAATTGATAGCTGAAGCAGAGGCATTTTTTCTTTAATTTTAAGATTCTTGGAAATAAAAGATGCAATAAATGGAATCTTATTGCCCACATATCTGTATGATTGATATTTGGTACTGTACTGATGGCTTGGTAATTAATGCATAAATTATTGCTGTTGGATGTTATCAAAATAAAACATTTGCGCATGTTAATAATGGGTCAGTTGTTTTATTTTTGTTTTCCTTTCAGATTTTTCTCAGTCAACCATGGGGAAAAAGACCTAAATTGAGTGTAAACTGTACACGCATTTCAAGACCATTTTTTGTATTTTGCCAAATGTTGTCCTTTTTTATGTTACACTGCGTGATGCCTCCATAAATGTATAACACAACTTTGTGAACAGGTTATTGCGTATTATGTAAACCCAATCTATGTTAACTTGCTTGTCATACCAGTTACCAACTAATTCAACTATCTTGTCATCATCATGTTACTTAAAAATAATACAGCTGGTCTCATTGCGTTAGGAAATTGGTCATCTGCTACACAGCAGGGCCTTTCTCCGCTTCCTCTATCTGTATTTCCTCAACGGGCTTTATTGTACCTGACGTTCTGAAATACAGCACATCACAGAAGGAGCTTGGTGTAGTTGATCTTAACATAAGAACATAAGAACATAAGAAATAGGAGCAGGAGTAGGCCAATCGGCCCCTCGAGCCTGCTCCGCCATTCAATAAGATCATGGCTGATCTGATCCTAACCGCCAATCTACTATCACAGAACCATCTCCTGCATCTAACAGAATTGCACACACGAAATAGGAGCAGAATCAGGCTACACGGTCCCTGGGCCCGCTCCACTACCCACAGGGCCATGACCGATCCGAACCTAGACTCATGTCCAAATTCCTGCCCGCTCCCCGTAACCCTTAATGCCCTTTACTTCTAGGAAACTGTCTATTTCTGTTTTAAATTTATTTAATGATGTAGCTTCTACAGCTTTTGTGGCAGCATATTCCATGGACCTACCACCCTCTGAGTGAAGTAGTTCCTCCTCATCTCAGTTTTGAAAGAGCAGCCCCTTATTCTAAGACTATGTCCCCTAGTTCTAGTCTCACCCGTCATCGGGAACATCCTCCCCGCATCCACCCGATCCAACCCCTTCACAATCTTATATGTTTCAATAAGATTGCCTCTCATTCTTCTGAACTCCAATGAGTAGAGTCCCAATCTACCCAACCTCTCCTCATATGACCACCCCCTCATCCCCGGGATTAACCGAGTGAACCTTTTTTGCACTGCCTCGAGAGCAAGGATGTCTTTCCTTAAGTAAGGACACCAAAACTGTATGCAGTATTCCAGGTGCGGTCTCACCAATACCTTGTACAACTGAAGCAATACCTCCCTATTTTTATATTCTATCCCCCTAGCAATGAAAGCCAACATTCCATTTGCCTTCTTAATCACTTGCTGCACCTGCATACTAACCTTTTGAGTTTCGTGCACCAGGACCCCCAGATCCCTTTGCACTTCAGTACTCTCCAGTTTCTTGCCATTAAGATAATAAATTGCTCTAGGATTTTTCCTGCCAAAGTGCATCACCTCACACTTTCCAGTGTTGTATTCCATCTGCCAAATCTCTGCCCACTTACTTAGCCTGTCTATGTCCCCTTGCAGGTTTTTTATGTCCTCCTCACTCACTACTTTCCCTCCCATCTTAGTATCATCTGCAAAATCAGTGACCTGCCCACTATGGAAAAATATCTGGTGTCCTGTAGTCCAAGGGTATCCAAGAGGCAGATCGTGGACCAGTTGAAACCTGCGAGCTCCTTTGATTTTGGCCTGTGGAACTCTTGCTGGCTCTTGTCATCTTTCTGTAAACTTGGTGCTTCAACTCTCTAAAGTTGCCAAGGCCTGGAGGACTGCAAAAAGAATGCAGCCTGATTGGTGAAAATCCACTGTTACAAATTTGGGTTTGCTGCAGGTGTCTACTTGGCTTCAGTGCTCTGTTACTCCCTTAAACAATCTAGTTGCCTGCTTTCCTGAAAGAAGTTCGTTCCCACTGCCCTGTATCTGCTAGTGCAATAGCAGGATGTAACAGTGAAACTCGCTTGTCATCTGGACCGGATCTACAAGTAATCCTTTAATCTCTTCGACGGTGGACCGAGATAACACAAGGCGATACTTCTTTATTCTTTCTTTATGTAAACTTCTTTATTCCATGGTAGGTAAAATGTACAGAACATTGTGCAAGTGAATTTCATTATTCTCAATCAGTTCAACTTTTGTTTGTGTACTGTTATAAAATTGAAGAACTCGTGTACATTAGCCCACTTGGGTAGGTCCTTTACTTAGCGTAAACCCACTAACTCTCCCTGACCAGAGCAGGTGGCCTCCTCTTGCCGCCTGTTGCTGCTTGAGACACTGTTTTGATGTCTGTATTGATTCTTAATAAGTCACTCTCCCATGACCCACAGAGCTCAAAAGATTGTCAACACCACGGTGCTAGATGTCTACCTGACTGGCTTAACATTGCTAATAAATTGGCCATTGTTTTGGGATCTGTGCAAAACAAATGCTCATCCCACATTTAAATCACCTCCCTCTGTCTTTGGATGGTCAACCTAGCATGGGGCTTCTAGGGAAACCACTTCCTTTCAGGCAAGCTTCTGCCCAAAACACACCCTTTTGTGGAAAGACAGATGGTTACAGAATCTTGAACGGGCCCGAGAACTTTAAAGAACTGAAAGTTCCAAGTTTGGGGGTTTTGGTGGAAGATTGCAATGAGAAGAAGTAGTGGGGTGGGGGGTGGGGGGGGCATTGTTTTTTGAGACTGTGAGGGAATCTTGCCTTGTGTGTAGGGGGTTTCCCTTTTGGGAGTCTTGTTTTTGAGTGCATGGGTGGGGTCTCACTTTGTGTATAAGGGGAGTTTGCATAATCGCATATGGCCCATTGACTAGTTTTGGCACGTGTATGTGCCCCAGCTCCGAAACGTTGGACTTCTCTACTGTAATTAACACTTATAACCTCCATGTGTGTAATTGGAATTTGAGCCAAATCTGGGGTACTGAACTTTGGAAAGGTTTTATTATTTTGTTTCAATTTCCCTGAAATGTGCCAGAGATTCTAAATCTCATCCGTGAGCAAAATCTAGATGTTTATTTTGGAAACTGGCTTACATGTGAAGATGGGGCTTTTCACAGCAATCTCTATATTTTCGGAGGAAGACGTGTGGATTTATGCGTTTAAAATAAGAAAATGTTGTATAATATCTATTTATATGCTAGAGAGCATTGTGACTTTCTGTGGGATAAAATAGATGCCGACAGTTTGTTAAATTTGGAGTAATGTAATTTGAAACATCTCTCTATGGTTGCTGTGGTTTAACAAAATAATGGGTTGAACTAGACCTTGGTCTAAAATTAAGACAGTACACGCTGTAATCATTGTTTTGCTTCATTTACTGATAAATGTGACAATTAAATAAATCAAGCAATCAGACTTGTTTATTGCTGTTTGTCAGTATTGCAATTTGATACAAAGCTGAAGGCTACCAGCATTAGCCAAGAGGTTGCAGTTTCAGAGGGATATTGAAAGGAAGACTTGCATTTATATATGTCTTTTACGACTTCAGGGCGCCCCAAAGCGCTTTACAGCCAATTCGGTACTTTTGATGTGTAGTCACTGTTGTAATGTAGGAAACGTTAATACATTGAATGTAAGTGAAGACATGTTGATTGAATTGGCTTTATGCAGCATCTTGCCTTGCTGTTTTGCACTTTTTGCAACTTGCATCAACTATGTCACAATTATTTTACTTAGGAGGGAAACTTTGTAATCGTTATTAGGTTAGTTTAAGGACTTAGAAGACTAGCTTTCAGAAGAATTATTTTTAATAATACTTTGATACAAGTCCTAAGAATAGTGATCTACTCTTATGTGTTCTAAAACTAGGAGAGAGCTATGCTTGTCTCTTGTGGCTGCAGAAGGAAAAAAGTAAGTACTCAACCACCAGTACTCAACTACCTAGAAGGACAAGGGCAGCAGGCGCATGGGAACACCTCCAAGTCTCTCACCCATCCTGACTTGGAAGTATATCGCCGTTCCTTCACCGTCGCTGGGTCAAAATCCTGGAACTCCCTCCCTAACAGCACTGTGGGAGTACCTTCACCACACGAACTGCAGTGGTTCAAGAAGGTGGCCCAGCACCACCTTCCCGAGGGCAATTAGGGATGGGCCATAAATGCTAGCCTTGCCAGCGACGCCCACATCCCATGAACGAATAAAAAAAAGAAGGGTATCTACTTTTCCAATTAATCAGCCAGAATATTTGCAGGACAAAAGCCTTGTGTAAGATACTGTATCATTGTACATCCAGTTAACACCAAGCTTCATACCAATCTGACATACACAACCTCCCAACTTGAGAATGATTATATACAAATTGTGTAATTTGTATTCTACTTGCCCTCATTCCCATTCCGTTATACTGCTGTATCATGTGTAAGATCAATATTTGGGGACTCTTGTCTGCCAATTTACTTTATCCATATGGGGGTCCCCCTCCATTGTGGTGGATAATGTAGCATTATTAGTTTTAAAATTGATAAATTGATGCAGTGAAATATCTTGTTGCAGTGGATGCAGATTATCTTCAGAGTTTTCAAATCTGTCCTTAAGAGGAAAATCCATTGCCCACGCTTCCTTGATAGCTCACCTGGCCATGGAAGTAAATCTGAAACACTAAAGTGAACAAATTCAACCCAAACAAGGGATAATTTAATTAGTCTTTTTCTATTCACATCCCCCCCCCCCCCCCCCCCCCCCCCTGCCAACCAACGATGAACACCTAACCTTAGTACTTGAGCTTTGTAGGAAGCCACTACAGTGAGTATAGGCCTACTGCTGTGGTGGCAGCATTGTTCATTAATGAGCCTCACTTTTATCAGCAGGCTCCTTCCAGCTTAAGGTCAAAAGTGGGGATGTTCGCTGGTGATTACAGTGTTCAGTTCCATTCGTAACTCCTCAGAAAAAGAAGCAGTCCATGCCCACATGCAGCAAGACCTGGATGACATTCAGGCTTGGGTTGATAACTGGCAGGTAACATTCACGCCACACAAGTGCCAGGCAATGACTATCTCCAACAAGTGACAGTCTAACCACCGCCCCTTGACATTCAATGGCATTGCCATCGCAGAATCCCCCACCATCAACATCCTGGGGGGGGGTCACCATTGACCAGAAACTTAACTGGACCAGCCACATAAATACTGTGGCCACAAGAGCAGGTCAGAGGCTGTGTATTCTGCGGCGAGTGTCTCAACTGCTGAATCCCCAAAACCTTTCCACCATCTACAAGTCACAAGTCAAGAGTGTGATGGAATACTCTCCACTTGCCTGGATGAGTGCAGCTCCAACAACACTCTAGAAGCTCAACACCATCCAGGACAAAGCAGCCCGCTTGATTGGTACCCCATCCACCACTTTAAACATTCACTCTCTCCACCACCGGTGCACCGTGGCTGCAGTGTGTACCATCTACAAGATGCACTGCAGCAACTCACCAAGGCTTCTTCGGCAGCACCTGCCAAACCCGCGACTTCTACCACCTAGAAGGACAAGGGCAGCAGGTGCATGGGAACACCATCACCTGCAAGTGCCCCTCCAAGTTTCACACCATCCTGACTTGGAAATATATCGCTGTTCCTCCATCGTCACTGGGTCAAACTCCTGGAACTCCCTCCCCAACAGCACTATGGGAGTACCTTCACCACACAGACTACAGCGGTTCAAGAAGGCGGCTCACCACCACCTTCTCGAGGGCAATTTGAGATGGGCAATAAATGCTGGCCTTGCCAATGACGCCCACATCCCAGGAACAAATTTTTAAAAAGTTAGTAAAATGAAGCTGCTAATTTGTACTGAATTATGGATTGTTTTGCTGTAGAATTATTTTCCTCAGCAGCTGGATTGAAACTGCTTAAACTCGTTTCATGTTGGACCCTTTATCAGTTTGAATTGAATTTGATTCCACTCATGGAAGTGAAAAGATGGTGTTGCAGCTCTCTATGCCAGTCCTTTGTTAAAAGCATTAAACTGATCGTAAACACATTTAGCACACTTCCAAAATAATTTTAAGAACAATGGTAGCCTTGATAAATTTGCTACATGTCTAGTATTTTGTTCTTGGGCACCTTTTACACTTATGTCAACAAAGTGCCTTGGGTTGACTAGTTGTCAATCTCTGATGGTTGCTCCGTGTCAATAATGCTGCTAAAATTTCCAACGGGAAACATTGAGAGAAAAACAACACAATGATTCTTTTTCTGGTCTGAAAAACAACTTTGCTGTCTTTTTGGTGAACTCCATGTTACAATACCACTGATTGTCACTTGTAATGCTCATTAGCTAAATTATTTTTCTGTTAGGATTTTTATTCTCTTCTGTGCTCTGCCCGCAGAGAAAAATAATTTCTTCTCAAAATTTGACTACACTATACATGTTGCATGTGTTACTGCAACGCATTCCAAGAAAGTAGAGCCAAAGGACCTCGAGGGAAATTATTGCAAAGTAAGTTTGAAACAGATATTGTGAAATCTTGTCTTCAAAAAGAGCTAAATGTTTGGGGTTATTCAAAATAAACTTGGTTGCCTTGAAGGGAGAGTTAATGTATTGAATGAATTTGCTTCATTGGGCTGAGTGGCCTTTTCTCATCCGCGACTTTCCTTGTGTTCTTGTATCTCAGTTAGATGCGAGCCAAAGTTTTGTTTCCTTGTTCAGTTAATCCTTGTAATGGAAAAAGAGATGTGCAGCTATTACTGCTGAGTTCAGGATAACTAAAAAGGGTTCACTTTAATGGAAAGTGTTGCTCTTATGTGAAATTTGTTTTTGTGGAAAGCTGTAAGGGCTTGTCCTCTGGTTCAGTGAGATAAACCTGTAGCTAAGATAGTATCTTTTACAATGTTCAGCTGATTTTATTCTGAAAAGGGAACAGAGGGTTATGCTGATAGATTTAGATGAGGAAGGACGGGAGGAGGCTCGAGTGGTTGGGCCGAATGACCTGTTTCTGTGCTGTATATCCTATGTAATCCTATGTATTGGTAATTTTAGGGAAAGAGAAAACTAGATTGATATTTCCAACAATAAGAAGTCTAATGAATGTACTGCTTTATAACATTTTTAGTTTTTCAGGGGTTAGTGCTAACACTGGATACAGTTATTTCACTCTATTCTAACATGTTCTAGGAAATTTGAGGCTAAATAGGAATTGATCATATTTCTGCCCCAAATGTTCAACCTCCATGTAAGATTGTGAATTGTCATCCGATAAGAACATAAGAAATAGGAGCAGGAGTAGGCCATTCGGCCCTTCGAGCCTGCTCCGCCATTCAGTGAGATCATGGCTGATCCTCTGTCTCAACTCTATTCACCGGCCCTATCGCCATATCCCTTGATGCCCTTACTAGTCAGAAATCTATCGACTTCTGTTTTGAATATACCCAATGACTGAGCCTCCACAGCCCTCTGGGGTAGAGAATTCCAAAGATTCACCACCCTCTGTGAAGAAATTTCTTCTCATCTCAGTCCTTGAATGGCCTACCCTTTATCTTGAGGCTGTGGCCCCTGGTTCTAGACTCCCCAGCCAAGGGAAATATTCTCCCAGCATCCATCCTATCAAGTCCTGTAATAATTTTGTATGCTTCAATGAGATCCCCTCTCATTCTTCTGATGAGGGAAAATGGTCATGTAGAGAGACACACTCGGTCACTTGGTTTGATGTTTTTATTCGGGGAAAAAATAAGGATGAAGTTCCCGTTCCTGGCAACAGGCTTGATAAGAAATTGTCAGATGCTTTTGCAGTTTTGATTGAAGTTTGCTGTGTGATGCCATCTTGGCTTAGTGGTAGCACTTGCCTGTTGAGCCAAACATAATCTAGGCTGACACTTCACTGCAGTTCTCTGAGGGTGTGATGCCTTGTTGGAGACGCTGTCTTTTGGATAAGATGTTCAAGTGAGGCCCTGTGGACCTAAAAGATTCCACAGCATTATTTGAAGAAGAACAAGAAAGTTCCAGGTGTCCTGGCGAACATTTGTTCCTCAACCAGCACCACCAAAACAGAATAACTGATCATTTATCTCAGTTGCTGTTTGTGAGAACTTGCTGCCTCTTTTGCCTCCATAACAATGGTGACTACTTGACTTCAAAGGTCCTTCATTGATTGTGACACATTTCCTGAAGCTGTGACACATTTCCTGAAGCTGTGAAAGGTGTTATATAATTAGAATTCTCTCCTTCCTCCTCTTTTTTTCTTCAGCCCATCTTCTGCTGAAAGTCATCCATGCCTTTGTCGCCTCCAGACTCAACAAATACAATGCTCTCCTAGCCAGCCTTCAGTTCATTCAAAACTATCCCGCAGCAAGTCCTGTTCACCCAGCACCCCTGTCCCCACTGACCTACATTGCCACCTGGTTCCCTGTGCTTCAAATTTAAAATTCTCGGACTTGTGATAAATTTCATCATTGTGCTACCCTTTCCTATCTCTCTAAGCTCTTCCAGCCCTAGAACTCCGCCTGAACCCTCCAATAAGGCCTGTTGTACCTCCACCGCCCCTCTTTCCCCCACCCCCCCACACCACACCATTGGCAGCCGTGCCTTCAGCTGTCTAGTCTCAGCACTCTGCAATTCCCTCCTTAAACCCCTCTGACTCTCCACTTCCCTCTCCTCCTGTAATACCTGCTGAAACCCACTTCTTTGACCAAGATGCTCCATCTAAAACCTAATATAGGGATGGCAGTGCAGGTGGTGTGCCTCAACTGCAGCATGTGGGAGTTTGTGGAGAGCCTTGTGATCCTGGACAACCACGTTTGCAGTAAGTGCCTACATCTTGAGGAACTTCAGCTCAAGAGTTGTTGAGCTGGAGTCTGAGGTGCAGACATTGCGGGGCATCAGGGAGGAGGAGAGTTACCTGGACACTTTGATCCAGGAGGCAGTCACACCCCTTAGGTTAGGTAGTGGTACAGGTCTGGTTAGTGGTCAGGGACAGGAGGGTGTGACTGCAACTCAGGCAGGTAAGGGGACCCCAGGTGAAGTGCTGGAGGAGCCTCCGCATTTGTCTTTATCCAACAGGTATGAGGTTCTTGCTACCTTTGTGGATGAGGGAAAAGCCTGCAGGATGGATGAGCAAGCTGACCATGGCACCAGTGGTGCAGGAGGCCATTCAAGTGGGGGGAGGGGGGGGGGGGGCGGTGAAAGGGAATGTAGTTGTGGTAGACAGGGCTTTAAACTAATGTGGGGGGAGGATTCAGGAAAGAGTAAATTTAAAAGCAGCAAGAGAAATGTCAAGGCTCTAGAGCAGAGCAGCAAGGGGCAGAAAACATTGGTGGGAATTGTTTATAGGCCCCCAAACAGTAGTTGTAATGTAGGGCAGAGTATAAATTAGGAAATTAGAGGCGCATGTAACAAGGGTAATACAGTAATCATGGGGGACTTTAATTTACATATAGAGTGGGTGAACCAAATTTGCAACAATAGTGTGGCAGACAAATTCATGGAATGTATACAAGATAGTTTTCTAGATCAGTATGTTGAGAACCAGCTAGGGAACAGGCTATTTTAGATCTAGTATTGTGCAATGAGAAAGGGTTAATTAATAGTCTTGTAGTAAAGGAGTCCTTAGGGAAGTGTGATCATAATATGATAGAATTTTATATTAAGTTTGAAAGTGATTTAGTTAAATCTGAAACTAGGGTCTTAAATCTAAACAAAGCAAACTACGTAGGTATAAGAGTCGACTTGGCTAAGGTAGATTGGGAAACTACATTAAAAGGTATGATGGTAGACAAGCAATGGCTAGCATTTAAAAAAAACAATTCATAATTTACAACAAATATACATTCCTTTTAAGGCACTGAAACCCCACAGGAAAAGTGGTCCAACAGTGGCTAACAAGAGAAGATAAAGATAGTATTAGATCAAAGGAAGAGGCTTATAAGGTTGCCAAAAAGAGCAGTAAGCCTGAGGATTGGGAGGATTTTAGAATTCAGCAAAGGAGGACCAAGAAATTGATAAGAAAGGGAAAATAGAATATGAAAGTAAACTAGTGAGAGACATAAAAACAGACTATTAAAGCTTCTATAGGTATGTACAAAGGAAAAGATTAGTGAAAGTAAATGTGGGTCCCTTACAGACTGAGACAGGAGAAATTATAATGGGGAATAAGGAAATGGTTGGGAAATTAAACAAATACTTTGTGTCTGTCTTCATGGAAGAAGATGCAAAAAACCTCCTGGAAATAGTGGAGAACCAAGGGTCTAGCGAGAATGAGGAACTGAAAGAAATTAGTATTGGTAAAAAAAAAAGTACTGGAGAAATTAATGGGACTGAAAGCTGATAAATCCCCTGGACCTGATGGCCTACATCCTAGGGTTTTGAAAGAGGTGGCTACAGAGAGAGTGGATGCATTGGTTGTCATCTTCCAAAATTCCATAGATTCTAGATCGGTTCCTGCGGATTGGAAGGTAGCAAATGTAACCCCACTATTTAAGAAAAGAGGCAGAGAGAAAACGAGGAACTACAGACCAGTTAGCCTGACATCAATAGTAGGGAAAATGCTAGAATCTATTATTAAGGACGTGGTAACAGGGCACTTAGAAAGTAATAATCGGATTAGGCAGAGTCAACACTGATTTATGAAAGGGAAATCATGTTTGACGCATCTGTTAGAGTTTTTTGAGGTTGTAACTAGCAGAATAGATGAGGGCGAACCAGTGGATGTGGTGTTTTTGGATTTCAGAGGGCATTTGATTAGCTGTCACACGAGGTTATTACACAAAATTAGGGCTAATGGGATTGGGGATAATATACTAGCATGGACTGTCTGTGTGGAGTTTGCACATTCTCCCCGTGTCTGCGTGGGTTTCCTCCGGGTGCTCCGGTTTCCTCCCACAGTCCAAAAATGTGCGGGTTAGGTTGATTTGGCTATGATAAATTGACCCTTAGTGTTAGGGGGGGATTAAATATGTGGGTTATGGGGATAGGATGGGATATGTTAGGGGGAATTAAATACGTGGGGTTACGGGGGTAGGGTGGGATATGTGTACTGTGGGGATTATAGCAGGGACAGGGTACTGGATTTGGATGATCAGCCATGATCGTATTGAATGGTGGAGCAGGCTCGATGGGCCGAATGGCCTACTCCTGCTCCTAGATTCTATGTTTCTATGTTGCTATGATTGAGGATTGGTTAATGGACAGGAAACAGAGAGTAGGAATAAACGGGTCAATTTCAGATTGGCAGGCTGTAACTAGTGGAGTACCGCAAGGATCAGTGCTTGGGCCTCAGCTATTCACAATTTATATCAATGATTTGGATGAGGGGACCAAATGTAATATATTCAAGTTTGCTGCTGATGCAAAGCTAGGTGGGAATGTAAGTTGTGAGGAGGATGCAAAGAGGCTTTAAGGAGATATAGACAGGCTAAGTGAGTGGGCAAGAACATGGCAAATGGAATATAATGTGGAGAAATGTGAAGTTATCCACTTTGGTAGGAGAAATAGAAAAGCAGAGTATTTTTTAAATGGTGAGAGATTGGGAAATGTTGGTGTTCAGAGGGACCTGTGTGTCCTTGTATACGAATCACTGAAAGTTAACATGCAGGTTCAGCAAGCAATTAAGAAAGCAAATGGCATGTTGGCCTTTATTACAAGAGGATTTGAGTATAAGAGTAAAGATGTCTTACTGCAATTATATAGGGCCCTAGTGAGACCACCCTAGAGTATTGTATACAGTTTTGGTCTCCTTACCTAAAGGAAGTGCAACAAAGGTTCACCAGACTGGTTCCTGGGACAGGGGGGGCGGGGGGGGGTTGTCCTAATGAGGAGAGATTGAGTAGACTAGGCCTATATTCTCTGGAGTTTAGAAGAATGAGAGGCGGTCTCATTGAAACATACAAAATTCTTACAGGGCTTGACAGGGTAGATGCAGGGAGGATGTTTCCTCTGGCTGGGGAGTCCAGAACCAGGGGTCACAGTCTCAGAATAAGGGGTTGGCCATTTAGGACTGAGATGAGGAGAAATGTCTTCACTCAGAGGGTGGTGAATCTTTGGAATTCTCTACCCCAGAGGGTTGTGGAGGCTCAGTCGTTGAGTATATTCAAGACAGAGATCGATAGATTTTTGGATATCAAGGGATATGGGGTTAGTGCAGGAAAGTGGAGATGAGGTAGAAGATCAACGATGATCTTATTGAATGGCGGAGCTGGCTCGAGGGGCCAAATGGCCTATTCCTGCTCCTATTTCTTATGTTCTTGTATGTACCTGCCAGCCTTGATGTCTTCTTTAATTTAACCCCTTTAAAGGACATTTTAAAATAACTCACATCTGAACATTTCCATGGAAAATTGGTCAAAAATTCCAGAAATATGACAAACATTAATAACCTTTTTATGATTAGGTGACCAGAATGATATGCAGTATTGGGTAAGGACAGGATTGAGTTGTACTTTGATGGCTCTCATGGATAAGATCATAGGAGACCTGTCACTCATAGATCAATATTCTGGCAACAGTTACTGCCTTCGAGTAAGGAGCTGTAAGGGGTGAAAATTCAGAAGATGAAAATACTTACTTTCCTGAACCTCTTTAAATATTATTCACCGTTGTCACTTATGCATCTTTATGAATTTTTGTTTCATTTTATGCAGTGAGAACTGGTCTAGCTATACAGATGCGTGCACTTTTCCAATGGTCATAGAAGTAATCAGCCCTTAGAGGTAACTCATGAAAAAAGCTCATATTTAGGGAGCCCCATGGCTGATAGCAACACTATGTTTAGCAAAAAAAAATGATCGGACTATGTTAAAGACTGTAATCCATTCTTTGTGTTCAGATCATCACAAACCTCAAGCAGTTCAGGATGTAATCTGAACCAGTTGAGTAATAACCGTGTAAAATGCTTCTGAGCATCTGTTCCATTTCATCAACTCCATTAATTTCATTTGTCATTACACATCACTTTTGCAGATGTTCAGTGATACAGATCATGCATACTTAGAAATGTAAAAGTAATCTGATATCTGGTCTCTGACTGCTGTAGAAAAATGCAAAAAATTAGTTTAACTTTTCCTTTGCACGTTTTCAAAACTGTGTCTCTTTCAGTTTTTTTTGCCTATGTTGTAATTATTTTTCTGTTTAATTTGGTGCAAGTTTTTTTTTAAATGCTTCTGCAGAGCCCGTTGGAGAGAATAATGGAGATATGGTAGTGATTGAGAAAATTTCATCAAGGGGTTCAAATGACACACCTGTTCTCATTTACATTGTTATTTGAATGCTGAGATTATCTTCTTTGTAATTGTACCGTTTTTTATAGTACGAATTGTCTTCTGGTATCTATAAAATATATGCTCTATACAGCTTTACTAAAGAATTAAAATTGTGACAGCACTATAAGATTACAAAACTTTAATCGGCAGTAGACCTCTAGGACAGAATTTTGTTTTGTGTATATATTACATTGGCCAAAAATTTGCGATCGGAGGCTTCCCGCGGGCGGAGGCCTCCGACCTGTAAAAAATCTACGAATTTGCCTGATGGGCCGGGTGGTATGGAGATTTGCGATCCTGGGCCTCTCCGGGTCCACGCGGGCACAGGCCCACGTATCCCAGGAGCGCAGGCGGTTCGCAAGCGCCCCTGGGATCATGTGGGCTGGCCCAACCAATAAAAGAAGGGAATCTCAATTCATACTTATGGGAGTTCCGTACGTACTGAAACCCCATAAGTATGAACTGGGATCACTTAAAAAATACACGAACACCTGAAATAAATGTAAAAAAAATTACATATTTAATTAAATGGCATTTTAATTAATTTTAAATATTTTAAACATTTAATTTTTTGACTTTTTTAATGTTTTAACGAGGCTAAAAATGAACTTACCCCATTGGACAAGGTTTTTAATGTATAAATGAGTGATAAAATTTTATTTTTCTAATTTTTAAAACTCTTATGCTGGTAGGCCTGCTTTTACCAGGCATAAGAATTTCACGGGCATTCAGCGGGCGAAAGTTGGGCAAATAGCGCAACTCTCCACCCGCGGAGGCCCATCTCCCGGGGATGCGGAGGATCTGTCAAGAAGATTCTTGACGGATCGCAAGTGCCGGGTTTTAGCGCATGCACTTCGCCTACACAATCGTAGGGGTCGCAAAATACTGCCCGTTATGTAATGGCATTGTGACATGCTGCATGATTTCCAGGAAAACAGTATTCATAGTTTGAGCACTTGCCATTTTTACTATGACACTATGGTATGTGCTAAAATTATGTGTAATGCTCTGGAAATTATTGCCTTTTAATAAGATCAGGATATCATTTTAGAAAGGTGCTTACTTGGGTAGAATTGCACATTATTTGATCTGGGCTTTTTGAAAAGAAAAATGATCCTCCAGTTGTCCTAAAACAAATATAGCTCACTAGCTGAAGTAAATTATACCTCGCCATCATGGACTTTGGAATGCTAAAGATGCCATTTATCTTTTTCGGAATAAAACTTCAGTATCAATACACAGTCAGTGTAAAAGTTACATCGTACCTTTGTTTCCATACTCGGATCAGATTCTTCCTATATAGCATGTATCCTTTCTTATAAAGTTTTCCTATAAACTTATCATTTTCTGTATGTGAAAATGCAGGAAGAATGCAATTAATGTCAGAAATGTTATGGCTGCATTCCCTCTGCAACTGTAGTTTGTGTGTGTGACAGTTTTAAGAGTCAGGCTGTGCTCTGGATCTGCATTATAACTTTAGCATCCATGTAAAGTGAAATCAATCGGGAACGATGCGCCCACCTGCTCCACAAGTGGAAGATGAGGGACGACCTGAAGTGCGACTGTGGCCATGAGTCCCAGACCCTGGAACACATCACATCAACCTGCCCACTAAGAGCTGTTGAGGGAGGCACCTCATTCCTCCACTCGGCATCTCAGGAGGCCATCGGATGGAGAGCCAAACTGGACATCCCATTATCAGCTTTTCCTGTCATACGAAACAACAACAATCAGGAATGGGAATCTTCGCCAACTGTTTTATTCTTTGTTCACTAGTTAACCATACTAATGCCTATTGGAGTGCCCCAATACAGCTTTGGCTAAGATTGGTTCACTCAGTACAGACTAGGGATGGAATCTTGACTCTGGGGCCTGTGCGACTCAGTGTCACCACCATGAGCTTCAGGAATGCATCCTCACGTTTATACTTAATCCGCAATTCCTATTTATAAAAGGAGCACCGTAGTAATCCATTAGTTTGCGGTATATTTTCACCTGTAACATTTCTTTAACTGGCGTTCTAACAAGACAATCAAATATTGATTTACTGTTTGTGATATCCCTGTTTGAGGTAACTTTGAAGCCTTGATATTCATTCCACAGTTGGGTCATGTAGATAATCTTGGTACGATTTAGAAATGCACATGAAACAAGCTGCAGATATCCATAGGAATTGCTAGACAAAACGAGACCAAGGCCCATCTAGTTCGCCTTCTACCAGCCTCTTAGTCGCCTGATACAATGATAATGGAGTTGTTAACTAATCATAGCAATCAATTTCTATCAATTAGTTTACATCAGACCCGTAAATGACACGAGGATAAACCCCAATGGTGGAGAGCTACACTTACCATGACATGTCTCAAATTATTCATATACTGTATCCCACAATGTTATTTTCTGACAGTTTTTACTTTAGGTTGAATACTGTATTTGGTTTTTGGAGGTTGACATGCTTCAAACTGTAGCAGTGTTTCTTCATTCTGAGGTTTCATTTGAGGTGGTTTTTAATGGCCCGTAATTTCCGATAGGAGGCATCCGCACGCAGGAAGCCTCCTATCGGGAAAAAAATCTATGAACTTACCTGAGGGCTCCTGGGCCTGTCCACAGTCGAAATGCACAGGGCCCACGTGTCCCAGAAGCGCAGGCAGTTCGCAAGCGTCCCTGGGATCACGTGGGCCAGGCCAGCCAATAGCAGAAAGGAATCTCCCTTCATACTTTTGACAGATAGACCTGTCAAATATATGAATGGAGATCACCCCAAAAACACACAAACATTAAATACATTTTTAAAAACGCATCATGTTTTTAAAATTACATTAAATTTAATATTTTAAACAAATTTAATTTTTTGAAAAAAATAATTAGTTTTTTACAGGGCTAAAAATAAACTTTTTTTAAGAAGTATTTTTAAATTATAAATGAGTGGGGAAAAAATGTTTTTTTTTCAACTCTAATGCTGGTAAAAGCAGGCCTTACGCCTGCTTTTACCAGGCGTAAGATTTCTAAGGGTTTTCAGCGGGCGGAGGTTCTGCAGAAAGTGGAACTCTTCCCCCCCGCAGAGGCCCTTCTCCAGGGCAGGCGTCCGATCTGTCAAGATTCTTGACAGATCGGAAATGCCGATTTTCAGCGCATGCGCTTCACATGCCTGAAACCGGCATTTCCGATGTCCCTAGGGGTGTGTACACAGCCCGTACACACCCGTAGGCATCGGAAAATACGGGCCAATAAGTAGAAATATACATTGTTTAACCGCATTCAGTGCATGACATCTATTGGGTTAATTATAGTAACTGGTTATTATGTTGTAACTTTACTACTGTAAGTCCATGCAGTCAGGTGGCAATGTAAAAAAAATATATTGCAATACCACTGGACCCAATCTACATGATAGGGTTAGATAAAGAGAGATGGGAGAAGGCTCGTGTGGAGCATAAACACTGGCATGGACCAGTTGGGCTGAATGGCCTTTTTGTGTGCTGTACATTCTATGTAATACATCTGTTTAGTTCCTGTCTAAAATTTATATTGAATTACTTATTTGTACAGTATAAACAGTATTCCATGGCTTATTGCAAATTTGATACCCACACCACCACCACCTTGCATCTTCTGAGCAATAGTTAGGGACTTGATAAGCATCCGTGTAACTTCTTCAAGAGTGTGGAGATGCCGGCGTTGGACTGGGGTGGACAAAAATGAGAAGTCGCACAACACCAGGTTATAGTCCAACAGATTTATTTAATTTTACAAGCTTTCGGAACAGTTCGCTCCTTCGTCAGGTAAGTTAGCAGTGAGAGAATCTCCCAGAATTCACAATTTAAACACAGACAAAATATATTCAAATCTTTCCTACATCAAAGAGCACAGCCAAGACAATGAGATGTGTCCCAGGGGGTCCAACGTGTCAAACCACCTGCTGGCTGCATATCCTGTCAATCTGTGTAGGTTCTTGTGTTAGTCTTTTTAAAAAAAAAAACACCTGGGAAGACTGGCCATGATGTCAAGTCACGTTCTGTATCATGACATGAACCCGATATCGCGATTGAGGCCATCCTCATGAGTGCGGAACTTGGCTATCAGTTTCTGCTCTATGATTTTGCGCTGTCGTGTATCCCGAAGGCCGCCTTGGAGAACGCTTACCCGCATATCCGAGGCTGAATGCCTCTGGCTGCTGAAGTGTTCCCCGATTGGGAGGCAACCCTCCTGCCTGGCGATTGTTGCGCGGTGTCCGTTCATACGTTGTCTCAGTGTCTGCATGGTCTCGCCGATGTACCATGCTCTGGAGCATCCTTTACTGCAACGTATCAGGTAGACAACGTTGGATATGCAGCCAGCAGGTGGTTTGACACGTTGGACCCCCTGGGACACATCTCATTGTCTTGGCTGTGCTCTTTGATGTAGGAAAGATTTGAATATATTTTGTCTGTGTTTAAATTGTGAATTCTGGGAGATTCTCTCACTGCTAACTTACCTGACGAAGGAGCGAACTGTTCCGAAAGCTTGTAAAATTAAATAAATCTGTTGGACTATAACCTGGTGTTGTGCGACTTCTCATTTTTCTTCAAGAGTAACATGGAGGTGAATTGGTTTTCAGTGCATCAAATAAATTAAATAGTTGCTTTGAATGCTGAGGAACCCATTAACTCAATTCAGCATGCATGTGTTTTAGAAAGGGGTTGTTTAGATTTGAATAACCTTAGCATGCTTTTATTATGTCCTTTTATAATTTGCAGAAGCTGATCCTGAAAATTAGATAAGTCGTAAGCGAGAGCTAGCAACACAGCCTGATGTGATGCCTCTCCAATATTTTGCAACTTTTCTCATCTTTTTAGAATGCAAATGTTAATTCTGTCCCTTTTTGTAGTGAAAGCTGCCAACTACTAAAATGATACAATTAAAATGAAATGATGCGCTATGGATTGGAATGCTGGTAACATTGAAAAAGGCCATGTTTTGACTAGAGTTGACAGACCATGAAAATGTCAGTGTTCTGCATTCATGTGAGCTGTTCTAGGTCACAGTGGGAAGTCAATGCGATTGCAAAACAAAGTTCGCAGAATTTTGTTTTAGGGGGGGGCGTGGGGAACCTCGGGAACCAATTCTTTATTGTAGGTTCTGAAAGTATAGTACATTTTTAATGTGGAAAGAAGCCGAAAATGCTAATTGAGCTGTTCAACATCCTTGAACTTAAGGATTTATTCATCAAAAAATTTTGAAAGAATGCAAGCAATCGTTCAGAAAATCTATAAACTGACTGATCGTAGAATAATTTTATGCCTTCAATCTAAGAGTGAAGATTCACCTCTTGCCTTCCCCACCCCCCAAATAAGTGTTACCGCTTTAGTTGTTTGAGCACTGTTGGAATCTGCTGAGCAGCTCCTATAAAATGCTTCCTCTATGGAGTGTAGGAAAATTGAGAGAGCTGGCTGGAGCCATTGTTGAATACCTTTATTTGTGTAAGGTTTAGTAGTGGCATTGAATCAGGAAATGGGGATGAAGTACAAAAATGCCTCGAGGGTCTCACTCCTGCCAACAGGAAAGTAGCTCCGCTCTTGAAAACAAAACGTGGAGAAGCTAATTTGTGTGTGGGGTGGGGGGGGTGTTATAATTCAGCATGAATATCGCATTATTGGAGCGAGTTCTGTAACTTGATTTTTGCCCTGTTGGGGAAAACACAATTTTTGGTTAAAGTAGAAAGTGAATTACTGAATGGCAGTTGGAGGCTCCAGTTCTAGTGAGCTGAAGGGCCGTATTTTCCGATCGGAGGCTTCCTGACAGATCGGGAATGCCGGTTTTCAGCGCGTGCGCTTGGCATGCCTGAAACCAGCATTTTCGATGTCCCTACGGGTGGGTACACAGCGCGTACACACCCGTAGGGATCGGAATATACGGCCTGATAAATTTGTTCAGAATTAGTAAGACATTTTCTCTCTCTTTCCCCCTCCAAAGAAAACCGGTATTTTTTTGAGCAGTTCTGCCTTTGGTATAACTTGGACCAGTCCTTATCTGTGTCTTTGTGACTGACGAGACTGCATTAGTGAACTGTCTGCTGACATAGTCGGGCAGGAGGTGAAGCAACTGTGACTGAGACTTGACTTTCAGCTATAGTCTAATAGACTGATTGAAGACATAGTTGATTAAATAGTCGATGGAACATGATACTTGTGATCCTGGGACTTTGAGCACTTCATCTGTGGAATGCAGCTCAGGATTCAATAAAGTAGATTATTCTCAGATGCATATCTAGCAATTTTGCTCGATTACCTTTAAGTTTGTGGAAGAAATATTGCAGAATTTTTGAGTTTGCTTTTCTTTGCCTCCGGGCACATTGCCAAGAGCTTACTCGGATTACGAGGTAAGGTTAGACCCTCTCAAAGGTTTGCGGAGTTGGGACTCCACCCATCAGTGTAATCTCACAACAAGAGCCAAAACATTCCATGGTAAGATGATTTTAAAATGTAACAGTAACCAAATCAAGAAGAGATTGTGGTTTATTTTAGAATTTAATGATCAGTACTGTTAGCAAATAATTTAATGTTTCTGAAATACCTGGGTGAAGCAATACCACTAAGATGTAAGCAGACTGGTTTCTGAGTGTTTTTTGTTGAAAAATTAAGTTTAAGAATCAGTGCCCATATTACAGGACTCCGTCAAGTTTCAAAAGAGGAGAGAATATGAGGTATGTCAGGAATTAATGACGAGCTTGGGTTTTAAAAACCTGAGGTTTATAGAAGAGAAGTCTGAGGTCGTCATAAACTTCCTCAGCTTTAATATTCTGGGAAACAATGTGATTTGAGTCATGGGGTTTCAGCATAGTGGATATGCAGTGAAAACCATGAGCATGTTCGATGGCGTATTTGCGGTTTAGGATAAAAATTATCAAAAAAATAGATAAAGGCCGCATTCCTACTTTGGGTGGGGGGAGAGCGGGGGGTGAAGGACAAGGGGAGAGAGTTTGCAGATTGGGAAAATATCGCTGGCTTATAAGTTGTTGTACCCTGTCGAGGATACAGAAACTGAGTTTCTCTAGTTATGTGCACTTCATGGCCCTCTGACATAGGGAAGGATATTTGTTTTCAAATTCTTGACATGGTGTTTTGGTGAATCTAATTAGGAGAACGGCAGTGGCGTTGTAAGGATATAAAGAGAAACTTCATGGCTAGACTGACCTGATGCCTTCTGAACAATATATTTGCTAGTAAACCAAGATTCTTTGTCATTAATCCCTTACAAACGTCTCCGTTTTTGAGTGGTTCCAGCAAATGCCATTTTGTTTTGTCATACCATATCGGGACAGGCCCCCAGTGACCATCTGCTCCCACTCTGTATTAAAGCCCAGGATTTGGATGATTGACAATTCTCCCCCGCCCCAGTTTTGAGCGTGTTCTCGAAGATCCCTTTGTTTAACTTCCAGAGCCAGGCTCTATGGTATTTAATGAGTTTTATAAGGGCGTACAGGTTTAGCTCTTAACTGCTTATTTACATATTGATCTCTTTGGTCTGTTCCTCTTTTAGTCGGTTCCTGGTTGCACACTCAGCTGGGGATACCTCATCCTTACTCCCACTTCAGGACTCGATACTCTAGTTTGCTGATTGGCTGCAAAATCACTCTTCTCAAAGAATTGGAGTACTTCGCACTAATGCCTTCAGCGCATTGAGTCTATAAAGCAATAAGTCCCACTCTAGGGACTTGAGCACATAGAGCTAGGCTGACACTCCAGTGCAGTACTGAGGGAGTGCTGCACTGTCTGAGGTGCTGTCTTTCATTAAACCGAGGCCCCGTCTGCTCTCTCAGGTGGATGTAAAAGATCCCATGGCACTATTTTCGAAGAAGAGCAGGGGAGTTATCCCCGGTGTCCTGGCCAATATTTATCCCTCAACCAACATAAAAAAATCAGATTATAACTGGTCATTATCACATTGCTGTTTGTGGGAGCTTGCTGTGTGCAAGTTGGCTACCACGTTTCCCACATTACAACAGTGACTCCACTTCAGAAATACTTCATTGGCTGTAAAGCGCTTTGAGACGTCCGGTGGTCGTGAAAGGCACTATAGAAATGAGTCTTTTTTTAATAAAACATACGAGAGCCTCGGACAAGCTAGTGAGATTTTTCTTGTTGCACCAAATGATTTCTCCAGAAAGATAGCTTTTCATTTATAAAACAAAACATTCAGCCAGTGCTATATATTTTCCCTCAAGACCGAGCTCAGTACATTGATTTAGATCCAGGGACCCGGTCTGAAAGTTACATAAAACAGATTTCCTTGGCTTCATTTAGGGACCCAGATTCCAGTGAAAGGGTGTAAAGTAATGGGAGCAGGGCTTCTTAGATACACTTCATTGATCTCTACTACGTTTGTGCTCAAGACACTCTTTCAAAAAATAATAATTCTGGAGCACTCCTTAAATAAGGCCTTTAGTTTATCGTTCAGACCCACTAAGCAATGCATTCTGTAGCCTGATGAAGCGAGAAGTGTCCTTACACTCTGCCAATCTTGGGTTGCAGAGGATTATATCAAACGTTTCACCCAGCTGGGTTCTGGTTGACAGGTAGGTGTGGTGCTAAAACAAATTAAACTGAAAAGAATACATTGTGCAGCGACTGAGTATTCAGAATTATCAATATTAAACTACAGTTAAGAACAAACAGGTTTCTCAAGGGGGGGGGCGGGTGGGGTCTGCGATTTCTTTAATTTCCCAAACATTATAAACTCTGTTTCATGGGGAGAGGATGTCCTGAAGGAAGAGAAAATGGAAGGGGGAAAAGGAGAAAGATACTCGGAACATTACTGGCATATTGAGGGTGTGCCTGAGAATAGTGTTACAGAAACCAGTGCTGGGTTCACGTGGGTCTATTAATACCAGTTGGCTTGGGGTTTAGATGCTGGCTTACCTTGAATTGCAGTATCTCAAGTGGAGTCCTTCCAAGTATTAGACCAGCCACAGTCAAGACACATTTAGTAAATTTCTCCTGTCTACGTTCTTTTGGGCAAATGCCACAGGCATGTGGACTGACGTATGGAGGCTTTTGAGTTCTATCCTTTTGCTAGAGCAGTTGTATAAAACTTATCCAGGCTCAGCACACCACCTAGTTCTGGTGCCAGTAGCAGACTCTGCCATAATCCTCCAAGACCGTTCCTGTTAACGGAATGTCGGTTATCCAAGATGCTCATCTTGAGGCACTTAAATATATAGACGTTTAGGGCCCAGGATTTATATGCAAGGAGCCTTCCAAGCATATATGGCTTGTCATTGTGCATTTGTTCATCTTGCAGCAACTCCGATATGGTTAGTGGCTAGATCCAGGCAGGCTCTCTTTCGAGAGTGTTTCGTGGCCCTTACTGAGGACCAGATTCAGACTGGGGCAGCAGGCACTGTGCGTGTCTTTGACTCGGCAGATAAGTACATATTTTATGGTGGTATTTTATGTTGTACGAACCTGGCTATGCCTTTTCACCCTGCCTTGAAAGCTCTAACAGCAATTGATCATCTTGTATTTGATGGAAAAGATGTTTTTAGGGGCCCGTTGGAAAGCTCTAAACCTAATTTCCAAAAGGTTAAGGATATGGAAGGCACAGGACACAGAAGGTGCACTATGCTGGCGGGTAATCTAGAACAAACCTATTGTTTCAGATGGCATCCATATCCAATCATATGGGGTGCAAGGTTTAAACACCCAATCCCAGATTCTCCTCCAGGGGCATGAATGCGCTCTAGGATCTGGCCCCTTTAGATCAAGCCATTGTTGACTCTATCGGGCCCTTAAATCCACCACTTCTTTAGCAGCATAGTGGGAGGGAATGATTACCTTTGTTCATGGGTCCGAGCAACTGTCGGCCATGTGTATCCTCTTCATTTAAAAGATGCTGCTCCCCTGTTTTGGGGGATGATACACTCAAACCTTTACAGGACTCCCTTGTGATGGAGATGTTAACATCCCAAATAAGAGATCTGTTATGTTTAGGGGCAAATTTATTCCCATTATTTTCTTGTGCCCAAGAAACTAGGTGGTCCTTGTCCCATTTTGGACTTTAGAAACTACTCAGTTCCAGGAAAACTTCCATTTAACCAGGCATATAATGTCAAATGGTGGAAGTGTGCATAACAGTGGGTGGCTTGATCTATTTTCCTTACAAGTCCATTATATTTTGGAACATCTGCAATATTTCAGCTGAACCTCAAGCCCAGTTCATATGGCTACCATTACAACCTTTCATAAACCTTTAGAATCTTAGAAAGTACAGCTCAGAAGGAGGCCATTCAGCTGTTCCTGCCTATTGCTGGGACTAGCTTTGCAACTGAAGCTACCTTCTGTAATTCCATTTCCCATTGGCAGTGGCCTGGTTCTCAACCCCTTGTGTCTTAATTTTATGTGGGCTGTATGGCAGTTGCTTTCAGATAGACCACCCTTACTTCCTGACTGGGATCTTAATATAATAACGCTTCACCATTTGAGCCTCTTCTAAAGTGTGGTTTGAGGTTTCTTCCTTGAAATACAGCATTATTAGTGGCTTTAGTTTAAGCCTGAAGGGTTAGTGAGCTGTTGGTTTTAATTGTAGATCCACTTTATTTGATTTTGCATGAGGACAGAGTAGTCCTTTGACTTACCAGAGCCCCAGTTTGTGGGTATGGAAACTAAGACGGAAACCACACATTAATGTGAAAGTTAAATTGTCGTTGTGGGTCAGGAGATTGTTCTACCCTCTTTCTCTGCCTCCCCATCAATCAAACGTGGCTCTTTGGGTTGACTGTGTACATGCAAACAGAGTACTTTGTTTGTAACAAAGAGATTAAGATTACCAACGTTGTGGCCTTTTTGTCATCCATCAACTGACAGCATCGTTCCCTACCACCTCCTCAGTTCCTGTTGGGGTTCTTGTTTTCTTTGATTAGAGAGCTTTTAGGCTAGGTCCTAGACCTATTACAAGGTCTGGGTCTTTTGCAGAGTGGCGGCAGGGGATCAAGTAGGAAGCAGCCCCGATGTATTACTGAGGGGAAAAAAATGATTTCTCAAACCAATCAAGATTAAACAAGTTGCTATGGTATGTAAGGGAAGCTGTCATTTGAAAATTGCCCCAAATAAAGTAGTATTTTAGCAAATAATTTTATCACTCAAATTTTCAGCCTGTTTTTCTTTTAGATCTTTATATCCATTTTGTCTGTTAGTGGCATGGTTTGATTGTCTGTCTTGTATCCTGTGGAAATAGGGAGCCTGTGTGTGATGATCGAAGTTTTAAAGGAGCATTCGCTCCTTACATGGTATAATCCTTAGAGTGGAGCTAATTCTAATTGTTGTCACTGAGGTGATTCATAAGATAACTGCTTCCCATGAGAGATGGAGTAGCTTTTTAATGGCTGCTACATGATGCAACATCCTTAGACCTGTATCCATAGCGACCAGGAGCACAATTAATTGCATCAACTCAAAAAGTGAACACGTCGGGAGGGAGGATGTCATTTGGGATAACCTCCACTAAATTTACTGCCTATGTGCTTCTGCTGCTCAATTCAAGCTGCTACATGTGGATTCATCCCACCAGCTAATTCCCATTTCTTTTCCTGGCAGCAACTGTTGTCATGGCTGTGATTTCAGGTTTGTATTTGCCAAATCTCCAGATTATCCTGGAATATTTCACAGTAAAAATTCCCCTCTTCCCCGAGCAAGCTTCACTCTATAAAGGAAGATAAGCCACTAATTAAATGTAGATGAGAAATCTTTTACACATTAACTGTATAAGTCTGTACTTTTTACCTGTAAAAACAGGACTGTTCCGTGAATAGAGTATGGCCCTTTGTCTCGTGTGATGGCATTTTGACAAGAATGGAATTGAATCTACATAATACATTTAATTACTTGGTGTAATGGGAGGAATTCTTCTCCACCATCCCGCTCAAAATCGAGCGGGATCGCAGCAGACAAGGAGGAAAATTTGAGTGATGAGGCCTACTGCTGCCTCACTGCCCTGACTGGGATTTCCTGCCACTGTCAGGATTGCCACTGGCTGCTGTTTCCCTGCCTGCAGCACACAGATGGCAGCAGTGAATGTGGCCTGGGTCTCCTATTGTTTTTCCCTGCTGTCTGCCCCACTTATCATTGCTTTTTGGGGCTGCCAGGTGGAAGGTGGTGGTAGCCCTGGGAAGTGGCGGTGGCTGTCTCTCCACTGTAGAGGGAGATGACCTTGTAGTGGCCGTCAGTCCCTCCTGTCAGCCCCAAAGACTTGAGTGCTGAAGGCCCTGGTCTCTGGTGAGGCTTTCAGTGGGGGACAGCTGACCTGATCTTCACCGCGCTCCTGCCTCTGTAATGCCCCTTGTTGCTTTGTCTGGCGCTGCAGCACCATCAGGCTCCTACTGGAGGTAGGATTGCTGCTGGGATTCCACAGTGTACAGTAAGGGATATTCTCTCTCCCCACCACCCTCCCAGGGAAATGGCCACGGTTGGGGCAGATCTGACGGGCAAGTCGAAGCTGGATCTCTACCTCAAAAAGAGGAATCCCAGCGACTGTGTTTTAATGCCATTTAGATACTGGGTGTAACTTTCGTAGTTCCTTTTTCTACATAAGGCGATGTTTGGCATGAGGAGATTTTCAAATTTCTCGGGTAAGAATTCCATTCAACAATTTAAAAAGTCCCAACAACCACAGTGCTGTTATGATTTTTAACTCGCTATAATAATAGCCTAATATTTTTCTGGCAGATGAGATGAAATGTTGATGACCTGACTTGTCTTTTAAATTACATGTCGGATAAAAGTCACCTCCCAGTGAAAGGTATCTGCCATCTTTTGTTGTATGTACTTAAAGAATGACATTCATTGAAGACAGTAACTAATAAATCGTCAAACCATCTTTTCAAAAGTGTTTGTAATTGTGCAAATCACATGTACGTACACGGATATAAATTATGATCCTGATTTGTGCTGCGTCCTGTCATTGTAACGGGGTTTCAGCAAATATGCAGTGGTTTGGGGGAAGATGAATAGTTTTCCTGGGACATATTCCCGTATGCAGTATGTTTTGTCACCAGATTGATGTTACCGGTGTATAGTTGCAGGGAATAAGATTGCTCTAAAAGTGTTAATTGTGACAACTTCCTGTTTTTCTTTAATAAAAACAGAAAATGCTGGAAATACTCAGCAAGTCAGGCAGCATCTGTGGAGAGAGAAACAGAGTTAACGTTTCAGGTTGATGACCCTTCGTCAGAACTGGAAAAAGTTGGAGATGGAACAGGTTTTTAAACAAGTGCAGGGGCAGGGAAAGGGGGGAGGGGAGGAAAGAACAAAAGGGAAGGTCTATGATAGGATGGACGGCAGGAGAGATTAAGAGACACAAGAAATGATGGTGCAAGGCAAAAGGAGATGGTAATGGGACAAGTTAAGAAACAAAAGATGGCTTTAGATGAAGTGTAAATGGCGATGGCAGAATGAAAGACAGCTCCCATGTGAGAGAGAGAAAAAAATTAATGGAAAAAAGGTAGGGGCAGAGGTTATGGTCTTAAATTGTTGAACTCTATGTTGAGTCCAGAAGGCTGTAAAGTGCCTAATCGAAAGATGAGGTGCTGTTCCTCGAGCTTACGTTGAGCTTCATTGGAACAGTGTAAGAGGCCGTGGACGGTGAGGTCCGAGTGGAGCGGAGAATTAAAGTGACAGGCGACCGGAAGCTCGGGGTCACCCTTGCGGACTGAACGGAGGTGTTCCGCAAAGCGGTCACCCAATCTGCGTTTGGTCTCCCCAATGTAGAGGAGACCACATCATGAGCAGCGAATACAGTATACTAAATTGCACGAAGTACAAATAAATCGCTGTTTCACCTGGAAGGAGTGTTTAGGGCCCTGGACAGTAGGAAGGGAGGAGGTAAAAGGGCATCTGTTGCATCTCCTGCGCTTGCATGGGAAGGTGTTGGGGATGATAGAGGAGTGGACCAGGGTGTCGCGGAGGGAGCGGTCCCTTCGGAATGCTGAAAGGGGAAGTGAGGGGGCGATGTGTTTGGTGGTGGGATCACGCTGGAGGTGGCGGAAATGGCGGAGGATGATCCGTCGAATGTGGAGGCTGGTGGGGTGAAAGGGGAGGACAAGGGGAACCCTATCGTGGTTCCGGGAGGGAGGGGAAGGGATGAGAGCAGAAGTGCGGGAAATAGAATGGACACGGTCAAGGGCTGTGTCAACCACAGTAGAGAGGAATCCTCGGTTGAGGAAAAAGGAAGACATGTCGGAAGCACTAGCATGGAAGGTGGCATCGTCAGAGCAGATGCGGTGGAGACGGAGAAACTGGGAGAATGGAATAGAGTCCTTGCAGGAAGCGGGGTGGGAGGAAGTGTAGTCTAGGTAGCTGTGGGAGTCAGTGGGCTTGTAGTGAATGTTTGTCAATAGCCTATCCCCAGAGATAGAGACAGAGGTCAAGGAAGGGAAGAGTTGGAGATGGACCATGTGAAGGTGAGGGAAGGGTGGAAATTGGAAGCAAAGTGAATGAAATTTTCTAGTTCAGGACAAGAGCAGGAAACAGCACCAATACAGTCATCAATGTACCGGAAAAAGAGGTGAGGGAGGGGACCTGAGTAGGACTGGAACAAAGAATGTTCCACATATCCCACAAAAAGGCAGGCATAGCTGGGACCCATGTGGGTTCCCATAGCAACACCTTTAATTTGGGGGAAGTGAGTGGAGTCAAAGGAGAAGTTGTTCAATGTGAGAACAAGTTCAGCCAGGCGGAGGAGGGTGGTGGTGGATGGGGACTGGTTGGGCCTCTGTTCAAGGAAGAAGCGGAGCGCCCTCAGGCCATCCTAGTGGGGGATGGAGGTGTAGAGGGATTGGACGTCCACAGTGAAAAGGAGACAGTTGGGGCCAGGAAACTGGAAACTGTTAAAGTGGCGGAGGGCGTCGGAAGAGACGCGGATGTAGGTGGGAAGAGACTGGACAAGGAGAAGAAATAGAGTCGCGATAGGAAGAGATAAGTTCCGTGGGGCAAGGACAGGCTGAAACGATGGGTCGACCAGGGCAGTCCTGTTTGTGGATCTTGGGAAGGAGGTAGAAGCGGGCTGTGCGGGGTTGGGGAACTATGAGGTTGGCGGCCGTGGAGGGAAGATCTCCAGAGGAGATGAGGTCAATGACGGTCTTGGAAATGGTGGCTTGATGTTCGGTAGTGGGGTCATGGTCCAGGCGGAGGTAGGAGGAGGTGTCGGAGAGTTGGCGTTCAGCCTCCGCTAGGTAGAGGTCGGTTCGCCAAACAACAACAGCACCACCCTTATCAGCAGGTTTAATGACAATGTTGGGGTTGGATCTGAGAATGGAGTGCTGCAAGTTCAGAGGGAGGTAGGTTGGAGTGATTTTCTTTGGACTGTTTTTCTTTGCTGTTAATGTGACATCTGCACAATACCTCCAGCTGCACTACACGCACATTCCAAATGGACCAAAGTGGCAATCTGTGTGTAGAGCCAGAAGATGTGGATGAATATTTTGCATCTGTGTTCACTATGGAGAAGGATGATGTAGGCATAGAAATCAGGCAGGGGGATTGTGATATACTTGAACAAATTAGTATTGAGAGGGAGGAGGTACTAGCGGTTTTAGCGGGCTTAAAAGTGGATAAATCCCCAGGCCCAGATGCGAGATGTATCCCAGGCTGCTGTGGGAGGAGATTGCAGGGGCTCGGACACAAATTTTCAGATCCTCTCTGGCCACAGGGGAGGTGCCAGAGGACTGGAGGACAACTAACGTAGTACCATTATTCAAGAAGGGTAGTAGGGATAAACCAGGGAATTACAGGCCAGTGAGCCTAACATCAGTGGTCGGGAAATTATTGGAAAAAATTCTGAGGGACAGAATTAGTCTCCACTTGGAGAGGCTAGGATTAATCAAGGATAGTCAGCATGGCTTTGTCAGGGGGAGATCATGTCTAACCAATTTGATTGAATTTTTCGAGGGGGTGACTAGGTGCGTGGATGAGGATAGTGCAGTTGATGTAGTCTACATGGACTTCAGTAAGGCTTTTGACAAAGTCATGCATGGGAGACTGGTCAAGAAGGTAAGAGCCCATGGGATCCAGGGCAATTTGGCACATTGGATCCAAAATTGGCTTAGTGGCAGGAGGCAGAGGGTGATGGTCGAAGGTTGTTTTTGTGACTGGAAGCCTGTGTCCAGTGGTGTACCACAGGGATCGGTACTGGGTCCTTTGCTGTTTGTAGTGTACTAATGATTTAGATATGAATGTAGGAGGGATGATCAGTAAGTTCGCAGATGACACGAAAATTGGTGGAGTGGTAAATAGCGAGGAGGGAAGCCTCAGGCTACAGGACAATATAGACGGGTTGGTCAGATGGGCAGAACAGTGGCAAATGGAATTTAACCCTGAAAAGTGTGAGGTGATGCATTTTGGGAGGACTAACAAGGCAAGGGAATACACAATGAATGGTAGGACCCTCGGAAGGACAGAGGAACCTTGGTGTGCATGTACATAGATCCCTGAAGGCAGCAGGACAGGTAGATAAGGTGGTTAAAAAGGCATATGCGATACTTGCCTTCATTAGCTGAGGCATAGCATATAAGAGCAGGGAAGTTATGATGGAGCTGTACAAAACGCTAGTTAGGCCACAGCTGGAATACTGTGTGCAGTTCTGGTCGCCACACTATAGGAAGGATGTGATTGCATTGGAGAGGGTGCAGAGGAGATTCACCGGGATGTTACCTGGGCTGGAGCGCTTCAGCTATGAAGAGAGACTGGACAGGCTGGGGTTGTTTTCCTTAGAGCAGAGAAGGCTGAGGGGGGACCTGATTGAGGTGTACAAAATTATGAGGGGCATAGATAGGGTAGATAGAAAGGAACTTTTCCCCTTAGTAGAGGGGTCAATAACCAGGGGGCATAGTTTCAAGGTAAGGGGCAGGAGGTTTAGAGGGGATTTGAGGAAAAACTTTTTCACCCAGAGGGTGGTTGGAATCTGGAATTCACTGCCTGAAAGGGTGGTAGAGGCAGGAACCCTCAACATTCAAGAAGCATTTAGATGAGCCCTTGAAATGCCATAGCATACAAGGCTACGGACCAAGTGCTGGAAAATGGGATTCGAATAGACAGGGCTTGATGGCCGGCGTGGACGCGATGGGCCGAAGGGCCTCTTTCTGTGCTGTATAACTCTGACGTTCAAATATTAAACAACCTATCTACAATCCATTCTTCAGGTCGCTCTTATTGCTGCTTAATCTAGGGCATGTTTTCATCACTGGCATCATGTACATGCCTGTGATTAAAACATGCCTCTTGTGATTAAAACATGCCTTAGGAAAGGTTGCAGCTGATGAATCCGTGTCGCTCCCTTGAGGAAAGCTATCTGAGGTGTGACCAGATTTTATGATTCAAATCCTCTGAGTCATCGCGTATAAATTATTGCTTTGAATAAAGCTGCTGTTACATGTTGAATGCTCTGAGGTTGTGCAAATAGTTTTTGTCTTAATCTGCATATTGTTCTCCTCTCCATTTATCCCTGATGGAACAACAATGCTCTTCAATTAGAGGCTGGGTTATAAATTGCTAATATTTTATCCGTCGACTGGACCAAACTCTCTTCAGAGGCACATAATGCCCGTAAGTCGTAAGTATTTTAAATATTTACAGTTCAGTTTTTTACAGTTATACTCTTGGAGTCAACCACTAAGCCTAAAGATTTATCTTGTGCTTCTGCTCTAGAGGTCATTTGGTTATGTCAGATCTTTTTTTTTTATTCGTTTATGGGATCTGGGCGTCACTGGCAAGCCCAGCATTTATTGCCCATCCCTTGTTGCCCTTGAGAAGGTGGTGGTGAGCCGCCTTCTTGAACCGCTGCAGTCCGTGTGGTGATGGTACGCTCACAGTGCTGTTAGGGAGGCAGTTCCAGGATTTTGACCCAGCGACGACGAAGGATCGGCGATATACTTCTAAGTCAGGATGGTGTGTGACTTGGAGGGGAACTTGGAGGAGGTGGTGTTCCCATGCGCCTGCTGCCCTTGTCCTTTTTAGGTGGAAGAGGTTGCGGGTTTGGGAGGTGCTGCTGAAGAAGCCTTGGTGAGTTGCTGCAGTGCATCTTGTGGATGGTACACACTGCAGCCACGGTACGCCGGTGGTGGAGGGAGTGAATGTTAAAGGTAGTGGATGGGGTGCCAATCAAGCGGGCTGCTTTGTCCTGGATGGTGTCGAGCTTCTTGAGTGTTGTTGGAGCTGCACTCATCCAGGCAAGTGGAGAGTATTCCATCACACTCCTGACTTGTGCCTTGTAGATGGTGGAAAGGCTTTGGAAACAGGACAGAAACAGGCCGATCGGCCCAACTGGTCTATGTCGCTAATGCTCCACTCGAGCCTCTGCCCACCTCTCGTCATCTCACCTATTAACAGATTCTTCTATTTTTCTCCCTCAGGTGCTTATCTAGCTTTCCCTTAAATGCATCTATGCTATTCGCCTCAACTACTCCTTGTGGTAGCGAGTTCCACATTCTAACCGCTCCCGAATTCCCTATTGGATTTATTAATGACTATCTTATATTTATGACCTCTAGTTTTGGACTTCTCCACAAGTGGAAACATTTTCTCTACGTTTACCCTATCAAACCCTCTCATTATCTTAAAGACCTCTATCAGGTCACCCCTCCTCCTCTTTTCTAGAGAAAGGAGCCCCAGCCTGTTCAGTCTTCCCTGATAGTTGTATCCCCTCAGGTCTGGTATCATCCTTGTGAATCTTTTTTGCACCTTCAACATTGCCTTTGTATCTTTTTTATAATATGGAGACCAGAGCTGTACACAAGTGTGGTCTTCCTTTGTGTTAACTGCGCCCCTCAATTTGGCGTGGTAATAGTCTTGAACGAGTCCAGTAAGGGACCAGTAGACAGACAAATGGCGAATAATCTCACCAAGTATACGCTGTATAACCTGTCTAAACCTGTGATAATCACTTCTCATTTTTAAATATCTATAGCCTCAAGGCTGTAGTAAAGTTGGCATTAGACTAGTTTAGTAAATGCTTATCTTGGGGGTTACAGAAGTAACTTTCATGTGCAATATTGGCAGTTATACGCCTTAACCGTTGTACTATGTACTGTGGTAAAAGGTCCACATTCTGGTGTGAAATTGACACTTTATCATTGTCAATAAATGGAGTAGTTGAGCATCTAATGATGTTTAGGGCTTGCACTCGTAGTACTTTATTTGCTTCGGATGCTTGATATTTTAGCGCGAGAGCAGCAGAGATCCTGTAGGAATTGAATCTTTTTGATGCAGTACTGCATTAAATTCATTGCAGAATAGTCTGTGTACAGCTCACCGCTTCATTAAGGTCTTTTTAAGTGATCACAGCACCACACAATGGTGGCTTGACTACTGAGGTGTCCACTGAGCTAGTTTTTTGTTTTCACCTTCTCCAAGTACTTAGATTTTTCTTTAAATTGTGCTCCAAGTGCTGTTTGAATTACACTGGCTTTGAGAGGAACAGTACTCGCTTCATTAAGTGAGAAGTGGAGTCTTCCGTGACCTGCACTGAATATTTTCTAATTATTAGATTCGGGATATTGCTGTATCTGAAGTTGAATGTGATATTTCGTGTACCACTAAAGGTGACTTTATAACTTGCAAGTAAAGTTGCAATTTACATAGGATTACATAGGATATACAGCACAGAAACCGGCCATTTAGCCCAACCAGTCCATGCTGGTGTTTATGCTCCACTCAAACCCCCTCCCATCCTTCCTCATCTAACTCTATCAACATAACTCTCTATTCCCTTCTCCCTCATATGCTTGTCTAGCCTCCCTTTAAATCATCTATACTATTCGCTTCAACCACTCCCTGTGGTAGCGAGTTCCACATTCTCACCACTCTTTGGGTAAAGAAGTTTCTTCTGAATTCCCCATTTGATTTCTTGGTGACTATCTCATATTGATGGCATCCAGTTTTACTCTTCCCCACAAGTGGAAACACTCTCTCTGTGTCTACTCTATCAAAATCAGATACTCTCGAGTTTAGAAGAATGAGAGGTAATCTCATTGAAACATACAAGATTCTGAGAGGTTGTTTCCCCTGGCTGGACTGTCTAGAACTAGGGGGCATAGTCTCAGGATAAGGGGTGGGCCATTTAAGACTGAGATGAGGAGGAATTTCTTTACTCAGAGGGTTGTGAATCTTTGGAATTCTCTGCCCCAGAAGGCTGTGAATGCTGAGTCTTTGCGTATATTCAAGGCTGAGATCGATAGATTTTTGGACACTGAGGGAATCGAGGGATATGGGGATCGGGTGGGAAAGTGGAGTTGAGGTCGATGATCAGCCATGATCTTATTGAATGGTGGAGCAGGCTCGAGGGGCCGTATGGCCTGCTCCTGCTTCTATTTCTTATGTTATGTTTTCAATTCTATCCCTCGAGAAATAAACCCTAGTGCTTGGTTTGCTTTTGTTATGGCCTTATTGACCTGCGTCGCAACTTTTAGTGGTTTGTGTATTTGAACTCCCAGTTCCCTTTGCTCCTCTACCCCATTTAGATTCTTATTTTCCAAGTAATATGTGACCTCCTTATTTTGCTTACCAAAATGTAATAACTCACACTTATCTGTGTTGACATTCATTTTGAATCATCTGCCCATTCTGCAAGTTTATTAACGTCTTGTAATTTGTTGCAGCCCTCCTCAGTGTTGACTATCCCTCCCTATTTGGTGTCGTCCGCAAATTTAGAAATTGTGTTTTTGATTCCAAAGTCTAAATCGTTAATATAAATTATGAACAACAGCGGTCCCAGCACTGATCCTTGTGGGATCCGACTTCCCACCTTCTGCCATTCTGAATGGTTACCCTTTACCCCTACTCTCTGCTTTCTGTCTTGCAGCCAGCTAGCTATCCATTCTGCTACTTGTCCACTGACTCCGCATGCTCTGACCTTATTCATTAGTCTATTATGTGGTACCTTATCAAAGGCCTTTATTTAATCCTGAACTTGTGGAATAAATGTTGTTTTCAACAAGCTCACATATATTTGCCTCAGAATCCACAATGTGGCAGTTCCCGACTGAAGGAAGTCATCAGCGCCGCAGAGTGGGGCAGACATAAAAGGAGAAAGAACTTGCATTTATATAGCGCCTTTCACGACCTCAGGACGTCCCAAAGCGCTTTACAGCCAATGAGGTACTTTTGAAGTGTAGTCACTGTTGTAACGTGGCAGCCAATTTGTGCACAGCAAGGTCCCACAAACAACAACGTGATAATGACCAGATCATCTATTTTAGTGATGTTGGCTGAGGGATAAATATTGGCCAGGACAGTGGGGAGAACGCCCCTGCTCTTCTTCGACTAGTGTCATGGGATCTTTTATGTCCACCCGAGGGGGCAGACGGGGCCTCGATTTAATGTCTCATCCGAAAGATGGCTTCTCAGACAGTGCAGCATTCCCTTAGTACTGCACTAGAGTGTCACCTAGATTTTGTGCTCAAGTCTCTGGAGTTGGACTTGAACCGACAACCTTCTAACATGTGGTAATCCAGTGCACTGCAGCCGAGGAAACTGACAATGCTATTATTTTAAAAGATTCTCATGATTGGTGGATCCCTTGTTTCTGCTGGCAGGTGTTTGAGGTGAGCACTTTTCATTAATTGTGCTTACCTCACTTATCTAAGGCTCTGTACTGGGTGGGTAGGAGGATAGCAACTGAATGATTCAGACAATCAAAAGACCAAGGGTACCAACACCCTTGCCCCACCCAGATAGATTGCACCATCACAGAAGGCCACCACCTGCTAGATTCTAGGACTCCACCTTCAGCATACAACAGCATCTCTAGCATCCTTCCTGTGAAGCTGCTGATGCAGCTGCCTTTAACCCATTCAATAACCTGAGTCCCAGTGCTGTTATCTCTAACTGGTTCTATCTGCTGACCGAGTCCCCTCCCATAGTCGTGACAAGCAGAAGAGGTAGGTAAAAAAGGTATTGGGGGAAAAAAATGGAAGGACATAGAGGGAGATGAAATGAAGACGGTGAGAGATCATTGAAAGTTAAGATTGAGTGAGAGAGATGGAAGTGACAGCTAAAATCATTTTCTAGGGAGTAGCCCTTCCTCTACTTCCCAATGGTTGAGCCTCTATCCTGTCTGTCACTTGACTTAATCCCGAACCCTGTTAGTAGAGGGAGCTTAGGAGTTTCAGTTCATAGACCATTCAGATAATTGGGATACTAGGCATGGGACTGTGAGGTTAAATAGGTGCAAGGGGTGTCAGGAGAGGAACCATCCAGAGTCCGTGGGTAAGTATATAGATAATTTTAGTTCAGTTTTGCTAAATGGTTTGCTAATATCTTTAATATGTTATTTTAGGTGTTGGGGTTTATGCAGAACTAAGATGTTTGCTCAAAATGAGTGGGGGGGAAAAATTGAGCCATTTGGTTGGGTTTGGGGTGTGTTGTGGTTTGCCAATTGTTGATGGCTTTCCCTACCTATTTGTGAAAGAAACTGGTTTTTGATTGGTTTGCGTTTAGTCAATGGGATATTTGAGCCAAACTAAATGGTAAACTTAACAGTGGTTGTTAATCATGTCACAATTTGTTTTGCCCTATGGATGTGAAACTCCTTTGTGAGGCATGAAACTAGGGATATCTGTTGGATTCCAGATTTTTAATTGTATAAATCGATATATTTCACTAATTGACTGGACTTACTATTACAATTTTAGTTACCGCTGACTGATTTGTCACCTTGTCCATGCAAGTTTGCACCTTCTCCACATAAAGCTAGAGGCTAATTCATATTGGAATATAAGTGTTGAACTCTTGTTTTTTGAGACTGCGAGCCAAGATCTTTTCTTAATTTTTTTTTAAACAAATCCCACCATGACTAATTATATTCACTGTTTTTATACAGGGGAATGAATTCTATCAAGGGATGCGCTGCACACTCATAAGAACGTGTCCTAGGTGAGATCCAAGCAGCATGGATCCAGATGAGTTTCCACCTCCACCTCCTGAAGGTAAAAACTGTGCCATTCTTTAAGCCACACCCCATGTGCAAAATGCTTTAATGTCATGAAATCTGCAGTGGTAACTTTAAATGCTTCTGAGTGACCAATTACACAACCGATGATACTGGGCCTAAATGGAGGTGGTGAATTTTCACATATTTCAGGAATGCACGAGTCTTGGGCATTTCTAGCATTTTTTAAATGCCATGGTTAGACTGCTCATCCATTGTGTGATGTTTTTATGGAGTTACTTTCATTCCTATATTAAAAGATAATTACGTGTGGGGAAGGCCATTGGGTCGATTTAAATCCATCCATCCAGAGAGATCATGATGTCCCTGCAAAAGGACATAGACAGGCTAAGTGAGTGGGCGGAAATTTGGCAGATGGAATATAATGTTGGAAAGTGTGAGGTTATGCACTTTGGCAGAAAAAATCAAAGAGCAAGTTATTATCTAAATGGAAAGAAACTGCAAAGTGCTACAGTACAAAGGGATCTGGGGGTCCTGGTGCATGAAACACAGAAGGTTAGTATGCAGGTACAGCAGGTGATCAGGAAGGCCAATGGAATCTTGGCTTTTTTGCAAGGAGGATGGAGTATAAAAGCAGGCAAGTCTTGCTTCAGCTATACAGGGTACTGGTGAGGCCACACCTGGAGTACTGCGTACAGTTTTGGTTTCCATATTTAAGAAAAGATATACTTGCTCTCGAGGCAGTTCAGAGAAGGTTCACTCAGTTGATTCCGGAGATGAGGGGGTTGACTTATGAGGAAAGGTTGAGTAGGTTGGGCCTCTACTCATTGGAATACAGAAGAATGAGAGGCGATCTTATCGAAACATATAAGATTGTGAGAGGGCTTGATAGGGTGGATGCAGGGAGGATGTTTCCACTGATGGATGAGACTAGAACTAGGGGGCATAATCTTAGAATAAGGGGCTGCCGTTTCAAAACTGAGATGAGGAGAAACTTCTTCACTCAGAGGGTAGTAAATCTATGGAATTTGCTACCAGAGAGCTGTGGAAGCTGCGACATTAAATAAATTTAAAACGGAGATAGACAGTTTCCTAGCTGATAAGGGAATTAAGGATTATGGGGAGCGGGCAGGGAAGTGGACATGAGTCTAGGTTCGGATCAGCCATGATCCTATTGAATGGCGGAGCAGGCCCGAAGGGTCGTATGGCCTACTCCTGCTCCTACTTCTTATGTTCTTATGTCCCCCTGCACTGTAACATCAAATTGTTGCTTAAATGATTCTAGAGTTATTGCCTCCTCTACTCCTATCTGGAAGTTTAGTCCACATATCTTAGTACTAGAATTTAAACTGATTGCAACTGCTTCCCTTAAACACATTGTACAAAACATTTTCTCAGCAAACCCACTGCCACCAATGACCATTCTGAACAAGAGATGGAAGAAAACAGCTAAAATTATCCCTGCAATTCCACCCATGATCACATTTCTTGGTATTTTCTATGATGTATCTACCCAATGGGAAACGTCACTTTAGTGGTAAACAGAAGACAAATCGGCTTCCCTGCGGCTCTTGTGCGTCACGGCACACAGGATATTGATACCATGGGTTGCATTTTTAACTCCTGAGAAGATCCATAATGTATATTTCATGGTGCTATTTTTACTGCATGTAATGGGCAGAATGTAACCACTCAATGTATAAACTTGCGAGGCCGTCATCCCTTCTCCCACAAATGAGAAATTTTGTGCATTAAACAAACATGCTTCTAATGACTGCCTTTCCCACTCATAAAATACTTCCTTTAGCCGTGGTGTGGCAATGCTGCTTTGCAAAGATGTATCTTCTGTAATGTCACTGTGTTCAAGGTCATCTTAACTATGGTATGTCCATCTTCATTCTATCCTTATTTCCTGATTTACTCTTAGTTACTTTATAACTTTTTTTATCCCACTGGTGCAATGTACTGTGGACATGTTATATTTAACCCTGAGAAGATCTAACATCACAAGTTATGCATTATTTAGTTGGGTTTGCTTGATGTGCTCCAGAATTAGCCACTCCTCTAGCCGAGCTGTTTCAGTACAGTTACAATACTAGCATCTGTCCGACAATGTGGAAAATTGCCCAGGTATGTCCTGTCCACAAAAAGGACAAATCCAACCCGGGCAATTACCGCCCCATCAGCCTACTCTAAATCATCAGCAAAGTGATGGAAGGATTCATTAACAGTGCTGTCAAGTGGCACTTACTCACCAATAACCTGCTCGCTGATGCTCTGTTTGGGTTCCGTCAAGATCACTCCGCTCCAAACCTCATTACATCCTTGGTGCAAACATGGACAAAAGAGCTGAATTCCAGAGGTGAGGTGAGAGTGACTGCCCTTAACATCAAGGCAGATTGTGGCACCAGGGAGCCCTAGTACAACTAAAATCAATGGGGATCAGAGGAAAACTCTCCAGTGGCTGGAGTCATAACCTAGCACAGAGGAAGATGGTTGTGGTTGTTTGAGGCCAATCATCTCAGCCCCAGGACATCGCTTCAGGAGTTCCTCAGGGCAGTGTCCTAGGCTCAACCATCTTCAGCTGCTTTATCAATGACCTTCCCTCCAATATAATTACTGCGTGTCCTTGATCGGTATGTCCCTGTCAGGCAGGGAGGAAATGGCCGAGTGAGAGAACCATGGTTCACAAAAGAGGTTGAATGTCTAGTCAAGAGGAAAAAGGAAGCGTATGTAAGGATGAGAAAACAAGGTTCAGTTGGGTCGATTGAGGGGTACAAGGTAGCAAGGAATGAGCTAAAAAAAGAGCTTAGGAGAGCTAGGAGGGGGCATGAGAAGTCCTTGGCGGGTCGGATCAAGAAAAACCCCAAGGCCTTTTACTCTTATGTGAGAAATAAAAGAATGACCAGGGCGAGGGTAGGGCCGGTCAAGGACAGTAGTGGGAACTTGTGCATGGAGTCAGAAGAGATAGGAAAGGTGATGAATGAATACTTTTCGTCAGTGTTCACCGAGGAGAGGGGCCATGTTCTTGAGGATGAGAGTGTGATAAAGGTGGATAGGCTGGAGGTGGTAGATGTTCTGAGGGAAGATGTTTTAGCAATTTTGAAGAACCTGAGGGTCGATAAGTCCCCTGGGCCAGATGGGATATATCCTAGGATTCTTTGGGAGGCAAGGGAGGAGATTGCAGAGCCTCTGGCTTTGATCTTTGGGTCCTCACTGTCCACGGGAATGGTGCCAGAGGACTGGAGAGTGGCGAATGTTGTTCCTCTCTTCAAGAAAGGAAATAGGAATGACCCTGGTAATTATAGGCCGGTTAGTCTTACTTCGGTGGTTGGTAAGATAATGGAAAAGGTCCTGAGGGATAGGATTTATGACCATTTGGAAAGGGGCAACTTAATCAGGGAAAGTCAACACGGATTCGTGAAGGGTAAGTCTTGCCTAACAAATTTGATTGAATTCTTTGAGGAGGTAACTAAGTGTGTAGATGAAGGTAGAGCAGTTGATGTCGTATACATGGATTTTAGTAAGGCGTTTGATAAGGTTCCCCATGGTCGGCTCATGAAGAAAGTAAGGAGTTGTGGGATAGAGGATAAATTTGGCCGATTGGATAAGTAACTGGCTATCTCATAGAAGGCAGAGGGTGGTGGTGGATGGCACATTTTCGGACTGGAGACCAGTTACCAGCGGTGTGCCACAGGGGTCGGTGCTGGGTCCTCTGCTGTTTGTGATTTTTATCAATGACTTGGAGGAGGGGACTGAGGTGGATCAGTAAATTTGCTGATGACACCAAGATTGGTGGAGCAGTGGATGAGGTGGAGGGCTGTTGTAGGCTGCAAAGAGACATTGATAGGATGCAGAGCTGGGCCGAAAAATGGCAGATGGAATTTAACCCTGATAAGTGCGAGGTGATTCATTTTGGTAGGGCAAATTTGAATAAGGATTACAGGGTCAACGGCAGGGTTCTGAGGAACGTGGAGGAGCAGAGGGATCTGGGGGTTCATATCCACAGATCTCTGAAGGTTGCCACTCAAGTGGATAGAGCAGTAAAGAAGGCCTATGGTGTGTTGGCGTTTATTAACAGAGGGTTTGAGTTTAAGAACCGTGAGGTTATGCTGCAACTGTACAGGACCTTGGTGAGACCACATTTGGAATATTGTGTGCAGTTCTGGTCACCTCACTATAGGAAGGACGTGGAAGCATTGGAAAGAGTGCAAAGGAGATTTACCAGGATGCTGCCTGGTTTGGGGGGGAGGTCTTATGAGGAAAGATGTCAGAAGGGGCTGTTCACTGATGATTTCAGTGTTCGGTTCCATTCGCAATTCCTCAGATAATGAAGCAGCCTGTGCCCGCATGCAGCAAGACCTGGACAACATCCAGGCTTGGGCTGATAAGTGGCAAATAACATAAGTGCCAGGCAATAAACATCTCCAACAAGATAGAGTCTAACCACCTCCCCTTGACATTCAATGGCATTACCATCGCCGAATCCCCCACCATCAACATCCTTGGGGTCACCATTGACCAGAAACTTAACTGGACCAGCCACATAAATACTGTGGCTGCAAGAGCAGGTCAGAGGCTGGGTATTCTGCGGCAAGTGGCTCATCTTCTGACTTCCCCAAATCCACTCCACCATCTACAAGGCACAAGTCAGGAGTGTGGTGGAATACGCTCCACTTGCCTGGATGTGCACAGCTGCAGTAACACTCAAGAAGCTTGACATCATCCAGGACAACTTGATTGGCAGCCCATCCACCATCTTAAACATCCACTTCCTCCACCACCAGCACACTGTGGCTGCAGTGTGTACTGTACAGTCGCTAAAGCTTTTTTGACTGCACTTCCCAAACCTGCGATCTCTACCACCTAGAAGGACGAGAGCAGCAGGCACATGGGAACACCATTACCTCCAAGTTCCCCTCTAAGTCATACACATAAAGATACATAGATTTGACAGCACAGAAACAGGCCATTTGGCCCAACTTATCTGTCGGTGTTTATGCTCCACACGAGCCTCCTCCCACCCCTCTTCATCTCACCCTATCAGCATATCCTTCTATTCCTTTCTCCCTTGTGCTTATCTAGCTTTCCCTTAGATGCGTCTGTGCTATTTGCTTCAACTATTCCTTGTGGTAGCGAGTTCCACATTCTTACCACTCTTTGGGTAAAGAAGTTTCTCCTGAATTCCCTATTGGATTTATTAGTGACTATCTTCTATTTATGACCTCTCATTTTGGACTCTCCCACAAGTGGAAATATTTTCTCTCAGTCTACCCTATCAAACCCTTTCATTATCTTAAAGGCCTCTATCACCCCTCAATCTTCTCTTTTCCAGAGAAAGGAATCCCAGCCTATTCCAGTCTTTCCTGATAAGTATATCCTCTCTCTTCTGTTATAATCCTTGTGAATCTTTTTTGCACCTTCTCCAATGCCTCAATATCCTTTTTATAATATGGAGACCAGAACTGTGCACCGTACTCCCAAGTGTGGTCGAACCAAGGTTCTATACAAACTTAACATAAATTCTCTGCATTTCAATTCTATCCCTCTAGAAATGAACCCCAGTGCTTCATTTGCTTTTTTTTAATGGCCTTATCAACCTGTGTTGCTGCTGCTTATGTATCCGTACCCCTAGATCCCTTTGCTCTTCTACCACATTCAGACTTCGTATCCAAGCATAAGCCACACCATCCTGACTTGAACATATATCGCCGTTCCTTCATCACCGCTGGGTTAAAATCCTGGAATTCCCTACCTTCACCACACAGATTGCACCGGTTGAAGAAGGCAGCTCACCACATCTTTCTCAAAGTCGGCTTGCGATGGGCAATAAATTCTGGCCTTGCTAGTGTCGCCCGTATCTCGAGAATGAATTTTAAAAATGCCGAAAATGTTGTATGAGTGTACATAATTAGCTGTTACAATGTAGTTGGCAAACATGCTGACTCCTGGGCAGAGATCTTCCTGTTGAGAACTGTTGAAACACAAGGTGTGGCTGACACATTCATGCAGGGCTATGTGTCAGCCAGTGGCTCAGTGGGTAGCACCCTCGCCTCTGAGTCAGAAGGTTGTGGGTTCAAGTCCCACTCCAGAGACTTGAGCACAAAAATTTAGGCTGACACTCCACTCCAGTGCAGTACTGAGGGAGTGCTGCACTGTCGGAGGTGCAGTGTTTCAGATGAAATGTTAAACCAAGGCCCCGTTTGCCCCCTCGGGTAGACGTAAAAGAGTTATCCCTGGTGTCCTGGCCAATATTAATCCCTCAATCAACATCAATAACTGATTGTGGTACCTTGCTGTGTGCAAATTGGCTGCCACGTTTTCTAAGTTACAACAGTGACTACACTTCAAAAAAAAAAGTACTTCATTGGTTGTAAAGAGCTTTGGGATGTGAAATGCAAGTCTTTCTTTCTATCCTGTTTATTCGTGTATTAATATTTCTCGTTTTGAGGTTGCTCCTTAGCTTGTAATACATTATATGTGTCGATGATTATTGAAATAAAGAATAAAAGTTCCCTTTTTAACTGATATACAAATGATTGAATCTAACCTCTCCTTCACAACATTGAACACCGTGAGGAAAGTTACTTTACTAAAAGTTGTTGGGAATGAAATTATTGTAGAGAGCAATTGGCAAGATGAAAAGTGAACTTAACTTTAATGATTTGATCAAGCTCCACCTACTTTTTGTGCCTTGCTTTCATCGGCAAACTTTAATTCCCTTTGAACTGGAACATGAGCTGAAGTGTTCTGGAATAGTGGGATACAGAGTGGAAAATATGATTTTTTTAAATCATTAACAAGTGCATTGGAAATAGTTCCCATCATACCCTCCCAATGGGGGGAATTTTAACCTACAAAAAACGGGTGGGTTTGGAGCGTGGCGGGTAGTTAAATTGTTAAAAATGGGATTCCCAACCTGAACCTGTCTCCAACCCGCCCATTTGCAATTTTAATGGGGACGGGGGGGGGGGGATGGGGGCGGGGGGGGGACGGGCGACCAACCTGCTCCCAGGGGGCGGAATGTCAATTTAAATATTATAATGAGGCGGGAAGCCTTTTTTTTTTAACCACCATTTTGCTTTTAACTGCATGTGGACGGGTTTCACACAGTACGTGAAATCTGGCAGTTACAGCAAGACGGGGGAACTGCTGCATCCCGGAGGTAAGTGCCTTTATACCTACCTCCTGGATCCAGGGTCCCTGCCTAGCCCACCCCCCCGCAATCGGAGACCCCCTCATTACCCCCCCCCCCACCAATGATACTGAGGCCGGCCACGGTCTTCCCTTCACCACCCCGATCTTCCGGTGGCCACCCACAATCTTCCCTTCACACCCACCCCGCAACCAATCATCCAGCCCTGATCCTCTCTCTTTCTCCGCCTGACCCCCGATCCATTTAGCGGCCCGGCCCGGATCCATCCATTTAACGGCCTGGCTTCCACGCGAACCCTTCCTTTCTGTTCTGTGCGGCCGCAGGCCTACCCGCCGCAGCCAGCCAGCGCCTCAGTCTGGGTGGCTGCGGGTAGGAAACCGAGTCCTCGCGTGCAAATCAGGCCCTGCCATTAAAGTCGGCAGGGCCTGCAGGAAACCCGGCCTCCCGGGTTTCCCGACTGCCTCGGAGACCCCCCGCCGCCTTTCTCCTTAACATTCCGGCCAATCTCTCCCATTAATTGAAAATGCCACATTAACACGCTATAGGACTTGGGCTGAAAACTGAAAATCAAGTTTATTAAGAAGTACCATTAAAATTGAAGCAGCCAGCATAATACTGCGGATGCTGGAAATCTGAAATAAAAACAGAAAATGCTGGAAATACTCAGCAGGCCAGGCAGCATCTGTGGAGATAAAATAGATTATCTGGCCATCATTACATTGCTGTTTGTGGGAGCTTGCTGTGCGCAAATTGGCTGCCACATTTCCAACATTACAACAGTGACTACACTTCAAAAAAATAAAGTTCTTCATTGGCTGTAAAGCGCTTTGGGACATCCGGTGGTTGTGAAAGGCGTTATATAAATGCAAGTCAAGTGAGGGGAAATTTAGAAACCTAAAGAGAAAAGTCAAGGCAATGGAGCAGTGTAACGATTTAGGTAAAGATAAGCTGTGTGTGATGGGTAGGGACAGAGAGTTTAAAGGAAATCGTGCATCAGCGAATAAGATGAAAGCAGGGAATAATGGTAAAAGGTTAAAACTAAAGGCTCTACCAGAATGCACGACAGCATTCGTAACAAGGCATACGAATTAGTGGCACAAATAGTGATAAATGGGTATGATCTAATAGCCATTACAGAGACATGGTTGCAAGGTGACCAGGGTTGGGAACTAAATATTCCAGGGTACTTGACTTATTGAAAAGACAGGCAGGGTGGTCGGTAGGGGAGGGGCGGGGGTTAGAACCAGGCAGCATCCTGGTAAATCTCCTTTGCACTCTTTCCAATGCTTCCACGTCCTTCCTATAGTGAGGTGACCAGAACTGCACACAATATTCCAAATGTGGCCTCACCAAGGTCCTGTACAGTTGCAGCATAACCTCACGGTTCTTAAACTCAAACCCTCTGTTAATAAACGCCAACACACCATAGGCCTTCTTTACTGCTCTATCCACTTGAGTGGCAACCTTCAGAGATCTGTGGATATGAACCCCCAGATCCCTCTGCTCCTCCACGTTCCTCAGAACCCTGCCGTTGACCCTGTAATCCTTATTCAAATTTGCCCTACCAAAATGAATCACCTCGCACTTATCAGGGTTAAATTCCATCTGCCATTTTTCGGCCCAGCTCTGCATCCTATCAATGTCTCTTTGCAGCCTACAACTGCCCTCCACCTCATCCACTACTCCACCAATCTTGGTGTCATCAGCAAATTTACTGATCCACCCTTCAGTCCCCTCCTCCAAGTCATTGATAAAAATCACAAACAGCAGAGGACCCAGCACCGACCCCTGTGGCACACCGCTGGTAACTGGTCTCCAGTCCGAAAATGTTCCATCCACCACCACCCTCTGCCTTCTATGAGATAGCCAGTTACTTATCCAATCGGCCAAATTTCCCTCTATCCCACAACTCCTTACTTTCTTCATGAGACGACCATGGGGAACCTTATCAAACGCCTTACTAAAATCCATGTATACGACATCAACTGCTCTACCTTCATCTACACACTTAGTTACCTCCTCAAAGAATTCAATCAAATTTGTTAGGCAAGACTTACCCTTCACGAATCCGTGTTGACTATCCCTGATTAAGTTGCCCCTTTCCAAATGGTCATAAATCCCATCCCTCAGGACCTTTTCCATTATCTTACCAACCACCGAAGTAAGACTAACCGGCCTATAATTACCAGGGTCATTCCTATTTCCTTTCTTGAAGAGAGGAACAACATTCGCCACTCTCCATGATAATTAAGGATGACATAAGGACAGTAGCGAGAAAGGGTCTTGGCTCAGAAGATCAGGAAGTAGAATCAGTATGGGTAAAGATAAGAGATAACAAGGGGCAGAAAACAGTGCTGGGAGTAGTTTATAAGCCACCTAACATTCGTTGTACCATTGGATAGAGTATTAATCAAGAAATAATAGAGCTTGTAACAAAGCTAATACAATAATCGTGGGGGACTTTAATCTGCATATAGATTTGGCAAATCAAATTGGCAAGGGTAGTCTGGAGTTTCCTAGAACCATATGTCATGGAACCAACGAGGGAACAGACTATTTTGGATCTTGTTCTGTGTAATGAGACGGTTAATTAGTAATCTCATAGTAAAGGATCCTCTAGGAAAGAGTGATCATAATATGATAGAATTTCGCATCGAGAATTTCACATTCTTAAGTCCGACACTAGAGTCTTAAACTTAAACAAAGCCAATTACGTAGGTATGAGGGGCGAGTTGCTAAGGTAGATTGGGAAATTAGATTAAAAGGTATGCTAAAGTAGATAAGCAGTGGCAATCATTTAAAGAAATATTCCAAAATTCTCAATGAATATACATTCCATTGAGAAATAAAAATTCCATGGGAAAAATGATCCATCCGTGGCTAACTAAAGAAGTTAAGGATAATATTAGATTAAAAGAAGAGGCTTTATAATGTTTCAAAGAATAGTAGCAAGCCTGAAGATTGGGAGAGCTTTAGAAACCAGCAAAGGATGACCAAAAATTGATGATAAGGGACAGAATAGAATAGGAGAGTAAATTAGCAAGAAATTTTAAAAACAGATTGTAAGAGCTTCTACAAGTATGCAAAAAGGAAGAGAGTAGCAAAAGTAAGTGTTGATCCCTTAGATGCTGAAACAGGATAAATTATACTGGGGAACAAGGAAATGGCAGAGGCTTTAAACAAATATTTTGTATCTGGCTCCACGGTAGAAGACACAAAAAGCATACCAAAAATAGTGGAGAACCAAGGGTCTAATGAGGGTGAGGAACTTAACGTAATTAATATCAGTGGAGAAAAAGTACTTGAGAAACTAATGGAACTAAAAGCCGACAAATGCCCTGGACCTGATGGCCTAGATCCTAGGGTTCTAAAAGAGGTGACTGCAGAGATAGTGGATGCATTGGCTGTGATCTTCCAAGATTCCCTAGATTCAGGAAAGGTCCCAGAGGATTGGAAAGTCGCAAATGTAATCCCGCTATTCAAGAAAGGAGGGAGAGAGAAAACCGGGAGCAACAGGCCAGTTAGCCTGACATCAGTCGTCGGGAAAATGCTGGAATCCATTATTAAGGAAGTGATAATAGGGTACTTAGAAAATCATAATATGATTAGCAGAGTCAACATGGTTTTATGAAAGGGAAATCGTGTTTGACAAATTTATTAGAGTTTTTTGAGGATGTAACTAGCAGGGTAGATAAAGGGGAACCAGTGGATGTAGTAGTATATTTGGATTTCAAAAAGACATAAAAGGTTGTTGAGCAAGATAAGGGGTTGGGGGTAAGGTATTAGCATGAATAAAGGATTGGTTAACAGACAGAAAACAGAGAGTAAGGATAAACGGGCAGATTGACAGGCTGTAACTAGTGGGATGCCGCAAGGATCAGTGCTTGGGTCTCAGCTATTTACAATCTATATTAATGACCTAGATGAAGGGACCCAGTGCAATGTATCCAAGTTTGCTGATGATACAAAGCTAGGTGGGAAAGTAAGCTGTGAGGAGGTCGCAAAGAGCCTGCAAAGGGATATAGACAGGTTAAGTGAGTGGGCAATAAGGTGGCAGATGGAGTATCATGTGGGGAAATGTGAGGTTATTCACATTGGTAGGAAGAATAGAAAAACAGAATATTTTTTAAATAGTGAGAAACTATTAAATGTTGGTGTTCAGAGAGATTTGGGTGTCCTAGTACAAGAAGCACAGAGTTAGCATGCAGGTACAGCAAGCAATTAGGAAGACAAATGGCATGTTGGCCTTTATTGCTAGAGGATTGGATTACAAGAGTAAGAAAGTCTTGCTGCAATTGTATAGGGCTTTGGTGAGGCCACACCTGGAGTACTGTGCACAGTTTTGGTCTCATTATTTAAGGGAGGATATACTTGCCTTAGAGGCGGTGCAACGAAGGTTCACTAGATTGATCCCTGGGATGAGGAGAGATTGAGTAGATTGGGCCTAGACTCTCTGGCGTTTAGAAGAATGAGAGGTGATCTCATTGAAATATAAGATTCTGAGGGGGACTGACAGGATAGATGTTGATGATGCGGAGATGCCGGTGTTGGACTGGGGTGGACAAAAGTGAGAAGTCGCACAACACCAGGTTATAGTCCAACAGTTTTATTTGAAACCACAAGCTTTCGGAGCTGCTGCCCCTTCGTCAGGTGAAGTGAAGGGGCAGCAGCTTCACTTCACCTTCACTTCACCTGACGAAGGGGCAGCAGCTCCGAAAGCTTGTGATTTCAAATAAAACTGTTGGACTATAACCTGGTGTTGTGCGACTTCTCAGGATAGATGTTGAAAGGTTGTTTCCCCTGGCTGAAGAGTCTATAACTAGGGGGCATAGTCTCCGGATAAGTGGTTGACTTTTTAAGACTGAGATGAGGAGAAATTTCTTCACGGAGGGTTGTGAATCTTTGGAATTCTCTGCCCCAAAGTGCTGTGGATGCTCGGTCGTTGAGTATATTCAAGGCTGAGATAGATAGATTTTTGGACTCCGGATTCTTATGTTTTTACTAGCCAGGGATGCAGATTCGCTTGACCTCATTTTACATTTCATGTTATATAAATAATAGCTGTCCTCTGGAATCACTGGAATCCATTTTTGATAAATAACTAGGTGTTTGACAAATTAAAAATTCATTTGAAAGCATAGGCTGCAATCTTCTGGTTCTGTGCTCCTAGTGCACACCAGGCGTGCATATTTGAAAATTGTGCATCCCCCAGCTGATTTTCTGATCATTAAAGGTCAAAAAGATTGGGTTGAGGGTGCAGTTTCTCTATCAATTGGAAAATCCAGACCTTTTATATAGAAATTCTGAAGGCCTGGAATGTGACAGACCGCTGATGTGTTGCAGCAACTTTAGAATAAGAAATGTCAAGAACTCCCATACCACTTTCCGATTTCAAATGGAAAGTGTTTTTAATGTAAAACATCTGCCTTTTCATGATCAGGTACGGTTTCAGCTTTCATGCTTTGAAGTCCAGCATTGGTATTTTGACATTCTTCAGTGGGTTATGATATTAAGCCCTTTCTTATGTGGGTTTTAGTTAAGTTTTGTATATTTTTTAAATGGTACATCTCGACAGTCTAAACGAAAGATGTGTAATATGCCTGGAAGCCATCTAGTATTAGTAAATATAAAACTTGTCTATAATGTGCTCTGTTTAAGATTCATTGCTTGATCCCTGCCAAACCTCAAATGACATTATCCTGATACTTTTAATAGTTTGAGATTACCACATGGATGCATAGATAGATCTACTGCAAGCAGCAAAGTGTTACTTCAAGTCATTGTGAAGAATGATGATGTGAAACCTAATTTTACTCTTGCAATATAGAGGTACAATGCAAATCCCAATCTGCTGAAATGCCAAGCTATTAAGATTTCTATATTCTGGAGACATTTTCTGAATATTCAAGTTATGTAACCGTGCTGTCCCATGGCCAGTTACTATTTGATAAAGTGCCACATTGTACTTTTCGGAAGAAAGCACCAACTTCTGTTGCACAACAAGTCGTATTGGACAAGTGTTTGCAAGCACAGGTCCTCCATTAACCATTTTGTCGGACATAGTCTGCAGTTTTGATAGGAAAAGCCAGATGCGACAGATCAATCCATTTTACTGGCAAAGTAAATTTCATTTCCTACAAAGTAAGATCTCTACAAGTCTGACCTCTAATTCAAACGTGTAGCCTTTTGGCATTTTCATGATTTAAAAAAAAACTCTCTGGTTTATTTAGAATGGATATAGATGTTTGTTGTGTCGGGAAGCATGTTGTGTGTCTTTGTATACTCAGCCGGTGGCTGAATTTTTAGCCTTCTGAAATGGCAGCAAGCGCTGCTCTATACTCTGCTTTTGACAGCATTTAAGAAAATAATAGCTTTTGTAGGCGTAGAGAAATTGCATATTCAAAGCACAATAGTTTAGTGAAAAAGCAAAGCAGCTGCCAATGCAATTTTTCATTTTCCTTTGTCTCATTGAATGCAATCCTCAGTTGAAAGAAAACCATAATGCAGGGAAGGGGTGCACAAAATGGAACTGATTTTCAACACACACACAGGGGTAATGAATCTTATTTTGAGCTAAGTAGTTCATACTGACCTTGACAAGTGGGATCTTCGTCATTTTAGGAATACCTATTGTACAGAGGCATTTCTCCCCACTCTCTACTTACCACTTTTCTACTGTGGTATGTAAATTTTTTTCTTCCAAACTTGATTATTTCATGGGTCTTAATATGCAACGGATGGATTTGTCTTGATCTATCCAAGTGAAACTCTGTCTGAAGGAGCAGATGTACCAAGATAAATTCATAGATGATGTTGGGTTTCTTCCTGGCTTCTCCACTGCAAAATTTGTTTTGTGTTCTCAGTTGAAGGATGAACAAAGAAATAGATTCCTTTTTTTTGCATGCATTCTCACCTTTTGAACTTTGACCCAGATGACCCTTCTGAAATCTTGGAAGAGGTCCAATTAAATTAAACAGCAGGACATCAGCCTATATTAACCTTTCTCACTAATTGCATTTCAAAGATGCCGTTTTTAAGGCCGTATCTTCCCCGGAACCATTGTTTTATAGAATATTTGTGTGTCTCTCTCTTTCTCTCTACGAACCCCCTCCCCACCCCCCTTTTTGGAATTCAGTCCCATTCCAGTTCTTTTTATAAGAATTGATTGCCACAGCATGGATTATATTTGCTGGGACTGTATACCATATATCAGTTACTCTGGGGTGAGGGGCCGTGGGGGGAACATGGTTGGGGTCGGGGTTATCTTGCTTGATATTTGGTAATTTTGTACTTGTCCTTTTTAATTCTTTTATCGATCTAAGTTGAACAAAGCGGATAAATGTACCCAGTGCATGGGTCTCAAGCTTTTAAATACTTGAGTTGTATCCCTCTTTGATCTGCTTTTCTCTAAAGAAAACCAGTTCAGTATTGTGACCCTCATTTCACATTTTGGTTCTGCAGTCATTCTGGTTGCTCTGCTCTGAATCTTTTCCAGTGATCGGGTCACTGTTTAAACACTCCAGAGAATGTGTGGGGGGTAATACTCTATTTCTGTGACATAATTATTGTTCCTTACATCTTGCAGCTCAGAATCACTGTAATCTGGTATATCTTTGCAGTTTATATAAAATTGCTAAAGGTTAAGAGGTCACAAAATGGAATTTTGGGAAACTAGCTTGAATACTGATTGGTAAACTTTATAAAAAAAGTCCCCATCTCACTGTGGTCAGTGCCAACAAGGCAGGCTTTCTGTGTGAGACAAGGACTGTATTTCAGTGAATATGGATCAAGAGGTTACAAGTTGCCCTTTTATGATTTTTGCCTATGGCAGACATAGAGCACTATAGAACACTATTTGATATTGAAATTTCATAACAATCAAACGGCAGCATAGATACAATGGACCTTTCTTTATGGGATGTGCTTTGAATTAGATGGGAAATAGAAGACTAGAACAGGATGACTTGTCAATTATTTGGAGAAAATGCTAAGTCGTTATTCAGATTGCAGTAGGAAGGAGCCCATCTTGAGTCTGTACACCATGGCTGCAGCTCTCATGTATACAGGTTTGTGTTTAGTTTTGACACTAATGTACATTTATTGAAATGGGGACTTATTGACCGTGTTGGTGTTGAGCCCTCGCTTGTTCCATGATTGTACTAAACGTGCGTATCAAATGTCATGTTCTTTTGCTGTTTGTAGGATGATAAATACTTGAATTTGCCTAATTGTATAAATAAGCAGTAAGCATGGATATTTGATGTAAATTATTTTCCCCACAGCAGTCGTCACTTATTGAACATTTTGGGATGAAGCTCAAAGACTCTCTTGTATTTAGTGCCAAATGTTGAACTAGTATAACTGGTGAAAATCTCCTCTTGGCTATTTACATTTTCATAGCTGGAACAGAGTTTGTGTGTGAACTGATTTTTTGTATGCTGGAACTCTGTGCTCGGATGCAGTACGCATTTATCTGAATTTGACCAATATTTAGTCTTCCAGATGCCATATTATATAAACCTTGAGCTGGTTAGGCAGTGACGAGCATCGACTTTGTACATAATGTGTGTGTTTAATTTATTATTTAAATGTGGGGAAAGTGGAGGAGGCAAGAATGTTTTGCAAAGTGTTTGCACTGTTTAGGAACATGAAATAAATCTGTTTAAATAAATTGCTGAGCAGCATTTTCATTTAAATGCAACTTATTCCATACTCCATGCAGTTGCACAGATCTTTAATCCTTGTTCACCTAAGGATGAGAGTTTGCGTTCATTTTGGATTGGGGCTTTGATGCACTGAGTCTAAAATGTGGTTACTCTGATGGTCGGTTTCAAACGCTGGAGACCATTGCAGGGTGAAATTCAACTTTGAGGGCTCAAAGCGGGCGGCAGTTATCTATCTGTTTCCATTGAAGTCAACAGAAAGGAAAATTAGGCAGGGTGTATAACGGGCGGCCAATCCGCTAATGCTTGTTTTGTGCACCCGCAGAAGTTGAATTTCACTTCCATTGTCTTTGTTCCTGAGTAGGGAGAACAGCTTAACAATTCTTTTCATCGTGATGATATCAGCTGTAGGCATTATAATGAATTTACGATACAGTGACCAATTTTGTGGCAACTGCATCATTTGTATCCTATTGTTGACCGTCACGCTTACTTAACACTTGAGGATATAAGTCAGCCGTGGCTCAGTTGGTAGCACCCTCGCCTCTGAGTCAGAAGGTTGTGGTTTCAAGTCCCACTCCAGAGACTTGAGCACCTAACCTAGGCTGACACTTCAGTGCAGTACTGAGGGAGTGCTACGCTGTTGGAGGTGCCGTCTTTCAGATGAGGTGTTAAACCAACCGCCCTCTCCGGTGGACGTAAAAGTTTCTGTGGCACTAATTCGAAGAAGAACGGGAGTTCTTCTGGTGTCCTGGCCAATATTTATCCTCAACCGACATCAGTAAAGCAGATTATCTGGTGATTATCTCACTGCTGCCTGTGGGACCTTGCTGTGCGCAAATTGTCGGGCGCGTTTCCCTACACTACAACAGTGACTACACCTGAAAAGTACTTCATTGGCTGTGAAGCGCTTTGCGACCTCCTAAAGTCATGAAAGGCGCTATATGAATCCAAGACTTTCTTGTTCTTAAATTTGTGCCTGTTTCGCCCCTCAGTCCTGTGAATGAGGTGCCTGGTCACCTGGGCTGATGAGTCATCTCATCAGCTGATCATCGCTTCCTGGTTCTGGCAGTCAGCTGGAAAAAAATTATAGAGAATTTGTTGCTCTTAATGACATGACTAGGCCAAATTTTAAAGATTTATTGACCTGAATGGGTGGGGGGGGGGAACTGGCATTTGGAAATGGTTTGAGTCAGTTTTGCGCTGATGTTCAAACAGTTTCAAATTCGCTGGGGGATTGTTGGAAAATTAAAAAAAAATAGATCCGTTTTACTAAAAAAGACGTGTTAAATAAATGGTGAAATAAATTACACAGACACAAACTAATAGAAAGTGAAGGATAAAATAAATAGGAAAGGGAAAAAGTCTTTTTATACTGGTTCATTTTTAGTTTAGTATTTTTAAAGATGAATATTAATATTATTGTAGTAAAACTACTCCTGATATCTCTGTAGCAACATTACTGTGATAATTCTTCCACCTGACGGTATGTAAGCTGAAATTTTTTTTTAAATAGCCAACGTAGAATTAATGGCACTGGAATTAAAACGGATTGTGGCATTGGCCCGTTCTCCTTTCTATAGGTGAAGCTCCTTTTTATATGGCCACTTACTTTGCTTTTGTTTGTGCATTTATGCCACCATGGTGGCAGTCTTTTTATACGGATGTATTGAATAGAAGACTGGCCAACCAGAGGTGGCATGCCTGTCAGTGCTGCTTCTAAAAAGAAAAATCCACAAGCGAGTTTTATATCTTTTTCCTAATCCACGTGTTTAATTTATTGATCCTCAAACATGGTTGTTTTCCCTTGAAAGTGTATTGAATCCTAAAACATCTTTACACTGACAATCCAATTCATGGGTAGCAAAGGCCTCGAACAGGTCACAAAGGCTCTGAGCAGCAGGAAGATCAGGCCGAAGCAAGGAGAAGCTCTGGCGTTTGCTGAAGCTGGCATGTTATTCCATTTGCCAGTAAGTGAAAGCTGGAAAATAACTTGCTGGTGTCCGAGCGGAATATTTTTAGCTTTGAGATTTGTCTCTGTTTTGCAATATAATTCACAGTAGTGTGCAAAAATTCTACTCAAGTATTGTTAACTGTTTTTCCTGTGCTCGAAAAATGATGGCAATCTTTTTGAATGTGCATAGCTTCCGAGGGACTGCCTAAGAAGAAGATAGCTTAAAGTGATAAAATGTAGATTTGCCACATTTGTTCGCGCCAAGTATCCAAGTTGGGAGGGTGCTTCCACAATTGGCACTGAACATCAGTACAGACTAAACCCCTTCCCCAAATGGCATTCTCAGGCTCTCCCCTCTTGGTGCTCCTGCTGCAAGTGATTTGACCCCCCCCCCCCCCCGCAAAGGTGCTGATCCTGGCTCCTCCCCAGCCCCAAGTGCTGTTTCAACCCTTCGTGCAGTGACATTGGTCACTTATTGCAAGAGTGCCAGGAGGTAGGTGGGCAGTGTTTGGTGGGGAGGTAAGAATGGAGAAACTCGGAGCATCACTTGTTGGACCAGAGAGGAAGGGAAAAAGTTTGGACCAGTGATCTCGGGAGAGGAGTGGTGCTTTAGGGATAAGAGAGAAGAAACTGGGAGTAGTACATTACATTCAGTGAGAGTGGCAGGGGTAAGAAGCCAGGAGTGGTGCTTTGTGGGGGGTCGGGGGAGGGGTGGTTGGCTGGCAGGGGGAAGAGGGAAGCAATAGCACCAACTGGGGTCTTTCATGACCTCAGGACATCCCAAAGCGCTTAACAGCCAATGAAGTACTTTTGAAGTGTAGTTACTGTTGTAATGTAGGAAACGCATTAAGAAATAAATCTGTTTGGCTCTCTAGATAACCATCGGCTCAATGGTGCCTGTTCTCTCTCTTTTTGTGCGCACTAATGTTTTTACATGCTTTTTCTCTATTTTGGACAGCCAAAAGATACGAGCAGACAGTTCAATAATCACATTAGTAAGCATGCCAGGTATGCTTCCCTCCCCACTCCTGATTGTGCCTCCCCTCTGGACTCTCCTTCCAATCCAGCCAATCTTGGTGCCTCCCAGGACCGGCAAGCAGCCTCTGGAGCCCTGACTGGCATCTGCAGCTCGCCGGTATTAAACAAGTGAGGCTGGCGGCCAAATTTCCTGTGGTCCTGCCACTGGTCTCCAGGCACGTGCAGTGCGCGCAGACCCGAGATTACGCCCAGTTTCTAGGCATGATCCAATCTCTCGGCCGAGATGGCCCGTTTCCTATCGCCTATTTTTTTTGGCCTGTCCTGAAAACTGATGGTCTAGCTTAAGAGCACATCTTGCATCCCATCAGGACAAGCTGTCCGAAGAAAGCTGTTTGCTTCATACGAACATACATAGGAATTAGGAGCAGGAGCAGGCCACTTGGCCCATCGAGCCTACTCCGCCATTCAATAAGATCATGGCTGATCCGATTACTCCACATTCCCGCCTACTCCCGATAACTTTTCACCCCCTTGCTTACCAAGAATCTATCTACCTCAGATCAGAAAAATCAGTTGGTTATAGGTGCTTTGAGCCAGGTGGAATGGGATGCATTTAAATTGTCTTTTATGGGTCAAAATTCTCTCATTGCTCCAAATCCAGGCAGTCCTCATCAGTACTGTCAGGCAGTGATTGTAATGTCTTTGTATCTTTCGGTTGTAGCTAATATTCAGCCTTTAGCTGACAGAGAGGCCTTCAAAGCAACTATCTGTTTGTGAAATGATTTGAGTATATATAAAAAAACCAGCATATTTTGTTTGTTAGCAATTCGAGTTGTCTTGTGATGCACACGGATAAATTGGGCTCCATACACTTAAGTTTCCGTAATTCTTACAAGACTAACAAGATTGTTTCCTTCTGAGAAGTACTGTATATCAAGCTCCGCAAGAAGAGGAGGAACTTGTCTGACTTGTTTTTGATTCATCCCATGGAATTTGCCTTCTGACTTCTCAGTACGATATTGGATGATTCAGTGTATCACTTCCACTGCTTGCTTTGTCACTAATTCTATTCATGAATAAACCTGTTGGACCGTTTCATATTGCTAAGAAGTGTGTCTGATGTTACCTGTCTTCTGAAGTGAAATGTGTTCAGTGGAATCCAACATACTATCCAATAGCAATTCTACAATAAAGTGGAGGATTGTTTGCCATGCAACACACTATTTCCCATATATTAACTGCATAAGGTTAAGATTTTTGATCGTATGGGAGTGCAAACTCACCAATGAAAGTTGTTTTTTGTGCTGGGAATCAACGCGATTGTTAGCACAAGTCTAAATTGTAACCGTGGTGTCACTGGTTGTGGTGTGTGGTGCTCGCTTGGTTTCACACACAAGAATACGAGTAAGCTCAAGTAAGAGAGACTGGGGGAAAAATTCAGCTGCTTGCGCCTCCCGTTAGCGCCTTAAGAGGGCGCTAATGGGGCGTAAAGCAGCTAACGCCCGGGCGCAGCGCCGCCCACGCCTCCCGAAAAATTCAGCGGGAGGTTAGTGGCGGCGCCAGCCGGTAGCGCCCTGTGGCGCTGCGCCGCCGGCGATGACGTCATCGCCGTGCGCAGCACCCCGCTCGCGCTCCAGCCGCGATCTTCAGTCGCGCCCCCTGATTTACCGCCAGACGCTATGTCCGACGGGTTCAGGGAGGCGTACGTGCGGCCGGGGCGGCGATATTTAAAGGGGAGGTGGCAGGCGGCCATTTTTGTTGCTGGCCGCCTGCCAGCACCTGCCCCCGTTGCTGTCCCCGGCCCCCGTGAAGCCCCCCCACCGTGAAGTGCTGGCTGCGCTCCAAGAGCCCGGCACTTCTCGAGTGCCGGGCTCTTTTGCCGGCACTCCCGATCCCTGGGGGCCCAGCTGGGCCCCGGTTCGCGCTGCGCAGGGTCCCTCCCCTTTAAGAAGGGGAGGAAGGCCTGCAATACCGCGGCGCGACGTGCCGCAGCGCGTGGCGCTGCGGCACGTAGCGCCAGGATATTCCCTCGCAGCGCCCCAAGAGGGATGCGGGGTGCTTCCAGTGGCGCCCCGCTTCCCTCTTGGGGCGCAACCACTGAAGTTCCGGCGCGGGGCCGCTAATTTTTTCGGGGCGCTAAAAGTCGCGCCCCGGCGAGGTTAGCGCCCCAAATGGGGCGCGACTCAATTTTTACCCCTTTGTGTCTGGGTGGCTCCTGCGTTCCAGTCATTTTTTTCACTCTTTGCCCCTCTTTTCTTTTATTTGGAACAACACGATGGTACCCAAATTATATTTTCCAAACTCGCAATTGTGTTCATTATTAAAACCACATCAACTTTGACTGTGGTTCTAACTTGTGTCAGAAGTTTAAAAAATTTTTTTTTCCCGCTTTCTTCTATGCGGCACTAAAATTGGTCATGTTACCATTTTGGGCCTGCATGCCATATGTTTACCATCACTGTTCTAAAGTAAATGAGGTTCACCTTGTACACAGTGAAGACTGTTGTCATACTGTGTTGCAGATGTGTGTGTGTGTGTGTGGTTACTTTTCTATTATAATGTTTTGACTAGGAGTTGACAGACTATTTACAGAAAGTGGCTGGAAATTTCTGTTTTTCCCTTCCATTATTGGTGGTCTGCTTTGGAGAAGGGTTTACATCGAACGCGCAGCAGAATAGTGGTGTATGTATCAGTTTTCCCCAAATGCCGCAGCTGTGGGATGCATCTGTGTCTGTTGGCAGTGTTGATCATGATGTGTCAAGTAATCTTATTTCATCAGTCTTCGTATTCAGTTTGAAAAATGCACTCTGGTGTCTGAGCACTCCCAGTTGTGGTATTTTGTTGGATCATGGAAATTCTTCAATTTGCAACATGTTTTGTGTGAGGTTTTCTCTGCCACTGAGCACCCCTTCTCTTCTCTTCCCCCGCCCCCCCTCTCTCTCGCCCAACGTAGCCCATCATCGGCAGATGTGCCTTCAGCTGCCTGGGTCCCACTATCTGAAATTCTCTCCATAACCCTCTCCGCTTCTCTACCTTGCTTGCTTCCTTTAAGAATTTCCTTAAAACCCACATCTTTGACTAAACGTTTGGTCACCTAATCTTCCTTGACTTGGTGTCTATTTCCCTCCCACCTCTGTGAAGTGCTTTGATATTTTTCTATATTAAAGGTACTATATAAATGCAAGTTGTTAGATTTCAAGACAAAATTTTGTTTCAGCACCTGATTGGTTGACTTTTGGTCAACATAAACTGTTGTCCGTGTAAATCAAAAGTATCGTTGATTCAAAGGGATGTCCAGTAACGGATGCAGTGTGGAGCAGATGTCTTAACCTCGCACTGTGTTCATTTTTGCAGTTAAGCACAGTGCAGTTTGAGGTCATCCTCCAAAACACATGGCCATTTACTTCTACTCGTGTTTCTGATGTGCTGTTCAGCCTCATCCTTGTTCGATAATATCCTTTGGTATGTAAAATGTAATCTTGCCTCTCAGGCCTGCTGTCTTATCTGTATGCATGTGTGTGTGTGAATGTTTGTGTGTGCATGTCTGTTTGTACTGGAAACCAATAATTTGACTCGAGTACTGCATCAGTCGTGGTTATCACTTCTTTCTTCTCCCCGTCCCAATTAGTGGATCTTTTCCGGTCCGTCATTTTCGTATGTATGTTCGTAACTGCTTTAAGAATCTGGAGCTGAAAATCGTGGCCCTTCTCGTGGACTCAGAGTCCAGAACCAGGGGTCATAATCTAAGGATAAGGGGTCAGCCATTTAGGACAGAAATAAGGAAGAATTTCTTCACCCAGAGAGTGGTGAACCTGTGGAATTCTCTACCACAGAAGGTAGTTGAGGCCAAGTCATTAAATATATTCAAGAATGAGTTAGAGATATTTCTTAAAGCTAAAAGTATCAAGGGATATGGGGAGAAGGCAGGTACAGGGTACTGGGTTTGGATGATCAGCCATGATCTCATCGAATGGCGGAGCAGGCTCGAGGGGCCGAATGGCCTATTCCTGCTCCTATCTTCTATGTTTCTATGTTTCACCAGTAACTCTGGAAACTGGGCCAGAAACTTAGATGCGTTTGTCAGGTCTCCACCCTGTTGTATATCGCATGCATCTCCAATGACATTTTAAACGGGGGCAGGAAGTTCCTGTCTTGGCAGGAGCTTTATTATAATGACAACTGGATGGCATTCTTCTGTCCTGCACCCTAATTTTTGACATGCAAGACACCAGATATAAATCATGCCCATATGTCGAAGGTTGCTAAAGGATCAAGTGTGGATGGAAGTCCATTTAAAGGAAATAGTAAGAAAATTCCGTTAGCTGGGCTAAGTACACTTCTTGATATTTTTTTTTTCTTAAATAAATTCTGCTGCTCTCACTTCGGCCTTCACGAGTGTTTGCGGTAATTGCTCTGCTGCTTTTATTTTCCTACAGAGTCGTCGCCACCAATGGATTTCCCAATGGGGAAACTGAGTTTTTTTGGAAGGGAAATACCAGTGGAAGGATGCCAGACAGATGGGTTGGGCTGCACCCAGAGGTGTTCCGTGCCCACTTGCTGGTACCCTTGCGCCCCCCAGAGGTGTATGTACTTCACATTGGCGTAGGATTAGTGTGTATAGAGGCTGCAGCTCCCAAGGCAGGTGTGGTAGTAGACCCAATCGCAGGTGCATCCTGACACATATGCTGTAATCCCTCCCCCACTGCCACAGATTTTTGGCCACATAATATATTAAGTTCTAAAAAGAATTATGAACGTTTAGAATGCAACTCATGTAGCTTGAAAATTGACATTTGTGTCCATTGTGCCTTGTAAACTGATGCACACTGTGCATAATGACTTGGGGGGGGAAAAAAGGGGCAGAGACCCATTAGGATGCATGAAGGCCTGACTATTATGCTAGATGGTTCATAGGAAGCACCATAATCAGATTGTCGAGCTTCCATCATGTAAGAAGGCAAGCCGGAGTGATCAACAGCCAACGTGGCCTGATTAGCCACACCCACCAACCATATCTTGACATTTTTGCACCTACCTGGCAAAGGCCATGGGAAACTGCCTTCAGTCTGGGTCAGTAGAGAGCCCGATTCACACTGCGTTAACTGCTCCAAGGCATTCTTGGCTAATGTGCAGCATCGGGGTAGCATCGCCAGTTAAACCAATGGTCAGTCGTCGACTCCAGTTCCGCCCAGGCATGTTGCATTGCTGATCTGTAGGGATGGTGGTGTACAATAGCAAGCAGGGCCACTCTCTTTGTAACCACCTCATGGAGCCACGGAATGGGATCAGGTGGTGGCCTCCTCTGTCACTTGCCTACAGACTCATGCACCTTGGGTTTTCTTACCATTTGCTTTTGCTAGTTGCATCTTGACCCTTTTCCCCCATCAGTTTTGGCAAAGGCTGCCAATGGGTTGAGATGCCCTTTAAGCCTTTTCCAGAGGCTTTAAAAGAAATGTTGTCCTCCTGTTTTGCCACTTCACTTAATTGTTTGCATCCTTTTAATTTTTACCTGCACCACAATTTCCACTCGCCCATTTAAGACGGCGATGAGGAGGAATTTCTTCTCTGAGGGTCGTGAATCTTTGGAACTCTCTACCCCAGAGAGCTGTGGAGGCGGAGTCATTGAATATATTCAAGGCGGAGATTGACAGACATTTGAACTACAAGGGAGTCGAGGGGTATGGGGAGAGAGCGGGAAAGTGGTGTTGAGGCCAAGATTGGATCAGCCCATGATCTTATTGAATGGCGGAGCAGGCTCGAGGGGCCAATTGGCCTACTCCTGCTCCTGTTTCTTATGTTCTCTCATTACCTGCCCTAATGCCTCCTCTGGCTCAGTGACCATTTTTGTCTGATTATGTGCCTGTGAAGTGCCTCGGGATATTTTACTGTGTTAAAGGTGCTATAGAAATGCAAGTTATTGTATGTTTGTTCCCCAGTCTGTGCCAAGCTGGGGTGCTAGGAGTGTTAATGTTCTAGATTCCTGGGCTAGGAAGGGGTATTTTGGCCAAGATTCCCAATTCTATTCACTAGCCAGTGACTGCTGCCGGAAGAGTGTGTGTGACATCCATCCACCCACCTACGTACATGTATATCTGCTGTGGACAGGATTGAGTTTCCTTGTTGCTCTCCATTGTTAAAGACACTCAACATTCACTCTTGAGGCTTACAGATGAGTAATAGGGTTGCCAACCCGACCGGATTGCCTGGGAGATGCCTGGACTTGGGGCTTGGTTCTCACGGGGACTGCAGCCCAAGACATCTTTGTACTTTAAATTCCCTGCCCCAGTAGCAACCCCCCCACCCCCCGCAGCTCCGTGATGTTACCGGCTACAGCCGCAGAGTGCCGAGACCGGCTGGTGTGCCAGGAACAGGAGAGAGACTCTGCAATGGGGGTCAGGGGAGAGGAGTTGGTTGGGAATAGGGGTTGAGGGAGGGGAGGTTGGGGAATAGGAGTTGAGGGAAGGGAGGTCGGGGAGGAGGGGTTGAGGGGGGGCGGTCGGGGAGGTCAGGAGGGGAGAGAAGGAGCAGGGTCGGGAGGTCAGGAGGGGGAGACTGCGAAAAGGCGACTGATAATACGAGGGGAGAGGGAGACTGGGGAGTCTGGGAAAAGCAGTTGGGGAGAGGGGGTCGTGGATAAGGGGAGTGGGGAAAGGGTCGGGAATAAGGGGAGACTGGGCAAAGGGGGCCGGGGATAAGGGGAGTGGGGAAAGGGGGTCGGGGATAAGGGGAGTGGGCAAAGGGGGTTGGGGATAAGGGGAGACTGGGCAAAGGGGGTCGGGGATAAGGGGAGACTGGGCAAAGGGGGTCGGGGATAAGGGGAGACTGGGCAAAGGGGGTCGGGGATAAGGGGAGACTGGGCAAAGGGGGTCGGGGATAAGGGGAGACTGGGCAAAGGGGGTCGGGGATAAGGGGAGACTGGGCAAAGGGGGTCGGGGATAAGGGGAGACTGGGCAAAGGGGGTCGGGGATAAGGGGAGACTGGGCAAAGGGGGTCGGGGATAAGGGGAGACTGGGCAAAGGGGGTCGGGGATAAGGGGAGACTGGGCAAAGGGGGTCGGGGATAAGGGGAGACTGGGCAAAGGGGGTCGGGGATAAGGGAGACTGGGCAAAGGGGGTCGGGGATAAGGGGAGACTGGGCAAAGGGGGTCGGGGATAAGGGGAGACTGGGCAAAGGGGGTCGGGGATAAGGAGACTGGGCAAAGGGGGTCGGGGATAAGGAGACTGGGCAAAGGGGGTCGGGGATAAGGGGAGAGTGGGCAAAGGGGGTCGGGGATAAGGGGAGACTGGGCAAAGGGGGTCGGGGATAAGGGGAGACTGGGCAAAGGGGTTGGGGATAAAGGAGACTGGGCAAAGGGGGTCGGGGATAAAGGAGAGAGCAGGAGACTGCGGGTCAAGGTGATTGGGACTTGAGTAGGCAGGAGAGGGGGAGACGGGCTCAAGGGGGAAGAGAGGGAGACTGGGGAATGGGGTAGGGGTGCGTGGGGCCCAGCATGTCCTACAGAGCCGGGAGCCACAGCAGCAGCCACGTGGTGAGTGGGAGCAGCACCATGAGAGGAGCAGCCAGTAAAGGTGGGACTAAAATCGGGGGACTTTACTTGGGGTAAATAGTGAAAGATTGTTTCCACTGGTGCGTTAATAAGGCGAAAAAAAAGGACGCAGACCAAGGATTCTCACTGAAAGAACCAAGGGGGGGGGAGGAAGAACGAAGTTTCTCGAACGGAGGGCTATTAGACCATGGGATGCTTCACCAGGTGACGATTGAGGCAGAGACTAGAACGTCATTTAAAAGAGAATGGGACAAATATTTTAAAAGGAGGAATATAAAAGTATCTGGGAGGGGGAATGGGGATACACGAGAGAGCGCCGGCACGGGGGGCCGAATGGCCTCCTCCTGTGCTGTAATTTCTATAATTTTATGTAAAGTCTTGTTTATTGAGTATTGAATATGTGTGAAGTCCAAGTAGAGATCGGTTGTGACTGAGGCTCCCAGTTCAGAGTTTTCACCTTCACACACAACCAGAGTCCAAACCAGAGTTCAAGGAGATAGAGAGAAAGATTAGGCCTATTGAACATGGCATCGACTGGAGTGCCTGACCGCACCTTGTGCAATGCATGGGGATTCAAGCTGTAGTTACAGGATGAATATCAGTGGGTTATAGGATTACTTCTAGTTACAGGTAGGATATCCGGGCATTACACCCATTACTACTAGTCACATATAGATTATCAGTGAGTTATTGTATTATTGTTGCTTATGAGGGGAATCTGAGTGTTAGCAGTATTGCATTAGTTATCAGTGCAGTTACTATTAGTTACTGGTGGAATTAAAGTTCTTTGGTTTCCTCCCCCTGTAAATTGCTCCCTCTCTTTGGGTTTCCCCTGCGCACAAGTGGCCTCCTGGTTCTCTGAACTTCTCGTACAACAGCTGCTGGCGTGAAGCCACGAGCAGAGATACTCAACTCCAGGGGAGCCAACCTCTCAGAAGGTAAATGCAATAACAGTTGCAGATGCCGTAGGGTCAGACTGCCACGCGGTCAAACCTCCAGGAATGCCTCCAACCAGAGTTTGCAACCCTAATGAGTGATGACTGCTCGGACAAGGTATAAGTGGCACCGGGTTCATGGGGAACCGTGCTCCTCAAAGAAGATGACCCCTTCAGGAGGTGACGGTAAAAGAAATTGACACGGTGGGGCGGGGGAGAAGCCAGCCAACTCTTTTATTTCTGTCCGGCGATCTCTTGGGATTGAAACGAGATTTTATTTGTGTGTGTGTGTGTGGGGGGGGGGGAGGGAGCAGCATAGCTTTGAATGGATCTGTTTATTCATTGCAACAGCCTACTTGAGGCCCAGCAATGTCTCGGCAAATGGAATGGGAAAAAAAGGTTAATTACTGACTGAGGGGTTTGAAGTGGCTGCATCTTAAGGATTTCTTTACAAATGTATAAAGAATAATGCTGCAAGATTTGTACTAGCTTGTTCAGACGATGCACTGACCTGTTTCTCATGACAACCTTTCTTTACTGCTTGTAAGCACAACTTTTAAGTTTGGCATTTTACTGTGCTGAGTTGGCCTGGAGTCGAATGTTTAAAATGATTTTTAGTACATATGAATACTTTGCACTGCACATATTGAAAAGGCAGTATGCATAAGTGTACATTTGCTGACTTTTGTTGCTTGTTAATGAATTAGGCTGTTTTTCCGAGGTTCTGTATAATGAAAACACACTCTCTTCAAAGTAAAGTTGATCTCCTATCTGTCTGTAAGCATACCCTAATCCTCAGCCTAGCTCTGTTACTGTCCATGCCAGTGCAGATGCAAGGGAATGTTCAGAGAAAACTCAGTGATAGCATGCAGTTATCCCGAGTGGGCCTGTACAATGTAAAGGTATTGCACAGCCTGTTCACCAGTCACATGCCACATACAATTCTGCTCAGAGTTGCATTCCATACATGTCATGCATCAGCTGTGGCCTGATTGATCTGGCCTCGTAGAAGTGATCTCCTGCATATAAGAATCTTGATTGGTTACATTTCAGTCCTCCGGTTATGATTGCAAAACATGGTCTAACATGTTGTTGAAGTTTTGCAAGATAATGGCCCATAATTTCCGATCGGAGGCTTCCCGCATGCGGATGCCTCCTATCGGAAAAAAATCGACGCCCTTACCCGAGGGCTCCCGAGGTCCAGACACTTCCGCTCCTGGGCCTGTCAACAGTTGAAATGCGCAGGGCCCACGTATCCCAGGGGCACATGCAGTTCGCAAGCGTCCCTGGGATCACGTGGGCCAGGCCAATGAAAGAAGGGAATCCCGCTTCATACTTTTGACAGATAGACCTGTCAAAAGTATGAATGGGTATCACTGGAAAAAAGACATCAAAACATTAAATACATTTTTTTAAAACATCAGTTAAAATTACATTAAATTAAATATTTTAAACAAAAATTAAATTTTTTGAAAAAAATAATTAGTTTTTTATGGGGCTAAAAATAAACTTAAAAAATAATATTTTTAAATCATGAGTGGATAAATTTTTTTTTAAACTTTTTTTAAACTCTTATGCTGGTAAAAGCAGGCCTTTCGCAGGCTTTTACCAGGCATAAGATTTCTAAGGGTTTTCAGCGGGCAGAGGTTCTGCAGAAAGCGGAACTCTCCACCCGCAGAGGCCCTTCTCTCGGGCAGGCGTCCGATCTGTTAAGAGGATTCTTGACAGATCGGAAATGCTGGTTTTCAGTGCATGCGCTTCGCATGCCTGAAACTGGCATTTCCGATATCCCTACAGGTTGTGTACACAGCTCGTACACACCCGTAGGCATCGGAAAATACGGGCCATTAACTTGAATTTACTGAAAGTTCATGATTTTAAATAAAAAAGCTCGCCTGATGGCTTGGTTGGTTAAAGCACAACTTCATGTGAGACAAGCCATGCAGATCAGGAGATTCCCAGCTCCAATCCCTATTCTGTGCTGAGCTAGCTGATCGCGTTGATGTGGTAAGCACGTGCCATTTTGCCTCGGGGCCCCTGCGGTAGGGAGGGGAGTGTCAGTCAGGGTTCAGATTCCATGGTTGCTGTCCAGTGACTTCTGCTGGAAAGTGCACGGATGGATGTCCGACAAGGGCGAGATCAGGCTCGGCTGTGATTGCCCCATGAACGATAGGCAGCTGACACTCAAAAGTCTAGACCAGCACATGAAAAAATGGCTCTTTGGCCAAAGGTAACCAGCGCTCATGAAGTATCATGCAGTCTGAGTCAGCACCCTAAAACAAGGAGGGCGAAAAATACTGTGTGATTATTAAATGGTATTAAAAATGTCGGGATCCTTATCATGATCTGGTAATGTGTTACATTGGAGCACCACCATCTGTGGTGAGGAATTGTACAATGGGAATTAGGCCTGTGATTCTCCAAATGTGGAAAGTACCTGACCTTGACCAGTGAGATACTGCTTGACAATGAGCAGTGGGGAACTTGCGAAACTGAGTCAAGTGTGGTTGCTATAGTGCAGACCATTGACCAGAAACTTAACTGGACCAGCCACATAAATACTGTGGCAACAAGAGCAGGTCAGAGGCTGGTTATTCTGCGGTGCGTGTCTCACCTCCTGACTCCCCAAAGCCTTTCCACCATCTACAAGGCACAAGTAAGGAGTGTGATGGAATACTCGCCACTTGCCTGGATGAGTGCAGCTCCAACAACACTCGAGAAGCTCAACACCATCCAGGACAAAGCAGCCCGCTTGATTGGCACCCCATCCACCACCTTAAACATTCACTCCCTCCACCACCGGCGCACCGTGGCTGCAGTGTGTGCCATCTACAAGATGCACTGCAGCAACTTGCCAAGGCTTCTTCGGCAGTACCTCCCAAACCCGTGACCTCTTCCACCTAGAAGGACAAGGGCAGCAGGCGCATGGAAACACCACCACCTCCAAGTTCCCCTTCAAGTCACACACCATCCTGACTTAGAAGTATATTGCCGATCCTTCATCGTCACTGGGTCAAAATCCTGGAACTCCCTACCTAACAGCACTGTGGGAGTACCTTCACCACACGGACTGCAGCGGTTCAAGAAGGCAGCTCACCATCACCTTCTCAAGGGCAATTAGGGATGGACAATAAATGCTGGCCTTGCCAGTGACGCCCACATCCCAGAAAAATGAATTTAAAAAAAAGACAGTCATTGGGTGAGCACTGGAAGCTGGCACCTACTTTTCTTGAAATGGTGTATGGTCTGAGATCCAGCAAACCTAAAAGGAAGAGGAAGCGGGAAACAAGAGAAGGTTCTTCAATCGAGTACTGGGATGCTCTGAAATAATTCACTGCCATCAGGAAGATGTGGTGGGTTGTCCATTGTGTGATTTGTTTTTTTTATATCCCACTTCTCTCATGTTTGTTGCATTTATGTCGATAATAAAAATATTAAATTGGTGACTGCCTCAGTACCTACCAATGTTGTGACATCTGAAATTTGAGTAGCATAACCGATGACTTCAAGTAGAATTGCATTGGTTAGGAGACTGACTGTGAAAAAGGCACTGTTGCTAATGCATTCACGTACTGACGATCTTTGAAACTTTCGTGTTTCATGTTGACGGTTGAAAGAAACTTATTTTTCTTACCTGCTCCTCCTTCTGTTTTATAGAATTTGGGTCCAAAAAATCAGTGGCCATTCTAGCGCACTACTGCCGTAACTCTGGTCAGAGTGTAGTGGAATAGACGCAAATTGGATAAACTGGGTCCTGACTTTGCCCTGGAATTTCTATCTGGTCTTCTAGGGACACCCGCTGCTTGCCCCAAACAAGGCCACTGATGTGTGTGGCGGTGGAAAGGGGGACTTCCTCAGCGGTTGGGTTCCTGGTTCACTAGCCTACCAGAGATCCTTTGATCTTTGGCAACTAGTAGGTCCTTGTGAGGCAAGTCGAGCTGCTAGATGCTGCACGTGGGCACCATTTTGGAAGTCAAATCCTGGGCCTTTAGGTACAAAGGAACTTTTATTTTAAATCAAAGTTTAGCCTCTTGTAAAGGGGGACAAATGCAACTTTTTGGCGGGGGAGGGGGTATAGCACTCCTTCGAACTGGCACATTTATGCCGGTATTCCGGTACCTTCAGTGGTGGGTGCCCTAGCTTTGTCCCTAGTGGTGAGTGTCTACCAGGGGGATGCAAGGTCCCGGTGGGAAATTCAGTTTGTGGGAAGGGGGGAGGGAAGGATTGTCGTAACCAGGCCAGAGATCAGTGGGAGCTAATTTTATATATATTTTATTTGATGATTTAGTGCTGTTTAAATTTAAATGCAGACACCTCGATTGTGTAATCATAGAAACATATAGCACAGAAAGAGGCCATTCGGCCCATTGTGTCTGTGCCGACTCTTGAACAAGCTATCCAATTAGTCCCACCCCCCCCTGCTCTTTCCACATAGTCCTGCAAATTTTTCCTTTTCAAGCATTTAGCTCTATGTTGTCCCTGGTGGTGGTGGTGGGATTTTCTTTTGTATTTGGTCCTTTTAGTGATATTTTAAATCCTTCCACCACCTCACCTCCATCCTTATCTCTCTGATTTCTTTCGGTCATACACTTATCACTCCTCCAGCATTCTCGTTCTCTGCACCACTTTTGACAGCATTCTTTCAGCCACTGTTCCCCTGCCCTCTGAAGGTCCTTCCCAAAGTCCCTCTGCCTCTCCACCTACCTCTGTGCTTTGAAAAGACTCCTTAAAACCCTTCCGCGGCCTTGCCATTCTCCCCATTTCTCTCTCCTGTCAATTTTTGTTTCCCTTCATCCTCTGAGCTCTTTATATAAGGCCATGATGCGGAGATGCCGGTGTTGGACTGGGGTGGGCAAAAGTGAGAAGTCGCACAACACCAGGTTATAGTCCAACAGCTTTATTTGAAATCACAAGCTTTCCGAGCGCTGCTCCTTCATCACCTGACGAAGGAGCAGCACTCCGAAAGCTTGTGATTTCAAATAAAGCTGTTGGACTATAACCTGGTGTTGTGCGACTTCTCACTTTATATAAGGAGCACTGTACAAACCGAAGTTGTTGACTTCCTTTGCTGTACGTTCTAGTCTATCCTTTCCCAATGTAAACTGTACCAGTCAGGGTTGTTTGGGATTTGCTTTCAGTTCTTCGAAACAACTGCATGTGCACAAACCTGAACACGATTGTACTGGCTGCTGTTGAAAGCAACCACAACAGAACCGGACTAGTTTCGACAGCATCCAGGAGTCAAAGCCTTTACTACAGAACTCATTCAAAGCCTTTACTACCGAACCCATTCAAAGCCTTTACTGCAGAGCTCATTCCTGACTTCAGGGTTGTTGGGGATTTGCTTTCAGTTCTTCCCTTCTTTTGTTTTTCCTCCTCTATCATTCGTGCATATATTATGGAAAAGGTAGTGCCATCACGCAGCAGGGATTTTGAAGGAAAACACGGTATGATCATAGTTTTCTCTCATTATAACTCCCTGTCACACTGACTATACTGGTTCTGATCTTAATGGGAAAAAAATCAGCACTAATTTATGGAATTGCAGAGTTTTGTGTTCTTGTGTGTATTCATTGATGTGAACGAACTGGTCTGGTATCTTTTGAGCTAAAAAGAAAAGAATTCAGGAAAACTGAAAGGAAAAATGGAAATGCTGGAAATGTGCATCAGGCCAGTCGGCACCTGAGAAATGGATATGTTCTGTGCTGACGGAGCTCTGTGTGTATATCCAGTGTTTGCAGCATGTGTGTGGAAAAAGGGAGGATTTTGTGCATTTGTTTGGGGCAGGGAGATGAAGAGGGACGACTTATTTTAAACATATCATTGATGTAAGCAGAATTGAAATTAAATTCTACTTGCTAACAAAATAGATTGGGAGGTTACTTTTGGGAGTAGAAAAGAGAGGATTTTTTGAAAGGGTCTCTGTCAGATGAAATTCAGTGTGAATAAGCGCCAAATCTTGCACTTTAAGAGGAATAGTGTTAAACTAGCAAGGAGAGAGGCTGAGCAAGATCTGTGTGTGAAAGTGGATTCTGCAGGTACTCTGTCCAGTCTTTGCAGAGAAGCAATTAACAAAGAAAATGGAATGTGGGCTGAACGGTTCATATCCCTTCACAGATCTGTTAGCCAGAAGTCTTGCGGAGGAGTTGAGTTTTTCTTCCTATATTCAACGATATAAATCACTGCTTCGGGATGTGGAGGTTTTCTTTTTACTGCTGAGCTTTTTGATTTGTTTGTGAAAAGATGAATTAAGGTTAGTGTCTTGGCTTTTCAGTGATGGATCAGGTTTGTTTTTAACATTTCTACATCTTGTATGTGCAATGTAATGCATTATTTTTCAAAATTTGTGGATGTTTACGCCAATGAAAATTAAGGATGAAAAGCCACAATTTTTCATATATGGTGTAATGTTGCATCACTGTTGCTTGGCGGTGGGGGGAAGGGGGTTGAGATTGAACAGAAGGCATTTGTGCTAAATAATTGATGCTAATTAACTAAGATCATCCCCTCCTGGCCCTCATTGTAGTTCAAACTGCTTCTTGGTGAGAGATTCCAATACACTTCAAAGGTGGATGAGGCACTGATGCGTCTGACGTAATCTCTTGTTTTGAGGCTTTCTAACTGATCCAGAAGGTTCCCGAGGTACTTCACTTTTCTTGACCTCTGCCGTGAACAAGTTCTGTATCCGTTCCAAAGACCATTAATCCACCTGTAAAACCAAAACAAAACATGCTCTTCGAATGGACAAAAACAGTGTGAATTTTTAAATTCTTTTAATGGCACATTTGTACTTCTAGTAACATGCATTTCTAGCATTTCCAATGAGTTCTGCAGTAAAGGCTTTGACTCCTGGATGCTGTCGAAACTAGTCTGGTTATGTTGTGGTTGCTTTTAACAGCAGCCAGTACAATTGTGTTCCGGTTTGTGCACATGCAGTTGTTTCAAAATCTCGATTCGCATCTATGTAACTGGAAACACCACCTTCTCCAGGTCTGCTCCACTGGAGATGGCTGTGTAGGCCAGTGAGTGTAAAACCACTAGGGACTTGTAGCTTTTAAAAGCTCTTTAGAATAATTTGTCCGTGACTACACAAACCACTCTGGGTACAGGTATATTGTGTATAAGTAAAACAGGTTATTAAGCATTAAACATACAGTGCAAAGAAATAATACTTAAGATAGTTGCAGTCTGTTCATTGAACCCCGGCGTTCCTTCCGAGTGACTGTGGCGCGGTCTCTTTATTCTCTCGCTGTGTTCTGTTGACTGAAGTTTCTCATCCTCTGGTTTCGCGCTGCTTTCAGTGCTCAGTAGCTGTTCCTTTATACCTTTTTTACCCCTTCAAAATACATAGCCCAAGCAGCTGCAAGTTGCTATCTCACCATTCTGACCTTCACAAATACGGTCTATGATTCCCTCCCCTTTTCTTGTCTATCATCTTATGACCTCGTTAGTTCCGCTAAGCCTATTTCTGTGCCTAACAAAATACCCTTATCTAAGAACTTCACTTTACAGAACATCCTTGAGGTGTTTTCTAAACAGTTTGTCTATTCTGTTTCTAAAATGAAGGCTCCAACTCCTATCTCTCTTCCATAACATTACCCAACTCCATGTCCGTATTTACTTAGCACTGCATTCCATTACTTCAGTAATTTAAAACAGAGGTTTTTAGTCAGGTTGGCATAATTTTCCCATCCTGCTTTGGTCTCAGCCATTCGCCATTTTATACAGGCTTTTTAGGTTATTAACATACAATTTCACATATTATAGTTATACGAAAATGGTTATAGAATCTTAATGTTTACTAAATCCTACAGGTACACTCTATCCTACAGATTTGTATGTGCGGGCTAAGCCACTTAACTTGTCAGCAGTCAAAAAACACAACTGCCTTCGACAGCAAGTGAAGTGCCCAGGGTAAGGTGCCCTGTTCTATTTCTGACCTACATAAATGACCTGGATTCAGAAATGCTTTGTAAGCTGGTCAAATTCGCAGATGATGCTAAAACCAGGGGGCAGAAGAGGCCGATGAAGCAGTTGAACAATTACATAAGGACGTCGACAATATGGGCAGATCTACGTCAGATGAAATTCAGTGTGAATGAGTGCAAAGTCTTGCACATTAGGGGGAAAAATAGCGTTAAACTAGGTAGGGGAGAGGCTGAGAGAGATCTAGATGTGAAAGTGGATTCTACAGGTATTCTGTACAGTCATTGCAGAGAAGCAATTAACAAAGAAAATGGACTGCTGAACTATATTGTCAAATCAGTAAGGTTTTCACATCACAAAAAGTCAGTATTTCCATCCATGTCCAAACCTGGATCCCTTGCCTCAGGGCTCACACACACCAATTTGGCCAGTCTCAACACGTACTTGTTTATTATGGTGAAAATAAAAAAGCATCAATGGATGGCTGAGTGTATCTCACACTGTTTACTCTCTTAGAACCCCAGGGAGTGGCTCAAGCACACTCCATCCATGACATGGCTGTTTCTGGGACATCTTTTAACCCGGTTCTAATTATTAGTATATGCAAAGCTGCTACACGGAGCAGTTCTCGTACATTTAAATACTACTGTGTAGATTTAACTACGGCACATGACAACGCCTTTGGAAGATCGGTGTTGGCATTTGGTGTTACAGCTCCTGTGGAGGGGTCTCTACTTTCCCATAAATTTGCTCCACTTTGGGAGTGTTCCGATGGAATTTGGATGTTCCAGGTCTCAAGAAAAATGATTACCTATCTGGTAGATCTGTCTTCATTCTTCAACTGATGGGCACTGTCCGCAAACCAAAATCCCAACCAACCATTCCCCTCACCCCAGGTAAGGGAACGATACTGACTAACTAGATTCGAACTCCCTCCCTAACAGCACTGTGGTGGGAGTACCTTCACCACAGAGTGCAGCGGTTCAAGAAGTGGCTCACCACCACCTTCTCAAGGGCAACTAGGGATGGGTAATAAATGCTAGCCTTGCCAGCGTCACCCACATCCCCATGAACGCATTAAAAAAAAAACTCTTAACATGGAGGGGTTCTTGGGAGGTTTTGTAGATAAATTAATTCGCATACAATATGAAAGGTTTGCCATTCAAAAAACTAGAGGTGAAATCACAGAGTGCAATATTGGTGTACACATGTTTGAGTTAATAGAAAATTCTCTTGTCCAATATTTTGATGAAGTGTTAACCTGCTTATTTTAAAATGGGGTTGTGCCTCAGTTGAAGTAGTAAAGAAAAGAATTTCATACAAATGTGATAAGTGCTTAAACGTTAATATCACACAGCTTGACTTCACCTTAATTTATTTTTTGATATCTGATATCTCCCTCTAGATAACCTATTGTATTAATCCTCCTAAACAGTGAACCTTCCCAAATGCTAAGTGTTAGTCCAGTGAGTGCCCCATTATTGCACTTAAAATAGAATAATTTCGCAATGAGTGATCAAAAGATATCATTTTTAATGTACAAGAATTACAATGACTTGAATATACAGTAGTGGTAATATTTGTCACCTTCAGTTTTAAGTTGAATTGCAGATAAAACTCCCTCCATTGTAAATCTCTCAAGTTTGCATTATCCCAATAGTTCATAGTATGTATTCCAAATAAAGAACGAACATAAGAAATAGGAGCAGGAGCAGGCCATTCGTCCCCCCCGAGCCCACTCCGCCATTCAACGACACCATGACTGATCCGATTTTGGCCTCAACTCCACTTTCCTGCCCGCTCCCCATAACCCTTGACTCCCCTGTTGCTCAAAAATCTGTCTATCTCAGCCTTGAATATATTCAATGTTGCGGTTTCCCAATCCGCAGGGACTTTTCCAGAGTCAAGGGAATTTTGGAAGATTACAACCAATGCGAGCACAATAGTGGAGTTAAGGAAATGAAAAGACAGCAAGTCTGTTGGGGAAATAAGGTACTTGTATAGAATGGTCATTTTCCTGAATGTGGTCTTGTATTTTGGGTAATACACTGGATAGATGAGCTTACTGTTTCCCAACTTGTTTTATTTGGCATTCCCATTGGGAAGGTTTTTTTTTTAATACGTCCTTAATATTAAGTCAGCATCTGCATATGTGCCGATCAGTCTTGTTAAACTGATTGTAGTTAATTGGGTTGTTACTTTAAAAACAAGTCCTTGAACTTTGACGTGCTGTTAAGAGAATGGATGAGGTACAGACCTCTGATAAATATATAAATGTGCCCTTAGCGCACTTCTTGACAGCAGCAGTAGGCTCACGCTATGTAGACAATTCATCAGTATACGCAAGCAGCTGATCACAGGAATGTCGGGGCTTTGGACAACATGGGGAAGGGATTTAAGTGTTCACCCTCTGACCTGTCGAGCCTCACTGACTTCCAGTGATATTTAATGTGATTCCTTAACACATTCTTTCGATTAGTCTGTTTATGTAAAAAAAGAAAATCAGGTGGTGGTTATTTTTCTCAAGAATCTCATGGATTCTAATGATCTGATCTTAACCATACTGATAACTTTTAGAGCAGTGCATCAAAAGCCTCAAGATTTACAAATACATCTGTTTAATTGTAGTGTGCGTTTAGATCCTTCCTAGATTGTACAGATTGGTACATAAAAGGATGATAAAAATTAGAGATACAGTTGGAGATCTGGGTACCCTCTCCATTATGGAAGTACTCCAAACTTAAAAAGAGATCACAGGGTCCTTGGGAAATATAGTCATAGTGGGCAAGTCATTACTTGTGGATCCTACGTTATGATGCTGGGTAACTTGGAGAAAATGGAAAATCTTCCTGAGCCCATACAGTGGATTCTACTATTGTTAGTCCAGAGCATCATTTCAAGGCTTTACATTGATGGCAATCCTAACCTTTTTAGTGGAATTGATTTCACCCTCACGCTCTGAGGGTGATCAGTTGTGACAAAATACTACTGGGGACTGACTGCTGTTTCTGTATTTTTGACTAATTGATGATTGTTAGATCCTGAGTCACACTCTTCAAAAAAATATAAGAGAAAAGAATAAGAGCAGGCCATTTGGCCCATCAAGTCCAATTCTGCCAACAGAACACATGCCATTCCCTATTGCAGATTTTCCCCACGTTAAATCTCCTGAGGAGGTTGAATAACCCATCGGTAGAAGTTCTAACTTCTTTGCTGTGCAGTGTGCACGGCATGATTCTTTCCTCTGATCCAAAAGCGATGAACTTGCGTGACACTCTTGAGTCACAACCACTTTATAGTTCTTCTGAAATTGTTTGTTGTATTTAATTTCTTGAGAATTCATAAAATCCGTAAAACAGGTTGATAGAGAAAGCAGGATGGTCACAAATCATTCATGATTGTTTCCCCCCACCCTGTTTTGACACTGCTGTGCTATACGAATCCCTATTTCCCGGCCAGTGGATGGTGATCTGATGCCATTCTTCTTCTTAGGTAGTCCCTCGGAACCGAGGATGACTTGCTTCCACACTAAAAATGAGTTCGCAGGTGACTGATGAGTCCAATGCGGGACCTACAGTCTGTCACAGGTGGGGCAGACAGTGGTTGAAGGGGCGGGTGGGTGGGGTGCTTGGGTTGACATGCGCTCCTTCCGCTGTTTGCGCTTGGCTTCCGCTTGCTCCCGGCGAAGAGACTCGAGGTATTTGGTGCCTTCCCGGATGCTTCTCCTCCACTTTGTGCGGTCTTGGGTCAGGGATTCCCAGGTGTCGGTGGGGATGTTGCACTTTTTCAAGGAGGCTTTGAGGGTGTCCTTGAAGCGTTTCCTCTGCCCACCTGGGCTCTCTCGCCGCGTCGGAGCTCCGAGTAGAGCACTTGTTTTGGGAGTCTCGTATTGGGCATGTGGACGATCTGGCTGATCGGAGCTGATCGAGCGTGGTCAAAGCTTCGACGCTGGGGGTGTTGGCCTGAGAGAGAACACTGACGTTGGTGCGCTTATCCTGCCAATGGATTTGCAGGATCTTGCGGTGCATGTTGATGTGCTCCATAACCGATTACTAGGAGAAGGCCAATAGCAGTAGTTGTTTAAAGTGACTTTTCGTTTCATTGTTCCCTTTTGTCGATCTACCTCACCTCTGCTTGTCATCTCCTGCGATAACATAAAGATCTATAACTTCTATGAAGAATTGTGCAAATAAATCTGTCTCCCAACACTTAGTGCAGCATATTGGTACTGGCACATAGGTCAAACCTTCTTTTATTTTATGGTAATGGCCAAACTCACTTGCTCTCATAAATAATTGTTCAACCACACTGCACTTTTTACAAAAACTATACAGCAATGTGGAGCTGGTGAAATTAATATTACTTTGCATCATACCAGATGGTGTCTATGCTAACTCAATTTTCATGACATTTGGTTATGTTTTATAAGTGATTTTCACAACATTCATTATCGATGCTCTTGACTGAAAGAGGGAAAAAGCATCAAGAGAATTGTTGTTTTAAATACCACTTTTTCAGCGGTAACTAATGAGTATACATTTATGCATTTTCCAGTACTTGTGCAGTAGATCCATTTAATTGCTTACCTCTGTCTATTGTATTTTAACTCTGACGTACTGCTTGATGCAATTTTGAAGTTACATTTAAATAGCCTTTTTAATATAGAAACAATCTCCCAATGCGCCTCACCAATGAGCAGATCAGACTTCAAGCAAGAGTCAGGGGAATGTTCGGGAAGGTGGTTTAAAAAAAAAAAGTAGGTTTTGAATGATTTTGAAGGTGGAGGGAGACGGACCAAGGCAGATGGGATCGGGAAGGGAATTCTGTAGGGCAAGACCATGATGGCTGAAATACACAGATTAAATAAGACGCAAATAAATGTTGAGATAGGGGAAGGTGTTTGCTTTGGATGGATCATTTGTGAATCCGTGGTTATAAAATCATGTAAACGTGGCACTTAAATGCAGCATGAGAGCAGCTTTTGGCTCGGATTTCACTGAAGATCTGGAAATGAGTCATTTTCTTCACTCGTGCCAGATTTATAATCTGCATTCAATATTTATCTAGTTATAGATGCAGATGGTTTATAGTCTGACTTGGCTGAGACTACTGTTATATGATTGCAGTATGGTACCATTAAAATATTTGATTAAGAATTCGTGTAGTACAGTGATATTTGCAGGTTAATTATTTAGATTTTACCCATACTGATTAAATGTAATTCTTGTGGTTTCATTTTTAAAATGTTATATATGATCCAGCACCACGTGACACTCATGGCTGAGTGTAGGTGAGCTGCTCCTTGACTTTCATCAGTGCTGCTTTTAATTGGCTAATTGTTTCACAAGCATCATCCTGGATAACTCTTGCCTTCTGTGGTGAAGTGCCTGTCCTCTGCAGAATACTTGCCCTGCATCAATGCACCTCAGGATAAGAAATCTGCCATTGTTGGGCATTCCAATTAAAACCGAGTCTCCGCCCATTCCATCGTGCAGCACGTGCTTCCGCACCAGAGCTCATACTTGACTAAGCAAAGCTGTGGAGGAGAGAAATGTTTTGTTATCTGAAAAATCAGTCAGTGTTTCCCCACTCCTGATCACCATCCAGTGACCCTCTGGAGTGTACATGTGTGTGGATATCCAGTATGGGCAGCGTCAGGCTAAGCTATAACGCCCCATTATTGAAAGTCTGCTGATATTCATTGTCTTGCACACGAAGAGTGGCTGGCAAAGAACATGAGCTTTCGCTATTTACCCTCTTAAGACATTTCATAATTTTCAAAACTTCAGCTAGATTCCACCCCCACCCCCACCTTGTTACAATTAAAAACCGCCCTAATTTTTTGATCCTTGATAACTATAACCTAGTTGCTGATATAGATTTAATGAATCTTTGCAGTATCCTTTCCGAGGCTCTAATGTTGCTCCTATGGTGGGGTGTCCAACACTGTACACAGTACTCTAACCAATGGCTTGCACAAATTCAACATCTCTTCCTTGCTTCTCCCCACATATGTAAAACCGAGAATACCATTTGCCTTTCTTTAGCCTTTTCTACCTGCACTGTGACCTTGAACAATTTATACACCTGCATGGCATGGTCTCTCTTTCCTCTATTCTGTTCAGAATGGTTCCATTTAGTGTATGCCTCCTATCATTGTTCTGTTTTTCCCCCAAAATGTACCATTTCACATTCTTTGCATTGAACTCTATCGGCCAATGCCACTAACCTATCTCTGCTCCTCTCTTGCATTATTCCTCAGAGTCCCTGTTCCTTAATTTGGTATCGGCAAACTGCAATGCCATTCATCTTGTACTTGTGTCCAAATCGTTTATGCAATTGAAAACTACAAAAGCTCCCAGCACACATCCCTGGAGCATGCCGACATCCAATCCTGTCATTTGAAAACCATCCAATTAACTTTTGCTTTCTATCCCCCAGCCATCCTGCGATCCATGCAGCTGTACTCCCTTTCATACCATGTACTCCCTTTCATACCATGTACTCCCTTTCATACCATGTACTCCCTTTCATACCATGTACTCCCTTTCATACCATGTACTCCCTTTCATACCATGTACTCCCTTTCATACCATGTACTCCCTTTCATACCATGTACTCCCTTTCATACCATGTACTCCCTTTCATACCATGTACTCCCTTTCATACCATGTACTCCCTTTCATACCATGTACTCCCTTTCATACCATGTACTCCCTTTCATACCATGTACTCCCTTTCATACCATGTACTCCCTTTCATACCATGTACTCCCTTTCATACCATGTACCTTAATGTTCATGAAAAGTCTCTTGTGTGGCACTTTACTAAATGCCTTCTGAAAATCCATCTGCACAACATTCAGTGCATCTATGCATGATGATTTCCTCAAAAAGTTTTATTAGTTAAGCACTTTGCAAATCAATGCTATTACTGATTAGCGCCTGGCTTTAATACACCATTTTCATCCTGTACAATGGACTGTAAAAGTTTATCCGCAACTCTGGCAAGACCAACTGGTCTATAAATTCCTGGCTAATCTTTCCCCCTTGCTTAAGCATCGTTTAATTTTTTTAATTCGTTCATGGGATGTGGGCGTCGCTGGCAAGGCCAGCATTTATTGCCCATGCCTAGTTGCCCTTGAGAAGGTGGTGGTGAGCCGCCGCCTTGAACCGCTGCAGTCCGTTTTGTGAAGGTACTCCCATAGTGCTGTTAGGGAGGCAGTTCCAGGATTTTGACCCAGCGACGATGAAGGATCGGCGATATACTTCCAAGTCAGGATGGTGTGTGACTTGGAGAGAAACTTGGAGGTGGTGGTGTTCCTGCTGCCCTTGTCTTTCTAGGTGGTAGAGGTCACGGGTTTGGGAGGTGCTGCTGAAGAAGTCTTGGCGAGTTGCTGCAGTGCATCTTGTAGATGATACAAACTGCAGCCACGGTGCGCCGGTGGTGGAGGGAGTAAATGTTTAAGGTGGTGGATGGGTTGCCAATCAAGCGGGCTGCTTTGTCCTGGATGGTGTCGAGCTTCTTGAGTGTTGTTGGAGCTGCACTCATCCAGGCAAGTGGAGAGTTTTCCATCACACTCCTGACTTGTGCCTTGTAGATGGTGGAAAGGCTTTGGGGAGTCAGGAGGTGAGACACTCGCCGCAGAATACCCAGCCTCTGACCTGCTCTTGTTGCCACAGTATTTATGTGGCTGGTCCAGTTAAGTTTCTGGTCAGTGGTGACCCCCAGGATATTAATGGTGGGGGATTTGGTGATGGTAATGCTGTTGAATGTCGGGGGGTGGTAGTTAGACTATCGTTTGTTGGAGATAGTCATTGTCTGGCACTTGTGTGGTGCAAATGTTATCTGCCACTTGTCAGCCCAAGCCTGAATGTCGTCCAAGTCTTGCTGCATGCGGGCATGGACTGCTTCATTATCTAAGGAGTTGCGAATGGCACTGAACACTGTGCAGTCATCAGCGAACATCCCCACTTCTGACCTTATGATGAGGGAAGGTCATTGATGAAGCAGCTGAAGATGGTTGGGCCTAGGACACTGCCCTGAGAAACTCCTGCAGCGATGTCCTGGGGCTGTGATGATTGACCTCCAACCACCACAACCATCTTCCTTTGTGCTAGGTATGACTCCAGCCAGTGGAGAGAGTTCCCCTTGATGCCCATTGACTTCAGTTTTACTAGGGCTCCGTGATGCCACACTCGGTCAAATGCTGTCTTGATGTCAAGGGCAGTCGCTCTCATCTCACCTCTGGAATTCAGCTCTTTTGTCCATGTTTGGACCAAGGCTGTAATGAGGTCTGGAGCCGAGTGGTCCTGGCAGAACCCAAACTCGGCATCAGTGAGCAGGTTATTGGTGAGTAAGTGTTGCTTGATAGAAGGTGTTGTCGACAGTACTATCACTTTGCTGATGATGGAGAGTAGACTGATGGGGCGGTAATTGGCCGGATTGGATTTGTCCTGCTTTTTGTGGACAGGACATACCTGGGCAGTTTTCCACATTTTCAGATAGATGCCAGTGTTATAGCTGTACTGGAACAGCTTGGCTAGAGGCGCGGCTAGTTCTGGAGCACAAGTCTTTAGCACGACAGTCGGGATGTTGTCGGGTCCACAGCCTTTGCTGTATCCAGTGCGTTCAGCCATTTCTTGATATCACGTGGAGTGAATCGAATTGGCTGAAGACTGGCTTCTGTAGTGGTGGGGACCTCAGGAGGAGGTCGATATGGATTATCCACTCGGCACTTCTGGCTGAAGATGGTTGCAAACGCTTCAGCTTTGTCATTTGCACTCATGTGCTGGGCTCCACCATCATTGAGGATGGAGATATTCATGGAGCCTCCTCCTCCTCCCGTTAGTTGTTTAATGGTCCACCACCATTCACGAATGGATGTGGCAGGACTGCAGAGCTTTGATCTGATCCGTTGATTGTGGGTTTGCTTAGCTCTGTCTAAAGCATGCTGCTTCTGCTTTTTAGCATGCATGTAGTCCCGTGTTGTAGCTTCCCCAGGTTGGCACCGCATTTTTAGAGAAGTCTGGTGCTGCTCCTGGCATGCTCTTCTACACTCCTCATTGAACCAGGGTTGGTCCCCTGGCTTGATGGTAATGGTAGAGTGAGGAATATGCCGGGCCATGAGGTTACAGATTGTGGTGGAATACAATTCTGCTGCTGCTGATGGCCCACTGCGCCTCATGGATATCCAGTTTTGAGCTGCTAGATCTGTTCTGAATCTATCCCATTTAGCATGGTGGTAGTGCCACACAACATGATGGAGGGTGTCCTCAGTGTGAAGATGGGACTTCGTCTCCACAATGACTGTGTGGTCGTCAGTGCTACCAATGCTGTCATGGACAGATGCATCTGCGACAGGTAGATTGGTGAGGACGAGGTCAAGTAGGTTTTTCCCTCGTGTTGGTTCTCTCACCACCAGTCGCAGGCCCAGACTGGCAGCTATGTCCTTCAGGACTCGGCCAGCTCGGTCAGTAGTGGTGCTACCGAGCCACTCTTGGTGATGGACATTGAAATCCCCCACCCAGAGTGGCCTTGCTACTCTGTGTTTTTCTAAGTGATGTTCAACATGGAGGAGTACTGATTCATCAGCTGAGGGAGGGCGGTAGGTGGTAATCAGCAGGAGGCTTCCTTGCCCATGATTGACCTGAAGCCAGAGTCAATGTTGAGGATTCCCAGGGCTACTCCTTCTCAACTGTATACCACCGTGCCGCCACCCCTGGTGGATCTGTCCTGCCGGTGGGACAGGGCATACCCAGGGATGGTGATGGAGGAGTTTGGACATTGGTTGAAAGGTATAATTCTGAGTGTGAGCGTCAGACTGTTGCTTGACTAGTCTGTGGGACAGCTCTCCCAATTTTGGCACAATTCACCAGATGTTGGTGAGGAGGACTCTGCAGGGTCGACTCGTCTGGGTGTGCCAGTGCCGAGGTCGATGCCAGGTGGTCCGTCCGGTTTTATTCTTGTTTTTCGTAGCAGTTTTTTACAACTGAGTGGCTTGCTGGGACATTTCAGAGGGCAGTTAAGAGTCAACAACATTGCTGTGGGTCTGGAGTCACATATCGGCCAGATGGCAGATTTCCTTCCCTAAAGAACATTAGTGAACCAGATGGGTTTTTACGACAATCCGATAGTTTCATGGTCACCATTACTGATGCTAGCTTTTTATTCCAGATTTATTTAATTAACTGAATTTAAATTGCCCGGCTGCCGTGGTGAGATTTGAACTCACGTCTCAGGATCATCAGTCCAGGCCTCTGGATTACTAGTCCAGTAACATAACCACTATGTTACCGTTCCCACCCCCCTCAGTCCCTTAGGTCTATTCCTGTTTCTAAAGACTTTTGGAAAATTATGGTTAGTGTCTCCACCATCTCTTTGTCAACCAATTTCTATTTTTAGTTTTATTATTTTCACCTTCCTGTGCAAAAAATGGATGCTTAATGCTTCAACGTCTCTGCCATTTCCTCACCCTGAAGTACAAGATAGCCTCTCCTTGTTTAACTAAAGTTTTAACTTTTGAGTGCTAATAAAACCCTTGCGAGTTCTCTTACATTGACCAATAGTTGTCTTTCATCAAGGAAAGAAAATAGCGGTGGGGGTGGGGACTTGACTATTATTTTAAATAGTGCTGCAGCCACGCCCAATGTTAAAGGAAAATAGACATGAGAGCAAAAGCACTTTGGAATTTGTTTTTAAGTCTTCTTGCTAGTACTGACTCCATCTCTACTCTTATCTCTTCATAATATAGTGGCTGCTTCAGCAATGACATGCACAATCTCAAATGGTTTAACGGAGGGTTTTATGAGTATTGCTAATATTTCAAACTTCTATATATATATATATACTTGTGAAATGCATGCTCCCTTTTTTGTGGAGAAAGGTGGAGGAGAGGAAAAGGAATCAAAACTAAACTGTCATCAGAAATAATTTACAGAAGTAGTTTTGTATTGGTGAGTTTCAGTCAGACAATCGATCTCTCTCAAATGATGTGTGTTCTGATTTTTGTCTGAAAGGCGATGGCATCCAACGGAACTTTTTATGCTCGAACAATAAACCATTCTGTCAGTTATTTTGCCTGCCTGCACATTTTTGTCATAACAGAAGGGCATTTCTAACTTCTGAGACTTTGGTGCAGTCCCAGTATAAGAAGCTGTAGACATATATCTTTTCAACATACAAATCCAACGCAGCATTGTATTCGTGGAGAGGTTTTGGTATCTTTTGGGATTGTAGTAGTTTACTTTCTTGTAGGTGTATTATTACCACTGGCTGTGTTTTATTTTATAAACCATTTTCTCTCCTTTGCTGAAGATGCTGACTCATGCTGGAGCATGGGCCCTTGTCAAAACACATACTCTTCTTGTGTGCCCCAAGGTCGTGAGTACTGCCAAGCAAATAAGAACATAAGAAATAGGAGCAGGTGTCAGGCCATTTGGCCCTTCGAGCCTGCTCTGCCATTCAATAAGATCATGGCTGATTTTCTACCTCACCTCCACTTTCCTGCACTGTCCCCATATCCCTTGATTCCCTTAATATTCAAAAATCTGTCGACCTCTGTCTTGAATATACTCAACGACTGAGCCTCCACAGCCCTCGGGTAGAGAATTCCAAAGATTCACCACCCTCTGAGTGAAGAAATTTCTCCTCATCTCAGTCCTAAATGGTCGACCCCTTATTCTGAGACTCTGACCCCTGGTTCTCGACTCCCCAGCCAGGGGAAACATCCTACCAGCATCTACCCTGTCAAGCCTTGTAAAAATGTTGTATGTTTCAATGAGATCACCTCTCATTCTTCTAAACTCTAGAGAATATCGGTCTAGTCTACTCAATCTCTCCTCATAGGACAAACCCCCATCCCAGGAATCGGTCTGGTGAACCTTCATTGCACTCCCTCCATGGCAAGTATATCCTTAGGTAAGGAGACCAAAACTGTACACAATCTAGGTGTGGTCTTACCTGGGCCTTATATAATTGCAGTAAGACGTCTTTACTCTTATACTCAATCCTCTTGTAATAAAGGCCAACATACCATTTGCTTTCCTAATTAACATGCAGGTGTACAGCAAGCAACTTTCAGTGATTTGTGTACAAGGACACCCAAGTCCCTCTGAACACCAACATTTCACAATCTCTCACCATTTAAAAAATACTCTGGCTTTCTATTTTTCCTACCAAAGTGGATAACTTCACATTTCTCCTCATTATATTACTTTTGCCATGTTCTTGACACTCACTTAGCCTGTCTATATTCCCTTGAAGCCTCCTTGCATCCTCCTCATAACTTACATTTCCACCCAGCTTTGTATCATCAGCAAACTTGGATACCTTACATTTGGTCCCCTCATCCAAATCATTGATGTAGATTGTAAATAGCTGAGGCCCAAGCACTGATCCTTGCGGTACCCCACTATTTACGGCCTGCCAACCTGAAAATGACCTATTTATTCCTACTCTCTGTTTTCTGTCCGTTAACCAATCCGCAATCCATGCTAGTATATTACCCCCAATCCCATGAGCCCTAATTTTGTTTAATAACCTCTTGTGTGGCACCTTATCGAATGCCTTCTGAAAATCCAAATACACCACATCCACTGGTTCCCCCTTATCTATTCTGCTAGTTACAACCTCAAAAAACCTCTAACAAATACGTCAAATACGATTCCCCTTTCATAAATCCGTGTTGACTTTGCCCAATCCTATTATTATTTTCTAAGTGCCCTGTTACCACACCCTTAATAATAGATTCTAGCATTTTCCCTACTACTGATGTCAGGCTAACTAGTCTGTAGCTCCCTGTTTTCTCTCTCCCCTCCTTTCTTAAATGGTGCAGGGTGCCATTGATGGGGAATAAGTACAATTTTTTTACGAATACTAATTTCTTTCAGTTCCTCATTCTCGCTCGACCCTTGGTTCTCCACTATTTCTGGGATGTTTTTGCGTCTTCTGTGAAGACAGACACAAAGTATTTGTTTAATTTCTCTGCCATTTCCTTATTCTCCATTATAATTTCTCCTGACTCAGTCTGTAAGGGGCCCACATTTACTTTTGCTAATCTTTTCCTTTTTACGTACCTTTAGAAGCTTTTGCAGTCTGTTTTTATGTCTCTCGCTAGTTTACCCTCATGTTCTATTTTCCCTTTCTTTATCAATTTCTTGGTCCTCCTTTGCTGAATTCTAAAATCCTCCCAATCTTAAGGCTTACTATTTTTGGCACATTATAAGCCTCTTCCTTTGATCTAATACTATCTTTAACTTCTCTTGTTAGCCACGGTTGGACCACCTTTCATGTGGGGTTTTTGTTGTAAATTATGTATTCTTTAAATGCTAGCCATTGCTTGTCTATCGTTTTACCTTTTAATGTAGTTTCCCAATCTACCTTAGCCAACTCACCTTGCTTTGTTTAGATTTAAGACCCTAGTTTTGGATTTAACTAAATCACTTTCAAACTTAATATAAAATTCTATCATATTATGGTCACTCTTCCCTAAAGGCCCCTTTACTAGAAGTTAATTAATTAACCCTTTCTCATTGCACAATACTAGATCTAAAATAGCCTGTTCCCTCGTTGGTTCCTCAACATACTGATTTAGAAAACTATCTTCCATACATTCCATGAATTTGTCCTCTGCGTTATTACTGCAAATTTGGTTTACCCAGTCTATATGTAGATTAAAGTCCCCCATGATTACTGTATTACCCTTGTTACATGTGCCTCTAATTTCCTGATTTATACTCTGCCCTACATTACAACTACTGTTTGGGGGCTGATAAACAACTCCCAGTAATGTTTTCTGCCCCTTGCTGTTTCTTAGCTCTACCCAAACTGATTCTACTTCTTGATTTTCGGAGCTAAGATCCTTTCTCTCTACTGTCTTTATCCCATCCTTTATTATCAGGGCTACCCCTCCTCCTTTTCCATTTTGCCTATCTCTTCTAAAAGTTAAGTATCCTGGAATATTTAGTTCCCAACCTTGGCCACTTTGCAACCACGTCTCCGTTATGGCTATTAGATCAAACCTGTTCATTTCTATCTCCGCTATTAATTCATCTATTTTGTTGCGAATGCTTCGCGCATTCAGATATAGTGCGTTTAGCTTTAACTTATTTCTATTTTTCCCTGATGTCACCTTAGTCAATGATCCTTTGTTATTCTCTCTGTCCCTTCCTGACCCACCCAGCTTATTTTTACCCAAAACTCTACTCTGCTCTAGAGCCTTGACGTTTCTCTCTCTCTCAAATTTGCGCTCTCCTGAATCCTTCCACCTCCCCTTCATTAGTTTAAAGCCATGTCTACTGCCCTAGCTATTCGGTTCGCCAGGACACCGGTCCATGCCCAGTTTAAGTGGAGCCCGTCCCAACGGAATAGCTCCCTCTTTCCTCAGTACTGGTGATGTGGAGATGCCGGTGTTGGACTGGGGTGGACAAATGTGAGAAGTCGCACAACACCAGGTTATAGTCCAACAGTTTTATTTGAAATCACAAGCTTTCGGAGCGCTGCTCCTTCGTCAGGTGACTTCACCTGACGAAGGAGCAGCGCTCCGAAAGCTTGTGATTTCAAATAAAACTGTTGATCTCTAACCTGGTGTTGTGCGACTTCTCACACTCAGTACTGGTGCCAGTGCCCCATGAACTGAAACCCCTTCCTCCCACACCAGTCTTTGAGCCATGCATTTAAACCGCTAATCTGTTTGTCCCTATGCCAATTTGCACGTGGCTCAGGTAACAATCCAGAGATCATTACCTTTTGAGGTTCTGCTTTTTAATTTGGATCCTAGCTCAAACTCCCTCAACAGAACCTCATTCCCAGTTCTACCTGTGTCGTTGGTTCCTACGTGGACCACGACAACTGGATCCTTCCCCTCCCACTCCAAGTTCTTCTCCAACTCGAGGAAATGTCTTTAACCCTGGCACTGGGCAGGCAACACAACCTTCGGAACTCTCGGTCGCGGCTATCCCCTTGACTATACTGTCCCCTACCACAACTGCATTCCCTTTTACTCCCCCCACCCCCACCCCCCCAAACTTGAATGGCCTCCTGCACCATGGTCAGCTTGCTCATCCATCCTGCAGGCTTTTCCCTCATCCACACAGGCAGCAAGAACCTCATACCTGTTGGACAAGGGCAAAGGCTGAGGCTCCTCTAGCATTGCACCTGGGGTCCCCTTACCTGCCTGAGTTGCAGTCACACCCTCCTGTCCCTGGCCACTAATCAACAGCTAGAAGGTGGGAAGACATCGCGATAAGTCCAGTCCTGCCCTCAACTGAACTCTGGTGCCTCTCCCACTTGGGTACTGCTCCTATTCCTCCTGTACCTGCCACTGTAAGTCCCCTGTTCTCCCAGGGATTGTGGGCTAGCTGTCTGCACCAAGTTTCCGTTCCCTGAACTGCTGTTGGTTGCTCCAGGTCCTGCTCTGCGACTCCAGCCCCTGCTTTAGTCTTTTCACCTTTCCTGCCCCTCAAGTACTGTAAGTTTACAAGCCCCTCTCTAAACTTGTGCTCGTTTATTTTTTTCCTCTAAAAGATTGCTGCAGTTGACACTTTCCTTAGGATATAAATAAATGTAAACCATTTTGTAATAGATCTGTTAAAATAACTGCAGAGACTGAACACCCTGTGCCCGCTCAATTTCCGCTCATCGCCATCTTAACTGGGCCCTTTTTTAGGTGGCTGAGGTGCCCGCCTGACTTGCGCGGGAGCCTCATTAATGCATCCAAATCGGGTCTTATAATGTCATTAGGACCCCGATGGCATTTCAACAGCCTACCGAGCAAATGCTTCTCCGAGCCCCATATGGAAAGACTTGGGCTCCACTGCTCCGGAGTATCTCTTTCCCCCCCCCCACAACCAGCGAAATGGACCCCATCACTCCCCACCTTGCTGCCCCTGTAATTTTGATCTGCCTGAAGCTGCCTCTTTCTGCCCGTTTTGTGCAGGCAGCAGGCTGGGGCGATGCAACTGCGGCCCAAGAGTTAATATAGCCCGGGCCTCAAACCGATGAGGCTTATCCTGCCCCACCTGCCAAAAACCCGCTCCCAGTTAAAATCCGCCCCACGGCTTCTCAAAGTAAGAGAGCAGACATCCAGCATATTAATCATCCACCAATTCTGTTACTATTTCAAAGGACTCTAGTTATTTTCTTGGGTGTGACTTGCTTTTATAAATAGACACTGGCTTCAGGCACTGTCTTGTTAAGTTGCTTATAATTGTTTTCTTCATAATGACTTAACATCTATACTCTTTGGAGTCTAGGAGGCCAGCTATTCTTGGGATCAGCTTCCGACCTTTAAAATGAGAACATTAGCTATTTTCCAAGCTTGTGGTACTTGCCGACCTTGTTCTCTCTCTCTCTCTTTCTCTCGTTTTAATTGTAGCATAGTTTGGCTGCCTCTAACCTTTGGACTTAAAAAGCTGTGCTGTTGTATATTCACAGCAACAAATGAGACCCTGTCACTAGACCTGTTCAGTGTCGTTAAATGTAACTTTTATTGAAAGAAAAAGGTAACAAAGTTCTATAGAAAGTACACTTCAATAAAACTGCCTTTGCGCTGGAGAAGCCTGGGATGAATTCCTTGTGGTAGATCATTTTGCACGAGCAGGCCTTGTGACCTCGAACATCACAATCAAATTCCTGAAAAAGAAACACATTTGATAAACTGTTGGAAATATTTCTGCATCTTGTTTATCAAAAGGAAGCCCCTCTCTCTGTCAAATGACATATGGGGCCGTATATTCCGATCCCTACGGGACATTGGAAATGCTGGTTTCAGGCATGCCAAGTGCATGTGCTGAAAACTGGCATTTCTGATCTGTCAAGAATGCTCTGGACAGTTCGGAAGCCTGCCCTGCAGAAGGGCCTCTGCGGGTGGAGAGTTCCGCTTTCTGGAGAACCTCCGTCCGCAGAAAACCCTTAGAAATCTTACGCCTGGTAAAAGCAGGCGTAAGGCCTGCTTTTACCAGCATAAGATTTGGAAAAAAGTAAAAAAAAATAATAATTCACTCATTTATCATTTAAAAATACTTTTAAAAAAGGTAAGTTTATTTTTAGCCCCGTAAAAAAACTTTAATTATTTTTTCAAAAAATTAAATTTTTGTTTAAAATATTTAATTTATTGTAATTTCAACTAATTTTAAAAATGTGACTTTGAAGTGTTTTTGGGGTGATCTCCATTCATATATTTGACAGGTCTATCTGTCAAGTGTATGAAGGGAGATTCCCTTCTTTGATTGGCTCCCCATGGCCCACGTGATCCCAGGAACGCTTGCGAACCTCCTGCGCCTCTGGGATACGCGGGCCCTGCGCATTTCGAATTGGAGAGGCCCAGGAGCGGAAGTGTCCGGACCTCGGGAGCCCTCGGGTAAGTCCGTAGATTTTTTCCAGATTAGAGGCCTCCGCACGCGGGAAGCCTCCGATCGGAAAATACGGCCCTTTATGTTTGTCCCAGATACTGCAGTATTGAATTTTTTATAACCATCAATAGAACCGCCAGGAGTGCTGTGCTTCTGACTTTTCTACATTTCCTTTGAGTTTGCCCAAGCCTCGCACTTGTGTCAACCAAGAGAGTGGGGGGGGGCAGGCAGCCTGTTTCCCTGACGCTGAAGATCCTGATGCACAGTCAGCTGCAGAAAGCTGCCTGGAACTACCCTCCTGAGGACCCACCCGCATTGTGCTTTGCGCCTTCCCTTGAGCAGCACAAATATCGGGTACTCACCATGTGATAAATCACAGCCTTTGTGCCATAGTTCGTTGGTGGTCCAATTCACTGCTCCACCCGGCCAATTTTCTGTGGGTCATTTTTATTCTTTCTAGGGTTCAGTTCAATACGAAATAATTTAATTTGATTAACCTCAACCGAACCAACTTTTGGGAAAATTTTTTTAACTTCGTGAGGCGTCACCGTGAGCTCGGTGCTGGCCTCACAACATTCTGCTCGGGCAAAGCACAGCTCCAGTGCATGCACCGTTCAACCACGTGCTGAGCTCTGGGCATTGGAGTCCACTTGCTGGAGAAATAGTTTATCTTGAAGAACAGACTGTCCTATTCGTTCGTTTACTGACCTTCGAAACGGAAAGGCAATGCGGTTGACTGGTTGGGAGCTTTTTAATCTTTCCTTTTAAATTTCAAAACTATGACAGAATCCCCAAGGTGGTTTCATACTGTTTCTCATCAATTCATTTGGGCTCTGTGTCTGTGACATGATTTTGCTTCGAATTCATACAAATCCTTCAGTCCAACCAACACATTGATGTGTATTACATTTTAAAATAAATGAAACTTTTTATTTTGCTTACTCATCTTAACACCATTCATTTGTAAGTTTAAAAAACCCTTTTATGCTAAGATAAACTGAATCACCATCAAATTTGTCTGCCCGATGTATATAGAAAATCTCTGACTGGTTTTCTGTTGTGTGAAGTGTCTTCGCTAATTTGTCTCGCATGCAGTTGGTGATGAAGTTGGTTTCAAAGTGGAATAACTGTTAAATTTGTGCTTTCCGTTACATGGTCCTTCTCCTTGTTCTGCTTTTCATGCCCAACTAGAATACAGTTTCCAGTCCCCAATATTAAACATTTCACTCCTGTGTTTAAAGAAGATCCCTTCTGCTTTAACAAATTAATATTTCCGGCTTGAATTTGCAGTGAAACCTGTAAATTATGGACACGTTAGGGATTGGCATCAGTTGTGTCCTTATTTTGAAAATGGTCAGTGTATGCGCTGTTAAAATTTTGTTAACAATCTTGAAGAACCAGCTGAGATTATGATCAGCATCTAAGGAGCTGCAACAATGCTAAGAATCCCCCTCCCACACACCAGCGTTCAGCTCTGTTCACTTAACAGTTCTGCAGACTAAATTCCTGTTTCATTGCAAGCCACTCTCACTTGGAGCAGAATGTAATTTCAGTAATGAACTGTGTTTCTCAGTTCTACTTGGCAGCATTAGGGCAGTCACGGTAAAAAAAAAAGGGGGGAAATATGATGACTGGTTGTGCCAGTATATTGAAGCTTTCAAAGGCAAGTCTTGGAACAGATTGAGAACATTTGGAAGGGAAAACACAAGGTCACATTTTGTGCAGGAGTGAAACTGCAGTTTTCCGGTTGAGCAGTGAGTGTGCAGGAAGACTGACTGACAGCTGGGACTCACAGGCCTGTCCCTCACGCTGTACAGTGACCGAGAGACCCGGGACAGCCATCCACCTTCACTCCCCATAGCCAAAGCTGTTCAAAGAAGCGGATCCATCGTCAGGAGCCGAGGGAAGGAAGACGATAGCAGGGTTAGGGGGAGAGCAGCGGCTGAAGGAGTGTATGGACGCTGCGCTGGGGCAGGATAGGACACGCTGGGCCTTGCTGTCCGCATGCACTTTCCTTGATTCGGGAGGTTGGTGATATCGGCGCAAGGCGGCAGCGGGCTTTGTGGAAGAAACGGCTTTTGTCAAATGGGGAGTTCTTTACCCAGCATCCATAGTGGCAGAGAAACTGCTCTATCCCTGGGATAGAGCCGTGCAAGCATTCATACCCAGAGATTGAGCGGTTTCTCTGCTGCTGTGGATGCTGGGTAACGTGCTGCCCATTCCACAAGAGCCGTTCCTTTCACAGAATTTGCTGCCACCTCGCGCTGGCCTGCGTGTCCCGTGTTTTCAGTTGTGAAAGGGCGTGGTGCAGTGTAGGCTGTCCGTAGTTTGTCATTTGCGAGTTTACGGGGCTTCTTGTATAACTTAACCATGTAAGTTATTTGGGTCTCTCAAGGAGTCTGTTTTTTGGAAATGTCCTTTTGTAAAGAAAGAAAAAAAATCTTGCATTTATATCGCACCTTTCACGACCACCGGACGTCCCAAAGCGCTTTACAGCCAATTAAGTACTTTTTGAAGTGTAGTCACTGTTGTAATGTAGGAACAGCTAAGTTGTGCACAGCAAACTCCCACAAACAGCAATGTGATAATGACCAGATAATCTGTTTTTTTTGTTGTGTTGATTGAGAGATAAATATTGGTCAGGACACCGGGGATAACTCCCCTGCTCCTCTTCGAAATAGTGCCATGGGATCTTTTCTGTCCACTTGAGAGAGCAGGTTTAACGTCTCATCCAAAAGACGGCACCTCTGACGATGCAGCACTCCCTCAGTACTGCACTGGAGTGTCAGCCTAGATTTTTGTGCTCAAGTCTCTGGAGTGGGACTTGAATCCACAGCCTTCTGACTCAGAGGCAAGAGTGCTACCCACTGAGCCACAGCTGACACAGGTTTCACTGCAGCTGATTTTATCTACGAAGGAGCATCTTTTTGGCCAGTAGCTTGGTAAAATTGATCTGGAGCAGAGCGTATTGCTGCACTCCATCCCAGAGTCGAGTTGTGATTCTGGATTTGCTCTGCAACTTTAGCATTGGTACAAAATGCAACCACTTTGCATCACTGCAACAGTTGTACTGTATACTCAGCCTTTTACAAAGTATGGACCTGAAGTTGTTTCTGAGCACTCACTTACATAGTGTATAAATTGGGAATTCCCAACAGCCCTCTTTGGAAAATATGCTTGCAGCTGCTGATGCACAGAGTGTTGTGCTTATGATGGTCTCCATTGGACCTGCCATTACTAGGTAAACTGTTTTCCGTACTTTACATAATAAAAATCTACATGGATATTATGGTGGTATATGTGGTAAAGATAAATAAATTGTGAAGATTTAACTCTCATCTTCAAGGTACAATTATTTTATGCAAATGTTTGCGACTTTTCTTGGCACTAAAACTAGATTTGGCAGGAAGTAGTGTTTATTTAAATATCTATTGTAGACCTTCCCACTCTTTTTTCAAGGAAAAGCTGACAGTATCGACGTAAGCACTTAATTTATGATATCCGTGTGTTGTGTATCTCTGGCAAGCAGTTTACTTTTTCCTTCCACAAATTGATTGATTCAGTGTGGTAAGTACCTCTTCTCTATTGAGGCAATTTGTAGATGACTTCATTAAAACTGCAATAAATTTTAAGCAGAGATGCCAGGTGGCCCTTGGCTTGGGTCTAAATCCTCATTTCATGGTCAAAGACTTCTGAATTCAATTATACATCTTAAATTAAATCAGAAGGTTAGCTGTGGTGTTGCTTGTGATAGTCTGAAACCTAGAATGCAATCTCTGATGTTTACCATGGTTCCACTCCAGCGTAAATGTGATGATAGCAAATTTACTGGATTAGTACATGATATGACTAACTCAAGGTTAAAATAAAATACACACTTCACTCATAGTGAAAGATAACAAGTCTCAACAATGTAATTATTATTTACCTATCACTTTACAAAACTTGCCTGAGGTGCAAGTAACTTTTTGTCCTTCCCTGCTGCCAACCTCTTACTGTCCCAGTTATTTACATCATCAAATATGAATTCTTTAACTGTAGCTCTCAGTAGATTATCAATATTTGCTCAAGATTCTTTCTCTTCCTCCTCTCCATAATTTAACATGATCATAAAAGATATTTTTCTTCCCCTCATCTCCCACTATGCATCTGTAGTACTTGGTGTAGCAGTATCCAGGGAGGAGGTTCCCCCACTGTCAAGTCTCCACTGACCAGCGCCTGAACAGGTAGTTATTAACCGTGGTGTGAGCCCAACTGGCTGGCTGACTCCAGTCACATTGGCCCTGAATTTCCGATCGGAGGTTTCCTGCGGGCAGATGCCTCCGGTCGGGAAATAAATCTACGAACCTACCTGCTGGCTCCGTCGATCCCGAGGCTTCCGATCCTGGGCCTCTCCTGTTGGAAGTGCGCAGAGGCCCACGTATCCCAGGGGCCCGTGCGGTTCGCAAGCGCCCCTGGGATCACATGGGCCAGGCGAACCAATCAAAGAAGGGAATCCCCCTTCATACTTTTGACAGTTCTGTCCGTACGGAACTGTCAAAAGTATGAATGGGGATCACATTTAAAAACACACTAAAACATTAAATAATTTTTTTTTAATTACTTAATTAAAATAAATTAAAATTCCATTTAATGAAATATTTTTAATTTAATTTTTTTTTTAATGTTTTTACGCAGCTAAAAATAAACTTACCTTTTTGAAGAGTACTTTTAATTTATAAATGAGTTATCAAATTTAATTTTTCTATTTTTCAACACTCTAATAAGCTGGTAAAAGCAGGCCTTTGGCTTTTACCAGGCATAAGAATTCTATGGCCTTTCAGCGGGCGGATGTTGTGCAGAAAGCAGAACTCTCCACCCGCAGAGGCACTTTTCCCGGGCAGGCGGATGATCTGTCAAGAGAATACTTGACAGATCAGAAGTGCCGGGTTTTAGCGCATGTGCTCCGCACACCTGAAACCGGCACTTGCGAGGCCCCTACGGGCGCGTACGCACCCATGGGGGTCGGAATATCCGACCCAATGACTGAGATCAGCATCAACACTCCTCGGTCCCCTGTGGAAACATCAGCTGCCCTCGGTGATGCACAAAAATCTCTTCATTCCAAACAACACCATTCACACCGAATTTTTATTTAATGGCTTAATCTGTTTTTAAAAAAGTAAACTTTAAAAAAAAATGAAGTGGAATTTTGCTTTTTGCACCACTCCCTGCAATACTCAACAGTTGTCAGCTGTAGAATGTTCTGGTGAGTTTGATACTGTTGTTCTCCTGGAGCAGAGTGCAAACAATCCCATGCTGCATGATTCTCTCTAACACACCCACACCCACACTGGTCCCTAGCAGCTGGATATCTCCAGCACTCCGGCCCAGGTGAAGGGTGCAACTCAAAGCCCAAGCTCCAGATGAATGGACAGACCTACACGAGGGTAAATTTTTTGCAGGCATTTCTAACATTAAAGAAGGAATTTTTTTTGGTTACATTTAGTGACTTTTTTTTCAGAATTGCATCTTTTTTACATTATAAATGTTATTTCTAGTACTAATTTAAATCAAGGATGAAATATTGACCTGAATGAAGAAGGAAATGGCAGCTTAAAAAAAAAATCATGTGAAGAAATTTGAGTGATTTGATTGAGTTTGTGGTAGTTGGTGGTTCGTCAATAGCAGCTTTGAGCGGGGGGGAAAAAAAATGGGGAATTGATTTCTTTGGCCAGGAAATTGCAAAGGTTTGGTCGGTCATAAACCTAGCAGATCGATCTGAGGTGGTTGGAGTTTGGGACTTAGGTCTGCGAGGTGTATGAGCCAAACTTCTGGTAGTGGACCACAGGACTCGCAGTTTTGGGGACTTCGTTTTATTCTAGTTACTTATTCCTCATTGGTATGTTTTGCTACTAATTGACTCATTGACATTTAGTCAATTGGCCAGTAACTTAACAGTTAAGTAGTGGTTTTTTTCTAATTTGTTTGTGGGATGTGGGCGTCACTGGCAAGGCCAGCATTTATTGCCCATTCCTAATTGCCCTTGAGAAGGTGGTGCTGAGCCACCGCCTTGAACCGCTGCAGTCCGTGTGGTGAAGGTACTCCCACAGTGCTGTTAGGGAGGGAGTTCCAAGATTTTGACCCAGCGACGATGAAGGATCGGCAATATACTTCTAAGTCAGGATGGTGTGTGACTTGGAGGGGAACTTGGAGGTGGTGGTGTTCCTATGCACCTCCTGCCCTTGTCCTCTAGGTGGAAGAGTCGCAGGTTTGGGAGGTGCTGCCGAAGAAGCCTTGGCGAGTTGCTGCAGTGCATCTTGTAGATGGTACACACTGCAGCCACGGTATGCCAATGATGGAGGGAGTGAATGTTTAAGGTGGTGGATGGGGTGCCAATCAATCGGGCGGCTTTGTCCTGGATGGTGTCGAGCTTCTTCAGTGTTGTTGGAGCTGCACTCTTGCAGGCAAGTGGAGAGTATTCCATCACACTCCTTACTTGTGCCTTGTAGATGGTGGAAAGGCTTTGGGGAGTCAGGAGGTGAGACACTCGCCGCAGAATACCCAGCCTCTGACCCGCTCTTGTTGCCACAGTATTTATGTGGCTGGTCCAGTTAAGTTTCTGGTCAATGGTGACCCCCAGGATGTGGATGGTGGGGGATTCAGTGATGGTAATGCTGTTGAATGTCAAGGGGCGGTGGTTAGACTCTCGCTTGTTGGAGATAGTCATTGCCTGGCACTTGTGTGGCATAAATGTTACCTACCACTTATCAGCTCAAGCCTGAACGTCGTATTTGAGCCAATCACAATTATATTTGCCCATTTAGAGATGTCACACCTTCAAATGTGATGCCTTTGAGAGTTGTGATATAATGGATTCATACTAGTCAAGACCTGTAGTCATATACATAACTTTTAGGATCCTGACAGTCAGAGAGAGAGAGGGAAGTAGATATCTAGGTACATATGGGGAGTGGGAGAGAGAGATATGTGGGAGAGTGATCAATCTGAATAATTTAATTTGATTAACATCAACAGAACCAACTTATGGGGTACATATTTAAAGCCATTTATTTTATTTCGGGAGGTGTCACCTTGAGCTCGGTGCTGGCCTCACAACATTCTGCTCGGGCAAAGCACACTCCAGCGCATGCATTTCAACCACGTGGAGAGCTCTGGACATTGGAGTCCACCTGCTGAAGAACTAGTTTATCTTGAACAGACTGCCCTGTTTCTTCGTTACTGACATTAGAAACTGAAAGAAACCAGTTGACTGGTTGGTTGGGAGCTCTTCAACCCTTCTCACTATCTTGGTGACAATTTTAAATTGATGATCCCTTGTAACTGACTCTCCAACTAGAGCAAATGTTCTTTCCCAATTCACTATCAAAACCTTTAAATAATTTTTTTAAACTTCTGTTAAATCTCCTAGCCTTCTCCACTCTAGTGGAAATAGTCCCAGTATCTCAATTCTCCTCCTAACTATAGTTTCCATCCCTGGCATCACCCTGGTGTATTTTCCTTGTATGCTTTCTATGGTTTTGATGTCTTCTAGTATGATCATTTGTTCTCGCGATATGGGTGACGCTGGCAAGGCCGCATTTGTTGTCCATCCCAAGCTGCCCTGAGAAGGTGATGGTGAGCCGCCGCCTTCAACCACTACAATTCTGGTGGTGTTGGTACTCCCACAATAGTGCTAGATCAGGAATTCCAGCATATTGAACTCCTTGTGGAGATGGAGGAGTGGCAATATATACATAACCAAGTCAGTATGCTGGGTGTCTTGGAGGGGAGCTTGGAGATGATGGTGTTCCCACAACATTGCTGCTCTTGTCCTTCTCGGTGGTAGAGGTCGCGGGGGAAGAAAGGTGCTGTTGAATTAACCTGAGTCATTGCTGATAGATTCATCTGATTTTCTTCTCCTTATTGAGCTTAGGGATTTTTGAATTTTCAGCAGCGTTTAATACAAGAGAATTGCATCCAATTGGAACTTTTGAACCTGTACAAAATAAATTGCAGATAATCGTAGAATAGTACAGCACAGAAGGAGGCCATTTGGCTCAGCGCCAGATGTGTGCACATATTTGTATTACCAATTCCTATTTAAATATAGGATAACTGCAGAAAGCTCTATTCATCAGGATTCCTGTGGTTTGTTTACACACCTCTGCCTGAGGCTTTTTTTCTTAAATTGGCACAACATCCATTTATAGTTTTTAATGTGAAAAGCAAAAATAGGCTCACTTAATCTTAACCATCTGGACAGCATTGCTCCTTTCAGAATAACTTATTTAGAATACTTTAGGATATTTTTTAAAGGAGTTGCATTCCTCAATCTGGCATTGTGTGGGAATGGTTAGTAGTATTTCTGGCAATGTGTGAATTAGAATCATCTCTAGATTGGCAACACTGCCACATCAAGACTCCTATTTTACTTGTGGACAAACTGCAGCTACATAGAAACATAGAAAAATAGGAGCAGGAGTAGGCCCTTCGAGCCTGCTCCGCCATTCAATATCATGGCTGATCCTCTATCTCAATACCATATTCTCACTCTCTCCCCATACCCCTTGATGCCTTTTGTGTCTAGAAATCTATCTATCTCCTTCTTAAATATATTCAGTGACTTGGCCTCCACAGCCTTCTGTGGTAGAGAATTCCACAGGTTCACCACCCTCTGAGTGAAGAAATTTCTCCTCATCTCAGTCCAAAATGTCCTACCCCTGTATCCTGAGACTGTGACCCCTCGTTGTAGACCCCCCCCAAGCCAGGGGAAACATCCTCCCTGCATCCAGTCTGTCTAGCCCTGTCAGAATTTTATACGTTTCAATGAGATTCCCTCTCATTCTTCTAAACTCAGTGAATACAGGCCTAGTCGACCCAATCTCTCCTCATACGACAGTCCTGCCATCCCAGGAATCAGTCTGCTGAACCTTCGCTGCACTCCCTCTATGGCAAGTATATCCTTTCTTAGGTAAGGAAGTTAGTGAAGTTACAGCTACTGAAAGTGGGATTGAGTGTTAAAAAGATATTGAACATAACTGCTGGATTCTTCATGTTAGTTTGATGTTCTCTAAAGCAGGGGGATCAATTTGAATGGTTCCTGAGATGACAAAAGAGATTAAAAACACCCAGGCGCATAGACACTGACGATTGTTAAATCTGTGTAATTATGTAATCGTCTTCGTTGGGACCTACCAGTATTGGTAAGAAATTAAAGCAGGACTGGTGGCAAAAGATTGAAATACCACGCGGCAATAGAGTGCCACTCTGTAAAGCTTTGACATACAGGTCAACGCTGAGGTAAATGAAGGGGAGTAATGATCGTGTTTTTTAGCATAAGAACTTAAGAATTAGGAGCAGGAGTAGGCCATACGGCCCTTGGAGCCTGCTCTGCCATTCAGTAAGATCATGGCTGATATTCAACCTCAATCCTTTTGGTTTTTTAAAAACTAAATGGGTAGCACAGGCAGCAATAAGTTTTAACTGTCCAGCAACTGTAAAATAAATTGATGTTTATTGAGGAGAGGTGCTAAGCTGTAGGTATTGAGAGTCTACGTAAGGAAACCAATATTAGAAAGGATGCCTGAAGAAGCAAAGATCAAAAGGGGACCCCAGTAAGCAGTAAAATCAAAGAGCTCAGACCAGAGATGATAAAGTATGGATAAAAGAGGGCAAACAGGAGAAATAAGATTGAGAGGGCAGTATTTGATAGATCTTTGGAGATTAAGAGGTGTTTTGCTATGGATTGCTCACAAACAACACGCTTTAGTGTCATGATCTTCCAAAACTCTCTTGATTCGGGAATTGTCCCCTTGGATTGAACAATTGCCAATGTCACTCCAGTATTTAAGACTTTTAAAACTCAATCTTGGTAACACTTCATCCCTATTCTTGATTTACCTCATTTGTCTTCCATACCTTGATGATGTCCGGCATAATGGCCTGTCCCTTCACCTTGATTTTGAAATTTTTAAAAAGTATCTCCATTCTAAGCACACTTTAATCAGCATGTGACTTTATTTCAACTACAAATACCTATTTTGACATTATGTTTGCAGTCAACATTCCCGCTAAGTCGCACGGTCGCGCAGTGGGCTGGAGGTCCCGCGCAGGCCGCTCACCGGCTTTTCGATGCCAGAAACCGCGCATGCATGAAAATTTGAATGGGCTGCGCAGCCAGTTAAAGGGACTGTACACCAAAAAAAAATTACATGGAACACGGTTCACAATATTGCCTATTGCTTTAAATGAAAGTTAAAGCTTGCATTATTTTGGAATGGGATGAATTGTATTGGGTTATAATATTGCGGTCTTGTATGTGTATATATTATTTATGTGCTGTGGGTCTCCTGGTGCTGCAGTTGAGAACAATTAAATTCTAAGGCTGAATGAAGTTGTGCATTGGAGGCTTAGTGATTGTCAGGCAGGTGCAATCCTGTTTTTGACTTGCCCATGTGGAATGATTAACTGTATGGTTTTAACCTTCCAAGTCATGCATTGACCCTTAACCAACAGACATGTGATCTGTTCCACTGCAATACCACAATGCTGCTCTTGAACTATTTTGAGGGGGGCGGCGAGAATGAAGTCCAGCTAAGATGGACACTGAACGATTAGGGAATGTTAAGGGATGTGGTCTGTCAATACATGTTTATGCAGCTGGCCATATCTCATACATGCTTTGTAAAGGAAAAAAAAGGTTTGTGGAACTTTTTTCCTAATTGTATTATTTCTATTTTTCTTCAGTGCTAGAAAATGAACTTCCATACGTTGATGATGATGATCAAGAGGAGGGAAAAGTATTTGATTTTGACAGTGATGAGATACCAGAAGCAGACAGAGAGCCCACCTCTGAACCTGTGCCTGTGTTTATAAATGAGACGGAACACTGCACTACACAAAACTCGACACAGAAAAATGTTACTTCGGATGCATCGCCTGAGAACAATGGATATTACGAAATATCGGAAACAAATAACTTGCCTCCATGCAGAAATGATTTAGATCAAGATCCTGATGCAATGGCACAAGGTATTCGTAGTACAAATAAATTAGACTAGTTACAAATCCTAACAATGACTGACCTATTTCAAAATATGCTACAGTTGTATAAAGCTCTTGTTAAACTGCATCTGGTGTACTGCATTCTGCTTGGGCACCGCACCGCAGGAAGGATATATTGGCCTTGGAGGGGGGTGCAGCGCAGATTCACCAGAATGATACCGGGGTTAAATTATGAGTACAAGTTGCACGGACTAGGCTTGTATTCCCTTCAGTATAGGATATTAAGGGGTGATTTAATTGAGGTGTTTAAGAGGATTAAAGAATATGATCTGATAGGGTAGATAGAGAGAAACTATTGCCTCTGGTGAGGGAGTCCAGAACAAGGGGGCAAAACCTTAAAATTAGAGCTAGGCCGTTAAGGGGTGATGTCAGAAAGCACTTCTTCACACAAAGGGTGGTGGAAATCTGGAACGCCCTCCTGTTGAGGCTCGGTCAATTGAGAATTCCAAAACTCTGATTGATTGATTTTTGTTAGGTAAGGGTATTAAGGGATATGGAACCAGGGCAGGTAGAAGGAGTTGTGATACAAATCAGCCATGATCTAATTGAATAGGGGAACAGGCACAAGGGGCTGAATGGCCTCCTCCTGTTCCAATGTTCCTTAAATTACATCACTGGGCCTGCGCCTGGAGCAGGTGTGTGCTCGCCATAACTGTGCTTATGAGACCGGAGGAGATGGGTGTTCCTGACTTCCGGCCTCATCGTTTTTGTTGGAGCATTGGGTGTTCCAGTGAAGGGGTGCCTGAAGAAACCTGGCGAAAGGACTTACTGGTGTCTAACATGGAGCCTGAAGATTTTTAAGGTTTGTGTACATCTTAGTGGTTTCACCGCCCCAAGCTGGATGTTCTTTGGGGCTTTCTAGCAGCAGTCAAAAAGTCCCAATGGCCTGCAGCTATTATTCTGTTTTACGCCCTGCTTTCTGGTGCTAGACCCAGCCTTACCTTGTGAGTGGCTTGGTTTGTTGATTAATTTTGCTAACTTGAGGTAACCGAACCCATGTGACGTTGTATGAGAATAGGCAGAGTAACCTTTCAGAACAGTTTTTAAACACAGTGGAGCCCAAGTGAAACGAGTCCGACTTGTCAGAGAACAAGATGCTATTATTGACGGTCTATCCAATTTGTTCACTCCAAGGTAGTAGTTCCTCCAAAAAAGGTATGATTTCTTCCTCTGCGGTAATGCTTCCCACGTTCATCAATGGTTCATGTCGACCCTTCCCTTCCCTTCCTCCACTTCTCTGTCTCCATCTCTGGGGATAGGCTATTGACAAAAATTCACTACAAGCCCACTGACTCCCACAGCTACCTGGACTACACTTCCTCCGACCCCGCTTCCTGTAAGGACTCTATTCCATTCTCACAGTTTCTATGTCTCCGCCGCATCTGCTCTGACGATGCCACCTTCCGTACTAGTGCTTCCGACATGTCTTCCTTTTTCCTCAACCAAGGATTCCCCTCTACTGTGGTTGACACGGCCCTCAACCGTGTCTGTTCTATTTCCCGCACTTCTGCTCTCACCCCTTCCCCTCCCTCCTGGAACCACGATAGGGTTCCCCTTGTCCTCACCTTTCACCCCGCCAGCCTCCACATTCAACGGATCATCCTCCGCCATTTTCGCCACCTCCAGCGTGATCCACCACCAAACACATCTTCCCCTCACCTCCCCTTTCAGCATTCCGAAGGGACCGCTCCCTCCGCGACACCCTGGTCCACTCCTCTATCACCCCCAAAACCCCTTCCCCTTCACCCGGCACCTTCCCGTGCAAGTGCAGGAGATGCAACAGATGCCCTTTTACCTCTTCCCTTCCCACTGTCCAGGGCCCCAAACACTCCTTCCAGGTGAAACAGTGATTTACTTGTACTTCCTGCGATTTAGTATACTGTATTCGCTGCTCACGATGCAGTCTCCTCTACATTGGGGAGACCAAACGCAGATTGGGTGACCGCTTTGCGGAACACCTCCGTTCAGTCCGTAAGGGTGACCCCAAGCTTCCGGTCGCCTGTCACTTTAATTCTCCGCTCCACTCCCACTCTGACCTCTCCGTCCTCGGCCTCTCACACTGTTCCAATGAAGCTCAACGTAAGCTCGAGGAACAGCACCTCATCTTTCGATTAGGCACTTTACAGCCTTCTGGACTCAACATAGAGTTCAACAATTTCAGACCATAACCTCTGCCTGTTTCCTTTTTTTCCATTTTTTTTTTCTCTCTCCCACATGGCAGCTGTCTTTCATTCTGCCAGTGCCATTTACACTTCATCTAGAGCCATCTTTTGTTTCTTAACTTGTCCCATTCCCATCTCCTTTTGCCTTGCACCATCTCTTAATCTCTCTAACGTCTCTTCAACTCTCCTGCCTTCCATCCTATCACAGACCTTCCCTTTTGTTATTTCCTACCCTTCCCCCTTTCCCTGCCCCTGCACTTGCTTAAAAACCTGTTCCATCCAACTTTTTCCAGTTCTGACGAAGGGTAATCGACCTGAAACGTTAACTCTGTTTCTCTCTCCACAGATGCTGCCTGACCTGAGTATTTCCAGCATTTTCTGTTTTTATTTCTGAGATATTAGTAGTTCTAATTATGTTGTTAATAAGACTGGTTAATGACATTAAATAAGATGATGTCTTCCTGCAACTGAGTAGCTGAATGTTTGCAAATACACAAAGAACAATTAAGATTCTACTTTACTGCAAATGTTCAAAGTTTTTGTGGAAAACCAAAAAGATAGGAGGAAGCAGAAGATTGGCTATCATTCTCAATTGCCACTTAGCAAGCTTTCTAATCTCAGTTGTCGACAGTTGGTTGCGGAGAGTCATAGACCAAAACAAAAGCAATTCTCCACAAGAAGGAATGGAAAAGCTGGTCAGTCCCTTTGGCTGTTTTATAGATACCATCGACAGATGCCTTGGGAACAGAGCTGAGATCCTCCTCCCAGCAGAGATGGTGTGGAGGCTCAGGATTTCCAACTGCCCTTGAAACATTGGGCCAGAAATTCGGCACTTGCTGTGTGAGTACGCGCTGTGTACTCACCCGTAAGGCCACCTGAAGTGCCGGTTTCCTGCATGCACTGCGCATGCACGGGAAACCAGAACTTCCGGTCTCGTGCAGGGAGGGGTTCAGAGGTGAACCGCGTGCGCACGCAGCGAACTTAGGTTTTTTTTCAGGTTTCTCCGGGAGGGTAAGTATGGAAGAAGCTGCGCTTTTAAAAAGGAGGCGCAAGACCCGTTTTTAACAAGGTAAGTGGTTAATTAATTACAATTTAAAAATTTTTTCAACAGGTTTATGTTTTTTAGATACTTTAAAGAAAGGTAAGTTTATTTTTAGCACTGTTAAAAAGTATTTTATTTTTTCAAAAATTTTAATTTTTTGTTTAAAGTAGTTAATTTATTTAACTTAGTTATTTTAAAAATGTGATGGTTTTTAAAAAAATTATTTGAAGTTTAGGTGTTGTTTTGGGGCCGATTTCAATTCATACATTTGACAGGTCCTGTCAAATCTATGAATGAAAGATGGTCTGCTGCCATTGGCTCTCCATGGCCCATGTGATCCCAGGGGACGCTTCGCACTAACTACGCCCCTGGGATACACAAGCACTGCGCGCCGGCAGCTGCAGGAGGCCCAGGAGCTGAAGTCCCCGTGGGCCCAGAGGTCAACGGCAGGCGCGGTAGGTAGGTGCGCGCGCGATCCTTGCACCCGTGGGAAGCCAGGGAGCCGAATTTCTGGCCCAATGTCACAACACCAACCCAGGAAATTGGGTCAGGGTTCATCACCGATGTATGGCGGGTTGGCGGTGGAATTCCTGCCGCCAAGGTAGAGCCCACCATTGCCCAGCTGCAAAATCCCAGTGGTGCTGCAGCACCAAGAAGATGCAGCTGTTCAGTCAAAGGGCAGAGCACTCCAAAGATCAGTAGACCAATGAAACAAAGTAATTGAGGGCTGGCATGGGGGACGAGGAGGCCACTACTTGCCCCCCCCACCTTCCACGGGGGCATCTCAGGGCCATTACTTCTGTTTCCAGGGATCTACCACCACCTTCCTCATGATGACTGTAACGCCATCGAACGATAGGGAAATCTGACATGGCCCCGGCCCCTGGGCTCTCCCCCAACACCCCCTCTGGTATTCACATGCAGTGGGCGGGGAAGGAGTGGCCAGCAATGATTATGGTGCGGGAGGGAAATGCGAGTTCGGCATTGAGGTGCTGGTAGGCCTCACGGGCGTCACCGCTCATATATTCCTTCATTCTGCGCCACTATCCCGCCTGATATTGGGCGTGATTGTGGAGGAGAATCCAGCCCCAGGTCTCTAACGTGCTCTCAGCTGGCAAATGCCATGTGGATTGTGAAGATTTCAGTTTTAATTTTTTTTAATTAACTTGCAAAAATCATCTAAATATGTTTTAAAAAGAATGTGCTTGTCTTTTGCAGAAAATGATACTGCTGCCAGTTTGCTACATCCATCAACACAGCCCACAGCTGATGCACCACTTGCAAAAGTGAACCCCTATTCAGTTGTAGATATCACACCACTCCAGGAAGTCGATCAAGTCGAGTTATCAGGAACAGAACAGAGCCACCAGGACAGTAAGGCAACGGGTCATACGCTACCTACTGGATATTGTGTGCCAGTTCCCTGTGGATATGCTGTGCCATCCAATGTACCATTGTTGATTCCTACATATTCAGCACCTGTTCCTTTAATAAGAAATTTTTCTGTGGATGAGGAAGGTGAGGAGTCTACATTGTAAAAACGGGAATTGGAAATAAGATTTGTTAGCTGTAATTTATTATTTTCCGATATATGTTTTTATTTATAAGGACATAGTCTGTCCGATTTTTATTTTTCACCTCAGCCCACCCACTCACCATATCCCTTAATCTCTCCCCTCTCCAGATATACATGTAGTTGCCTTCTGAACCCATATATGCCATGTATAAAAAATAAACTAGGTTAGCTGGGAATGTTTGCAAACCAATATCAAGGGATTCAGATGAAATGAGATTGAGAGAGTAAAGTTGAAGAGGTCTGTAACAGTCACCCGAACCACAAGAGAAGATGCCAACCTTCAGAGCAGCGCCCACGCAATCGTCCTACGGCTTCTTACCACCTTCAGATTCTTTTTGTATGATTTAACTAACATATTTTCAGAACTCGATATAAATTCTATAGGATTTGTATGGGAAAAGAGAGGGAGAGAAAAAGGAAGTGAGGAAACATATTCTATTTGGAAAAGGTGCAATCTTGCTAAAAGTGGAAATCATATTTATCCTGAGCCCAGTTAATTTGACTAACAAATATATTCTTTAGTATTTGATAGCCCTGGATTTACAGGCACGAGGTTGAAGAGATGTTTTTAATAATGTTATTATTTCCTATATGTTCACAGTACCATTTAAAAGTGAAGACTTTCATGCTAGTCTTACTCAGTCAAACAGTCAGCAGGTTGGGTAAGTTTGTGTCCGTTTTATATTAACGATTGAAAAATTTAGAACTGTTAAATTTTCACAAGGGAAGATTTTCTTTGTTTAACTCCTCCTTTTCCCACTGCCCTTTTCCAGAATTGTTCAGGCTTATGTTCCTTGTGCTGTTCTGCTAACTTGTAGGTGTGTGGCTCTATAAGGCTGCAAAGTCTAACCGCTAATTAAACACTTTCTTTCTAAGGTTAACGGCTATTCAGGCTGGAGATTGGAACCATTGCTTTGTTTGTGGAAAGGTCAATTCCAGTGTGCTGTATTCCTGCACAGATTTGTTTATATGATCAAAATTCTCATCCTTGTTTTCAAATCCCTCCATGGCCTTGCCCTTCCCTATCCTTCGGTCCTACAACCCCCACCCCCACTGAGATATCTGAGCTCCTCTAATTCTGGCCACTTGCGCATCCCTGATTTTAATCGCTGCACCATTGGTGGCCGTGCCTTCAGTTGCCAAGGCCCTAAGCTCTGGAATTCCCTCCCAAAAGCTCTCCACCTCTCTCTCCTCCTTTAAGACTCTCCTTAAAACCTACCTCTTTGACCAAGCTTTTGGTCATCTGCCCGAATATCATCTTATGTGGCTCAGTGTCAAATTTTTATTTGATAATCGCTCCTGTGAAGCGCCTTGGGGCGTTTTACTGCATTAAAGGCGCTATACAAATACAAGTTGTTGTTACCGGTTCCAAATGATTTCTTGGTGTCTTTATTTTTTCCTCAAGTGTGACGCACACATTTGCATTAGGCAGGTTATGATGTCTGAAGTGTGATGCACAAGAGGTGCATGCATACATAAAGGTTTTTTTTAAATAGTGTATATACGTAGTTATAGATTATAAGTTGTTCTCTCATGACGTTACTGTGTCCAAAAACGTTGGATGAATTTCCTCCGGCGTAAATGGGGTTCCTCTCGAAGTTATGGTGGTAAAGCAGGAGAACCCCCGAGGAAATTCACCCCATTATCTCTTGTTGCTTCATTCCCATTGTCTCATTCATTTTCTGTCCCTATCTCTGTCTTTTTTTGACTTACTCTTTCTTTCTCATTAATTCTTTCCTTTCCTCTATCTCTAACATAAATGTGTCAGTATGTTTCCTTACTGATGTGCTGAATTTTTATCTCTCGGGTGGCTGGACGGGTTCCTGGCCGATCCTGCTCTCTCTTAGGATCGTCCCCATATTCTGCATTGCTACACATTCTATGAATCAAGTAATGTTACAAGTGGAAGACTAGAAATTAGATTTGTTTCCACTCTGCTTTTGGAACTTTGAAGGTTACTTCACATAACTTATTTCTGTGCAACAAAGTGATCAGAAATGTTAAACAATTGTACTTTATTGATATAATGTTAACTAGTTTTGCATGCTGTCTTTACAATATAAACCACATCACTTTGCAAAAAATTTGGTGGAAGTCTGGCATTTTATTGCTAGCATTGCAAAGAGTCTGTAGCATTTGGATGCTCTTCAATCGCCAGGAGGAAGGAGACGTGGGTGCAGTGGCTACCGTATTTGTTTTTAGTTTGTGCCAATGTATTCACTAAAAATGCACTGTATGTTACAGATTCTTTTCTTTCATTTTATTATAGTGAAGATTACCTTGCTTTGGAAACGGGAGATGCCTTTACCAAATGGGCTTCAGACCCAGCAAATACAGCATGGCTGGAGGGTATGTATCAATAACATCATGAATGCATTACTAATTAAAACACCATAAATCTTCAAGTATGTCCCTTTGTATAAGTGCATCTCCCACTTTGGACTGTGAATTGTAGGAAAAGTGTATAATGCTCGCTCTCGCTCTCGCTCCTCTCCCCCCCCCCCCCCCCCCCCCCCCCCTCCAACACACTTCTGACTTTGGAACTGTTCAGATAAAGTACTTGGCCATGTGCCATTACGAGCGATGGTGCAGCAGAGAAGCTTACGATAGTTGAGTATGCGGAGATGCAGCAGCAGAGACACGGGGCATGAATTCCGATTAAGTGAAGCTAATGTGCTAATTAGTGAGGTTCCAAAAAAACGAGTGTGGAGAGCATTCAACAAATGAAGAATAGCCAGCAGCTTTTCAAGCACTGAAAAAAAAGTGTCAATCCAAGGAATAATTAGAGTAAGCATTGATCAAACTCAGACTTAAAGCTATATCTCCAGCTAAAAACATGGGTGACTCCTTTGTCATCTGGGGGTGGATGATTCTTCCAACAGCATAACCAATTCTACAATCCACAGAAAATGCCCATTGCATCAGAAGTTGCAATGGTTGAAGACAATGATGCTGACAGTTACCGTATGAACACTGAGAGCAAGGTTGAGGACACAGACTTGCGCACTTTTTTTTTTAACCTGTGGGATCTTAGCCTTCCTTATACTATTTGTAGTTATTTTAAAACTGATTTTTATATTTGTCTCTCTCTCCCTTTTTAAAGTTTATTTATCATTAGAACTTCCTTCTTCAACCACCGAGGTTTCTTTTTTGTTTTTAGGATCCAATTCATACAGCACAGAAGGAGAACATTTGGCCCATCATACTCTTTGAAAAGAGCTATCCAATTAGTCCCGCTCGCCTGCTCTCTTCCCCTGGCCCTGCAAATTTTTCCTTTTTAAGTATATATCCACTTCCCTTTTGAAAGTTACTATTGAATCCTCTTCCACCACCCTTTCAGGCAGTGCATTCCAGATTATCATAACTTTTTGGGTACATATAAGGCTGCTTTCTCTCTCTCAGCAATGTTTTAAAATATTCCATTTATCTTCTGTATTGTAATAATTATTACTCAGTACTGTAGCCCAGTCCACCTTCCCCCAAGTCTTCATGCCTTTACATTTTGCTCCATCAAAAATTGGTATTAACATTGTTACCCCTTGTACAGCCCCTCATTAGTTTAAGAGACAGTAAACACCATTGTCCAGATCTTCACCCACATATCACCAGCTCTCATACTTGCTACTGAACGCTAAATACTAGGGCACGGATTTTGCGGTACAAATAACGGTGAGGCTATCTGCAGTCACTGTTACTAAAAGTAAATTGGACAGCAACTTCCCACGACCGCACATGTGCACTTAACGCAGAAATCAGGAAGTTGATGTCTGAGTTGCCCTGCTCCTCCAGAAGCTTTGCTATAGTGGTATCTCGCTGAGAGACTCGCCATTGAAATGCATGGAAGGCCGTGAAGTGCAAGTATAAGTTCAATTTTAATGGCATGATAAGTCATAATTACTGCCAAACAACCTCTCTGGCACTGAGAATTAATTATTACAAGTGTGGAGTCTCATTCCTTTAGATTTTAATTATTGTTGGAGACTTGAGCACAAAAATCTAGGCTGACACTCCAGTGCACTGCTGAGGGAGTGCTGCGCTGCCAGAGGTGCCGTCTTTCGGATGAGACATTAAACCAAGGTCCCGTCTGCTCTCTCAAGTGAATGTAAAAGATCCCATGGCACTATTTTGAAGAAGAACAGGGGAGTTATTCCCAGTGTCCTGGCCAATATTTAACCCTCAATCAACATAACAAAAACAGATTATCTGGTCATTATCACATTGCTGTTTGTGGGAGCTTGCTGTGCGCAAATTGGCTGCCGCATTTCCTACATTACAACAGTGACTACACTCCAAAAGTACTTCATTGGCTGTAAAGTGCTTTGAGATGTCCGGTGGCTGTGAAAGGTGCTATATAAATGCAAGTATTTCTTCTTTTTAGTGTAGATCAGATATGATGAGCATGAATACTGGCATTTATTTGAACAAGATAATTTGTAATGTGGTACTTGTAGCTACAGAATTGGACAGTGCTAATACAAGAGAAAATTGAAGTTATAAAATTTAGAAGTCGTCTGTTTGGAAAGGGAATAAAACAATCTTAAAAAGCGAGTTCATGAAGGATCACAAGGTGCGGATACTGAAACCTCACTGGCCAGATTGGTATGTGTTTGTATAGTCTGAAATAGGACTCAAGTAGAATGTGAAACCATGAATTTACAAACTATTCAAAGACTATTTGACAGAAAACAGAGAGTAGGAATAAACGGGTCATTTTTGGGTTGGCAGGCTGTAACGAGTGGGGTACCACAAGGATCAGTGCTTGGGCCTCAGCTATTCACAATCTACATCAATGATTTGGATGAGGGGACCAAATGTAATATATCCAAGTTTGCTGATGATACAAAGCTGGGTGGGAATATAAGTTGTGAGGAGGATGCAAAGAGGCTTCAAGGGGGATATAGACAGGCTAAGTGAGTGGGCAAGAACATGACAAATGGAATGTAATGTGGAGAAATGTGAAGTTATCCACTTTGGTAGGAAAAATAGAAAAGCAGAGTATTTTTTAAATGGTGAGAGATTGGGAAATGTTGGTGTTCAGAGGGACCTGTGTGTCCTTGTATACGAATCACTAAAAGTTAACATGCAGGTACAGCAAGCAATTAAGAAAGCAAATGGCATGTTGGCCTTTATTACAAGAGGATTTGAGTATAAAAGTAAAGATGTCTTACTGCAATTATATAGGGCCCTGGTGAGACTGCACCTGGAGTATTGTGTACAGTTTTGGTCTCCTTACCTAAGGAAGGATATACTTGCCATAGAGGGAGTGCAACAAAGGTTCACCAGACTGGTTCCTGGGATGGGGGGGATTGTCCTAATGAGAGATTGAGTAAACTAGGCCTATATTCTCTCGCGTTTAGAAGAATATGATGTGATCTCATTGAAACATACAAAATTCTTACAGGGCTTGACAGGGTAGATGCAGGGAGAATGTTTCCCCTGGCTGGGGAGTCCAGAACCAGGGGTCACAGTCTCAGAATAAGGGGTCGGCCATTTAGGACTGAGATGAGAAATTTCTTCACTCAGAGGGTGGTGAATCTTTGGAATTCTCTACCTCAGAGGGCTGTGGAGGCTCAGTCGTTGAGTATATTCAAGACAGAGATTGATAGATTTTTGGATATCAAGGGATATGGGGCTAGTGCAGGAAAGTGGAGTTGAGGTAGAAGATCAGCCATGATCTTATTGAATGGCGGCGTGGGCTTGAGGGGCTGAATGGCCTCCTCCTCCTCCTATTTCTTTTGTCTCTAAACTAAACAAAAGCATCTTGCTTCCTCATAATTTATGCTGAAGCAAACATTCAAATAATAGCACTAACTTGGAACATTTTTATTAATTAAATTAATGACTGGTTATTTTATTTGGGCAACAGTAATGTACAAATATTGCACAAGGGAGATTTTAAAACAGTATACAAACTACCTGAATGATTTGTGTCTTTCCTCACAGGTCAGGATGAAGTGATTTATGATGATGTGCCAAGAGAAAATTCAGATGCATCAGTAACCGGTAAGTGCTATCTAATGTGGGTTTATTACCTTCTGCAATGAACAGTCTGTCCTTGAATGTAATGATCCACAATTAACCTTTTTGGGTCTGCACTGCATTCTGCCACAAATTTAAAATAAAAAGTTATCGTAGAGTGTTGTTCTCACTGTAGCGCTGAGTGCTGAGATGACCAAAAAACACCCTGTTGCTACATTTGTTAATGTAGCAGTTCGCATGATGACAAATAATGGCCCGCAACTTGCGGCCAGCAGCAAAGCCACTGGCCCCGAGGTAAGCTTTGCACAAAGATCTCGCGATCTCTGTGGCGAGAAGTTCGGCTTTTCCGATGTGTAATTGAAATCAATGCCAGTTAATGGGGATTCCCAGCGAAGAGCTGCTGTGACGTCAGCAAGCTGTCTCAGCAGCCAATCAAAACGCAGAATTCTCACAGACAGCGAACCAGGCAGTGGGTAGGCGCTTAAAATTCTAACTTTTAAAAAATATTAGAGAGCGCAAAACAAAGTTTGGGGCTCTCACATGGGGAAACGGAAAACCTGAAATAAAGATGAACAATTTTTTTTTTAAGTTTGTTAAAAAAAATTGGCATTCTTATTAAAATGGATAAATTTGGCAATCCACAAAAATAAAATTCGTTTTCATGGGCAATAACCTTTGTTTTAGCAGTCACTGCCCTGTTAAAACCCCAGGTACACCTAATCCCAAAAGGGTCCAACTTTTAATGGGGTATTTAACAGCGATATTACCGCGGAAGAGCCGAAGTTTTCGTCACTTTCCATGATTTGACGGATTACACTGCCAGTTCTGGCGGGTTGGGGGGTGGGGGGGGCGGTGCCACAGCACAGCCTGGGGAGGAGCAGTCAAGGACAGACCGCAACTTCAGGATTTTCACATTGGACTGCGCAGGCACTAAATCTTGAAGTTGCGGTCAGTTTCAAAGGTGAAATGACGGCGAACGCTGCCAGTGAAGTCCGGGCCAATTATATATTTTGAAAGTAAACTTAATCTTCGACAATCAAGGTTATATCTTAATTGCATACATATGGAATTTTGTCTGAAGTACAGATATGTGCGTCCACTGTAAATACAGAAATGATCTTAATTCTGAAGGTAGGTGTAAATGTACCAGTTTTTTGAGTTGTCAAAATGAGTGTTCATTTTAATAGACTTATCGCACAATTAGAGGAAAGGTTTGAAGTGGCAATTGAATAACCATCTGTAATTGGTACCTTGTTGCCAGATCCAGAAGAACTCATTTATGATGATGTGGAACATGGAGACGAGGCTGCGACCAGTTCTTTAGATTATGGTTGGAGCTCCAGTGAGTTTGAGAGCTATGAAGAACAAAGTGATGGAGAGTCCAAAAGTGAAAATGGAATTCCTAACTCCTTCCTCCAAGGCAAATCTCACAAGAATAAGATGCATGTATGTACTATTCACTTTCCCGTTTTTGTTTTTAAAACTCATTATGACCATCAATTTAAGGTTTGAATCCTCAAAGGGCAAAGAAGCACGAGGGGAAGTACTTGTTGAAGAATGTTCCCGTTTTATATAGAAGAAAATAGTAGCCGCAGAGAAAGGTTAAAATTCCTTGCCCTCAGATCGAACATCTTTCTCTTTTGGCCATTCAGTGACTGACTGGAACATGCACATGCATCCTAGAGCTTCAAAGGAAACAGTAGGGCTCAGACCAGCTCAAACTGCTTGAGTCGTGGGACCCTGGAATCCATGCCACTGGCTAGGATATCTGCATCCCCAGGCAATAGTGGAGTTTGCTGGGATTTAGGAGGTTTCGAATTTGCTGAGATCACCAATTTCACAGAATCCCAGAATCCCCACAGTGCAGATAGAGGCCATTTCGGCCCATCGAGCCTACACCGACACACATCCCACCCTATCCCCGTAACCCCATGTATTTAATCCCCCCTAACACTAAGGGTCAATTTATCATAGCCAAATCAACCTAACCCGCACATCTTTTGACTGTGGGAGGAAACCGGAGCACCCGGAGGAAACCCACGCAGACACGGGGAGAATGTGCAAACTCCACACAGTCAACCGAGGCCGGATTCGAACCCGGGTCCCTGGCGCTGTGAGGCAACAGTGCTAACCACTATGCCACCGTGTTGCCCCTCAAATAAAGTGATCATATGATCACTTTATTCATATGATCGTATATCTTCAAAAGAAAAAAAAATCAACGGATGATATCCTCTTGTTTAACATCATCATCCAGTGTCCGCTGTGGCTCAGTGGGTAGCACTCTTGCCTCTGAGTCAGAAGGTTGTGGGTTCAAATCCCACTCCAGGGACTTGAGCACAAAAATCTAGGCTGACACTCCAGTGCAGTGCTGAGGGAGCGCTGCATTGTCGGAGGTGCCGTCTTTCGGATGAGGCATTAAACTGAGGCCCGTCTGCTCTCTCAGGTGGATGTTTTAAATTATCCCATGGCATTATTTTGAAGAAGAGCAGGGGAGTTATCCCCGGTGTCCCGGCCAATATTTATCCCTCAATCAACATGACAAAAAACAGATTATCTGGTCATTATCACTTTGCTGTTTGTGGGAGCTTGCTGTGCGCAAATTGGCTTCCGAGTTTCCTACATTACAACAGTGACAACACTTCAAAAAGAGTACTTCATTGGCGCTTTGAGACGTCCGGTGGTCGTGAAAGGCGCTATATGAATGCAAGTCTTTTTCTATTCCTTACACATGTGACTGCTAAATGATGGCCGGAAGTTAAAATGATTCTCTTCCCCACCTGCCCCATGTAAAGTACTTCCCAAAACACAAGCAGCACTGAAAAGTTACTGAGCATTGAACTCTAAATCTCAGCAGTATTATTGAGCCAAGTCATTCCCAACAAGAAGGGAGGAATTTGCAGGCAGGATTGTTATTGAGCCATCTTTATGTACCTCGTAGCGGCTGGACGAAACAGCATTGGTATACGTCTGGAAACAGCTTGCCTTGCAAATTCCTCAGACATGGGAGGTATGTAGTTGGAAAGGAGGGAAATGGTACTAACCTATCCTGAAAAAGTGTTGTTTCCTGCACCCTAAGTGCAGTTCGGCAGTTAAAATCCATTACACACGGCTTCCCCTCGTTTAGAGAATCAGAAAAAAAAATCTGCCCCCTGCTGGTCACTTCTGTAAGCTACAGCAAAGATGCTCCGCTGATGTTGGCTGTTGCTCCATCAGCCAGTGGCTGCGTAACAGCAGCACATAAATTAAAGTCATGGTGTAAGAGAGCCATTCAACACACGGAGCGCTACCTTCTGCTGAACAGGGAATTGATCCAACTCCCCTGTTGAACACTGGTGCTATACACGAAGGAAATTGGTGATTCCTCCTGTGAAAACGTTATTGTTAAGTGGAGCTTGTTATTTAGTTTTAATTATATTCTTTATTTCTCCTACTCTAGTTTTATACAAAAGATCTCTGAATTGCCGTTTAATCTATCTCTTTACTTTTCCCAATGGGAATAGTTAGCCTGTACAGCTTTTCTCCAAAGATCTGCTATCTTTGTTGTTGCCCCTCTCTGAATTCTTTCCATTGGCTTGTATATCCTTTTGCAAATACAACGACTGGAGATGGTATTCACTGTGTATTCTTACAAATGACTTGTGGAATTTCAGTTACATCCCTGAACTTGAATGTATTCAAACACCTTACAACATCTATCTTGGCTTCACCATTGCACTTCTGCTCTGCAACATCACTTCCAATGTTGGCCACCTGCTGTACCCAGATCATCTTCCTAACTTTTATTTAATGATGCACAACCTTTAGATCGGCACATGTTGCTGCTGAACACTAATCTACAAGGCACAAGTCAGGAGTGTGATGGAATACTCTCCACTTGCCTGGATGAGTGCAGCTCCAACAACACTCAAGAAGCTCGACACCATCCAGGACAAAGCAGCCCGCTTGATTGGCACCCCATCCACCACCTTAAACATTCACTCCCTCCACCACCGGCGCACCGTGGCTTCAGTGTGTACCATCTATAAGATGCACTGCAGCAACTCGCCAAGGCTTCTTCGGCAGCACCTCCCAAACCCGTGACCTCTTCCACCTAGAAGGGCAAGGGCAACAGGCGCATGGGAACACCACCACCTCCAAGTTCCCCTCCAAGTCACACACCATCCTGACTTGGAAATATATCGCTGATCCTTCATCGTCGCTGGGTCAAAATCCTGGAACTCCCTACCTAACAGAGCACTGTGGGAGTACCTTCACCACACGGACTGCAGCGGTTCAAGAAGGCAGCTCACCACCACCTTCTCCAGGGCAATTAGGGATGGGCAATAAATGCTGGTCTTGCCAGCGACGCCCACATCTCATGAACAGATAATAAAAATTAAAAAATTCTGCACCAGTGAAGTACCTAGCTGGCACTGAAGCTTTATGTTGTTGCCACTGAATCAGGAGCCAGGAGAAAGCTGATTTAGGTTGTTGTGATTGCTGACCTGCTACTCGATTCCGCTGAGCAGCTGTTTGCCAGCTTTTAGAGCCGATCTGCTGGATTTTCAGCTAACTGTGTGAGGAGAGAAGATTTCCTATTTTCTCTGCGGGAAGCTTCGCTTACATTTGGCTGTTCTTCCTGCCCATCCAAACCCGCCCATCCAAACCCTCCCATAGTCATTTTCCCTTTAAGGTATTTTCAACTCATTACAATATTTTTAGATTCATAGATGTAGAATTGTCACAATAGAGACCTGTTAAACGAGACTGTCTCCATAACACCGCGCTTTGTGATACTACTGGAGTCTTGTTTTCTAGATTAACCATGATTGTAAATAAGTTAAAAGAAAAAACTTGCTTTTATATAGTGCATTTCACAATCTTAGGACATCCCACTGAAGTACTTTTGAAATGCAGTCGCTGTTGTAATCTCGGAAACGCGGCAGTCAATTTGCGCACAGCAAGGTCCCACAAATAGCCGTGTGATACTGACCAGATAATCTGTTTTTAGTGATGTTGGCTGAGGGGTAAATATTTGCCAGGACACCGGGGGAGAACGCCCCTACTCTTCAAAATAGTGCCATGGGATCTTTTAGGTCCACCTGAGTGGGCAGACAGGGCCTTGGCTTAATGTATCATCTGAAAGATGACAACTTTGACAATGCAGCACTCCCTCAGCACTGCACTGGAGTGTCAGCCTAGATTTTGTGCTCGAGTCTCTGGAGCGGGACTTGAACCCACAACCTTCTGACTCAGAGGCAGGAGTGCTACCCACTGAGCCCTGTTTGACGCATAAGTAATGCAAATTATTTTCTTGAAATTCAATATTTCGCTTTTAAATAACAGGACATATTTACCCATAAGTTACCATGCCGTATGTGGCTGAATAAGCTTCTTTGATTTAGCTTTCGCAGGACCTAAGTCGTTTAAAAGAGCACTATGAGAAGAAGATGAAAGAACTGGCAAATGCAGTTGGAAGTGTGGAACTTCAGCAACTGAAGCAGAAACAGGAGCGGAAGGTACTTTCTCCTATAAGAAGAGAGAGTTGGAATTGAGCATATGTTTATAATATAACTCCGCTGGATTCACCTTTTTATGAATAAAATGACAAGTGCCTTTCAAAACTAAATTAGGCTTTTTCAAAATTGGCAATTGCTAGTTTATGCAAGGCCTTGAGTTGCGTTTTTCAGCATTTCTTATCTGGTGGTAATTTGAACTATTGCCCAAATGTCTCAGTGCCCCCTCTAAGTAGGAAATTGGTTCTTCTAGCTGGTCGGAATCCCACTCCTCTGAGATTGCTCAGTGGATTCCACACATTCCTTTTCATTGTGTAGGTAAATACTGGAGGATTATTATGTTGTTTCTTGCATAACTGGACAGAAACTGAGAGAAATGCACTTGTATCAGCTTAACTGCGTGTTTATTTTTGTGAATTCCATTTATATTAGTCTGGTTGAAAAGCTGTCAGTGATGTCATTTTTTTCTTGTGATGAAAATCAGCTGTGTAAAATGTGTGTTCAAGGAGTTAGCTGACACCCTTCTTAGTTAGTTAGAAAGTAAATTTTGTTTAAAATGATGATTATAGTTGAAATGTAATTAAACATTACCGATCAATTTGTCCTGGCCTTTAAGCAAAAAACTCGGCCAGTTGTGTGCAAATTGTTTTGACGGATTGATGCTGACCATTGTTACTTATATAGAAAATGTGTCATGATTGAGGGAAGTCATTTGCAGTTTTGAAAATTATGATATATATACTAGGACTAATAAAAAAAACTGACAATGCTGGAAATCTGAAACAAAAATGGAAAGTGCTGGAATTGCATATCAGATCCTTCAGCATCTGTGAAGAGAAACGAGGGGTTAACATTTTGAGTGTAATTCTTCCTCCATACTGGATACTGAAAGATAAGCAAGTTGCTGTGTTGGGTGGAAGACAAGAAAAAAGGGAAGGGGGAAGATACTCCAATCGTCAAAAGGAAGATAACGGGTTGAATGACCCGCCGTATTGCACAATGATGACCGTTCTAATGGATTTAGTATGTGGGATTAATTCCTTACAAGGAAATGTTCGAGAAGTAGTTCTAGGAATTCAAATGGCAGACTGGTTTTCATTGATATTATAGGCTTACCGTATCCTAAAATGATACGCATATGGTTAAAAGTTGAAGCAATAATGAAAGTAAATCAAAGATTGCAAAAATTTATTTTCTTCATTGAAAAATTAAATATTCAACATTTGCAGCACAGTGGAAATGTGCGTTACTTATTAGTGCAAATATCATGACATTATTGCCCTGAAATTGAGAGATTTTATAGAAGTTCACCCAGTGAGAGTGAAAACTGGGCCTAGAGGTCAACATGTCTGATTTGTAGCTCTCCTAATTTTACAGGCATTAATTTTAGTAACGAGATAATCGTGAGCACTGCAAATTTGGTGCAGTGATCTCTGTGCCTGCTTCTCCGATCTGGGTTCCCATTGAGAGAGAGTCCATGATGAATCTGGAGTCTCAGTTTCAAGGCTTATAAATTCAGCGTACATCCAACTTCTAACATTGAGAAAATATTATGTGCCCATCATTTCCTGTCCCTTCTGAGTGATTGTTAGATCCCAGAGTAAATCTGTTCAGTCCCATCCTTTGTTTTCTGTACAAAATGTTTGAAGTTTGCTATAAGTAGTATTTCAGTCATTACCTCTTCATGTCATGGGCCCTAATCTTTGTGTGGATTAATAATGGCCCAGATCTTGCTGGAGCAGGGCATCTCGTGGCATATGCCGTGAGTTCGACTTTTTCCTGCACCCTTCAGCTTGAAATTTTTTTGTTCTGTAAGTTGCTGGAAGTGCGAGCTGATAATGGCGCAGTGAGGGCAATGGGGTATATGGGACCTTAGTGAACGGCGGGACCAACAGTTTATCTCCTTAACTAATGAGATTAAAAGATTGAAAAAGGACCAGAGGAATGACGGAAAAGGAGGGTGAATGAGAGTCAAATCAGGCACAGAAAAAGAGGGAAAGAAAGATTGGATTAAGAGAGACAGAAAGGAAAAGTAAGGAAAAAATTTAAATTTAAAACTTTTTACATCTTGGAAGAATTTACTACATGCAGGAATAAGACTCAACAGTTTAAATAGTTCACTTTCTGGGCCAGAGAACTTGATTGGCATTGCATTAACAATTATCACGTTGTTAAAAGGGAATTTATGCTGTCAAGTGCTAACTCTTAAGTTTCTGCGGCGAGTTCAATTCGAGTTTAATGTGCTAATCCAACAAGTTTTTAAAAATAACGGGGAGTTTGAGGGCGCGATGCCGTTCGTGCGAGCCTTTGACCATCTACAAGGCACAAGTCAGGAGTGTGATGGAATACTCTCCACTTGCCTGGATGAGTGCAGCTCCAACAACACTCAAGAAGCTCGACACCATCAAGGACAAAGCAGCCCGCTTGATTGGCACCCCATCCACCACCTTAAACATTCACTCCCTCCACCACCGGCACACCGTGGCTGCAGTGTGTGCCATCTACAAGATGCACTGCAGCAACTCGCCAAGGCTTCTTCGGCAGCACCTCCCAAACCCGCGACCTCTTCCACCTGGAAGGACAAGGGCAGCAGGTGCATGGGAACACCACCACCTCCAAGTCACACACCATCCTGACTTAGAAGTATATCGCCGTTCCTTCATCGTCGCTGGGTCAAAATCCTGGAACTTCCTCCCTAACAGCACTGTGGGAGTACCTTCACCACATGGACTGCAGCGGTTTAAGAAGGCAGCTCACCACCACCTTCTCGAGGGCAATTAGGGATGGGCAATAAATGCTGGCCTTGCCAGCGATGCCCACATCCCATAAACGAATAAAAAAAAATTAAAATGGCAGAGCGGAGTAAATCGACCAGCAAGTTAATGCAACTCTCAACTCACGCCGTATCTCTTCACCTGAACGTGCTGGCAGATTTGCGCATTACTAATGGTGTGCGTGGTGAACTCGGTATTACTTTTCCAGCAAGATTTGGGCCGTTACGTTGCCGCTAAAACACACACTTTGCTGTGTAATTGGACTCTGAAGCTATCACCCGAGTCCCTCCAAATTATAGCTCAGGAAGTAGGGAGAATAAGCAAATCGCCTCAAGGCTGCATTAATACACATGATGGCCCTTGAGCAAGACTTGCCAAGTTAGTAAGTTTATAAAACTGAAAAACTAGTTCCATCTGGAAACCAAGCTGAATGTAAACTGTCGAGATAATGAACTTCTGTGAAATTTCTGTTGCCATTTCTGTGTTTTGCTGGTATTGATCTCTGTCTTTGTGAAGTGATTGCTTCTGAAACACTGAATACACTGTAGCCTTGATTTGTTTGTATTTTTGTGAAATGGTCACTCTTTAGGCAAAATTTTGCTTGAAGCTTCTCAAAGGATACGAATTTACAACCATACTCATGACATGCATGTTGTATGCCTGCTCTCGAGGTTTTTTTTTCAGTTTGAGGGATTTGCCCTCAACCCAAGCGATACACTCCTTCAAAATGTAGATAAAATGGCTCTTTACCAGTCAATCAATGCCATTATTAACTGGGCACCTTGAATGATAAAGTGGGGGTGGAGGTAAGGCAGGTAAATGTGATCTATATTTTAAAAGGAGATTGAGTGAATGTGGCGAGGTTTCTTGGAGTGGAAACAGGAGCAGCAAACTCGGGAATGATTAAAAGAGAAATGCACAGATTAATTTACCAGGAACTGCAATGATGTGAGGTAGGACCTTGAAAATTGTTAGTGGGTCCTAAATAAAGGACAAACTGGCTGGATTGAAATAATACTTTCTTGTTTAGTCATTTATGACTTCTCCAAATCTTTAGTACTCCTTTCGAATTCACTATTTTTCCTAATCCTTTAGACCCTGGGAGCAGTTAGTTGCCTTCTCCTCAGTATCATTCCTGGCTTTCAGAGCACCACAGCCTACATTAAGGTTAGGGTTGTATCAATAAACGAGAGCTATTCTTTGATCAACTTTTCTGACTCCTTTATGACTGCAGATTTCTTGCAACAGAACCTCATTCACTTTCTGTTTGGGTCACTGAACAAAAGGATAAAACAGGGTGAGCTCCTCATATCAGTTGCTATATTTCCCAAGGCCAGCAGCAAGACTTTTGAGGCCAAAGTCAAATCAGTTCATGATGGGTTATATTGTGAGCAGGGTAGGTTGATTACTAGGCGTTGTGAAGACTCATTGTGCATCAATCTCCTTATGAATCGACACTGTACGCTCTCTAGGACTTTAATGTTCTTTCCATATTGGAGTGCCCAGAACTGCACGCAGTACTCTTAACTGTGGCTTAAGAAAAAAAGACTTGCATTTATATAGCGCCTTTCACGACCACCGGACGTCTCAAAGCGCTTTACAGCCAATGAAGTACTTTTGGAGTGTAGTCACTGTTGTAATGTGGGAACCATTGCCTCATACAAATTTATCATTACTTCTTTACTCTTGTACTCTATACAACTATTTATAAAACATGAAATGCTGCTGGTCTTTTGTGGCTTTATCTACCTCCACTTGCACTTTCAGGAAATTATGTTTTTGAACCCCTCCATATTTCTGTTTCTCCACGCTCTTCAGTATTTTTGCCATTAAATGTACACTCCCATTCCTTGTATTTCCTCCCATTGTATTGCCTCACAGATTTTTTCCACATTAAATTGCATCTGAAACCAGTGCCTGTCTGTGACTTCCTGGAGTCCCTTATAGTCTCCCTCACTGTTTTCTCAAACCCCCGACTTTTGTACCATCAGCAACGTTTAAGATTGTGCTCCTCATGCCAAAATCCAGACCATCTGTGCATACAGAGAACAAAAGTGTACCCAGTACTGACCCCGGGGTACAATCCTTCTCCAATCTGATCAACACCCACCATTAACTCTAACCCTTTGTTTCCTGTCCATCAGCCAACATTCTAACCCCCTTTTGGTTTGTGCCTTTTCCCTTTTTTTTCCTCTCTCTCCCACATGGCAGCTGTCTTTCATCCTGCCAGCGCATTTCACACTTCTGAGCCATCTTTTGTTTCTTAACCTGTCCTATTACCATCTCGTCTCGCCTTGTGTATCTCTTAATGTCTCTACGTCTCACAGACCTTCCCTTTTGTTCTTTTATTCCCTCCCCCAGCCTCCAAACTTGCTTTTTCATCTGTTTCATTTCCTGCTTTTTTTCTCAGTTCTGATGAAGGGCCTTCGACCTGAAACGTTAACTCTGTTTCTCTCTCCACGGATGTTGCCTGGCCTGCTGAGTTTTTCCAGCGCTTTCTGTTGTTATTTCAGTTTTCCAGCATCCGCAGTATTTTGCTATTCTATCCATGCTGCTACATTTCCTTTTTGTACCATACGGCTGAATTTGTAACACGTCCCCTGTGACGTACCTTGCTGAGCACCTTCTGAAAATCCATAATCACAGAATCTTATGTATTCCTTTTAACTTTCCAGCTAATGACTTCCTCAAAAAAATCTCTTAAATTTGTCGAACATGACTTGTTTTTAACAAATGCGTTTAAAATTATAAAGGGATGGGACAGGATGGATAGAAACAGACTGTTTTCAGTGATTGAGGGGCCTAAATTGTGGGGGCATAGATTTAAGATTAAATTCAAGAGATTTAGGACGGAGAGCTGGAAATTTTTTAATATTATCTGCAACCCTTTTTCCATATTTCCTTTTTAGCATTCTAATTTCCCTTTTTACCTCCCCCTTACACTTTCTATATTCTTTAGTATTGTTAGCTTTGTTGCCTTCCTTTAGGTTTGTTTAGTTTTAATCTCTCAATGTATCCATAAATTCTATCCTTTCATGAATCCTCTTTTTTTTACCGTGTATGAATATATCTATTTTGCACTCCATCCATCTGCTGAACCGATTTGCTAACTTTTCTGTATTGTCAATCTGGGCCAGATCCCTCCTTAACTCGCTGAACGTGGCCTTTTTCCCAGTTCAGGACTCTTGTTTTCATTATTCTTTTATATTTTCACATTGAGCATTACTATGTTGTGGTTGTTCCCAATTGTTCCACTTTCTTTTAAAAAAAAATAAAAAATTATTTGTCCCATTTCATTTCCCAGAACTAAATCAATCTTTCCTGTTGGACTGAAAACAAATTGATCTAGAAAGCAGTCTTGGATGCATTCTAAAAAGTGTTTTGCACTGAGAGTCTGTCCTCCCTCTGCCCCTATCGATGGTCATCCACTTCTCTCTTTCTACATCTTCTGCTCAAAATGAGACCTTATGCAAATTATTCAAACACCCTGTTTGGGACAAATCCCAGCACTCATTCAATCATAATTCTTATCTAACTATTGTTAGATCTTAATGCATGTCATGGCAGCCCCTTATGAAACCTGTTAAACTAACAGTAATTTGTTCCTTTTATTTTCTCAGTACTTTTTCTCTGGCAGTCCTCCTGTGCGTTCTGCTGCATGAGCACTGGCTTTTCTCTGGTAGCTCGATCAAATGTGAATTTTAGCGGTATGCGTTTGCAAGCTATTTAATCATTGGGAACATAACAGATGGCTCCAACCTTATCCTCACCTGACATCTATACACACTGTCTTTATTTGCCTCTTTCTCTCATGTGCGTTTGCTGTCTGTCTCTTTTGTCTCTCTCATGCTTGCACTCACACTCTCGTGTACTGTTGTTCTCCCACTTTTTTTTGTATGTTCCCCCACTCTTTCTCTCATATTTCAACAGGGCTCCCTGCATAGCGATCAGAAGCAGCAACCCAGCTGTTATTTTCTCTGTTCCTACCTCAGACATACTAAGGACAAATTCCAAATCTAGCTGATAACAGCTAATTTAGCACAGAGCGTGGAACCTGACACCTCAGATCCTCACAGGGAGTCATGAGGAGCTCCGATTTCCTTTTGCACGTACAACTGAATTAGCCCAAGACCACCTGTGGGGAGTGGCGTTGGGTGGGCGGGGGGGTGGGGTGGGGGGGGTTGGTTGCAGGGGGAGTGGATATCCTCTAAACTGTGTACTGGAGGGGAACTGTGGCTTAAATGGTACCATCTCATCACACGAATGGGCATAACATTCACTGATCCAGATTCCTGTGATTTTTCTTTGGATTAAAATGAGAAGTCGCACAACACCAGGTTATAGTCCAACAGTTTTATTTAAAATTACGAGCTTTCGGAGCTGCTGCTCCTTCGTCAGGTAGAGGTACAGTGAGGGAATCTAATACACAGTATATATACACAGAGAGCGACTTGTCTGCAGAGATACAATCCGTCAGGAAGGCACTACATCAAAGACACATCAGAGCACAGCCAAGACAATGAGGTGGGTCACAGGGGGTCCAACGTGTCAAATGCTGCCGTCTGCAGTTGAGCTCCTAACTTTTTTTTTGGTTGGTTTTTTTTTTAAACTGGAAAGACAGACAACGATGTCGCGTCACGTTCTGTAGCGTGACATGAACCCGCGATCCCTATTGAGGCCGTCCTCATGGGTGCGGAACTTGGCTATCAGTTTCTACTCGATGATTTTGCGTTGTCGTGTGTCTCGAAGGCCGCCCTGGAGAACGCTAACACGCAGATCCGAGGCTGAATGTCCTTGACTGCTGAAGTGTTCCCCGACTGGGAGGTAACAATCCTGCCTGGCGATTGTTGCGCGGTGTCCGTTCATACATTTCTTTGGATTGTTAGCCAAGGTGTGTAAATGGAGTTAGGGTGCAGATCAGTCATGGTCTGATTGAATGGTGGAACAGGCTCGAGGGGCTGAATGGCCTACTCCTGCTCCTGTGTTCCTAAACAGTCTGCTCTCTTCTTTGTCCCTCTTATTGCCCAATCATCCAATATGTGTAGATGGCTGAAAGCACTTCGACGCATTTAATCCTCAGTGTAGGAAGTAAACTGCACTCCAGCTTCCCTATAGTAGATCACATCATCATGATGCCAACAAGCTAAATAGCTGCACCAGGATCTACTTCTGACATTTTAACATACTTTGTTTATAAGGTGAATATTTATAATTGTTTCCAGTAAATAATCAGCACTAACAAAGAGGGGACATTAATGTGGGATAATGTTTATCTTGTACAATTTTCGCCCCCTTTAATCTTAGTAAAAAAAACTTTTTTTTTAACTTTAGCGCCCCCAAGTGGAGACAATGTACCCAAATATACCTTAATTCTGAATTGTAACATTTTAAGTCAAAGTAACAGTTACTTAAGTTCTTATACTAGTTGCTGACTGTTCTTTTCTAGTCATTGACTGCATATTATCAGTTGTACCATCAGTGTGAACTGAATATCAATGATTAGATTTTTGTTGAATTATTTCTGAAATTCATGCTTAGAGAGGATTTCTAAATTATCCTCCCTTTTAATCAGTGCTTTCTATTGATTAAAATATCCATTTATTACTGTTGTTAATACTGAAAATGTTGACTACTTTTACTGCTTCACAACATGCACACCAGCCAGCTCATCTCCATACTGAACTTACTAGAGTTATGTGACTGGCTTCTCAGTTCAGCAACTCTGTATCACATGGTGTCAAGGCAAGTCCCTGTACTATATGCCAATATCGAGCTCAGTGTTTAAGAAAATAACATCGTTTTAAAATTGATCAATACAAAACATAAACAAGATACGCAATATTAAAAGATGTGCAGAAATATAAAGCACTTGCATGTCAGAACTGCATCAGCTCATGATTTAAGTATATACCATTACAGTTTATTTTACTGTACGCCATTGATTACCCCCATTGTCTATATGTAATAACTTTCACTACTTGTGTCTCAATCGTTCATTCTTCGGTACTGATAAAGTGGGCATCGTCAGTATAAATCGGTGGTCATTGACATCTACCAGCGACAAAACCACACAAAACTGAAATAACAATACTTACAAACTCTACAGTGTATTTATAATACTTGTTCTAGAAAAAAAATATAAGTGTGTCTGTAAAATGGTCGTCTCATCTTGGAGGTTCAGATGGTGCCTATAAACTATTTGAGCTCTACTCGCAGGGTTTGAGGTCCCTGAACCCCTCAATGAGACCACTAACCCTGGGACTCCCTTGTTGCACATGTGCTCTAAAGTATTGAAAATGCTGCATTTATATTGGCTTTTCTTTTTTTTTAAATAGAGAGCAAATACTCAGCAGAAACACGGGGGGGAGGGAAGAGAACCCAAGGATGGTCTGCAAACAAATCTTCAAAGTATTTGTCGTGCTATGGGGTGGATACGCTGGAAGGGAATCCTATTGCTGCATTTTAACTCATTTACCTACTTAACTAAAATCGATCCCTTTAAAGCTCAGCATGGAGCACTGAGAATTTTAATAAATTTGAAATTAGTGAAATTAAAATACCAGCAGAAGAGTGGCATTAACAATAAATAAAAGTACATTATTCCTTCTGATTAAATCTACAGTAAAGTTTCTGTGTAAGGAACTCAAATGGCCTTCCCTTGTTCATGTTCTCAGGACATCCTATAATACTTGTCTGTCTTTTGTCATCTAATTTCACCTGTGTTTTCACATTTGTCTTGAGTTCTTCATGAGCTGTTTGAAAATTGTTTTATTTTCCTTTGTAGTCAGGTGAGCCTTTTCTATCTGTTGGTTTGCAGCTTTCATGAAGTAGATTCAGAAAGTTGGTTTCTCTGTCGCTTGCATCTAATACAAAATGGCCTAAAATTTGGTTGCTTTGTGCCTCCCGTTAGCGCCCTAAGCAAAGCAACTAGCGCCTGGGCGCGGTGCCGCCAACGCCTCTGCGAAATTCAGCGGGAATTTAGCGGCGGCGGTAACCGTTAACACCCCGCGGTGCTGCGCCACCAGCGATGACGTCATCGCCGTGCACAGCGCCCCGCTCGCGCCCCGGCTGCGATCTTCGGTAGCGCCCCCTGACTTACCGCCAGACGTCATGTCCGACAGGGTCAGGGGGGCCTACCTGTGGCCGGGGCAGCACAAATTAAAGGGGAGGTGCTGGGCGGCCATTTTTGTTGCTGGCCGCCTGCCCCTGTTGCCGTCCCCGGCCTCCTGATCAGCCCCCCCGCGGAGTGCCGGCTGCGCTCCGTGAGCCCAGCACTCCCCTTGAGTGCTGGGCTCTTTTGCCGGCACTGCGATCCCTGGTGGCCCAGCTGGGCCCCGGGTCGCGCTGCGCAAGGCCCCTCCCCTTTAATAAGGGGAGGAAGGCCTGCAGTACCGCGGCACGTAGCGCCTGTGATATTCACTCGCAGCGCCCCAAGAGGGAGGTGAGGCGCTTCAGTAGCGCCCCGCCTCCCTCTTGGGGCGCTACTGGTGAATTTCGGCCGCGAGGGTGCTAATTTTTTCGGGCCGCTAAAAGTAGCGCCCCAGCGAAGTTAGCGCCCCAAAGGGGGCGCGACCCAATTTTTCCCCCAATGTATCTTTAGGTAATTTTTACCGATGGGAGTCAACAAGATTCACTGTTTCTCTGTTGGAGGCATGACTTGACTCTAACGCTCTGAACTTGTAGGCAAGTGAGATCCATCTGTGCAAGTAGGTGTCACTGCCTAGTGGAATATTTCATATGCTGTAATTTGTGATTAATTTGAATCGCATTGGAAGTTTTTTGAGGGGGACATAATGAACAATGCCTTACACTGTTAATTATATACCTTGTGATAGACGTTTGTTTGCCACAAAACACATATGCTTTGTATTTTTATGCGCAGGCATAATAATACCCTATTGAAGTGTATTTAAAGGGTGGGAGTGGGCAGAATGAATTCTGCAGTACCAGACGTGACAATTTGTTGTTGGAGACAGTGAACATCTGTTGAGTGCGTTTGCTGTGCTGCTACAGCCTGTCATCTAATACTTGAAATCAAAAGCCAAATGTTTCTTCGCTGCAAGAAAAAGCACTGCGCCAGTGTAAAGGTTTTTCAGATCGAATTTAAATAAGCACGTGTGCTGAGCTTTTCTGTTCATTTACTTTGTTTTGCAAGTGTAGAAAATGCCCAGAGCAATAGGGGTTTGAATCAGACACTGCTTGGTTTAATCTGAAGAAGACATTAAGACGAACTATTTTAAAATATACAAGACCCTGAACTGAAGTGTGCTGGTGATACTGATCCACTTACGGATTGCTGAATTTAGATTGCAACCATCTGGTTTTGAACCAGCCTGTCAAGTTTTTGAGTGGACTGTGTGGAAATTTCTCATGTTAACCCGAAGCCTAAAGTGACTTGTGATGTGGAGGCATTAGTTATTAAGCAGTTCCATGATTTTTTTTTTTTATATACAAAAGCTGCAGCCTGATCCTACCCCTATCATGAATTATACCATCAACTCTCCAGCATGTTGCAGCCATTCATTTGGAATATTTTCCTCTATTGTCCATGTAAAATTTGTCCCTCAGTTGTTAATTCTGAATGAGTGATTCCATGGCAACACAGTTAGTTCATACAATATGTCCTTGTGCATGAAGTGGCGATGCTAATAGCTTTAACACGAAGGGCAAGCTTTCTCTTGCGATTTGGATTTTCCCAGGTAGTGTATTATTTGCCTGTGGATTTCCGTTTCAAATTGATGCAAAATTTTGAACGGAATTGACGGGGTAGATGCTGAGAGGTTGTTTCCCCTGGCTGGAGCGTCTAGAACTAGGGGGGGCATAGTCTCAGGATAAGGGGTAGGCCATTTAAGACCGAGATGAGGAGAAATTTCTTCACTCAGGGTTGTGAATTCTCTGCCCCAGAGGGCTGTGAATGCTGAGTCATTGAGTATATTCAAGGCTGAGATCGATAGATTTTTGGACTCTAGGGGAATCAAGGGATATGGAGATCGGGCGGGAAAGTGGAGTTGAGGTCGATGATCAGCCATGATCTTATTGAATGGCAGAGCAGGCTCGAGGGGCCGTATGGCCTACTCCTGCTCTTATTTCTTATGTTCTTAAAATGAAACCACATGAAATAAACAGGGGATTCATAGAATCTCACAGCATAGAAGGAGACTATTTGGCCTGATGTGTCTGTGCCGGCTCTTTGGAAGAACAATCCACTTGGTCCCACTCCACTGCTCTTTCCCCATAGCCCTTGCATGTTTTTCCTTTCAAGTATATATCCAATTCCCTTTCCAGGCAGTACATTCCAGATCGTCATAACTTATTGCGTAAAAAAACCAAAACATTCTCCTCATATCCCCTCTGCTTCTTTTGCCAATTATCTTAAATCTGTGTCCTCTAGTTTCCAACCCTCCTGCCAGTGGAATCAATTCCTCCTGATTTACTCTATCCAAACCCTTCATGATTTTGAACACCTGTATTAAATCTCCCCTTAACCTTCCCTGCTCTAAGGAGCAGCTTCTCCAGTCTCTCCGCATAACTGAAGTCCCTCATCCCTGTTACCGTCCAGTCAATATCTTCTGCACCCTCTCCCAAGGCCTCGACGTCCTTCCTAAAGTGTGGTGACCAGATCTGGACACACTACACTCTGGCTGCGGCGTTCATCTTCAGTATTTTCCATGTGGCATGGGGCAAGGACATCAATGTAACATGAAAAGTGCCCAATAATGATCGATCCCTCAAGCATGCGATTTTTCACCTGCACCCTACGCGCGGCACTTGTATGTGGCATCTTCGGATATTCTCCTATAAAATGTAGGTGGATTTTTGCAATTCCCATGAGTGGGGCGAATGCCTTGAATGGCCGAGTGCTGTTCAAATGCAGATTCTGAAAGGGGGGGCTGTACAGCCTTACACTTGGAATACTGACTTGTATACAAATCTTCATTTCCACAATGGCTCTTGCTCTAGATGGGTGAATTTTCCAGCTTCATTCATTGTACTGAAATAGTAGACCTGAATAAAAAGCGCTATTACACCACTTCATACTTCAATCGACCTTTTTGCGAAAATGAGCAAAGGTGAGTATCTCTCTTCCTACCCCCCTGGGACTCTATCATCAGACATACAGACAGCCCCCAAGATGAGTGAGTGCCTTTTCTGTATAAATTTAGTTTAATACATTGATTTCTTTTCTTGCCGGTGCGCGCGCCCCCCCCCCCGCCATTATCTCTTCTGCTCGATATTTGGTACCATGGTCCAACTGACCATTCTTCATCTGTGATGTTGGCAGCCTGTTTAACAGAGGCAGTGGGGAGGTTGACATTGGTGGTGGACAGGTATAGCTGGTTGTCTTTAGTATACATGTGGAAACTGATCCCATGTCTGTGGATGATGTCACCAAGGGGGCAGCATGTAGATGAGGAAGAGGATTGATCCTTGGGGGGGCCTCCAAATAATGGTGAAAGCGCAGGAAGAGATTGCTGGAGATGCTCTGACTACAATCGGAGAGATAAGAGTGAACCAAGTGAGGGCAGGGCAACAGAGGAGAGGTCTTGGAGGAGGATAGTCTGGCCAACCGTATCAAAGGTGCAGAGAATTTGAGGAGGGATAATGTGTCATGGTGACAATCAAAAAGGATGTCATTTGTGGTGATGTTTAGGACCGTTACAGTGCTGTGACAGGGACTTGGTTGGAGAGATTTAAATAACAACCACCTGCATTTATATAGCGTCTTTAACGTATATTGGCACAGATTTTCAGGCAGCAACATGTTCGAGGACTTTGGAGGGCAAAGAGAGGTTGGAGATAGGGTGGTAGTTTGCCAGGACATAGGGTTCAGAGCTGGGGTTTATTTTGAGGAAGGGGTGACGACAGCAGTTTTGATAGGGAGTGGGACAGCACCTGAGGAGAGCGAGCCATTTATAATGTCAACCAACATCGGGGCCAGAATAAGAAGTTGGATGGTCAGCAGTTTAATGGGAATGAGGTTAAGGAAGCAGGAGGTGGGTGTCCTGGATGAGATGAGCTCAGAAGGGCATGAGAGGAGATAGGAGGGAAACTAGAGAAAGCCCCAGGTTCAGGGCTAAGGTGGGGGAGCTTTGGCTTGGTGGGCAAACGGAAGGGGAGGGTAAACAGCAGCAGAGGCAGCGGAATGGATGCTCTCCATCTTGGTGACAAAGAAGTCCATGAGCAGCTCGTGCTTGAGGGTGGGGAGAGGTTTGGAAGATGCTTGATAGTGGAGAAAAGAAGCTGATGTTTATCTTCGCTCTCCAGGATAATCCTGGAGTAGCGGGTACTTTTTGCAGAGGAGAGTGAGACCCAGTAGCGTTGATGTTGTCCACCCAGATCTGGTGATCGATGGTTAAAGCAGTTGTGCACCAGATACGCTCAAATCTGCACCCCTTGGACTTGAGGGAGTGTAGATGGGGGCGATGGCAGGACGAATGACCAGGATGAGAGGGAGTAAAGATTTTGCAAGGGACATGGGTGGAGCTGAGGGAGGGAATGATTGAGCAAAGCGATGGCTGCAAAAGTATGATGGCCCAAAGGCTAGCCAGTTGGGAGTTTGAAAGTATAGTTGTAAGTGACTTGCAGGAATTATTTTTCCAGGGGTGGTTGTAAAAGTGGGTAGGAGGATGTGGGTGGTGAGGGATACAAGGAAGTGGTCATTGATTGAGACCAAGGCAGTTGGGAAGCCACGGGATTGGCAAGGTTGAGGGGACGGCCATGTATATGAGTAGGAGAGTTTATGTGGAGGGAGAGGTTTGGGGATGGCAGGAGGACAGTGAATTCAGTGAAGTTAGAGAGAGAGGGAAAGATTTAAAATTACACAGGATGAGGAATCACTCCGTGCAGAGGCTGAAGGAGAAGAGGTGGTGAGAAGCTCTGAGTGGGGTTTGGGATTGGCAGCAAGGATTTTATCGGGTGGGACAAGAGGGGTGAAACAAAGTGAGGTACTCAAAGGAGCCTGGGAGATGCCAAAATGTGATTTGGTGATTTAAAAAGAAAAGAAAGACTTGCGCCTTTTATATAGCGCCTTTCACAACCACCGGATGTCCCAAAGCATTTTACAGCCAATGAGGTACTTTTTGAAGTGTAGTCACTGTTGTAATGTAGGAAACAAGGCAGCCAATCTGCACACAGCAAGCTCCCATGAACAGCAACGTGATAATTACCAGATAATCTGTTTTAATGATGTTGATTGAGGGATAAATATTGGCCAGGACACCGGGGATAACTCCGCTGCTCTTCTTTGAAATAGCGCTGTGGGATCTTTTTGCGTCCACCTGAGAGAGCAGACGGAGCCTCTCCCATCTGAAAGACGGCACCTCTGACAGTGCAGCGCTCCCTCAGCACTGCACTGGAGTGTCAGCCTGGAATTTTGTGCTCGAGTCCCTGGAGTGGGACTTGAACGCACAACCTTCTGACTCAGAGGCGAGAGTGCTACCCACTGAGCCACAGCTGACACGAAGGTGGTTTGGATAGGGCAGGTCGTGAGAAGTATAGCCAGGCAGGGAGGCTTTAGTAAGGAGCAAAGTATTGCCATCCATGAGTCAGGTTTCAGTTAAAGCCAGAATGTCCAGTGCACTCATCCACAATCATGGATGGCAAAAGAGCCTTGTTCATCAGTTGACATTCAGGAGGGAAATTAAGCCAATCGTAGCACCCTGACTGCAGGCTTGGCTAAGACCAGTTAACTCCGCTCAAACAGGCAATTGAACCAGAGTCCTTCCTGACCCGTCTGGCTCAGCTACACATCAGATCGTTTCAGTGAACTGTCGGGGATTGCGGGTTACTTGGATATTTCTGACTTTTTAAAGTTCAAATGAAGCATTTTCCAATACTTCTTGAGCATCCTAAGTATTTTGTTAACTTCCAGATGCAACAGCTAATGAAAGCTGCGAAGGAAGGTACTAAAGATGGGTTAGAAAAGACCAAAGCTGCTGTTCTTAAAAGGGGCCGCTCGTTTATTAGACACAGGCATCAAGGTGAGTGGGCAAAGTGCTAATATCGCACAGCAACGTGCTAATACACGATTAATTAATTGTAATTTCAACAGACTCTTCCCAGAAGGCATATGCACTTTTCAAAGGTTTTGGACTAATCTGTGTATTAAAAATAAGAAAATGGTTATAGAATGACACACATTTTCTGAATGAATGAATGAACGTATTCATTTTTGCTCCACAGTGCTGCTGCCCCTCCCCTGCACCCCAGCCCAAAACACACGCCTGCTTTCGAGCATGAGTTACTGACCAATGATGAGGACTGTGAACCCTGGGTTATGCTCACTCTCCCCTGAGGTTAACTGTTGTGCCCTCGCCGTTGTTCTGGCTGAAATCACAGACTGTGGATTGAACCTGTGACTGTTCTGACCAGTCTGATTCAGTCTCACTCTATGCGGCGCATTTACCCATTCAAACCAGCAGGCTAGCCTCTGAGCAGTACGAGAAGCGAAACACAGCCTAAACAGTGTGTAAGTGCTCCGCAACTAATTAATTATTTACCGGTAATTTACTTTAAAACATGGTCAAGTGTAAGATCTGTAACAGAGTAATAATGAAAATGCTAATCGCCCATTGAGTTGCTCGAGGTTTAATCAGGGTCTGGAGTTTAGTTTTGATCTCCAATTTCAAGCCAGGGAGCATGTTAGATAGTTCTAAATTAGAACCATTGGACTTCAAAAAGAGCTAGGTGCTTGTTTACTTTTTCTTCACCAGAGCAGTGGGAATACCATCTTTTATTCAGTGCAGTTACAAACCCAGTTCCACACAATTTCCATTACAGGTACTATCCAGAACTCGCCAATTCCTCAGACTGCTTTACCACTGCCTTTTAGGAAGCTTAACAGTGCCTACTTTATTACGGGTGCGGGGGGGGGGGGGGGGAGGGCGGATGGGGGGAGCTCAACAGTGCCTACTAGTCCACTTTATTACAGGGGGTTTAAACAGTGCCTACTAGTCCACTTATGGAGTGGGGGTGGGGTTAAACAGTGCCTACTAGTCCACTTTACTACATGGAGGGGGGGGGGGGGGGGGTACTAAACAGTGCCTACTCGTCCACTTTATTAGTGTTTGTCTGTTAAATAACACTGAAGATGCAGTAAACTTTAATGTTGGCTCTTCTGATTTCTAATAAGAAAATCTGAATGTAGCATTTAAAGCATCAGAAGGTTTTGATGATCAATTGCAAGGTGGGCCAATGACGGAGACCTTGAGTCCAGTGTTCAGCTAAGTAGAACATAAGATTTAGGAGTAGGAGTAGGCCATTTGGACCCTTAAGCCTACTCCGCCATTCAATAAGATCATGGCTGATCTTCTACCTCAATTCCACTTTCCTGCACTATCCCCATATCCCTTGATTCCCTTAATATCCAAAAATCTAATATCTAAAATCTACTGAAAATTACCTGTTTATTCCTACTCTCTGTTTTCTGTCCGTTAACCAATCCTCAATCCATGCTAGTATATTACCCCCAATCTTATGAGCCCTAATTTTGTTTAACAATAGAACAATACGTTGTGGAACCAACCAGGGAACTATTTTAGATCTAGTAATGTGGAATGAGACAGGATTAATTAATAATCTCATAGTAAAGGATCCTCTAGGGAAGAGTGATCATAACAGGGCAGAATTTCACATTCAGTTTGAGGGTGAGAAACTTGGGTCTGAAACTAGTGTCTTAAACTTAAATAAAGGCAATTACAAGGGTATGAAGACAGAGTTGGCTAAAGTGGACAAGGAAAATAGATTAAAAGGTAAGATGGTAGATAAGCAGTGGCAGACTTTTAAGGAGCTATTTCATAACTCTCAACAAAGATATATTCCAGTGAGAGAGAGAGACTGCGAGAAGGATGAACCATCCGTGGCTAAGTAAGGAAGTTAAGGAGGGTATCAAATTGAAAGAAAAGGCATACAATGTTGCGAAGATTAGTGATAGATGAGAAGATTGGGAAATTTTTAGAAACTTGCAAAGGATAACTAAAACAATAATAGAGGGAGAAAAAAGATTGAGAGTAAACTAGCAAGAAATATAAAAACAGACAGTAAGAGTTTCTACAAGGAAGAGAGTAGCTAAAGTAAATGTTGGTCCCTTAGAGGATGAGACTGGGGAATTAATAATGGGAAACAAGGAAATGGCAGAGATTTTGAACAAATGTTTTGTATCTGTCTTCACGGTAGAAGACATTAAAAGCATCCCAATAATAGGGGAAAATCAAGGGGCAAAAGGGAGGGAGGAACTTAAAACTATCACTAGAGAAAAAGTACTAGGCAAACTAATGGGACTAAAGGCTGACAAGTCCCCTGAACCTGATGGCCTGCATCCTAGGGTCTTAAAAGAAGTGGCTGCAGGGATAGTGGATGCACTGGTTAAAATCTTCCAAAATTCCCTAGCTTCTGGAAAGGTCCCAACGGATTGGAAAACTGCAAATGTAACGCCACTATTTAAGAAAGGAGGGAGACAGAAACTATAGGCCAGTTACTCAAACATCTGTTATTGGGAAAATGCTGGAATCCATTATTAAGGAAGTAGTAGCAGGACATTTAGAGAATCATAATACAATCAAGCAGAATCAACATGGCTTTATGAAAGGGAAATCGTGTTTGACACATTTATTCGAGTTCTTTGAGGATGTAACGAGCAGGGTAGATAAAGGGGAACAGTAGATGTAGTGTATTTGGATTTCCAAAAGGCATTCAATAAGGTGCCACATAAAAGGTTACTGCACAAGATAAGAGCTCATGGTGTTGGTGGTAATATATTAGCATGTAGAGGATTGGCTAACTAACAGAAAACAGAGAGTTGGGATAAATGGGTCATTTTCAGGTTGGCAAACTGTAACTAGTGGGATGCCACAGGGATCAGTACTGGGGCCTCAACTATTTACAATCTATATTAATGACTTGGATGAAGGGACCGAGTGTACTGTAGCCAAATTTGCTGACGATACAAAGATAGGTGGGAAAGCAGGTTGTGAGGAGGACACAGAGTCTGCAAAAGGATATAGACAGGTTAAGTGAGTGGGCAGAAATTTGGCAGATGGAGTATAATGTGGGAAAATATGAGGTTATCCACTTTGGTAGGAAGAATAGAAAAGCAAAATATTATTTAAATGGAGAGAGACTCTAGAATGCTGCGGTACAGAGGGATCTGGGTGTTCTCGTACATGAAGCACAAAAAGTTAGCATGCAGGTACAGCAAGTAATTAGGAAGGCAAATGGAATATTGGCCTTTATTGCAAGGGGGATGGAGTATAAAAGTAGGGAAGTCTTGCTACAACTGTACAGGGCGTTGGTGAGACCACACCTAGAGTACTGAGTACAGTTTTGGTCTCTTTATTTAAGGAGGGATATACTTGCACTGGAGGCAGTTCAGAGAAGGTTCACTAGGTTGATTCCTGAGATGGAAGGGTTGTCTTATGAGGAAAGGTTGAGCAGGTTGGGCCTATACTCATTGGAGTTTAGAAGAATGAGAGGTGATCTTATTGAAACATATAAGATTCTGATGGGGCTTGACAGGGTAGATGCTGAGAGGATGTTTCCCCTCGTGGGGGAATTTAGAACTAGGGGGCATCGTTCCAGAATAAGGGGTCGCCCATTTAAGATAGAGATGAGGAGGAATTTCTTCTGAGGGTCGTGAATCTTTAGAATTCTCTACCCCAGAGAGCTGTGGAGGCTGTCATTGAATATATTCAAGGCGGAGATAGACAGATTTTTGAACTGCAAGGGAGTCAAAGGTTATGGGGAACAGGCAGAAAAGTGGAGTTGAGGCCAAGATCAGAGCAGCCATGATCATATTAAATGGCTGAGCATGCTCGAGAGGCCGAATGGCCTACTCCTGCTCCGATTTCTGATGTTCTTGTGTTAATAACCTCTTGTGTGGCACCTTATCGAATGCCTTCTGAAAATCCAAATACACCACATCCACTGGTTCCCTCTCATCTATTCTGCTAGTTACAACCTCAAAAAACTCTAACAGATTCATCAAACATGATTTCCCTTTCATAAATCCATGTTGACTCTGCCCAATCCTGTTTTTATTTTCTAAGTGCCCTGTTACCATGTCCTTAATAATAGATTCTAGCATTTTCCCTACTACTAGTGTCAGGCTAACTGGTCTGTAGTTCCCCATTTTCTCTCTTCCCTCCTTTGTTAAATAGTGGGGTTACATTTGCTACCTTCCAATCCATGGGAACCATTCTAGAATCTAAGGAATTTTGGAAGATGACAACCAATGTATCCACTATCTCTATAGCCACCTCTTTTAAAACCCTAGGATGTAGGTCATCTGGTCTAGGGGATTTATCGGTTTTCAGTCCCATTAATTTCTCCAGTACTTTTTTTTTTACTAATGCTAATTTCTTTCAGTTCCTCATTCTCGCTAGACTTTGGTTCTCCATTATTTCCGGGAGGTTTTTTGCGTCGTCTTCCTTGAAGACATACACAAAGTATTTGTTTCATTTCTCTGCCATTTCCTATCCCGGATCGATGGCACCCTGCACCATTTAAGAAAGGAGGGAGAGAGAAAACGGGGAACTACAGACCAGTTAGCCTGACATCAGTAGTAGGGAAAATGCTAGAATCTATTAATAAGGATATGGTAACAGGGCACTTAGAAAATAATATAGGATTGGGCAGAGTCAACACGGATTTATGAAAGGGAAAACGTGTTTGACATATATGTTAGAGTTTTTTTGAGGTTGTAACGAGCAGAATAGATAAGGGGGAACCAGTGGATGTGGTGTATTTGGATTTTCAGAAGGCATTCGATAAGGTGCCACACGAGAGGTTATAAACAAAATTAGGTCTCATGGAATTGTGGGTAATATACTAGCACGGATTGAGGATTGGTTAACGGACAGAAAACAGAGAGTAGGAATAAACGGGTCATTTTCGGGTTGGCAGGCTGTAACTAGTGGGGTACCACAAGGATCAGTGCTTGGACCTCAGCTATTCACAATTTATATCAATGATTTGGATGAGGGGACCAAATGTAATATATCCAAGTTTGTTGATGATACACAGCTGGGTGGGAATGTAAGTTGTGAGAAGGATGCAAAGAGGCTTCAAGGGGATATAGACAGGCTAAGTGAGTGGGCAAGAACATGACAAATGGAATATAATGTGGAGAAATGTGAAATTATCCACTTTGGTAGGAAAAATAGAAAAGCAGAGTATTTTTTAAATGGTGAGAGATTGGGAAATGTTGGTGTTCAGAGGGACCTGGGTGTCCTTGTACACGAATCACTGAAAGTTAACATGCAGGTACAGCAAGCAATTAAGAAAGAAAATGGCATGTTGGCCTTTATTACAAGAGGATTTGAGTATAAGAGTAAAGACGTCTTACTGCAATTATATAGGGTGAGACCACACCTGGAGTATTGTGTACGGTTTTGGTCTCCTTACCCAAGGAAGGTATTACTTGCCATAGAGGGAGTGCAACGAAGGTTCACCAGACTGGTTCCTGGGATGGGGGGATTATCCTATGAGGAGAGATTGAGTCGACTAGACCTATATTCTCTAGAGTTTAGAAGAATGAGAGGTGATCTCATTGAAACATACAAAATTCTTACAGGGCTTGACAGGGTAGATGCAGGGAGGATGTTTCCCCTGGCTGGGGAGTCTAGAATCAGGGGTCACAGTCTCAGAATAAGGGGTCTGACATTTAGGACTGAGATGAGAAATTTCTTCACTCAGAGGGTGGTGAATCTTTGGAATTCACTACCTCAGAGGGCTGTGGAGGCTCAGTCGTTTAGTATATTCAACACAGAGATCGATAGATTTTAGGATATTAAGGGAATGAAGTGATATGGGGATAGTGCAGGAAAGTGGAGTTGAGGTAGAAGATCAGCCATGATCTTATTGACTGGCAGAGCAGGCTCGAGGGGCCAAATGGCCCACTCCTGCTCCTATTTCTTATTTCTTTTCTTCATATTTTTCCTGTCTCAGCCTGTAAGGGACTCACGTTTACTTTCGCTCATCTTCCTTTTTACATGCCTATAGAAGCTTTTACAGCCTGTTTTTATGTGTCTCGCTAGTTTACTCTCGTATTCTATTTTTCCTTTCTTTATCAATTTCTTGATCCTCCTTTGCTGAATTCTAAAATCGTCCCAATCCTCAGGCTTACTACTCGTTTTGGAAACATTATAGGCCTCTTGCACTCATCTAATACTATCTTTAATTTCTCTTGTTAGCCACGGTTGGACCATTTTTCCCGTGGTGGCTTTATTCATTAAGGGCATGTTTATTTATTGTGAATTATTAATTATTTCGTTAAATGTTTGCCATTGCTTTTCTACTGTCATATCTTTTAATCTAGTTTCCCAACCTACCTTAGCCAACTCACCTCTCATACCTACGTAGTTTGCTTTGTTCAGGTTTAGGACCCTAGTTTCGGATTTAACTAAATCACTCTCAAACTCAACATAACATTCTATCATATTATGATCACTGCTCCCCAGAGGCTTATTTACTACAAGGTTATTAATTAACCCTGTCTTATTGCACAGTACTAGATCTAAAATAGCCAATTCCCTCGTAGGTTCCTTGATCTACTGATCTTAGAAAATTATCTTGAATGCATTCTATGAACTCTTCCTTTGCACTATTTCTACAAATTTGGTTTGCCCAGTCTATGTGAAAGTTAAAGTCCCCCATGATTACTATATTATCCTTGTTACATGCATCTCTAATTTCCTGATTTATACTCTGCCTGACACTACAACCACTGTTAGGGGGCCTATAGACTACTCCCACTAGTGTTTTCTGCCCCTTGTTGTTTCTTAGCTCCACCCAAACTGATTCTACATTTTGTTTTTCCGAGCCAAGATCCTTTCTCTCTACTGTCTTTATTCCTTTTATTATCAGGGCTACCCCTCCTCCTTTTCCATTTTGCCTATCTCTTCTAAAAGTCAAATATCCTGGGATATTTAGTTCCCAACCTTGGACACTCTGCAACCACGTCTCTGTAATGGCTATTAAGTCAAACCCATTTATTTCTATCTGCGCTATTAATTCATCTATTTTGTTGCAAATGATTCGTGCATTCAGATATAGTGCCTTTAGCTTTAACTTTTTTCTGTTTTTTCCCTGATGTCACTTTAGTCACTAATGCCCTATTACCTTTGTTAATCTTTCTGTCCCTTCCTGGCCCACTCTGCTTGTCTTCACCCAGATTACTACTCTGCTCTACAGCCTTGACATTTCTCTTACTGCTTTTGAATTTACCCTTTTCTGAATCCTCCCACCCACCCCCCCCCCTCATTAGTTTAATCTGTGGCACATTTAATCTGCATTGTGAGAATTGTAGTCCTGGCAGAAAAAGACTTGCACAGAGTAACGCTGGTGTATTTTGGGAGTGTGCTACTTGGTTGACTCTCTTCATTCAGGTAAGGAGTAGATACACAATGCAAGCTGAGGAATGCAACTGGACTTACACCACAGCCACCAGTGAGCAGTGTAGACCTGTGCAGGGAAGTTTTTAGGAGCCATTTCTAACATGCATTGGCTGGCATTATTGTAAAAAAAATAAATCTGAATTCTTAAATTTTTTATGTATTTATTGATCCAGTGCACCTCATCACTAATCTTTTTTGTAGAGATCCCTAAGCATCTCAGGTGAAAGACCCCAAACCAACTATCCTTTTACTAATAGAATATTCCTCTGTCGGCCCAAAATAGAAGCAGTGCTTAATGTAATGACTGTGATCGACTGGAGAATGGCTCTTGCAGGCAAATGGAAGTGTTAAAACGCATGCAATAAATTGCTGCTCTTCTGAGAATGGAGGTGAGGCACGTTAGAGGGATAGTGTATCCTTCATGTGACGCAGATTATAGCTGACCCACAAATTCTTAATGTTTATACTTCGAGCTGAGGAATGGAACATTTTCTATTTAGTGTGCTGCCTTAATTGCAAAATCAACACAAACAAGGCATCTCTACTGCTGTAGTTCCATGTTCCACCCGCAGAATTAATCTCGCATTTAGTGAAGTTAAAAAAAAGCTGCAAAAAGTTCCCTGAGGAAAGAGAAGAAATGACATTCCTCCATGTTTTCAGCTTCAAACTTAACCCTTTAGGAAATATATATATTTTTTTAGCAGCCTCAATATTTGAGAACAAGGTGAGAGAAGTTCTGTTTTTCCAGGGGTCTAAGAGGTGACTGAGTGCTGCACATGCAGAGGCACCAATATGCAGCACCATGGACACCCTGCCCCACCAATATTCGTCACTGATTTTTATTTGCGCGCTTTTTTTTCAGATCACAGGTTTGGGTGCCTGGAAGAAGAAGAACAGAATCTCTTTATTGATGTGGACTGCAAACATCCGGAGCCAGTAATGACACCGATGCCTGAGGGTTTGACACAGCAGCAGGTGCGTGTTTGTAATCTTGGGCGATTTTCCGGTACGAACTCTTAAAGTGCCAACAGGCCAAAAACAGCAGCATATAAGAATTGCGTCGTTTCTTCACCTTGAGGTATCTGGTGCCCAAACTCCATGGGAACATTCTGTGATCTACTGAATAAATTAATATACTAAATAGCACCTGTAGAATAAAGCAGGTTTTCTTGCTATGTAATCCTACTTTATGTTAAAGCACAAAATGTACATGCACAGTGGAGCCAGTTGAAAGCCATTCTGATTGTATCTAACTCAAAAAAAAAAAAATATCTGACAAAACTAGAAGGCACAGTCAGGAAAAGGAGAAAAATTGGAAGAGACAGTAAAGAAAGAAAGACTTGCATTTATATAGTGCCTTTGATGACCACCGGACGTTCCAAAGCACTTAACAGGCAATGAAGTACTTTTTGAAGTGTAGTCACTGTTGTAAGGTGGGAAACACAGCAGCCAATTTGCGTTCAGCAAGCTCCCACAAGCAACAATGTGATAATGACTAGGTAATCCATTTTAGTGATGTTGATTGAGGGATAAATATTGGCCAGGACACTGGGGATAACTCCCCTGTTCCTCTTCAAAATAGTGCTATGGGATCTTTTACATCCACCTGAGAGAGCAGACGGAGCCTCGGTTTAACGTCTCATCCGAAAGACGGCACCTCCGACAGTGCAGCGCTCCCTCAGTGCTGCACTGGAGTGTCAGTGTAGATTTTTGTGCTCATGTTTCTGGAGTGGGACCTGAACTCTCAGGTATTTTTATTTAGGTTAAACATTTAAAAAAAATATATATATTTTTTTTTAAAATCCCTTTATTGCTTTGAAGAGGATTCAAACTCGGGTAGCCTTGGGTGTTGCATTTAAATTCAACTAAGTAAGCAGTGCTGCAGTGACTCGTTAACTACAAATGAAGAACGAGAAGGATCATACCTATGTCGGCTAATTTAACATTCTCTGTTTTAAGAATCACCTTTTGAAATTGAAATCATGTGTTGTTGGTGAACTACGGATCAACACTGGAAATCATTTCAAATCAGGTTCTAAAACTCTGCTTGAAATTTCTGGACTTGCATGCCAATTGCAATCTCACAAATGATCCAGTCCTTGCTTCAGAACCCCACAACTTTCATTTTTCCCCAAACATTAGTGTTTTCCGAATGTTGCTGCATCCAGAATGTAATCTTGTTGAATGGTGAATTTAACCTTTCAACTGTAATTATTATGGGAATTGAATTTGTCATACAAAAGTTTTAGGTTGCAATATTTAATCCAGTCTACAATTAATGGCATTTTTTTAAATGGTCTTTTTAGTAAATTCTATCTAACTTAAGAGTGACATTTATTTTTGCAATAGGTTGTCAGACGATATATTCTTGGTTCAGTTGTTGAAAGTGAGAAGAATTATATGGATGCATTAAAGCGAATTCTAGAGGTAAGGTAGAGCTCAAAGTAAACTAAGCTTCCCCAGTTGGATTTTGGATCGGTATAACAACCAGAAGTTTGTGCTTTTATTTAAAAAAAAAAGCTATTTTTAAACCTTAGGAGCATCTTAACCATTCAAGATTTATTTTTACAATAATTTTTTCCTACCAAAGTAAATCTTACAAAATGGTGACCTGGGAATGATTACAAGGTGGTCATCTCATTGAAAAGTTCACAGGATATCATAAATTGTGAGAGTAAGCATGAGTCATTTACAAAGGCCTCCAAACACCAAGATGATAACTGTTTAGAAATTACTCCCATGTGTGTCTAGTTTTGAAAAAATGTAGATTGTAAGTGGTCTGGGAGTGGATTATCTCAGTTTGCGTCTTTTTTTTGTTCATGGTGCTTGTCATGACAAACGTGGATCAGTGTTTCATGCAGGACAGAAGGAATTAATGATGGATGTCTCCACTGGCAGTTTATTAAGTGGTAAACGATAGTTAATTTCTTGGAAATAACAGCCATTGTGTTCTATATAATTCTAAGACTTTTATATGTTTAAAATGTGGAACAGTCTCTACCCCTTCCCCTTCCCCTTCCCCTCATCTATTCTGAGTTCTGGAACAAAAAGAAGCTTGAATAGTTTAACCATTAAATGCACCACATGATGTGTGGCACTGAGCTATACTGGCCAAGAAAGTTCCAGGTTGCAAACTACGTTTGGACGAAGTGTTTACAGTTTGATTTTGATTTTTCTCTCTCCGCAGCAATACGAGAAACCTCTTTCAGAAATGGATCCAAAACTATTAAGCGAGAGGAAACTAAAAATGGTGTTTTACCGAATAAAGGAGATTCTTCAGTGCCATTCCTTGTTCCAGATTGCCTTAGCTAGTCGCGTGACTGAGTGGGACTCCGTTGAAATGATTGGAGATGTCTTTGTAGCCTCAGTAAGTCTTTGAATGAAAATCCAGCGTGGTTGTTAATGCAGAGGATTACAGTGGAGAGGAATCTTGTCTCTTGGAACCAGGTTGTGATTTTGCTGCATCAAAGGATGCTGGGAGAATCACAGAATCCCCACAGTGCAGATAGAGGCCATTTCGGCCCATCGAGCCTGCACCGACACATCTCCCACCCTATCCCCGTAACCCCACGTATTTAATCCCCCCTAACACTAAGGGTCAATTTATCATAGCCAAATCAACCTAACCCGCACATCTTTGGACTGTGGGAGGAAACCGGAGCACCCGGAGAAAACCCACGCAGACACGGGGAGAATGTGCAAACTCCACACAGACAGTCAACCGAGGCCGGATTCGAACCCGGGTCCCTGGCGCTGTGAGGCAACAGTGCTAACCACTATGCCACCGTGCTGCCACCGAGCGTTTGCTCAGAAAGGATATTCAGTTATTGGAAGGAGATACAGAGAAAGGGCTACACAGTTGATCCCAGAACTTAAGGGAATGACTGAGGAAAGATTGACTAGCCTGGGCCTTTTTTCTCTTGAAAGAGAAAACTGGGAGGGGATAAGATAGAAGTGTTTAAAATTATGAAAGATTTGGACAAATTAGATCCAAGTACTCTTTTCTGCTGTGTACAGAATTTAAGTCCATGGGGTTATATTTACAAATTAAGGTCAGTAAAAGAAAATAGGAAATGCAGCAGAAACTTTTTTTTGCAGAAGGTTGCTGAGTATGTGGAACAGATTACCGACATGAGGTGGAACTAGAAGCCTTAATGGGTTTTCAGAAGGAACTAGACAGGTTCTTGTCAATAAATGGAATTCAGGGTTATTAGAAATGTATCAGTAGAATACTGTGGATAGGTGGACTACACGGACCAGAGGTCTTCACCTGCCTGAAACTGTTACTACACTTCAAACAGCTTTAGTAGAATATAGTTAGTAATATTTCATTCACAATGGCATTCATTTTTGAGAGGGTTACATACTCAGTATAATTGTTTGTAAAATATATCTCGCAAGACTTATCCTCTTTTGAATCCATCAGAAATACATTTTATTTTGGTCTGTTAAATTTTAAAAGCAGTGTTTTGATGAAATTAATACAAGATAGTATTTAGTAAAATGCGCACTCTTGCAACCATGTTGACCGAAATAAATATGTGAATGGGCTAATGTAATGTTTCTTGTGTGATGTAGAGAGACCAGTAGGGGCACTGAACATAGACAGTGATGCATAAAGCAGGCCTGCAACACTGTGCTAAATATCAACGCTTTGTTTTCTGTTGGATGTTTGAGAAGTTGATCATTGTAGGATAGATCCTTAAATAAACAAAGGAGGAAATTGAGAGGTACTGAAATGGGGAGGCCATGATGGGAGTATAATGGAGTGGAGCGGGAGAGAGATTGTAAAACAAGTGATTAAAAAAAGTTGGGTACAATGACAAGAGAGGTTGGAAAGGAAAGTGATGAAGTGTTTTAGGGGTGATGCAGCAAAATCACAACCTGGTTCCAGCAGAGACAAGATTCCTCTCCATTGTAATGTAGAAAATAAAACTGAACACATTTTCAAAATATCAATAAAACTTTCTGGAAGCATCTATAAGTGCCAGTTTCAGACCGTGAGTGATTCTTCCATTAACAGTGTCTCACCAACAGTAATTAAATTCAACCTGATCCAAAAAAAAAAACCCTAAATAAAAGTTGATCACTGAACACATTAATGGCCTGTAATTTGCGGTCAGCGGCGAAGCAAAGGCCTTTGCCGCTGATCCCGAAGAAAGCTGCCCACAAAGATCTCGTGATCTCTGTGGTGGGAAGCTTGGCTTTTTCGACTTGCAGTTGAGATCAGTGTAAGATAATGGGGAATCACTAACGCGAGCTGCTGTGACGTCAACAAGCTGTCTAAGCAGCCAATCACAATGCAGAATTCTCACAGACCGGGGAAGAAGCTCCTTTTATTCTGACTTTTTAAAAATGTTATAGAGAGCAAAACAAAGACTGGGGCTCTCACATGGGGAAAAGGTAAACCTGAAATAAATATGACCAAACTGTTTAAAAAAAATATATATATATATATATAATTTTTTTTAAAGTTTCTTAAAAATTGTAATTTTTTATTAAAATAGAGAAATTTGACACTCCACAAGATTAAAATTAGTTTTTCAGGACCGTAATGTTTGTTTAGCATACAATACACTGTTAAAACCCCAGTTACACCTAATCCAACAAGGTCTAACTTTTAATGGGGTATTTAACAGCGATATTATCGCGGAAAAGCCCAGATTTTCGTCAGTTTCACTGATTTCCCTGATTACACTGATTGTCGGCTGTGGGAGTGGGGCGGGGTTGGTGGTGGAGTGGTTGGAGGGCGTGCACAGCACAGCCAGTGTCGGAGCAGTGAATGACTGACCGCAGCGTCAGGATTTTCGCGTTGGGATGCGCAAGCGCGACATCCTGAAGTTGCGGTCAGTTTCAAAGGGGTAATAACAGCGAAGGCTGTTCGTCCGCTCTTGTTACCCACCGCAAATTCAGGACCAGTACGTTTTAATTTCTAGCCTGTGTGGATGATCTGGCTGGACCCATTATTTCAGGGAGATGGTTTCAAGTTCTGAGTTCCTACAGGTGCTGTTATTAGTGCTGAAATGCTACAATGGCATCATTCAGATTTGTGGCCTTTTGACCCTGTAGTTCAAACATCCGTGAAAAACAATTGCAGGATCTGTTTAGTCAGCAGAAAGGAACGGACAGTTTGGCGCAATAGTTTAAAAGAAAGCTCACATCGTTCAGTGTTTGCTTATGCAGATGTCTGCAAAATTTCAACTTGAACTTTGCTCCTTTTTAAGTAGATTTTCCAAAATGAACGTATTGTTTGTGCTTGAAACTCAATCCTTTCATCTTCGTACCCCTGTCGGAAATTTTCTACAACCCAAATTCAGTTGAGTACGTGCAAGAACTGATTGATGAAGAAGGGTAATCCTCCTGGGCTGGAGGATAAACAAACCTGCCGTTCATGTCAGATTTGGAATTCAGAGTGATGGGTTACTTCAAACTAATGTATTAGATTTTCAGAACCGTCATTTTGTTTCTGTTGCAGTTTTCTAAGTCAATGGTACTTGATGCATACAGTGAATATGTGAACAATTTCAGCACTGCTATGGGAATTCTTAAGAAAGTGTGTGCCACCAAACCTTCCTTTCTGGAATTTTTGAAAGTAAGTAAAGTATTTGGTGGAAGTAAAATGTTGTTTTAATTGTAAAAACAAACCGTTTTTGGGTTGTTGCCGTACCAAACGGGAAGGTCTCGTGTTTGACAATCTAGCCAAGATGGCAGTGGAGCAGCTGCAGTGTGTCCCCAAGCTAGGGAAGCGAAAATGCGCATGAGGTCCCACTCCTGATTTCTGTCCTGAAGCCCCAGCTGGAAAGTGCATGTCGGTAAACATCGGATGAGGACCGGATTAGACTCACTTCTGATCCTGCCCCACCCACACCCCATGTTTTTGGGTAGCCTGCCCAGCACTTGCTGTCTTACTCATACATGCAGAATGCCCACTTGGCCTGCTGTGATGCCTTACGAAGATGTACCCTGAAGAGAAAAAGAACAAAAACATGCACATATTACACGTAAGGGCCGCGCAAGTTCCGGGTTTTCTTCGCAGATCCAACGTATCCCCGGGAAAAGGGCATCCGCGGGCAGAGAGTTGGGCTGTTTGCCCAACTACTGCCCAGCGAATGCCCGTGAAACTCTTACGCCTGGTAAAAGCAGCGTAAGAGTTTAAATGAATATAAAAATAATTTTAAAAATATATAATTTACACATTAAAAACACCTGTAAAATAGTAAGATTTTTCTTTTAAATTTCTTTTTCAAAATATTAAATTTTTGTTTTAAATGTTTAATTAAATGGTATTTTAATTAATTTTAAATAGGTAATTTTTAAAAATTGAATTGGTGTGTAATTGTGTTTTTTATGTGATCCCCATTCATGCTTATGGGGATTTCCGCACGAAAACGGAATCCCCATAAGCATGAATGGGGAACCCCTTCTTATATTGGTTGGGCCGGCCCACGTGGTCCCAGGGGCGCTTGTGAACCGCCTGCGCCTTTGGAATACGTGGGCCTTTACCCGGGTGTTCCCGGAGAGGCCCACGAGCGCGAGTCTCCATGGGTCCCGAGGCTCCAGGTTGGCGCGGATTGTAGTTGCGGATCGGAGGCATTTCCCCCGCGGGAAGCCTCCAACCGCAAATTCAGGCCCATTAAGATTCATTGGTTTCAATTTTATTGTACAACACTTCAAGAAAAGTATATTTAATCATGTGTTGTACAGGTTGTAATGTTTTTGATCAAAAAAGGCACTGCCTCTGCATTTTCTTCTCCTACACATTCCTTTTCAAAAGTATATTGTACACTTCTGAATCAAAGCTGGTACCCTGGAGGTGAGCAGAGATGACCTCTGTACTAACTTCAGACACTTCTTTTCTTAATCATTCTCAGGATGTGGGCATTGCTGGCAAAGCTGGCATTTATTGCTTGTCCCAGTTGCCCTTGAGAAGGTATTGTTGATGGCATGCTAGACCACTTCAGAGGGCAGTCAACTATTGACTCTGACTGGAGTTGCATATAGGCCATTAGTGAACCAATTGGGTTGTTGTGACAATCCGACATCTTCGTGGTCACTTTTACTGATTTTATTACCAGATTTTTATAACTGAATCCAAATTTGGCAAGCTGCCATGGTGGGATTTGAACCCGTGTTCTCTGGATTATTAGTTAAGGCCTCTGGATTACTAGTCCAGTAACATAACCACTCTGCTACTGTACCATAGTTTTTAACCTGTTACTTATGTAAACAATTGGTACAGTTACTACTATCGCTATCAGTTGCAGTCCATATCTATTTGGGAGATTATATGTATAATATATTTTTCACCTAGCAGATGTTTGTTGTACTTCCAGATGTCACACTTTGTTACAGGCCAAAAAATATTTTTTTTGAAGAAAAGCCTAGTAATTTCATGTTGTGTTCTTTGACTTGAAGCCATAAATTAAAAAGCAGTTAGAATTGCCCTCTGATCCCAGCAGTTTACAACCAGCTACAATTACCTAGGATTGCCTCGAGGGCGTACTGAGTGGTGGCCTGAAAAGTGGTGGCAAACGCCACAGCCATGCTCCAGGCCCTAGATTATTCACAGGTGAATTATGCAAGGTGTGAAATGTTTGGGAATGAATGAGTTGCAGATCAACGGGAATTAGAAGATTGGTATCACGTGACATCATCTGGAATCCAAACACCAAGTATTGCGAAACCAAAAATGAGTTCTGATACAGTTGCAATGGAGAAAACTGTTTGGAGAAGCAAAAACAAGAGGGAAAAAAAGTTGCAAGAGAGGACTTCTACTGTAGGTGCTGATTTCCATGGCTGTGGAATCACTGAGCACCGCTGACGACAGTTCAGTCAGTTAACCTGTAAACTGTCAATTTAGTCCATTATCTAATTTGAGGGTTAGGTTATGTAGGTTGCTTACACTTGTAAATTCACCGTTTGCACATCTGTTCAAAATTTGGCAAACTTAATTTTTTTTTTTAAATATTCAACCTTTTTCATCCATTTATTTTCTCTTAGGTCAGCACTGTTTGTTGGTTGAGAGGGTGGGTGGGCTGTCTGCTCCCAGGTGTTGCTCTACCAGGCACAGGAGCAGCTGAAGTGCCTTCCGCACCTCATTCCCTGCACCAACTAGTTGTTGTTTGCTTTGCACCTTTCTCTTGTGGGTTAGATACGACATTGGGCTTGCTTGGGGGGACCATAGGCGCAAGTCCAGCCCCTAACACTCCATACTACAGTCCGTTGGTCAACTAACAATATTGGTTTAAAAAGTATGGTCCTATCAGATGGACCTCTGGAATTCCATTTGCGCGCAGTCTTTACCTGTGATAGCTCGACAAAAGCACCAGTTAAGGTTGCCCTCAGGATGTATTGGGGTAAAATTGCATCGTCGCCGCCCGAGTGGTAATCTGGCCGGTTGGATGGCCCATCCGTTACAAGGCCCACTGCACAGCTGGGTCCCTGGGGTCACAGCAGGGCCATGTGAGGCTGTGATGGAGAGAGCGCACAATCCTTAACATTTTCTCTTCGCATCTAAAGATCCAGCGCTACTTGCAAAAGTTGCCATTGGCGTTCAGCCGTGCGTTCGGAACAGATCCCTGCGCACTTAACTCTCGAGCCTCCCAGCACCAACGTCAGAAAATTCTTCGGTTTCCTCTTAACTGCAGCCCTATTGGTTTCATCTCGGTGCGGTGGTGGCAGGAGGACTCCCTCCTCCCCCCTCCTCCCCCAAAATGCAGTCGGTGTGGATTGAGACATTGTGGCAGAGAACCCAGTTCCAGAAACACTCTTACTCCTTGAAAAGGAATGAGGAGAATTCCTTTAAAATCTTACCCCTGTTCCTGGTGCATTGCCAGGATTGGTCAGTACTCTCTGCACACCTCGCGCACCAAGCCTCTGGTGTGCCTTTCACCCCACCCGATTACTATAATCCCTAAAGCTTGGTTGACCCACCAGGCATTGGTGCATTGGGCGAACGTAACAATATATCTTAATAATGCTGCCACGCCTTGGAATTAGTCTCCAGGGTCATCCGGAGCCCAAACCGCCCTGTAAAGGATTCCCGTTGCCACAATGTACCATGTTTACACTGCCACGCACACTTCTTTACAAAAGCATCATGTCAATGTATTGTAACCAAAGAGGAATGACAGTAATTTTTTAATGCAGTTGAAAGGTTTTATTTTAAAAATACTTTAGTTAAACTTATGTGACCAAATGATCCATATGGTATCTGCTTGCTGTACTAAATATGTATTCTTCCTCGCCAGCACTGCCATGAGTCGAGCTCTGATCGTATTACATTGTATGGGTTAATGATGAAGCCAATTCAGCGTTTTCCACAGTTTATTCTTTTGCTGCAGGTAAACACATTCATCTTGATGAATGCAAGTATAGAGTCACTTTTTGTCTAATAAGATACAGCATTTTGACATCATTTGTTTTCTGTTATTGTCTTGGGAAAATGATGCATGAGTACTTTCCTTTCTCCACAACAAATGATAAGCATCCATAGATGTTGCAATACCGACATTTAATTGATACAGATTCTTGGTGCGTCACTTGGAGCTGGAGGAGATGTTCAGTTCAGTTCAGCATTTTATTTATAATTGATGAAAGGACCAGACATTCCATAAATCTATTCGCTTATGATTGAAATATTAGAGATAATTCCTGAATCTCAGACCAGTCACACCAAAAAGCAAGTTAAACAAATAGACTAGGGGGGTGAAATTGGGTGCCTTTGCGCCTCCAGTTAGCACCCCCGGGGGGCGCAAATGGCTTTGCGACCGGGCGCGGCGCTGACATCGACTCTCGCCATATTCGGCAGGGGTTTTGCAGCGGCGCTACTGCGTTGTGCCCCGATCTCCTTCGCCCGGAGATCGTGACATCATCTCCGTGCGCATCACCCCGGTAGCGCTCCGGACCCGAAATTGACCTCCGCCCCCTGCAGCAGCGCCAGTCAAAAACGCCAACAGCTGCAGGAGGCGTGCATCAGGCGGCCAGCTGCTTCGGGGACAATGATTAAAGGCGAGGTGGCCGAGGTAAGTAAAAAGACACTTAGCGTGTTCTGCTTTTTCCCGTGGGTTTCTGCCCGCGATTGATCAGCCCGGCGCTCTGCTCAAGTGTCAGGCTGATCGTGTGGGATCGCGGCTGCCTTGGGGGTCCAGGTAGGTACTTTTTATATTGCAGAGCCTGCAGCGATGGCCCTTCCCTTTAAGGGCGGGAAGGAGCCTTTGAACATGGCGGCGCTGCTGAAGTCTCCGCCCCGCCTGCTGCTGATTGCGCTCCAGGAAGGAAGTGGAGCGCTTGATTTAGCTCTCCACCTTCCTTCTTGGAGCGCAAAAACAAATTTTTTAATAGTTTGGAAACATTAGCGCCTGGCACTAATTTTCCAAACTTTTAAGATTTAGCGCCCCAAACAGGGCTATAATAAATTTCTCCCCCTCGGTCTTCCAATGGGTTAGAAATTGGCTTTTTACATCAGAGACCTGAGTTCAAACATAGCCCAAACTATTGAAATGAAAATCTTTGTATTCCCTATGAATTGAGTTTGGAGAGTCTTAATCCAGTTCCAAGTGGTTATAGGTCAACAGCATAATTCAACCCCTAATTCATCCAAAAGTCACAATATGGCTGTTAAAAATTAAAATATTGCTGGTGTATTTGTGGGTGATCTTCTGAAACTGGAACGGAGCCATATTGTAAGGGGAGCATGATTGAATAGTGATTTACCTTATCTGTGTTGCATCATGCCTGACATGCAAAAGTGTTCCATCCCCCAGCACTGACATCACTCACCTTGATGAGCATGACCGAAAAATACTTTGTTTTTGTTTACTTTCTTCAATATGCTCGTGATCTTTTACAGTCACTTAAAATAAGGTGATAATTATTTAATTTGTTTCTGGATTGCTTTTCAATTAAAAAAAAATGATACTTGTTTGTTGATTCCCATCAGCATTACCAAAATCTGAATGTGTAAATCATCCGACAAAAGCTTAATTTGGGGTGATGTTAAATCTCTTTCTCCAATTTATAATGAGAAAATGTATGTCTACTGATTTTCTTAGGACATGCTGAAGAACACTCCAAAGGGACATCCTGATAGACTACCTCTCCAGATGGCTCTCACTGAGCTTGAAACACTAGCAGAGAAACTAAATGAGCAGAAACGGGAGGCAGATCAGCGCTGTGAGATGAAGCAGATTGCAAAAGCAATGAATGAACGTTACTTGAACAAGGTAGAATTTTGCTGCTGCAGTTTTTGAAAATGATACTTGCACCGGGATGAATCGTTCAACCTGTAAAGTTTAGAGACCATTTTTAGATGAGGCATATACAGAAAATGTAGCAAACTAATTTGGGGTTTTAACAGTCTCGCTGGCTGACCGGGACCAGTAATGATGCAGTTCCAACGTTTCCCAGTAGATGTCAGATGATGCACAGACGCAGAGTAATGTTTAAGGACTTGTAGACTTTACATTAGGTAGGCTGGGGTTGATTTACAACTGGGCGTAAAACTGGCATTGCAGATTGGCCACCCATTGCAGAAACTGCCCAATGGAAATAAATATTGGGCGGTTTCTATAATGGGGGGAAGGGGGGGAGGCAGGGCTGATGCACACCTGGGTGGCGAGTTGAAAATCATCATCTTCTTTGGCAGTCCCTCGGAATCGAGGATGACTTGCTTCCACACTAAAAATGAGTTCTCAGGTGACTGATGAGTCCAATGCGGGACCTACAGTCTCTGTCACAGGTGGGGCAGACGGTGGTTGAAGGGGCGGGTGGGTGGGGTGCTTGGGTTGACGTGCGCTCCTTGCGCTTGGCTTCCGCTTGCTCCCGGCGAAGAGACTCGAGGTGTTCGGCGCCTTCCCGGATGCTTCTCCTCCACTTTGTGCGGTCTTGGGCCAGGGATTCCCAGGTGTCGGTGGGGATGTTACACTTTTTCAAGGAGGCTTTGAGGTGTCCTTGAAGTCAACTCCGAGTTGAAAATCTAACCCGTTGTCTGCATAGATTCCGCTTGTTAGTTCATTATACTCAGCTGACAACACAGTGCAGGAAACAACGTGGACTTAACTAACTATGATTAACTCACTGATTACTGCCAGTCTTACTGTGGATTGAAGTGTAAACTAAATAGTAAGATTTATTATTGGTGAACTGGAGTGAAGGCCAACAAGAATGACCAATTTCAGAAGATGCAGCAAATACAATAAATTTGAAGAAATTGGTACAAAGTATGTGGATCTATATTTTTATTGATTGAGAATCCAAGGTCCATGGTGCAAGATGCCACCAAGGTTGAATAGAGTATCAGAGGAGAGAGCAGTGAATAGGCAACACCAAACTTGGTCTTTAGCAACCAGTAGATTGTAGGAGGAAGGGAAGACTGATGGGTCTAAGGGTGTAAGGCATTTTCTCTGATACTGGTCCCCCATTACACACAGTTCTTGGACGTCAGGATTTATAAGAACAAAATACACACGGCACAGGGTTTTGGCTCAACCTTTGATTCATTCGTTTACTTCCCCAGTATAAATCCCTACGATTTATATCAGGCTAACAAACCCCTACGCAAGGGTCATTTGCATCGACACAATATGACACAGTTAAACCTGTCCGCGATTTGACTGTTACATATAAAGTTACCCAGACTCGATCACAAAACCCTTATTGTGATCTGACTGAAACTCACAAACTTACTCAGACTCGATCACAAAAGCCCCCTCTATGATTTGGCTGAAACATACAATCACCACTCCCGATCGGCCGTCTCTTGGAGTTGATTGTCGGCCCGAATCTTTCTGTTCGCTGTTCTGCCGTCGGCTTCCACCACACACTGTCTTCGAAGTGATCTTACTTTAAACCAAAACCAACTTCCTGTATTTCCTGGCCCCTTCCTGAGCATATGATGGCCACATCAAAATGTGTGAATTGTTCCTGGTATTGTCCATTGATTTGAGAGATCTTTCTGACAATGCAACCTTCCTGAAGTGATTGCATATGCGAGGTTGTTGGTTTCTGTTAGCCTTCGTATTCAAAAGGTTCAAAGCCCGGCCCATTGTCGAGGCCTGCTCTGAAATTGGTTATTCAGGGTCCATGGTCTAAGGTGAACAATGTAACCCCTTAAAGTACATGAATATGCGAATGTTCTTGTATCTTCCCTGGACAGAAAACCTTCATATGACAATTCGGCCGCAATGTCTGAATTAACCCTTTATTGCCCAGCTCTTTTTGCGGGCTGTGCACTTCTGGGTTTTTATATTTCATAGTCCAATATTTTTACCGTTGGTGGGGTGGGGGGGAAGGAGGAATCGATCCTACAAGGGTTATACAGTTATGAAGTCCTAGGAGCCATTGAGTTAATGGCCCACCGAGTCGTCCTCATGAGGAAACCGGGATGAGCAAGAAAGGAGCGTTTAGGAGATAAATGGCCATTGCAGTATCAGTCACCTAGTGGCCAGAGATGAGAAAAGGATCACTATCAGATGACCAGCTTTTTCTTGTAACTTATCCAAGAGTGAGAGAAGACCCACCCAGATATGGGGATGATGCTCAAGACCTGAGCTTTAAAAGTAAGAGTAATTGGGAGGAGAATATACGTTTGGCAAATAGGAGGAAACCAAGCTTCCGAGAGGCAGATTTAGCAAAAGAGGAAAAAATGGGACTTCCACTTGAATTGTACATGTATGTTCATCTATATGTAACATGGTAGATCCCAGCTCCAGAATTTCTGACTTGCTGAAATAGGAATTTTAAGATTTGAAGCACAGTTTGCTCTTCAGAATGTGTAAGCCAGTTGTAAATAACTTGATTTGTTAACATGCATAATGATTTTCATTAAGTATTAAGCTGATAAGTTTAAGAGTTATTCTCGCTGCTGGCTTTGGTAACTTGTTATTGGACTGGAAGTTAAGCCCAGTTTATGCTGCCAACAAGTGAGCAGATCAAAACTCCAATCTGATGGTCAGTGTAGAAATAGTAAATCTCATCCTCAGAACTGGTCCTGATTTTCAATTAGTTGCCTCTTAGGTAGATTAAAACCCCGATTTTTAACTCGGGTGGGAATCGGGCAGGCAGGGGCCATGGCTTGGGGAAACCCAGCATGAGGCCGAGGTAATTTTAACTCCCCGGCCGCATTTGTATGCCCCCGGTCAGTTTCCTGCTCGAAACCAACAGGAAATGCCAGCTGGCCGGCGAGTGAAAGCTCAATGTCGAGTGGCAGGAAGTCTCGGCTGGAGACCGAAGGGATGGTCCCTAACACTCGGGCAAGTCACGGGGAGGGTCTTTCAGCAGGGGATCGGGGTGGAGGAGGTAGCCTGTGTTGGGGGAGGTCCACAAGGAAAGTCCAAAAAATAAAAATGAACTTGCCTCTTCGGGTCCCGGCTTTTCTTCCCATTCGGTTGACCTGTCAGGAAAGCCACAACCACTTCCCTGCTCAGGCCCATCGTTGGAATAGCCGTCTTCTTCGATGACATCGTCTGAGCATATTTAATGAAGGACCCTGCCAGTTTCCAGTAGGTGCCCTTTTCACCTACTCCAAAGAGCAGGTTAAAATCGTAGCCTGTGCGAAGAGAGTGGTGATTTTAACTGCCCCACCCCCCAATAACTGGTTTCCACCTGGCAGACAGGGTTAGAATCACCCCTGAAATGTCACAACATCAAGACATTTAACCGAGTACAGCGCCAAAGAATCCTAGCAGAACTGAGATCTGTGAGGGTGAAGGGGAAAAACCCTCCAATGGCGAGGGTCACAGCTGACGCAAAGGAAGATGGCTGTGGTTGTTGGACGCTTGTCATCGAAGACACAGGGCATCGCTGCAGCAGTTGCTCAGGGCAATATCCTCAGCCCAGTCATCTTCAGCTGCTTATCAATGACCGCCTCCATCATGCCAGGAGTGAGGATATTTGCTGATGATTCTACGGTGTTTAGCTCCATTCACAACTCTTCTGACAATGAAGCAGCCTGTGCCAGCTTACAGCAAGACCTGGACAACATCCAGGCTTTTTCTGATAAGTGGCACATAAGTGCTAGACGACGACTATCTCCAAGAAGAGGAAAAACAGCCATCTGCCCCTGACTTTCAACGGCACCACCATTGCTGTCTCCCACCATTGGCCAGAAGCTTAACTGGGCCAGCCATATCAACAACGTGGCTATAAAAGCAGGGCAGAAGCTGAGTACTTTGCAACAAGTGGCTCACTTCCTTTCTTCTCAAAGCCTCTCTACACCTATAAGGCCCAAGTTGGAATATGATGGAACAATTGCCACTTACCTGGATGAGTGCAGCTGCAACAGCATTGAAGAAGCCCGATACTATCCAGGATAGAGCAGTCAGCTTGATCGGTGCCTCTACTACTTGACTTGATAACCACTCTACCACGTATGCCAAGCTTACTTTGACCGCCTCCCAGCCACGTAACCTCTATCTGCCAACAAGAAGGACAAGAGCAACAAAATCATGAGAGCATCCCTTCGAATTTGCACATCATCCTGCCTTGGCCATATATTGCCATTCCTATATCATGGCTGGGGCAAAATCCTGGAATTCCCTACCTAACACCAGCATGGGAGCGTGATCAGGGCACTGACTGCAACGGTTCAAGGAGAAGGCCCACCACCATCTTCTCGGGGCAGCTGAAGACGAGCGATAAACGTGGCCTTGCCAGCAATGCTCACACCCTGAGAACAAATTTTTAAAAGTCTAATTTGAAAATCGTGCCAGAATCTGGGCCAAGCATTCTAACCCTCCATCAGCTGATTTGCAGGACACCCCTCAAAATACAGGGAATAATCTAAAGTACCAGGAGGTGGAAACACAACTTGGCTGCAGCACAATTACGACCGTGCTTGTTACAACCTGATCTACTTGTCCTCCCACTCAGCTCACCTTTTGCAAAAAGTTCCTAGCATCGAACTGAGTCACTGTTTTTGCAAGTAGAACAAAATGAATTGGGGAGGAGATGGAATGTCTCTGCATGTTCCAGCAAGCTGTCCATGTATGTTAATGTGTGTGCATCGAAAGCTGATGTTTGCAAAACATTGGAAAATAATTTTTTTAATCTTATTTTACACGGAGAGCGCAAATTAAACAGGTTTGTGTTGTTGCAAATTTGATGGAGTCTACCAGAAAATGTGTTTTAGCAGAAGCAAAAAAAAGTTAGAAAGTGTATTTCATTTTATTATAATTTCACATTTTATTTACACCAATGAAAGATGAATCAGTCTTTTCCCTGCAGATTTAACTTGTGTGTAACTAGAATCGTGATAATTACCACTACTGACAGTGTCCACACTGTGTTTGTTAAAAAAAATTGAGAATATCTCTGAATTAGGGAATGACTGGATTTATGAGAGCGAAATTCTCCAAACCACAAATTAACAGCTGCTGAAAACTACATGCTAACATGACTACATGCACTAGTCACACAGATTGTGGGAGCATAAGACCCCTAATGTTTGTGTGTGATGCAAAAAAAACACCAATTTTAGCTGAAACAGAATATTGTTCAATGAAGATTTCTTTAGTGAAAATGCATGAACTAAGACACGTCTTTAAATTTAAATTTGTAATTGTCTGGAGCGGTCTCAGAGGTCCCGAGGCAGCATTATCAAAAAATTACATCAAAATGAAAAAGTTGCAGAAATGTGCGACAGCGGTGCTGAATTAATCACCGACAAAGCAGCAGAGAGATGATAAAGACTTGCATTTATAAAGTGACTTTTACGACCTCCGGATGTCCCAAAGTGCTTTACAGCATATGACGTACTTTTGGAGTGTAGTCACTGTTGTAATGTAGAAAACGTGGCAGCCATTTGCGCACAGCAAGCTCCCACAGACAGCAATGTGATGATGACCAGCTAATCTGTTTTTAGTGATGTTGATTGAGGGATAAGTATTGGCTCCAGGACACCGGGGAGAACTCCCCTGCTCTCTCTTCTTCAAAAAAAAATAAAAAAATAGTGCCATGGGATCTTTTACGTCCACCTGAGAGGGCAGACGGAGCCTCGGTTTAACGTCTCATCTGAGAGATGAATGATGGAGGATTGGTTGTTCTCAAAGAGGAAGGTAACCTGTGTAGTTAGAGGCTCTCCGGAGTCACACTGAAAGTGCAACTGCCTCATCTGGTTGTGAATATGGCAAACTAGCGAAATGGTGCGAGATGGTTTGAACAGACTGTGCTGACATCCATGCCAGCTGATTGAGTTATTTATTCTGTGAGTAATTCCTTGCCTTATTCTGAGTAATTCCTTGCCTAAAGCCAGTGCAGCCTGTCTACTTCACTTAATGTTGATTCAGAATGTTCTTTTTCTGTCACTTAAGGAGGAGCCTTTCAAATAGGGCTGTGGAATGAAAGATCGTTATTTAACTCACTGCATCTATCTCCAATAAACTAATATCTATTATGTTGGCAGATCTCTGCTTTGGGAGCTATCTAGCCAAAATAATACTCAGTGCTGCACTGTCGGAGGTGCCGTCTTTCAGCTGAGACGTTAAACCGAGGCCCCGTCTGTGTTCTCAGGTGACGTAAAAGATCCCAAGGCACTATTTCGAAGAAGAGTAGGGGAGTTATCCCCGGTGTCCTGGCCAATATTTATCCCTTAACCAACATAACAAAAACAGATTATCTGGTCATTATCACATTGCTGTTTGTGGGAGCTTGCTGTGCGCAAATTGGCTGCCGCGTTTCCGACATTACCACAGTGACGACACTCCAAAAAGTACTTCATTGACTGTAAAGCGCTTTGAGACGTCCGTTTTTTTTTGGCGCTATATAAATGCAAGTCTTTCTTTTCTATCTACAATAATATATTAGCGTTTTTACAAAGGTCGCATGCTTTATTTAAAACTGTGACGTAAACACTTGCAATGGGCATTCCCATGTTAGGTTATGCTGATAAGGTTAGATGAAGTCGGGTGGGAGGAGGCTCATATGGAGCATAAACACCAGCACAGACCAGTTGGGCCAAATGGCCTGTTTCTGTGCTGTAAATTGTATTTAAGATGTCTGATTTATCTGTTGCATTCCCCTGTGATGCCAGCAGATGGTGCTCCAATAGGATTTCCAATGTTAATCTGAACAGTGGCCCGTCACAGTTTCCTGTCATGCCACCTCCTCGTGTGGAGCCTGCTTATTCTTGCCACAACTTCTTCTGCTACATCTGCTGCGCGCATCGTAATAAATATATTGCAACTTATTAAAATATTTTATTTTTTTTCCCTTTCTCCAATTTCTTTCCTTCCTTCAATTTTTTTTTTCCTTTGAAATTTGCCCCTCCTTTGGTCCCCAATCTGCCTTGAAAGCTGTGCCTGGACCTTTGGCCTCGCTCCCCAACCCGATCGATCTCTTTTCAGGCCCCACTATTTTAAATTTCTAGCCCTGAATGGCTGATTTGTCTTTGGCAACCAACCCATTACCTGATTTATTTATTTTTTCCTTTCCCAGTCCCGCTCAGGGAAATCTTGCTGCTTCCCACTCTGTTGATGGACTCTGCTCATGAGCTCAACCTGGTCCTGCTGCTTTGCTTCTTGGCAATCTTCACTTTTGCTTGACCCATCACCAGGCCCTGCTCGGCACCGCAGCCTCACTCTTCAGCCCCAGTATCTTAATATTGTGCTGGCGGTTCTGCTGCCGCCCTTCCAACCTGACGCCTGCCTTCACTCCCATAAGAAGTCTTGCTGTGGGGAATCCCCACCACATGCTGTTGAAAGAAAGAACTTGCATTTATAAAGTACCTTTCATGACCTCAAGACATCCCAAAGTGCTTCACAGCCAATGAAATACTTTTTTTTGGGAGTGTAGTCACTGTTGTAATGCAAGGAACAGCGGTGGCCAATTTATGCAGAGCGAGGTGTCACAAACAGCAATATGCTAAATGACCAGATGACCTATTTTTAGTGGTAGTTGAGGGACAAATGTTGGCCAGGGAGAACTTCCTTGCTCTTCTTTGAATAGTGCCATGGGATCTCTTGCACCCACCTGAGAGAGCATATAACGCCCCAGTTTAACGTCTCATCCGAAAGACGACACATTTGACTATGCAGCACTCCCTCAGTGCTGTGTTGAAGTACCAGCCTAAATTATGCACTTGTGGTTTTGGAGCGGGGCTTGAATGCACAACCTTCTGACTCAGAAGCCAGAGTTTCATCACTGAGCCAAGGCTGGCACCTGATTTAAGGTACCACCTGATGTAATGCTGCTGGTGGTGCCCCTTCGAGCCTGGTGCCCACCTCTGCTCCCATTCCTGCCTCTTTTCATTAAATTCGGCAGTCCTTCCTTCTTCTTCTTAGGCAGTCCCTCGGAACCGAGGATGACTTGCTTCCACATTAAAAATGAGTTCGCAGGTGACTGATGAGTCCAATGCGGGACCTACAGTCTCTGTCACAGGTGGGGCAGACGGTGGTTGAAGGGGCGGGTGGGTGGGGTGCTTGGGTTGACGTGCGCTCCTTGCGCTACCTGCGCTTGGCTTCCGCTTGCTCCTGGCGAAGAGACTCGAGGTGTTCGCCGCCTTCCCGGATGCTTCTCCTCCACTTTGTGTGGTCTTGGGCCAGGGATTCCCAGGTGTCGGTGGGGATGTTACACTTTTTCAAGGAGGCTTTGAGGGTGTCCTTGAAGCGTTTCCTCTGCCCACCTGGGGCTCTCTTGCCGTGCCGGAGCTCCGAGTAGAGCGCTTGTTTTGGGAGTCTCGTATCAGGCATGCAGACAATGTGACCCGTCTATCGGAGCTGATCGAGCGTGGTCAAAGCTTCGATGCTGCGGATGTTGGCCTGAGCAAGAACACTGACGTTGGTGCGCCTATCCTGCCAATGGATTTGCAGGATCTTGCGGAGGAAGCGTTGGTGGTACCTCTCCAGTGCTTTGAGGTGCCTGCTGTACATGGTCCATGTCTCTGAGGCATACAGCAGCGCGGGAATCACTACTGCTCTGTAGACCATGAGCTTAGTGCCGGGTTTGAGGTCCTGGTCTTCAAACACTCTCTTCCCAGGCGACCGAAGGCTGCACTGGCACACTGAAGGCGGTGTTGGACTTCGTCGATGACGTCTGCCCTTGTTGACAGTAGGCTCCCGAGGTATGGAAAGTGGTCCACGTTGTCCAAGGCCTTGTCGTGGATTTTGATAATCGGGGGGCAGTACTGTGTGGTGGGGGCAGGTTGGTAGAGGACCTTTGTCTTACGGATGTTTAGTGTAAGGCCCATGCTCTCGTACGCTTCGGTGAAGGTGTTGACGATGGTTTGGAGTTTGACCTCCGAGTGAGCGCAGATGCAAGCGTCGTCTGCATACTGTAATTCAACGACAGAGGATGGGACGACCTTGGATCTGGACTGGAGGCGACGGAGGTTGAACAGTTTCCCGTTTGTTCTGTAAATTAGCTCCACTCTTGCGGGCAGCTTACTGAGTGTGAGATGGAGCATTGCAGCAAGGAAGATCAAGAAGAGCGTTGGTGCGATGACACAGCCTTGCTTGACCCCGGTTCGTACGTGAATTGGGTCTGTGGTGGAACCGTTGGTCAGGATCACGGCTTGCATGTCATCGTGAAGCTGGCGGAGGATGGTGACAAACTTTTGAGGGCAGCCGAATTTGCGGAGGACACTCCATAATCCCTCACGGTTGACAGTGTCGAAGGCCTTTGTGAGATCAAAGAAGGCCATGTACAGCAGTTGGTGCTGTTCCCTGCATTTCTCTAATAATTGACGTGCGGTGAAGATCATGTGCATTGTGCCCCTTAGTGGGCGGAATCCGCATTGCGACTCTGGGAGGAGCTCTTCGGCCACTGGGAGAAGGCGATTGAGGAGACACGTACAAGGCTTCATGGCAGCACCCTCGCTCCAAGCACTGGCATCTGCTGGACTACATCATCGTCCGAGCGAGGGACCGCAAGGACGTCCGCATCACCCGCGCCATGACAGGAGCTGACGACTGCTGGACAGACCACCGCCTAATCCGCTCTGTCATCTCCATCAATGTAGCCCCAAAACAGCGGCGGCAACAGAAACCATGCCGCAGGAAAATTAACGTTGGAGCACTCAAAGATCCCGCTAAGAAGGCCCTATTCAGCCTGCGCCTCACAAACAACCTGACGACTCCCAGTGATTCAGAGACAGAGTGCCCACAGCGCCTGGTCTGCACTCAAGGCCTCCATAATCACCTGTGAAGAGACGCTCGGTCACTCGACCAGGAAACACCAAGACTGGTTCGACGAGAACGACCAGGAGATCCAGGAGCTAATAAGCCGCAAGCGCAAGGCATTCCTGATCTGGAAACAGCAACAGAACTCGAGAGCAAGAAAGCAGCTCTACAGACGCCTGAAGGCCGAGGTCCAACAAAAAACTCGCGACCTAAAGAACAGATGGTGGGTGGAGAAAGTGCAGGAGATCCAGCAGCTAGCCGACAACCATGACATGCGTGAATTCTTTAGCGCAGTCAAGACCACCTACGGCCCAAGCACCCAAGGCCCTACCCCACTGCGGGCCAAGAACGGAGAGGTACTCATCAAGGACAGAGAGGCAGTCAGTGCTGGAAGGAGCACTTCGAAGATCTCCTTAACTGAGACTCTGTCTTCGACGCGAGTGTCCTCAACTCCATCCCGCAGCATGCTACCTGCCACCATCTCAGCACAACCCCAGCCCGGCATGAGGTTGAAAAGGCCATCCGACAACTGAAGAACAACAAGGCCTCAGGAGCAGATGGAATCCTCGCCGAGGCACTAAAGCATGGTGGAGAAGCACTACTGGCGCGAATTCATGAACTCATTTCTCTTATATGGAAGGAGGAGAGCATGCCAGGGGATCTCAGAGATGCCGTAATTGTGACCATCTTCAAGAAAGGTGACAAGTCCGATTGCGATAATTACAGCGGAGTTTTCCTGCTGTCTGCCACAGGGAAAGTCATCACAAGAATTGGGCAGTAGGCATCTAGGAATACATAAATATATATATTTTAATGAAAAACTAAATAGATGTGGCCTCTATTCACAAAATTCAGCAGGACTTAATGAATGTATTAATGTAGTCTCAATTAATTAAATTGGACAGCAAGGAAGGTAGGAAAAATGTAATAAATGCAAATTCCATTCATGGAGTCCAGTTTCTGGAGCAGAGAGATGGCCAGAAGTTGGTTTGATAGGTCTCCACCTCCACTCTACCTGTTCAAACATCCCTAATCCCCAATACTCATTACTCACCGATGCCAGCTCCAAATTATTCACTTCAACCGATGACCAAATATCCATTAGCCTCAATGTCTATTTATCATCATCCGAGCTCTTCACTCTCTTATAAAATGCTATTTCCTTTGACTTCCCATCAACAGATCCACTAGTCACAGCAAAAATTCCAGTTCTGCACAGCCAGCATGCAAAGCACAAAATTGCGTGATCCCAGCCCATAATTTTGGTTCATAAAACTAACGCTTGGAAAATCACAGGCTGGCAGTGTGCAATTTAGCAATATATGTGTCTATTGCGCACCAGGAGTGCTGAAGTGCAATTTGTACCTGTAAAACCTGATCCACTGTTACTTCTGTAGCTTAAAGCTTTGCTGCAACGTCCCAGTATTTCCACATGTTGTAAAAATGGTGAGATTGTGTAGAATGGGCCTATACTATCTGGAGTTTAGAAGAATGAGAGGTGATCTCATTGAAACACACAAGATTCTGAGGGGGATTAAGAGGGTCGACGCTGAGAGGTTGTTTCCCCTGGCTGGAGAGTCTAGAACTTAGGGGACATGGTCTCAGGATAAGGGGTCGGCCATTTAGAACTGAAATGAGGAGAAATTTCTCCACTGAGGGTTGTGAATCTTTGGAATTCTCTACCCCAGAGAACTGTGGATGCTCAGTTGTTGAGTATATTCAAGGCTGAGATCAATAGATTTTTGGACTCAAGCGAATCAAGGGATATGGGGATTGGGCAGGTTAGTGGAGTTGAGATCCAGGATCAGCCATGATATTGAATGGTGGAGCAGGCTCGAGGGGCAGTATGGCCTACTCCTGCTCCTATCTCTTATGTTCTTATTTTTGAGGCTATCAATGTGAAATAGACACTGCAATCTTTGTCTCACATGGATTAAGTTCTGCATTGTGTGAAGTCATTTATTCTATCTGCTTCTTGACTGCACTGAATAAAAAGGGAATAATATATATAACAGCACAATATCTACAATGCTTGTAAAAATATCGGCCCAGAAATTCCATTTGCAGCCCTCCCGCGGGCGGAGGGCTGCGATTTGGAAAAATCTGCGCCTGGACCGGAAGGATCCCGGGAGGCGCAGAATTCCGTTGCTGTGCCTCTTCAAACTGCCGGTGTGCAGGGCACGCGCATCCCAGGGGCGCAGGTAGTTCGCAGCGTCCCTGGGATCACGTGGGCCATGGGGAGCCAATCAGAGCAGGGAATCTCCATTCATAGATTTGACAGGAAGACCTGTCAAATCTATGAATAGAGATCAGCCCCAAAACATAAGTAAAACTTCAAATACATTTTTTTTAAAACCTCACATTTTTAAAATGACTATAAATTACATAAATTTAAATTTTTGTTTAAAATAGTTATTGAAAAAAATAATTAAACTTACCTTTTAAAGTATTTTAAAATGATAAATCAGTGGAATTTTTTTTATTTACTTCAACTATTAGCCTGGTAAAAGCAGGCCTTGCGCCTGCTTTTCTAGGCGCAGCTGTTCCCGACTTACCTGGACTCAAGCAATTGTGAGAAACTTTGTTTTTTTCCCAACGTACGCACTGCCTATCCGGCGCAGGCTTTTGTCCAGTCAAGCCCTTTCTGCAGAGAACGGAAGTTCCGGTTTCCAGCGCATGCGCAGTGCAAGCGTAAAACCGGCACTTCCATTGGCCCTACGGGTGAGTACACAGCGCGTACTCGCCCGTAGGGAACGGAATTTCTGGGCCATCAAATGTAGTTATTTCTACACCACAAGTATTTGGAACTTCAACATTCTGAGCCTTTGGTTTCTAATCATTGGAACTCCCTCTACAAATCACTTCACCTCTTCTCTATTGTTCGCCACCTTTAAAAGCCTTCTCAAAACACATCTCTTCTACCAAGTGTTTGCTTATCTCTCCTAACACTCCAGCAAAGACTCCTCCACCCATCCCCCCTGAATCTCCTTGTGATGTTTCACCATATAAATGAAAGTTGATGCTGTCTTTATTGTTTTGATAATCATCCAGAATTCTACGTTCGGAAAGGTGAGAATGAAAGGAAACCCTGAAGTTTCATTTTTTTTAAAATATCAACACTGAAGGTTATGTTAAAAGTGATCCAGCATTTTGCTTCGGTCTTAAACATTTAAAGCTAGAAGTTACCGTTGGTGGATTTAGCAGACATGACCAGAAACCACATGACACTAAAATTCAGATTATCCAATAACATGCCAACAATAAAATCTAGGGTTCTATTGAAAGTGGCTCATTAGGAATCATAAACATTGATTCTTTGTAAAGGGTCTTTACACTGTATGGAATGTGCAAGAGGTTATATTGTTGCTATACAAGGAATTGTCTCAGATTCCATATGGAGTACTGTGTGCAATTCTGGTCACCTAATTGTAGCAGAGATATTAATGTCCTTAAACAGTTAAAGAGGTGAGCAACTAAAATTAAACTGGGTATCTGCAAAACTAAGGTGTGAAGGAATGTTAAGGAAGATGACCTTGCTCTTCGTGGGATAGAGATTAGACTGAGGCAACCTCATTAAAGTTTTCACTGTTGTGTAGGAGATTCACTTAGCTGATTCGGGAAAATTCTTCACAATGCTGAATGTTTCAAATACTAGGCGACAACTTTAAAATGAGGTTAAGTTTCAGTAAGGGATGCTTTCAATTCTTGACATTGTTACTTATGCATTGTTCAGGTAAGTTCACACTAATTGAATAAAGATCATTGTCCAATTAGGGGCAACACGGTGGCATAGTGGTTAGCACTGGTGCCTCACAGCGCCAGAGACCCGGGTTCGAATCTGACCTCGGGTGACTGTCTGTGTGGAGTTTGCACATTCTCCCCGTGTCTGCGTGGGTTTCCTCCGGGTGCTCCGGTTTCCTCCCACAGTCCAAAAATGTGTGGGTTAGGTTGATTTGGCTATGATAAATTGACCCTTAGTGTTAGGGGGGATTAAATATGTGGGGTTATGGGGATAGGATGGGATATGTTAGGGGGAATTAAATACGTGGGGTTACGGGGGTAGGGTGGGATATGTGTACTGTGGGGATTAAAGCAGGGACAGGGTACTGGATTTGGATGATCAGCCATGATCGTATTGAATGGCGGAGCAGGCTCGACGGGCCGAATGGCCTACTCCTGCTCCTAGATTCTATGTTTCTATGTTTCTATGTTAGTCCTCTATGTATACTGTTGGTGCAATCAGCCTCTGTTTGTTCTGAACTGTGATACTCTTCCACACAACAGACCCGAACCAGCTCCCATGGATTTTTTTTAATGCAAATTCTAATTGACTTGTGGCACAAGATATAAGGGGAGGATAATGAAGCTAATTATATACGTGGATTCATGAGGCAGCTCGTTGTGGTTTTTGGAGAAAACGGGTTGATTTTAACTTTTGACGGTGGCGGAAAATGGGCAGTAGCAGATCGGCCGACTGCTGTACACCATGGCCAGTTTCCCCTTCCATTGAAACAGGGGCCTATTTGCACACAGGATATATATTGAGGACTAATTGGGCACAGAATTTATTCAGGAAGTGTGAATCACTCCGAATAATGCATCAGTGACAAAGTCAAGTCTGTTGTGCTTGGTGATTATTTACACCCAGCAGTTTCCTTGACTTTTATTTTGATCACACCATCAGCATCAAATGCAAATTGTACATTTTGGAGCTTAGAGTAGGCCAGTGAATAGCAAATAAGAAACACTTTGTTGCAAATTCAAATAATGGCAGCAAATGGTGAAGGCATTAAGCAAAAAAAGGAAAAACAAATGGTGTTGTGTTGGTTCTATCAAGTTACGCCTGTGATTTTGCGCTTCATTTTATTTGGTTGATTTAGGTGTCCTATTCTTTGGCACGTAGTTGGGTGGGGTATATGCTTGTTTGGCTCATTTTCTGTAGCCTGGGGGGTGAAAGAGAATGGCCTGGAGTTTGCTCCTCCATTTGAGCCCAGAGACACCCTTAATCTGGGCGCCAACCAATTACCTGGTTTTAAAGATCGCAGAATTTCGGGCATAAGTGAGTTACGCGCGTAACTACAATACGCCCAAGTCTCCTTGATCTTTTACAGCCGTCCATCAAGCCCTCCGCACGAATGAATCTCCACCCACAAAACTGGCCATGCCCCCAACTCTTAAATGCGAGTATCCTCCCATTCCACTTGTTCAGGGGGCCTCAACATTTCGGCCAGATTTTCAGGTGCAGCAGGAAACAAAACCATTCTTTTGGTGTTTTATGGCAATTATTTGAGCATTTTCTTCAAATTTATCCTGACTGAGCCCTGCTCTATTTTCTGTTTCTTTTAATGCAGTTTTATGGCGTCGGTATTAATCGCATTAAAAATTGAAAACCTTCCCTGATTGCAGATTCCTAAACATGCTGTGCCTGATGTGCATGAATGATGATTAAAATGAGTTGAAACTTAAAATTTCATACTTAAAGAAGAAATATACCTGTGTGGATTTGATACTTTCCTTGAGCTCTGACTGTTCATGGTGATTTCTGCCCTTTTTGCGAGCGGGCGTATTCTCGTGAGATGGGGAGGATATTTGGGTGTAACTTGAGATCGGCAAAATGGGTGTGACATTGGGTGGAATTTCGGGTCTAACTTCCGGGTTGCGCCCAAGGGGGAAACTCCAGGCCAACAAAGTTGAAACATTCGGTGCATTTTGTTATCCCCAACTCGCTCTCAATTGTTTACCTGTTTTATATTGGGCCAGATCTTGCTGGAAAAATAACGAAGTGTTAACAATGCACACCGTTACTAACGCAAAAACCGGCCAGCAAATTCAGGGGATCAAGAGATACGCTGTGAGTTGTGAATCTCCGGCGCTTGCTGATCGGTTTACGCCCTTCCACCGTTTGCTATGCACAAACAGCATCTCGCCCTTAGTCTCCCTGTTATTTTTAAGAACTTGCTGGATTTGCACATTAATTACCCATTAAACTTGCAGCAGAAAGTTAAGTCTGGTAATTAAGCTCCTAAGTACCCTTTAAAAACATGGTAATTGTTAGTGCAATGCCAATCAACCTCTCTGGCCCAGAAAAGGAACAATTTAAATGGTTCAATCTCATTCCTGCACTTAGTCAATTGTTATAGATTTTAAAAATGTTAAATTTTGAAATGTTTTTCTTACTTTTCCTTTCTGTTTCTTTTTTCTCTCTCTCAATCCAATCTTTGTTTCCCTTTCTGTACCTGATTTGACGCGAATTCATTCTCCTTTTCAGTCATTCCTCTGTTCCTTTCTCAACCCTTAAATCTCATTAGTTAAGGAGCTACACTGTTGGTCCTGCCGTTCCCTGAGGTCCCAGGTGCCCTGTTTCACTTGCTATCACCTCGCACTTCCAGCAAGTTACAGTGCAAAACATTTTCAAGCTGAAGGGTGCAGAAAAAAGTCTAACTAATGGAGCATGCTGCGAGATGCTCCGCTCCAGCAAGATCCAGCCCATTGTGTTCAGAAAATGTAATCTTAATGAATTTTTTTGCCTGTAGTTTTAGATTCGCTTGTATGTGTGTGTGTATACGTCCGTTACATCCTACTTTATCAATACAGCTTCTTCGTAGTGGAAACAGATACCTCATAAGGTCAGATGACATGGTGGAAACGGTTTACAATGAGAAAGGAGAAATGGTGAAAACCAAAGAGCGACGTCTGTTCATGTTGAATGATGTACTTATGTGTGCTACAGTCAATTCTCGGTATGTACAGTCAAATGTGGTACAAATATATATAAAATAAATCTTAACTTGTTCCATGCATAATATTAGTACAGTTTTCCTGTTGGATAAGTCTGCTTCGAAGCAACTGTTTTTGCTCATTTTAACACAGTGAAGTTATTAAGATTCTTCTTTGCCATTTTGGCCAGACTGATACCTGCTGCATTTCAATGTTGCACGGAGATCTCCCTCAGTTATTCAGTCCTAGCTCACTTTTCAAAGCCGGCTTCAAAGTTTTGAGATTTGATGTGACTGTTGCTCGCTACAGAAATATCCCAAGCTTGATTCCTCTAAGCAGAGAAACATCAGGTTTTGGTTTAGTACATTTTTTTTTATTCGTTCATGGGATCTGGGTGTCGCTGGCAAGGCCAGCAGTTTTTGCCCATCCCTAATTGTCCTTGAGAAGATGGTGGTGAGCCACCGCCTTGAACTGCTGCAGTCCATGTGGTGAAGGTACTCCCACAGTGCTGTTAGGTAGGGAGTTCCAGGATTTTGGACCAGCGATGATGAAGGATCGGCGATATACTTCTAAGTCAGGATGGTGTGTAACTTGGAGGGGAACTTGGAGGTGGTGATGTTCCCATGCGCCTGCTGCCCTTGTCCTTCTAGGTGGTAGAGGTCGCGGGTTTGGGAGGTGCTGCCGAAGAAGCCTTGGCGAGTTGCTGCAGTGCATCTTGTAGAGGGTACACACTGCAGCCACGGTACGCCGGTGGTGGAGGGAGTGAATATTTAAGGTGGTGGATGGGGTGCCAATCAAGCTGGCTGTTTTGTCCTGGATGGTGTTGAGCTTCTTGAGTGACCTTGCAGACCTCCAACTCCAGGTCAGATAGGAAATTAAATAATAGCCAAGGATGCCCCCAGAAATATTCAGAAAGGAAGCCCTAGGTGAGAGGTTTCTGTGCTGGTTTGTATGACTAGCAAGAAGTCTTGTCGTATAAGTTTTTGGGTTTTATCTTTTATAGTGTGTTGTTACTGCAAAAGTAGTTGTTGCTATTTTAATCTGAATGTCATTCCATTGAGATCTAGCTAAGTGTTTGGGATCTTCTAGGAGTCAAACAACCTTATGGAGCATCGGTCACCAATTTCTCCACTGTTTGTTTTGCCAATGATCCAACATACGCTCAGCCTGCGTGGTCAAATCACCCAAATCTTCACCTAAAACTCCGCCAATTTTAGACCCCTCATCAGCGCCAATTTAGCAGCAGCTGAAGCATTTGCAGTTGAGCTCAGGTTTGATGTCAACCAACGATTGTATCAATGTCAAATCCAACAGGAGGAACAAGAGCTAGCTGCTGAGTTGAGTTAGCTGCTGAGTTCTAAAAATGTCAACGCCCATCCCGTAGAAGAAAGAGTAAAACAATAAGTGAGTGAATCATCCCAAACCCAGCGGCATCCTTAAGGATACCTGGAGTGCCTATCTTGGTACGTTGCTGGCTTTCATCAAATTGTCACCTTCAATCACCTGCTGTGGCAATATCTGAGCTTCAGTGATACTAACCTCCTGGGACATTCGTAGAGGCTTCAGGCATTTTCACTATCCGCTTCTCCAAATTACCTAAAGGATCCTCCTTTTCTAACTCCTGGCAATGTCTACAAATCATTGCCACTTCCAGTACAGACAAAAAACCCAAGTTAGAAATTACATCGAACAGTTTTTCAGCAAATGGCATCCAGTCTTGTTGCGTGAGATAGACTGTAATGGTCAGGTATGCCTTTCATTTCATCAGGTCGCCTCCAAGATTCTGAATGGGACACTGAGGCAATATGCAAATAAGGGAGCTTTTGAATAGCGAGCTGCAAAAATTACTCTTGGCCGGGGCAGCGAGTCAGGAAAACTCAAGGATCTATTGCAGTTCTGAAAAGCACAGAGCTTCCAACTGAACTTATATCGCAGAGTTTTGAACTTCATCGTGAAAGAAAAATTCAAGATTGTTCAAATGGTATAGCTGCCTAGCTGTGGCCAACCTCAAAATGTCTGCTTCCACATCGGAATCAGGGAGTCTTATTAGATGTACCTTGTTTCAGTACAGGTAGTGTTACTTGGCCATGGTTTACTATTGCCTGTCAGTGGGGACAGCTCTACTGCAAGAACTATGTATCTGTTGTTAGACAGATGATTAGGTAGTATAACACGTTCATGTGTGTTGATCAAAACAACAGTCCCAAGAGCCTTATCCTGCTTAGAAAGATTGGTTGGTGGGAGAAGTCACTTTTCTAACTGCCAAAGAAAATATCAGCCCCCACCCCCAGCTATTTTTTACCTTTCTCAGTTGAAGGTATTAACTCCGGCTGGGTTATAGAAGCCCTTTAGTCGCCATTCTTCATGTGTGATCCTAGATCATGAATATGGGCAATTGACCATGTCTGACAACTAAACCGAATCTTCTCCAGACCACACATTGTGCGCACATTTTCCAGCAGAGGCCACAGGATAGTGATTAGGATTTGGAAGCCTGGCTTAATTTCCACTCCCTAACCCAGAGATGTTGTGGCCAGTTACAGAAATTCCAGCTAATATAGCACAGAGCAGGCATTGACTTTGGGGCATTCCTGGTCTGCATAGCTCAATATGGCTGGGCCGTGCCTTTGTGAATAAGCTACTTTTGTTCAATGGTATCTGCTTCTGGAAAGTGTTGGGCCGAGTCTTAATCCCACCAGACAGGTTGCCACCATCCAACAGAGTCCTGTGCTCTCCAGGTGGGGCTCAGAATCTGAGCACAACATTATTTATGTCATCCAGTTGTGACCATCTTTGGAATGACTTCATGTGAGATTTTGACTACTTTTGCAATTGAATGTTCTGGGCTCGTTTACCTGGATATCCAGTACTGGTAGCAAATGAATGAGACAGATCTGTTTGTCTAACACTTTGTGGGGTATTGAAATTGGCAGCAGGCAACTTCAGGACAGACGGTGGGGAGGAAGGGAACAAATGTTTTGTAACACATTAATTCTCTCTCCATATCACGCTGATTACAGAAACCTGTAAACAAAAAAAATGGGAAAAAGACTCTTTTAATGGGAAAGAACTGTATTTTATATTTGAGAAAGTAATATTTTTGGTGTAATGCTGCTGCACTAAATGGTTAGCTCTCGTCCTAGCCTTAGGACTTGATATCAATTATTGTCTGATACATCCAGTGAAGATGAAATTGTCTATTTAGGTTTGGTCACTCTGTGAACAAACTTACCATGCAAAGAAGTAAAAGTTAACGTCCTGGCGTGGGGTTTGAACCGACAGTCTTCAGACTCTGAGGTGCTACCAACTGAGCCAGACTGATACTTGGAGGAAGATAAATTGCAATTAAAGCAACATCTCCAATAATTAATAAGTCAATAAAATAATTAGCTATCTGAGAAAGCAGCAGGATTGTTGAATTGTTATGGCTTTAATAAAACTATGTTGCAAACTACCACAGCTATTCTGTCTGTTTTAGTGTCGAGCACTTTGGGGCATTAAATAAAATCACTCTGAAGATTTAGACCTACTCCCGTATTGCCAACTACCGGGTTATAATTAAGTATGGTTATATAACAAACCTTCTTTGTCATCCTGGAGGAAGTCGTCTTATAGCTAGAGGAGTTACTACAATGAATCCTTGATTTTGAAACAAGCTATTTTGCTGACTGCTGGTTTGTAATGACTAGGTTTGACTTTATATTTTCATATAATATACAAATCATGGAAGAGAAATCTGCTTCTAGCTGTAGTTGGCGAGATCAATGGCCTATTACTTTGTTTTTTTTAAAATCAGGCTATTGTGCTGCAGGTACCAAAATTCTATGTCGATCACAATTTTGATTTAATCATGGCAAATCAATAATCATGGTTATCTTCAAATTATATAGTAATGTAGTTCTGATAGAAAATGGCTGAAGACGACACTTTATTTGAGTGTGATATTCCTGTAGAAAATATACTGTCCATTGATTTTTTTTCCCTTGCTATTCCTAGCATAGAAAACCTTTACACTGATTAGGTGATTTCCACCATCGTAGATTTCAGTTTCTGTTTTATCAAGTCAAGCAGTTATATTTACCTGACATTCTACTTAAATGTCTGATTCTATTTCAGAGTCCAGTATGACAGCAGTGGTATAATGCCCTCTGGACTGAGGTACTTGCTTAAGTGGAGTGTACCGCTAAAGCAGGTTGAAGTGGTAGAATTTGGGAACAGTGAAGACCTGGCGGAGAAAAGTAGATTTACTCCGCCACATTCTGGAGAAAAGATTCTAATTAGTGCAAAACCAAGTAAGTACATTTTCCAGTTTTGATAGTTCTGACTTGTAGCTGGTAACCCTCTGAACTGTGCTATCTCCTCGGTGCAAAAGGACTTTTTTAATGCTTAATGACAGGAGTTTTCGAACTACAGGCTGTGGCCCACTGAGCCCAGGCAACTTGGATCTATTTGTGCTTCTATTTCTTATTCACTGGTCGGTCCTGTTAGAATTTGTTTGGGCCTCCAGTGTTGCAAAGGGCCATTCTTAGTACTGTTGTCTTATTGATGAATAAATTCAAAATCAGAAAACTCACTATCTGTTAGTGTCAGCAGCTTGAGGCAATAGGGATTCAATGGGAGCATGGATTTAAACGTTATATGTGGCCCCAAAGCTCCACAGAAACAGAAAAACTGAGACATTCTGCTTTGTAATATTGAGAGGGAAATTGGATTTATGAACATACTTGCAAAATCCAAATGGATTTGTAAAATATTTTGTGGGAAGCATTTTTATTTGTTTTGAAAGTGTAAGAGGCAAATGCATGTACCTGGGATCTGCTTGAAGAATTTTAGTGGATCAATTTTATGACTTGAGAAGTGGTCAAGATTTGCCTTGTGAATGAATCCCTACATTTGTTGTTTTTTTTTTTAAAGAGAAACATACAGCATATGAAGGGTATTAAGAATTGTCAGAACAAGAAAAGACAATTCAGTTCACCCTGTTCCTCCTATCAGTCAGTTCCTCTGTATGACTCCTTTTATCAGATGTCATCAGATGCCTGGTCAAAAGTGACAGTTCAAAGTACCCCACACTATTGTGCTTCGCCATCGGGAAATGCAGTTGGTCGCTCCACCATTGCCTCAGAATAAATGGGAAGTCTTCCAGGTTGATTGAACACTGCATGTGGTACTGCTGCTAGAAAGGAGTCAGGACATCCCTACATCTACATAGACATGGGGTGAAAAATAGTAGATGCATTATCATGGGGAAGACCACATGATCATGGGGAAGACCACATTAGCAGACATATTTACCTCGTGCTTGTAGAAGCCATTTTTTGAAACACCATCTTTGTCTTTGTCTCCTTTACTTCATGCAGCACTGAGTTTAGATATGGAAATTGATGCTGGTTTATGAATAGGAGAAAAACAGTATTATGTCTTATGGTCAGGTACTTTATTGTATTCTGCAGTCTTTATCCATTTGTGTCATTTTTCATGTAGCTACAAGGTTGGTACAATTTGGTCTCTATATGTGTCGTGATAAATTGGTGCATGATTTTTTTTTTGCCTTGGCACGAGAGCTTTCCTGCATTGAAATGGGTGCCAGTTAGTTTTTGCCTAAACGCCTGGCCATCCCATTCCTCCTCTGAATCAACGTTGGCAGCTATGATGGGGCAGAATTCCATTGTTGCTATCCTCTTCCTGGGATTCCAGATGTACTGAGTTTACTTGTAACACCTCTGAGCTCGAACCATGGCTGACCTGTAGAGTGCACTTAAATATTCAGAATCTGCTACGTTTAATGGGATCCACCCATCAGCTAATGGCTTTAATTGCTATTTTCATGATAGCATGTCAGAAATTGGAAACTCTATCCACACCATGTGCTACTGTATCCAGCTGTTAGACTAGCAGCAACATTGTTGACACCACAAACTCTTCTCCCTTCTGATCCTCATCACATTACCAATGTTCACCAATTTTATTTGCAAAAGATAGTTTGGCCATTGCAGGTTTCATAAACTATTATGAGCGTGGAATTATTGACTATTTTCTCATTAAATGAGCTTGAACTGCTTCCATTCATAATGATCTCCAAAATTTAGCAAATATGTGATAATTAAAAGGCCCATCATTCCCCAATCATGTTTCTGAGCTGGTTACTACCCTGGTAATCAATAAGCTGCAAAATATTTATGCCACAGCATCTCTTCCTTCTACCCGCATTTCTTTAACTATTGTTGGATGAATTCCATCTGCTCCTATAGTTAAGTGGTCCGGTTTTTACATTGGCATTTCATTACTTCTCTGCGATCTTTGCACCTTCTGCCAGGATGCACACCTCACGGTCGAAGGGTAAAAATTGTATGGGGTGGGGGAGGACTTTAATTTTCTTCAATTGACAGGCTGTGACTGATATATCTTGCTGGCCTTCTGATTATGGTAGTTTATGCTGACGCTATAAATGTGAGTGTGTGGAAATCAATATATAATTTCCACAGCATTTGCATGTGCTTAAATTTTCCGCAAGATAACCATCCCACAATTCTTGTAAACGAGCTGAGCTGTGGAAAGTGCTCATTATGCAGTTGGCTTTCTCCAGAGACGCCTAATCAGATGTACAAGTTGCACTTGCAATGCTCCTAGATAATGATGGGACTTTTTATACGCTACGCAGTTTTCTTCTGTACTTACCTGGTTGTTTCTTGAGTGAAACTAGCTGAGACTGGCATATCTCATTTTTCTCTCAAATGTTACTTCCACGGTGGGCTTCATGCGATGGTAATTGCTTGTCTGGTAATAACTCCTTAAGTCCCAAAGGAGGAAGGATGAAACACTGCATTTTCCGTTTCAGGCATCTTGCATTGTAATCATTTATTTAACTGTGTATTGGTATATAGACAGTGTTTGTGTAAAGCTAATAAATCACAAACATGCAGCAACTCTTTGAGACCGCTTCACGTACACCCGACACACCCTTTCACCTTCTCCTGGTAAGCTTGTTTCGTTCTTAGTCCTGTGGGTTATACTTCATGCGAACATTTTTCTTGGCTTCCTTTCCTGATAAATGCAGAATTTCTGTGCACTGCTTTATAATGCAGGTTTGGGTAGATATGAAAATGATGCCCCAATTCTCTCATACAGATTTCCACCTTGCTGGGCTTTTGAAATTTATTTTGTATTGTAAATGAATGGACATATTTTATTTTTATTCGTTCACGGGTTGTGGGCGTCGCTGGCATCCCTAATTGCCCTTGAGTGACTTGCTGGGCCATTTCAGAGGGCAGTTAAGAGTCAACCACATTGTTGTGGGTCTGGAGTCACATATAGGCCAGACCAGGTAAGGGCAGCAGATTTCCTTCCCTAAAGGACATTAGTGAACCAGATGGGTTTTTACAACAATCCGATAGTTTCATGGTGACCATTACTGATACTAGCCTTTTATTCCAGATTTATTTAATTAACTGAATTTAAATTCCGTAGCTGCCGCGGTGGGATTTGAACTCTAGTCTCTGGATTATGAGTCCAGGCCTCTGGATTACTAGTCCAGTAACATTACCACTATGCTGCCGTTCCCTATTTAGATCTGGTTTGTGTGGTTGAATGACTTGAAAACAAGGTTTAAAAAACACATTATTAATCAAATTTCATCTCTTCAGGTACAACTGAACACACAAAGCACTGTGAAGTCCCATCTTTACGACTTTTTCTTAAAATAAATGATAAAGCTTTCAGTGACTTCACAAGATGTATCAGCTGGTACAGGAGAATACATTGGGGTTGTTGATATCTTTGTGTACAGACTGGGAATCATGTACAGTATTTGGTTTAATGGGATATCAAGGCTGTCTCTATGTAGAAAAAACATGTCTTGCATAGCTGGTTCATCGATTTATGGGGTTTTGGGAAGGAGCTAGTAGCTTACCCCAATCTGGATTGGCCCCTTCATGGGTCATGATCTGGGTGTGTGAGGTGGGCATCTGGATGTTATAGGGCTCTGGACCTTTGATATCTCTGGAGTTCTAGGCAGAGAAGTTCCATCTGAATGTTATTTTTAAAAATTGAATGTCAAGAATTTGCCTTGCCACGGTTCACAATTGTTGAAAATTTGGTACAGAATGGTGAACTGCATAGACCAATTGATTTTAAGTCGAGTAAACACTAAAACGTATTTTTTAAATTATTATTCATTCACGGGATGTGGGCATCACTGGCAAGCCCAGCATTTATTGCCATCCCTAATTGCCCTCGAGAAGGTGGTGGTGAGCTGCCTTCTTGAACCGCTGCAGTCCGTGTGGTGAAGGTGCTCCCACAGTGCTGTTAGTGAGGGAGTTCCAGGATTTTGACCCAGCGATGATGAAGGATCGGCGATATACTTCCAAGTCAGGATGGTGTGTGACTTGGAGGGGAACTTGGAGGTGGTGGTGTTCCCATGCGCCTGCTGCCCTTGTCCTTCTAGGTGGAAGAGGTCGCGGGTTTGGGAGGTGCTGCCGAAGAAGCCTTGGCGAGTTGCTGCAGTGCATCTTGTAGATGGTACACACTGCAGCCTCGGTGCACCGGTGGTGGAGAGAGTGAATGTTTAAAGTGGTGGATGGGGTACCAATCAAGCGGGCTGCTTTGTCCTGGATGGTGTCGAGCTTCTTGTGTTGTTGAAGCTGCACTCATCCAGGCAAGTGGAGAGTAGTCCATCACACTCCTGACTTGTGCCTTGTAGATAGTGGAAAGGCTTTGGGGAGTCAGGAGGTGAGACACTCGCCGCAGAATACCTAGCCTCTGACCTGCTCTTATTGTCACCGTATTTCTGTGGCTGGTCCAGTTAAGTTTCTGGTCAATGGTGACCCCCAGGATGGTGATGGTGGGGGAATTTGGCGATGGTAATGCCGTTGAATGTCAAGGGGTGGTGGTTAGACTCTCGCTTGTTGGAGATAGCCATTGCCTGGCATTTCTGTGGCGCGAATGTTACCTGCCACTTATCAGCCCAAGCCTGAACGTCATCCAGGTCATGTTGCATGCGGGTATGGACTGCTACATTATTTGAGGAATTGTGAATGGCGCTGAACACTGCAGTCATCAGCGAACATCCCCATTTCTGACCTTATGTTGGAGAGAAGGTCATTGATGAAGCAGCTGAAGATGGTTGGGCCTAGGACACTGCCCTGAGGAACTCCTGCAGCGATGTCCTGGGGCTGTGATGATTGACCTCCAACCACCACAACCATCTTCCTTTGTGCTAGGTATGACTCCAACCAGTGGAGAGTTTTCCTCCCAATTCCCATTGACTTCAGTTTTACTAGGGCTCCTTGATGCCACACTCTGTCTAATGCTGCCTTGATGTCAAGAGCAGTTACTCTCACCTCACCTCTAGAATTCAGCTCCTTTGTCCATTTTTGGACCAAGGCTGTGATGAGGTCAGGAGCAGAGTGGTCTTGGCGGAACCCAAACTGGGCATCAGTGAGCAGGTTATTGGTGAGTAAGTGTCGCTTGATAGCACTGTCGATGACACTTCCATCACTTTGCTGATGATTGAGAGTAGACTGATGGGGTGGTAATTGGCCGGATTGGACTTGTCCTGCTTTTTGTGGACAGGATATACCTGGGCAGTTTTCCACATTGTCGGATAGATGCCAGTGTTGTAGCTGTACTGGAACAGCTTGGCTAGAGGTGCGGCTAGTTATGGAGCATAGGTCTTCAGCACGACAGCCGGGATGTTGTCGGGGCCCATAGCCTTTGCTGTATCCAGTGTGCTCAGCCATTTCTTGATATCTCGTGGTGTGAATTATTAAACAAGATATTCTACTCCTAAGAAGAGTACCCGAGGCTATATGCCATTAAACAAGATATACCAGTTTATAATTTCTATAAATGCAGTGGTGTTTTTTGCATGGCTTTTATTACTTATGTGCATAATTAATGCTGCAGTTTAGAGAAAAACATTTTTTACTGTCCGAAAACTGAAAATTGTCCATTTACCACTTGCCATTAATAGACAACTGGTGACAGCATCTGCATGTAATGTATTCTGGTCCCAGTTACATATCTGTGGATACAAGTTACCAGCAAGCAATTTTTGAATATTTTGGTTTGATTTTTTTTTCCCCGGTACAATTTCATAATTTTATTGTGACGTACTGACCAGTCTGGACTTGTTCAGTCGTATATGAAGAGTGCGGGCAATCTTTTGCCGAGATTTCAAATGTGACTGACACATTTGCTTTGCGTCCACCAATTAGTATCAGGCATTCTCTTCAGCTTAATGTTGTCACTGTTTCTGTGCTCTGAGATGTCAGTAAAACTTGAGCTCAGACGAAGCTGAATAGATTCCCGCACCACTCGGCATACAAATGCAGGAGTTCTGTGCCGAGCTGTTGTGGGAGTTTAGAAGTTAACTGCATAATGAGGAAGCAAGAACAATGATGAGTCATCAACTGAAAATAACCGCAGAAAAATCAAGTTTGTTTTTAAAGGAACATGTGAAATCGAAATTTTCAGCATTATTCTTTATAATGTCATAATTGTGAATTGTAATTATTCCTTTTTTTTTACAAAGAGAAAAGAATTCAAATTAGGATAAGAAAGATAATTCGGGTCAGTTTTCAACTTGTCGTCCGGGCACCCCGTGTTATATTAATTTAAACCCTCCCCCACAGCACTAGTTAATCTCCCAGCAAGGGCATTGATCATGGTCGTGTTCACATGAAGCCTGTCTATCCTGTACAGGCCACTCCTGTCTCCGATCTGGTTCCAGGAATTTGAACGCCTCCTTCCTGCACCATCTCTCCAGCCATGCAATGAACTTCCTTATGTTGTTGTTCCTATACTGAAAAGTACATGGCACCAGTGTTCCCCCTCATTTTTGTTTGGGGTGCACAGCCCCATCACAGTTTCGCGCATGCACAACACTTTACATGGGGGAAAAGCCGGACCCCGGGCTGGGCAGGACCGGCAGAGAGCTGCGTGGCCGCACAGCTTGGAGGGAACATTGCATGGCACCTGCAGCATTGTTTTACAACCGACAATGAGGTTTCTCCCTCACTCAACAGGCGTTTGCACACTCTCTTTTTATTCTTTCTCTTTTCTCACTCTGTCTGCCTCAATAGAATCTTTCTTCCCCCTCACTTTCAACACATTCTTTCTCTACATTCCACCTCCCCTCCCCAAAATGTATCTAAACTTTTCTCTTTTCCTTTTCCCCAAGATAGCATGTCTCTCTGTGATTCTAATACCTGTTCCCTTTTATACCAAATCCTCAAGAGGTCTTTCTTTCCCTGATCATGACCGAATCTGTGTTGGAAATCTGAGGTTGAAGTGCGATACATAGTTTTCAGATTAAGTGTGTTGGACTGGGCGTCTGCTGAACCTGTTTTATATATTAGCGGATGGTTGGCATTGCTCATGGTGAGTCATGTGTTATCACAGAATCCCCACAGTGCAGATCGAGGCCATTTCGGCCCATCGAGCCTGCACCGACACATATCCCACCCTATCCCCGTAACCCCACGTATTTAATCCCCCTAACACTAAGGGTCAATTTATCATAGCCAAATCAACCTAACCCGCACATCTTTGGACTGTGGGAGGAAACCCACGCAGACATGGGGAGAATGTGCAAACTCCACACAGACAGTCACCCGTGGCCGGATTCGAACCCGGGTCCCTGGCGCTGTGAGGCAACAGTGCTAACCACTATGCCACCGTGTTGCCCCAACGTACAATGTAACGTACAATGTGTTATCGGCGCCACTGATTTAGGGTGATTTGAATTTATGAATATGACTTTACAACCAGTCAGAAAGTTGCTCAGTGATGACAGACAGAGAGGAAATCTGTACTATTGTCATGATTTCATTATCTCACAGATAAATGTATAGATGGATGTCTATGTATTTTTGGGGGAGTGAGAAAGTTATTAAAATAAGCTTTGAAATTTATAAACAAATGAAAATTTAGGCCTGGTTTATACATTGTTCTTGTTGCAGCTTGTTTGCTGGTAACACTTCTTCTGACTGATGTAACATTGGCTTTGCTGGATGCATTAGGTACAGGAAAAAAAGTATTTTGCATCAAAGGCCGCCCCCTTGATTTTTGCATTCTTTTAACAATGTTTGTTTGCACTGGTAGTCATGGTTTCACAGAGCTTTGGATTTCAAAATCAGCTTGCTAGTTGGTTGACTGATGGGCATGATTAAAGACCACTAGCCAGAATCTGTGGAAATTATTATTCCCTGAACTGAAGGTGATTCAGAAATGGTTTCTAACAGCGTAGCCTTTCAAAGTAATGAAGCTTTCTTTTTTAATAGTTCATTGAAAATTGATGATGATGTAAGCCTGCTGTTCCTCTCTGGCATACCACAGATTTGCACAAGCACGGTATTTTATTCTGATGATTGTCATGAATAGACTTTTGTACATTTTGAATGTTTTTTTCCATGCAAAACTTTGACATGTAACTTTAGATTGAGTAGAAATGGCATCACTGAGTTAATACCAGCCTGTCATTTTTCACTGATATTTTTGTATCTTGACATGAAAACTGTGGACACATCATTCATTTGAAAAATGCTTGAGTTAGTACAAACAGGTTGTAAATGTCATTGCGCACCTAAAGCTCAAAGTCTTTATTTTAGCATTTTTAATATTGGCTGCATTATTTATCTCCTAGTTTGAGGATGTTTTTTTAATGTTGTAGGTTCTTTGCAAACCTGCCAATATTATCCATATATTTTCAAAGGTAAGACAGTCTTGCACCAGAACAGAACAACAGTATCATACAGTATGAGTGCTTACAAGGGACATATGAGCTGCAGAAATATTTCTTGGGATGAACATGGTAAGAGTAACTTAAGGCTATTCTTTGTTATGCTCTACATATCTTGTGCTCGCCCAGGTCCTCAGTGCACTGGTGGTGAGAGAGGGAGAAGTGGTTACTTTTGCTACTATTTAACCACAAAAATATCAGAAGGGTCACAGACTGATTCTAAACTTAGGATGAATGAAAAATGTTAACGAAATCTTACATTATGCAGGTAGTATATGCTAGGAATGGCATCTACAGATGTCTGATGCACATTTCCACGCTGCTAATAAGACAACGGATGTATAAATATTTGAGGAAAGAATTCCCAACATAAGATGCAGGGTCAAGTGAGTGGGGAATGGGGGGGGTGGGGGGGTTCCCAAATATTTGTTTCATGGTTACCCCTTTTATGTAAGGTATTTGCAAGCTTATTTCAATGATGGCAGTAATTCCACAGTTGCAGCGTATTCGTGGCTGTCCTTAACTGGGTGATTTCCATCTAACAGCTGGCTTGGGAAACTGACAGCTGACTTGCCCAGTGGGTGAACACACGGATTCTAGCAACTGTTGCACTGCACGATAAATTTTGATACAACAAAGACCAAAAACAAGAAGAATGATGTGTAAGATTTTGGAGGGGCAAACTTGAAAATGTTTTCTATGGAAAACCAAATTCGATAGATTAATAGATAAATGGAATTTTCAGCGACACTCAAAGGTTATGGGAATAAAATATATTCCTTTTGAGAAGATGGGAAAATCAATAAGACCTTGGCTCACAGTGACCGAATAAAAGGGTCAAAATAACCTGGCGACCAAACAAATATTTAATGGCCCAAAAATTCGTGAGGAAGCCTTCGTGCGAGGGTAAGGCTTCCCCGCGATCTCTCACTGCGCGTTGGCTTTTTCAGTTCCAGCTCGCACGAACTTGATGTTCTGGACAGCAGCTGTGCTGGGCTTGCGTATCCCACAGGCGTAGTTAATTCGTGCGAGCTGTGGGATCACGTGACTCAGTTAGAGCCAATGGCAGCACACCATCGTCCATTCATAACTTTCACATAAGTGCTGTGAAAGCTATGAATACTATAGCCCCCCCCAAAAGACCAGCTAAACCTCAATTAAATTTTTTTTAAAACCATCACATTAATAAAATAAGTATAGTTAAATAAATTAACCATTTTAAATAAAAAATTAAATTTTTGAAAAAATTTAAAATCTTTTAAAAAGTTATAAAAATAAACTTACCTGTCTTTAAAGTCTCTTAAAAAAAAAGATATACCTGTTAAAAAAAAATTCAAAATAATACTTAATTCACTACTTACCTTGTTAAAAGTGGGTCTTACTCCTTTTTTTATGTGTAAAATCTTCCATACTTACCTGCGCGTTGAAACCACTAAGTGCACTGCATGCGCGCAGCCTGTAGCGCCCACGCGGTTCACCTAGGAACCGCCCCCTTTTCCATTCACCAAGTGCCGGTTTTCAGTGCATGCAGAAAACCGGCAATTGGAGACAGAATACGCGAGAGTACACAGTGCGTACTCTCGCGTATCAACACAAATTTTTGGGCCAATATTTAGCGGGAAAACTGCTTGAAAGTGCTGACAATTGGATTCATATAGAAGTCAGTTGGGGAGAACTAAAATAAGCATTTGATGAGATGGGGGGTGTAGAAAATGTGGCTCGACAGATCTATTATTGCTTAGGAAAAAAAATTGCTTCTAATCGCAAAACTTAATTGTTAATTTTATACTCATGTTCCCTAGCTCTCTGCTTACATTTGAAGTACAGTACTTGGCAGATCTACTTTACCTGTATCAGTGAAAAATTTTGAGACCCAAATCATGTTTCTTCCAACTTTACTTTAATGAAAACCCGTTCGCTCAGCTCTGAGTCTTTCTTCACGAATTGGAGCCCTACGTCTTACTGATTCATGATGCAAAATCTTTCCTTTGGCGATTAAATGGGTTGGGTAAGGTGGATTACCATTGGTTTATGAAAGCAGTAGGTTTGGTTGGCCAAATGGTCGTCTTTAGTTTTATGGCGCCTTTAAACCACTTTTTAAGATTTTGAGCAGTACACATTAAATGAAGGCAAAGGGGTAGAACAAGTCAGAACAGCGGTTATTTCTAATCTAACACAACGATCAGTCAACGCAAGCATCATTCGACCAATGTTGTCAGACTAGCAATGCAACCTTGAGAAATCCCACAGTTACTCAGTCAAATCTATTGCGCACAGTTTTCCGATCCAGGCTGCTTGGTGCTCCATGCTTTGGTTCTCTTTTAAATGCTGAGCATGTAACTGGATTTTTTGTTGTTGAAGTATGTGCTTGACTGTTGGTCAGAAAGCAGAACTATGGGGGCGATTTTTTTAACTGGGCACGAAGTGGGTGAACCGTATCAGCATCATTCGGATGAGCTGCCATGTGCCCAATGAGCGCTAACGGGCAGCTCGCCCCTCCGGGGGCAGGAATTCTGCCGGCTGTATGAGTGAGTCGAACTGGAAGGCAGCAAAAGGGGGCAGGGGAAGTCCACTGGGGGAGGGAGCCCACCCACCCGGTGGCTGGCAGTCGGCCGCAGTATTTTTGAGAGGCCAGGAGGAGCATTCCTGCTGGAACCACAACATTATTTCCCCCCCCCCACCAAAAAAAGTTCCAGGCCTTTTTTTGTGGTCCATGAATATGTCTGGCCATACTTGGTAGTATGTGTCTACTGGGCTGCCTATTTTGTGTGTGCGTTTAGAGTCAGAGTCATAACAGCACAGAAGGAGGCCATTCGGCCCATCGAGTCCGTGCCGGCTCTCTGTAGAGCAATCCAGTCAGTCCCATTCCCCCACTCTATCCCCGTAGCCCTGCAAGTTTATTTCCCTCAAGTGCCTATCCAGTCTCCCCTTGAAAACATTGAGTGTCTCCGCTTCCACCACTTCCGTCGGCAGTGAATTCCAGGTCCTCATCACTCGCTGCGTAAAAAAGTTTTTCCTCACATCCTCCCTGTATCTCTTGCCCAAAACCTTAAATCTGTGTCCCCGAGTCCTTGTACCATCAACTAGTGGGAACGGCCTTTCCCCGTCTAGCCTATCCAAACCCGTCATAATCTTGTACACCTCTATCAAATCACCCCTCAAACTCCTTTGCTCTAATGAAAACAAATCCAGCTTCTCCAACCTGTCCTTGTAGCTAAGATTCCCCATCCCCATTTTGCAAACAATTAACTTTATAATACAAAGATTTTTGGACTCTTGGAAACAGTGATTTAGATTCAAAAGTGGATGATCAGGAAATTGCTTTTGTATTGATCCATATATTCCATCAAGCCTAATTTAGCCCAACTCCCACCAAACAGTAATAGTGAATCTTGCGTAAATGGTCACTCGCAAAAATCAGACACCCTGCAAAAAACACTGAGAGACCCAAATAACTTGCATGGTAAAATATACAAGAGGCCCTTTGAAACCATGGACACTCGCAAATTAGGAACTACAGGCAGCCATCAATGCACCAAGCTCTTTTACAACTTAATACACAGGACACAGCCTATTTCAAAGCTGCTGTATCTGGAACTTTCACCGAGTCGGGATCACTGGCGCTTCCCCCTGCAGCTTGATTCCTTTCTGCCCCCAAATTCTCTGGCAATTGTGGAGAAAGGTTTGTTGTGTCGCCAGTTCTCGTATGCATGTCGGCACGGCAGTCTGTCCCTGTGCAGGGAGAATAAACTCTGGGGCACCGCTGTACGTCCTCTTCAGTTTTCATTCAGGTGCCGATTGCACTGGACTCCACTGTGTGGTGTGATAGCTGGCCTCCGGCCCGGTGACGTCGCCCCCAGCGCCGCAGAGAGCCGGGACCAGCTGGTGCTCGAGGGTCGGCAATCGGGGAGAAGCTCGGGAGTCGGCAATCGGGGAGAAGCAATCTGGGCGTAGATGAAGACTTCGGAATGGTGACGTGGGAAAGAGAGATGGGGAATGGGGACATGGGGGAGGGGAGGGAGAGATGGGGGTGGGGAGGGATTGGTAAGAGTTGGGGAATGGGGGTGCCCGGGGAGGGAAGAAATGGGGAATGGGGCACCCGGTGGGGGGGGAAGAAATGGGGTATAGGGGTTTGGGGAGAGGGGGAGACTGGAGAATAGGGGCGTGGCACGGGGGCAGAGATGGGGAATGGGGGCTCGTGATCAGGCATCACGGGATCAGACGTCATTTGGTCAAACCTCCAGAATTGCCTCCAACCAGAGTTGGCAACCCTACTCGCCAGCCTCCCGAATCGAGGAAAGCACACGCGAACAGCAAGAGTGGCCATCCTATCCTGCCCCAGCACAGCGTCCATACACTCCTTCAGCTGCTGCTCTCCCCCTGACCCTGCCATCGTCCTCTTTCCCTCGACTTATGAAGGTGAATCCACTTCTTTGAGGAGCTTTGGCTATGGGGAGTGAAGGTGGATGACTGTCCCGGGTCTCTCTGTCACTGTATAGCATGAGGGACAGGCCTGTGAGTCCCAGCTGTCAGTCAGTCTTCCTGCACACTCGCTGCTCAACCGGAAAACTGCAGTTTCACTCCTACACAAAATGTGACCTTGTGTTTTCCTTCCCAAATGTTCTCAATCTGTTCCAAGACTTGCCTTTGGAAGCGTCAGTATAGCGTCAAAACCTGTCCTGTGACTGCCCTAATGCTGCTAAGTAGAACTGAGAAACGCAGTTCATTACAGAAGTTACACTCTGCTCCAAGTGTGGCTTGCCATGAAACAAGAATTTAGTCTGCAGAACTGTTAAGTGAACAGAGCTGAACGCTTGGGAGGGGGATTCTTAGCATTGTTGCAGCTGATTAGGTGCTGATCATAATCTCAGCTGGTTCTTCGAGATTGTTGGAAACAGTTTTACAGTACATTTAATGACCATTTTGAAAATAAGGGCACCTGCAAAAATAGGACAGCTGCTGCCAGTCCCTAAGGTGTCTGTAATTTACAAGTTTCACCGGATATGATTTTCTTACCTTGAATCCTGACTGTAATGAGTATGCTGAGAATGTGTATGTCAATTCACACGTAATATTTGTGGACAGAGTTTTTTTTTAAAACCACGGGGATCATGAACTAAGAGACCATTGTTCTGCCTTTCATTTGGAGACAATTGCATCATTTATGATTGGTTTACTTGTTTGCATTTCCGAAGCGCTCATAGGTGATTTAGCTGATGTTTGTTTTATTTGAAGGCAAATAAATTGACTTGGACAGACACTGATTTGCCATTTCTTTCCTTTGTCATGAATTTATTGTCACTAATTCAAAGTGAATACATCCCAGCTAGTTCAAGTTCAGTGGGACCACTATGCCAAAGAATAACTTTTATTAGTGTTCAGGCTAAATAAAAGAAAGCAAAGCTTTCAATAGTTTGGAATGTGCTCATTAAACTTGTTTTATTAGCACTTCCAAGAAAGGTTTGTTGTTGAGTGTTTTTAATTTCTTGTATGTGCTGATGTCCTTGGATTTAGGAGCTGCTATTAGATTGTAGAAAGAATTTATATGGTGTTATACACTCTAGCTGTAAGTTACTGTAATTTGTTTTTAAGATGTAATTTTGTAATTACGGGATAAATGCAAGTGCAAAATTACTGAGATATAATTTCAATCAAAAAATTCAAAGTGCGCTGAGGACTCTCAGGCTAAGATTTGTGTCTGCTGGACCTGATAACTCTGGGGGGAAATGTGCAGGACAATGTTTTACAGCATAAAGTATGCAAGAGAGGAAAGTGCAGAGATTACTGAGCATAGTCGAAGGTTGAGATGGAGCGGGAGTGGAAGCCACAGGTGTGAAAGGGATTGCCTGTCAGACCATTTATTTTTAAATATTTGTTTTGGCTCTAAGTTTGTGGGGGGAAAAATTGGATTGGCTTGCACCTCTTGTTAGTGCCCCCGGGGGGCACCAATGGAGCACAAATCCCCTAGCGCCCGGGCACGGCGCCGCTAACGCCTCCCGCGAAATTCAGCGGAAGGTCAGCGACGACGGTAGCCGGTAGACCCCCGTAGCTATGCGCCGCCTGCGATGACGTCATCGCCGAGCGACGCGACCTTAGCGCCCCGCAGCAGAAATTTGGCTGTGCCCCACGAAGCTGCCGCAGGCGATGTCAGCGACAGTCTCACGGGTCGCGAACTGGGCCGACCTCCGCTCGCGAGGTGGTAATTAAAGGGGAAGCCCGGCTGCACCCCGCACCGTCGCCATCTTGTTTCGGCTGACCTCCAGGTCGGCCCCTCGTGGCGGCCCTTGGCGTGGGCCATGGCCGCCGTCATTCAGCCTGGCACCACGCCACCCTGGTGGGCTAGTGGAGGCCGTCAAACGGCCTGTAGAGTGCGCAGCATCCCTCCCCTTGAAGGGGAGGGGTGATGAAACGCGTCAACGCTACGCAGAGCAGCCACGTCGTACTCCGGCGTTACCGTGCTTTGCGCCACAAACACCGCCCCGTGAGGAAGTGGAGCGCCCGAGAGAGCGCGCCACATCCTTGCTGGGTTGGTAAGCCCAATTTAGCGGCCGGGGCGGTACTCCCGCGACAAGCGCTAAATGGCTGGCGCTAATTTGGTTACCGCCCCCAAATGGGATGTAACCGAATTTCTCCCGTGATGTTTATAGTAACAAACAGTATTTGAATCACCTTTTAATAAAGACATTTGGACGTAACATTCTTTTTTACAAATATGGAGAACGCTTGCATTATTAAATCTTTACTCTTGGTTTTCTTTTATGGGACAAACGCCACTTCTTGAGATGGTATATTTAAACTATTTCTGAAGCCACCCAATTTATTTTAAAAGGAATTGTGCTTTTATTTAAAAAGGAATTTAGGTCTAGTGGAAAGTGATTCAAATCTAAAATACTTATTTCTGGATATATAGCGTACATTTAGTTTTTTTCTTGTTCTTTGTTTTAGTAAAAGTTTGCAAGGGACACAGAAAAATTATTTTTGGGAGGGGCTATTGAATCTAAAAGGATTTCTCCCATTGGGCCTAGGAGCAGATCTACTGTGCTGTCATCAATGCCAGTTCGCAGATTCACTGTACGAGAAACCGTTTGCCTGAATTTGTCAGAGAATTGTTTGCTTGATGTTTTAATACACCAAATACCCTTCAGTACTCCACAGAGTGCATTTAAAAAAAAATTGTACCCAAAATAATGCACAAAACAACTGTTGGGACAAGTATTTACTTCCCTTTTAAATCTACGTTTTAATCTCTTAATTTAACTCTGTGTACTGATTTTCCCTGTTAATGTGCAATTTTTAAATTACTTCACCAGTTTAAAAAAAAATCTCAATTATAAATTGAGTATTAAAAGCTAGAATTAATGAATTATTGGAGGTTGTAGGGCCTTTTTAAGTTTCTCCAAATAAAATCAAAGCATAACATAAAATAGTTTAGATTTACATATTATAATTAGTTTTTAGGTTGTATTTTTTAATTCAAAAAGCAACGCATGTTTTGAAGTATTTTAGACATGCCAGTTAAGATTATAATAATATCTTTGCTTGGTACAAAAAGTTCTCCTGGGCATTGAGGTTGGTGTTTGCTCTGTTGGAAATGGCCTGGCAAATACTTGAGACTACCCACAGCTTTTCACTGCTTCCACAACTGCTCAAAATCGATAAAAACACATTTTGTTTGCAGTCTGTTAAGGAAACCTTTGATCATGCTGCTTTTGGGGATTCTGATTTGACGATGTTTGCTTGCGTCATGCCTAATAAGTTGACTATCCCTTTATTACAGACAGGATTACAAGTATAACAACAGTTACTTTGTGCACACTTGCAATTACCATGCAAGGCACATAAAGTATATGGGTCGAGGCACTGAAAGTTTAGACTCTGCATAAAATAGTTGATGAGGTTAAAACTTAATTGTATAAATTAAAGGGACAGAACCATCGATCATCTTTATTGCAGTGATTAGATTAGAACATGTATTTCTGTTGTGGCATAACAAAGTCTTTGGTTACATGGCAGAACTGAGAGCTAAAGCAATTTGACTTCTGTTAAAGTCTTGTCAGATATTAAAGGTTTCTGCCACTTTCAGTCATACACAATTTTCTTCAAGTGGGCAAACTTTCATACAAAGGCTCACTAAATTCATTACTCTGTTGGATTCCTTTTGGTTTAAGTGCAACTTTGTCATTAAACTTTCTTTAAAGCCGGAGGATTTTTCAAGGCAGCAGTTTGACTGAATTGTACAATTATCCCATCATATTAACATGAACTTTTACATTCTAATTCAAACATTGATCTCGTACTGGTGTAATAGCTGGATGAGAATGCATTCTGTGAAATTGCCAAGCAGTAACAGAAATGTTAATCTTTGTGCAATTCAGTTGTGCATCACTGCTAAAACCACGCATTTTTTGACATTCAGATCGGAGTTTTGATTAATGTTTAAAGACTTCATTCTACATTGTGCAGGTTTCTCATTTTCTGACTCATTGCGACTTGCACAGTTTAAATGCTTGTAACAGATCATGCTTACGAGTATCACTGGAAACTTCCACCATGATCATTGTTACGGCCATTTCTTTTAATATATGTATCAATAAACTGTTGAAGGAAAATCTAGCTGCCTTTAATGAAAAGAGTATGAAGAATGCCGCAGGGTGATTTCATACCACCTCATGTACGCTGAATATAATGAAGAGACTATTGATCATGAGAGTTATCAGTTTCCTCAACATAAGCAGTTTTCATGTTATTGGAAAAGCAGTTCTGTATTTTGATGGCTATGCAGTTATTCAGCAAGAAGTAGAAGATAAAACACAATCTAAACAATTGCAGCTGGGGGATAAACAACTCCATGAGATGAGAAGCGCCAAAAGCCCATAAATTCATTACAAGAGATATTGGTTTTGCTGATTAAGTCCTTGGAGCCCGAGATGCCTTCCAGTGAGCAAAGGTTGAATCGACGAGATGAGGCTTGCAAGCTGTTCAAAAACACTTCCTTACACCCTTCCCATCCCAGTAAATAAGCCCAAATTACCAACAGGGAGGATTGTGGAATCCATACCCATTTACAATGTTTGGAGTGTAACTGATGCCAGGCCAGTAGTCCCGGTGACTTTCCCCTCTCATGCTGTGTCTTCTCTTCTTAGGCAGTCCCTCGGAACCGAGGATGACTTGCTTCCACACTAAAAATGAGTTCTCAGGTGACTGATGAGTCCAATGCGGGACCTACAGTCTCTGTCACAGGTGGGGCAGACGGTGGTTGAAGGGGCGGGTGGGTGGGGTGCTTGGGTTGACGTGCGCTCCTTCCGCTGTTTGCGCTTGGCTTCCGCTTGCTCCCGGCAAAGAGACTCAAGGTGTTCGGCGTCTTCCCCGGATGCTTCTCCTCCACTTTGTGCAGTCTTGGGCCAGGGATTCCCAGGTGTCGGTGGGGATGTTGCACTTTTTCAAGGAGGCTTTGAGGGTGTCCTTGAAGCGTTTCCTCTGCCCACCTGGGGCTCTCTTGCCGTGTCGGAGCTCCGAGTAGAGCGCTTGTTTTGGGAGTCTCGTATCGGGCATGCGGACGATGTGGCCCGTCCATCGGAGCTGATTGAGCGTGGTCAAAGCTTCGATGCTGGGGATGTTGGCCTGAGCGAGAACACTGACGTTGGTGCGCCTATCCTGCAAGATCCTCATGCTGTGTAAGAAGTCCCTCCTTCTCATGGTGGTTTTTTTTTTCCCTGTGTTGCCGATCCAGGATGTGCGTGCACAGCTTCCTGCACCGATGAATATATTTAAGGTGGAGATAGACAGATTTTTGAACAATAAGGGAGTGAAGGGTTATGGGGAGCAGGCAGGGAAATGGAGCTGAGCCCAAGATCAGATCAGCCATGATCTCATTAAATGGCGGAGCAGGCTCGAGGGGCCAAATCCTGCTCCTATTTCTTAAGTTCTTATGAAAGGGAAGTCTTGGGCCGGGAATTTCCTCCATGCTTCTCCCGCTCCACTACTGTAACTTTACTGGAAAACCCCGTTTACCCATGTAAAGAAACTCCATTTGGGAGCTCGGCTTCTGCCTGTTGCTGCTGCAAGGGTGTCGGTAGCTCGGACTGAAGAAGGTAGCTTTCTGAGGAACAAACTTCTGTATCTTTTCACCTTCAAATAAGCCTGGCACGGGAGATTGGTTAAAAAATGAAAGTGCTGTGGCTGCTGGCTAAGAAGCAGGGATGGTGATCATGGTGACTAACCGGCTGTATGTTGATGGAGTAGAACCCCTTTCTGTTTGTGATGGGGCCATTGCATTGTGCCTCGGGGTCCAGATAGCCACAAGGATGCCATCAGTTTCCCGCTGTACTTTATGGAAAACCAGCAATCTAGAGAAATTGGGCATCCCTGTTGTACCGCTATTGCTGGTCACCCGGAAAAGGAATGAAGATGTTAGCCCTGCTGAATAAAGCAGTAGTCGCATGTCTGCATCCGTGCACAGGATGTTAACTGATATGGTAATGTTCCCTGTGCTATCTTGGAAGGACTTGGAAGTGTAAAGATTGAATGCCATCGCCACCTTGGCAGCCATTGACAGTGCTGCCTCTATTTGCAAGATTGTCCATAATTCTTCTTGCAGCAGGTAGCATAGCTCTAGCTGCCTCCCTGCTAAGCCTGAGCCTCCAAAGACAATGCTCTTCAGTCATTATAAAGTACCTGTGCTTGGGCCTGTAGGCGTAATGGGTGATATAGCACTGGGTCCAAACAGTGCCCGTTTGCTGACATTTGCCCGCTCTGGCAACCCTTTCCTGATCCTGCTTGTCGTACTCTACCAAGTCAAATGATGGGCGAGCACTGAAAGCAATCCCTATTATAATGAGCTTAATATCTGCACAAACAGTGAAACTGTAGCAGCGCTGCCAATTTAGAAGCGCTGCAGCAATTTCCTGACGCGCATACAGCAGTTGGTAATGGGGTGAACTAATAGACTCCCAACCTTGCTGGTCAGTAACGATGAACTGCCACTGGCATTCTGCTTTACTCCAATAGCAATTTTCATGCTGATGTTTTTTTACTTTTTAAAGGAATAGTTTTATTGTGAGGACACAACGTTTCCTGATTTAGCCAGTGGGTTTCACCAACTTCAATAGCAATTTGCATCGCCTTCTATTATTGTGAGGCGTGACCGTATGCAGTGCCTTGCTAGTCATTCCTCCAGAAAAAGAACCCTCTGCTAAGGTAATAGGATGTCTGGAGTGACTGTGCCAGTCAAAACCCAGGTTCAGGAGACTCTGAACACTTGTCTTGAGTCTGACTGTTGGTATTGACATTCAGGCATGTGAAGGATGGTGACCTGTAGTGAAATGAAAGGCAGGCAGCCAGAGAACTTAACCCTCTTTGCATTATTTTTGTTTGGCAAGGGTATTCAGGGTTACGGAACCAAGGCGGGTAGATGGAGTTAAGATACAGATCAGCCATGGTCTAATTGAATGGTGGAACAGGCTCGAGGGGCTGAATGGCCTACTCCTGTCTACTTGAGCAATTCAATATATATTCATATCAATAGGTGTCTATACGGCGACATTATTATTTTAGTCGTCTTTGCAAAAGGTAGACAAGTTCAAGATGTTCAATTATTCTGATTTAAAATGACACAAATCACCCACTTGTACCTTGCTACGTTTGCAGCAAAGTGTTACTTTGTTCTATTAATCTGCTACTCATGTATTTCAATTTCATTTTTCCAGACAAGCTATATATGGGACCAGGCCAGTTGTATCAGGATTTACAAAATCTAATGCATGATTTAAGTGTGGTTGGCCAGATTACACAGCTTATTGGTACTTTAAAAGGAAATTATCAGGTACAGTAAAATCTTACCATATTATGTATAAAGCTATGTTTTTGCCAATAATTTAAAAACTTGCCAGAGAGACTTTCTCCAAGTGACATTGACCCATAAAAGTGACAGTATTAAAAGCCATTAAAGTCCTTCAAGAGATGCTCTGGGGGTAATATTGACGTTCAGCAGTAGTGTAAAATGGGCAATATTGATTCAGCCGCCAGTTATACATCTCTCCCAATTTTCATTTCTCTTGACTTCAATGAAATTGAAAACCAGGAAATGTACAACGGAGGACTGAATCGATATTGCCCATTTCACACTATCGTCAAAAGTCAAAATTACCCCTATTGGGTGAAAACATGTGTAGGAATCATGAAGTGGCAGATGTGTTAATCTAACTCTCACATCAGTGTTCAAGAGTGAAAATCTCGGGTGCAGTCTTTTTGGCTCAGAATTCATCTCACTTATGTAGTTTGTATATTTAAACTTGACCTTTCTAAGATCTAGATCCATAGAGTTAAGCAAATCAGGAATAGATGCACAGCATCCTAAAATCCACAAGGATGTGAGCAAAGAATTAAATGGCCCTCTGGTTAACATTTTTAGGAGTTGATAAGTGCAGGAGTTCTACTGGAGGGCATCAGATGTTGTTCTGATAGGAGGGGAATGTGAATTCAGAATGATGGACCAGTTAGTTTAATTTATGTATTGGGCAAAACAGCCAAGAAAATGATCATGGAGAAATAATAGAATCATACAGCACAGAAGGAGGCCATTAAACCCATTGTGCCGGCTCTTTGAAAGAGCTATCCAATTTGGCCCACTCCCCTGCCCTTTCCCCATAGCACTGCACATTTTTTCTGTTCAATTATTTATCCAATTCCCTTTTGAACGTTACTATTGAATCTGCTTCCACCACCCTTTCAGGCAGTGCATTCCAGATCATCATAACTTGCTGTGTAAAAAAAAAATAAAAAATGTTTCCTCATGTCGCTTCTGTTTCGTTTGCAAATTACCTTAATCATACAGCTTTATCTCATTGAAAATGCCGCTTGTGGCTTTTCATGTCGCTTGGGGAATTAATCAGCTAGTGCAGAGTTGCGAATATGGCAGATTGCACACTGTCTTTGAAAGGTGTGGGCCTGGTGAGCCCAACTGACTTTTATTCATTCCACATTTTCTTACATTCTTAAAGAACCTGATAAATTCTACAGCAGCAGGTGTTAAAAAGTATCTAGTAATGTTGTGAGCAGTTGACATCAAAATGAATAATATACTGTCTGGTGAACTTCAGTCTGTAAACAGCAATCACGTAACAGTTTAAATATTCAATATCTGATATTTGCATGTAGCGTCTTAAAGTGGTTTGCTGGGGTCGTAAATCTAAAAGCAGGTACAATGATGATCCGAAAAATGCAAGTAAATTGTGTGCAGTTGTGCCTGAGTTGGTGCTTTGCCGGTGCTGTTCTGCTAATTTCATATTAAATGTGCCTCTGAGTTTCTTGACACTTGGGAACGAAATCCTATTCCCTAAATACAAGTCTTTTGGTTTGCAATTCTTTTTCGTTGCAGAATTTAAATCCAACTGTGAGCCAGGACTGGACAGCAGGTCTTCAGAAACTTATATTTAAAAAAGAGGAGGAAATAAGAGCAGCCGATCGCTGCCGAATTCAACTGCAGCTGCCTGGAAAACCAGACAAGTTGGTATTGAGCATATTCTAACACCGAGCACGTAGGGATCCCAAAAGACAGATTGGAGTTGCTTTATTTTTCAAATGTTTATCAATCTTTTGAGACTGCAACATCATTGCTGAATAATAAGTTTTTTTTTAAGTTTGGATTCATAAATTAAATGCTTTTAACCTGTTCCTCCCATTATTTTGATTCAGAGTTCCCTGTTGAATGTAGACATCTGTCTGAAATCGTATTCTTTGAAGTTCAATTTTAAATTGGGTAAGGTTGTCTCAGACAAACTGCCAGGTATTGGCAGAGGCAGTCTCAAAGGGTTAGATAGTGCCTGTATTATGGGTGCATGACACAGATTCCTTTTAACCATTTTATTTTTACTTTTGGAATGCCACCTAGTTCTTAAAATGCATTAAATATGATTTTTTTTGAATAAGCCAATATATGTGAAGTTTACTTTCTGTTTTAATTATAAGTGCGGAAGTCCAAGGACATGGATTTGGAGCTCTGGGGCACAAAAACTATGAAGGTTTAAATTCTTCAAGGACGATGTACGTTTTTTTTTTACAACAATTCTTATTTCTGTTATGTTGCATGAGAATGAAAATGCTCCAGCGCCGACTGCAGAAATTGCAATGATGTTATCCACGGTATCATGAAGAGGTGCTGATCAAAGGATTAGTAATAATATTTAAAAGACTTGGAATGCATCATTAGTGACCTCATTTCGGGGTCTAATATATATTTAATAAATCTCCCCTTCAAACATTTGGCTGCTTTGATCAGTTACTGTATCACTGATGTCTTTTTTTAGAAACCCATTTATGTGACCAGTTGAAGAAGCCAAGTGTTTGGAAGCTAAACAGAAATAAATTGTGCATGTTTGGCATAGCGGGTACCACTGATACTATAAGGGGTAATACACTATTGCTAGGAAGAAAAAGTTGGAAATGTATAGATGTCACGATATATGTTCCAAATCCCAGAAAAATATCAAAACCATGCCATGTGCACAAAAGGCAATATTTAGCTCATTATTTTGAAGAGATATATCTTGTCATCGAGCACATCTTGCAAATGTGCCTAACCAATTGGACACCATATGTAAGTGATATCTAATGCATCTTTCAGTGCTAACAGATGCCAAAGCTGCTATTTTAAATTAAGGTACCATATTCCACAATTTTATTATTCCGTAACCTTTTCAACATTTTTTAAATGGAGTTGACTCCACTTTTTAAAAAATAGTTTTAAATGTCTAATTTTTTTTTTTGCAGATCTGGAAGACCTTCATTCTTCACAGCAGTATTCAATACATTTACTCCAACAAACAAACTCTCCTGGATGAGTAGTTTACAGATGGCCAAATTGGCCCTTGGTAAGGTTTCACTGTTTGAAGTTGTATGTTGATAGCCAGATAAGTGTTTATTTTCTGCTAATATTTTGGATTCTACAGCTTATACCCAACTGCATGCCTTAACGCACAAATATCTCCATGCAAGGAATAACTGTCGCATAAGAATTAGGAGCAGGAGTAGGCCATACGGCCCCTCGAGCCTACTCCGCCACTCAGTAAGATCATGGTTGATCTTTGACCTCAACTCCACTTTCCCGCCTGATCCCCATATCCTTTGATTCCCTCAGAGTCCAAAAATCTATCTATCCCTGCCTTTAATTACAGCTCTTTTGCTCTCTAGCTTAGATAAGTCGATTAAATTCAGAACTGGGAGAGTATTACTACTATAACTTTATTGAATTAATAACTTAAACTAAATTAACTAACTAAAACTAAAAATTAAAAGTAAAAATAATCATTTGAATAAAAACTGTAACTAATTATATAAATAAAATAAGGTTAGATAGAGCTGGCAGTGCAGGTGGTGCGTCGTAACTGCAGCATGTGGGAGTTGGTGAAGACCAACGAGATCCCGAGCAACCACATCTGCGGTATGTGCCTGCAGCCCGAGGAACTTCAGCTCAGTTGTTGAGCTGGAGTCCGAGCTGCAGACATTGCGATGCATCAGGGAAGGGGAGAGGTACCTGGACACTTTGTTCCAGGAGGCAGTCACACCCCTTAGGTTCAGCAGTACTTTAGAGTTAGCCACTGGTCAGGGACAGGAGGGTGTGACTTCGATTCAGGAAGGCATGGGGACCCAGGATATAGTGATGGAGGAGCCTCAGCCCTTGACCTTGTACAACAGGTAGGAGGTACTTGCTGCCTGTATGGATGAGAACAAGAACTGCAGGGAGGATGGGCAAACTGACCACGGCACCGTGGTACAGGAGGCCATTCAAGTGGGGGGAGTAAAAAGGAATGTGGTAGTGGTAGGCGACAGTATAGTCGGGGTTAGATACTGTTCTCTGCAGCCGCGAGAGGGAGAACCGAAGGCTGTGTTGCCTGCCCGGTGCCAGGGTTAAGGATATCTCCTCCTGGCTGGAGAAGAACTTGGAGGGGGAGAATCCAATTGTCGTGGTCCATGTAGAAACCAACGACATAGGTAAAACTAGGAATGAGATTCTGCTGAGGGAGTTTGAGGAGCTAGGATCCAAATTAAAAAGCAGAACCTCAAAGGTAATAATCTCTGGATTATTACCTGAGCCACGCGCAAAATGGCATAGGGACAAACAGATTAGAGGTTTAAATGCGTGGCTCAAAGAGTGGTGTGGGAGGAAGGCGGTTTCAGTTCATGGGGCACTGGCACCAGTACTGGGGAAAGAGGGAGCTGTTCCGATGGGACGGGCTCCACTTAAACCAGGCTGGGACCAGAGTCCTGGCGAATTGAGTAACTAGGACAGTAGACAGGGCTTTAAACTAATGAAGTGGGGTTGGGAGGATTCAGGAAAGAGTAAATTTAAAAGCAGCAAGAGAAATGTCAAGGCTCTAGAGCAGAGTTTTGAGTAAAAATAAGCAGGTCAGGAAGGGACAGAGAGTAATAAAGCATCAATGACTAAGGTGACAAGAGAAAAATAGAAAAGAATCAAAGCTAAAGGCACTATAACTGAATGCGTGAAGCATTCGCAACAAAATAGATGAATTAATAATGCAGATAGAAATTAACAGGTTTGATCTAATAGCCATTACGGAGATGTGGTTGCAAAGTGGCCAAGATTGGGAACTAAATATTCCAGGATACTTAACTTTTGGAAGAGATAGGCAAAATGGAAAAGGTGGAGGGGTAGCCCTGATAATAAAGGATTGGATAAAGACAGTAGAGAGAAAAGATCTTTGCTTCAAAAATCAAGAAGTAGTATCAGTTTGGGTGGAGCTAAGAAATAGCAAGGGGCAGCAAACATTGGTGGGAGTTATTTATAGGCCCCCCAAACAGTAGTTGTAATGTAGGGCAGAATATAAATCAGGAAATTAGAGGCGTATGTAACAAGGGTAATACAGTAATCATGGGGGACTTTAATCTACATATAGACTGGGCAAACCAAATTTGCAGTAATAGTGTGGAGGATGAATTCATGGAATGTATACAACATAGTTTTCTGTATCAGTATGTTGAGGAACCAACTAAGGAACAGGCTATTTTAGATCTAGTATTGTGCAATGAGAAAGGGTTAATTAATAACCTTCCAGTAAAGGGGCCTTTAGGGAAGAGTGACCATAATATGATAGAATTTTATATTGAGTTTGAAAGTGATTGAGTTAAATCCGAAACTAGAGTCTGAAATCTAAACAAAGCAAACTACGTAGGTATGAGGGGCGAGTTGGCTAAGGTAGATTGGGAAACTACATTAAAAGGTATGATGGTAGACAAGCAATGGCTAGCATTTAAAGAATTAATACATAATTTACAACAAATATACATTTCTTTAAGGCACAAAAACCCCACAGGAAAAGTGGTCCAACCGTGGCTAACGAGAAGTTAACGATAGTATTAGATCAAAGGAAGAGGCTTATAATGTTGCCTAAAAGAGTAGTAAGCCTGAGGAATGGGAGGATTTTAGAATTCAGCAAAGGAGGACCAAGAAATTGATGAAGAAAGGGAAAATAGAATATGAGAGTAAACTAGCGAGAGACATAAAAACAGACAGTAAAAGCTTCTATAGGTATGTAAAAAGGAAAAGATTAACAAAAGTAAATGTGGGTCCCTTACAGGCTGAGACAGGAGAAATTATAATGGGGAATAAGGAAATGGCAGAGAAATTAAACAAATACTCTGGGGGCGATTTTCCCACTGGAGGCGAGATGGAGGCGGGTTTTGGTTTGGGTGGGTTTGAAACCCGCCTCCACTGATAGTTCTCAAAAAATTGAGATTTTTCCCATGATCGGCCACTTGATTTCAGAGGTGTGGGATGCCCTTGGTCAATTAATGTTTTGGGACTGAAACCCACCTTTGTTGACATCACTTTTCCAGTCTGATTTTATGGTTTCTTGCTGCCTTGGCTCATTCCACAGCATTTCTGCCTATGCTGCACCACCTGCAATATATTCTGAGAAACCACTATGTCCAATTCCAAGCCAAGGGCCTCCCCGAGGCTCTCGGAAGAGGCGCTGCAAATGTTGTTTGTGGGGGTGATGGCTAGCATGGAGGTGCTCTTCCACTCATCTGGGAGGAAGAGGCCTGCCAAAGAAACCAAGGCTGTGTGGGTATAGCTGGCAAGGGATATAACCTCCAGATCTGTGTGCAGATTGGGAGAATGTTTGTGTATTGATGAAATGCCATCCCTGTTGGAAAGCATTAAAATGATTTGAAGCCAAAATGTTGGCGTTATGGCATCTGTTCTTTCGCCTTAGGCAGCTCCACATTGCGGGCTCCGCCACACTTGCGTTGTCAGGTTGGTGGCCTGAGTGAAAGGAGGCCAGAGAGTCATGTCCATTGTCAATGATGTCCTAGGATGGAGCCAAGGACATGTGCCAACTTGGGCAACCTATGCAAATCTGGCCAGGATAAGTTTATCCCTTGCATCCCGGGCAGCCATGTGCTCGCGTGCTGCCGCTGCCTCTGGTCGATACACCAGCGCTTTGACCTCCTCCTGCTCCTCCAGATCCTCCTCCTCATCCTCATCTGAGGATGGCTGGAACTGAGCCGCTTGCTCATCAGGAAGCTGCAAGCCACGATGTTGTGCAGTGTACAGCAGACCACGACCATTCTGGAGACCCTGTATGGTGTATACTGCAGGGCTCCACCTGATCGGTCAAGGCAACGGAAGCGCATCTTCAACAACCCAATGGTTTGCTCGATGATCGACCTGGTCGAAGTGTGGCTGGCGTTGTAGCGCTCTTCAGCCTCGTTAGCTGGCCTCCTGATCGGCGTCATTAGCCACTTCTTCAGGGGTAGCCTTTGTCACCAAGGAGCCATCCATTAAGTTGGTTTGGTGGATTGAAAAGCGGAGGAACACTAGAGTGCCGTAGGATGAAAGAATCATGGCAACTACCACAGAACTTGGCGCAAACATGCAAGAACTCCTCCTTGTGGCTACACACCAGCTGTACGTTGAGGGAGTGGAAGCCCTTTCGGTTGACAAAGATAGCTGGGTTGTGATGGGTGCCCTAAGGGCCACATGTGTGCAGTCTATGACGCCCTGCACCATTGGCAAGCCTGCCATATTTGCAAAGCCAACCGAACAGGGCGGTTATGCTTGCTTGATCTCTTATGAACTGGATGTAATTGTGGGCTGGTTGTAATTGTGGGCCTTAGCAAAAAGGGCATCGGTAACCTGCGTGATGCAACTGTGGGCGGCTGACTGGGAGATGCCGCTGATGTCTGCTGATGATCCCTGGAAGGAGCCTGAGGCAAAGAAGTTGAGTGCGGTGGTGACTTTGACAGCCACTGGTAAGGGGTATTTACCCGTTCCTCTGGGCACCAGGTCTTGCTGCAGCAGGCCGCAGATCTCTCTGACAACCTCTCGCGAAAGTCTCAGCCGCCTTTGGCACTGTTGCTCACTCATGTTGAGGTAGCTCATCCTTTGTCTGTAAACCCTCTGTCGGGGGTATCTCCTGCGGCGAGGTGCCTCGATGAGCTGGTGCCTTCTGCCCTGTGCAGCATCAGGTGGCTGAGCAGGAGGTTGGGGCTCCTGCTGGTGTTGCTCCTGAGCTGCCTGGTTCTGCTGCTGCCCTGGATGGTCCTCATCCTCATCTGAGGTCCATGGTGAAAGAAAATGAATGGTTCCCATGTTGCTTGCAGATGCCTCCTTTGGGCAAGTGCTCATTGCAAGCGGGGAGAGGGTCTTCCAAGGAGGTCCCACAGTTGATTGATTCAAGCTGCAGCACCTCCGACTTCGGAAGGCCTTCTAAAAGTGCTCAGAGACCTTTTAAAGCCAAGTTCTGGCACCTGCAAGTAATCCTTGATGTAACAAACGATGTCTTGTTAGACCTGTAGCTGTGAGGAGACCACCCACTAGTCAAACCGCCAGGTTTACCTGGCGTGGTTTAGGAGGTGCATGAAGCACGCCAAAATGCACGAAAAATCATGAGGGCCTCTCAAAATAGACCTGGAGAGGCCCTTAACGAGCATTTAATGATCACAAGTATTGCTATGGCCAGCTGGAGGCGGGACTGTTTCCCGACCTCCAAAACTGCCACCGGCAAAATCCCGCGGAGGCGGGTTCCAAACCCGCCCTCGTTGAATCTGATTTTCCCGCCTCCTCCGGCAGAAAATCGCCCCCTTTGTGTCTGTCTTTATGGAAGAAGATGCAAAAAACTTCCCGGAAATAGTGGAGAACCAAGGATCTAGCAAGAATGAGGAACTGAAAGAAATTAGTATTAGTAAAAAAATAGAACTGGAAAAATTAATGGGACTGAAAGCCGATAAATTCCCTGGACCTGAGGAGGATGCAAAGAGGCTTCAAGGGGATATAGACAGGCTAAGTGAGTGGGCAAGAACATGGCAAATGGAATATAATGTGGAGAAATGTGAAGTTATCCACTTCGGTAGGAAATATAGAAAAGCAGAGTATTTTTTAAATGGTGAGAGATTGGGAAATGTTGCTGTTCAGAGGGATCTGGGTGTCCTTGTACACAGATCACTGAAAGTTAACATGCAGGTACAGCAAGCAATTAAGAAAGCAAATGGTATATTGGCCTTTATTACAAGAGGATTTGAGTTTAAGAGTAAAGATGTCTTACTGCAATTATATAGGGCCCTGGTGAGACCACACCTGGAGTATTGTGTACTGTTTTGGTCTCCTTACCTAAGGAAGGATATTCTTGCCATAGAGGGAGTGCAATGAAGGTTCACCAGACTGGTTCCTGGGATGGGGGGATTGTCCTATGAGGAGAGATTGAGTAGACTAGGCCTATATTCTCTAGAGTTTAGAAGAATGAGAGGTGATCTCATTGAAACATACAAAATTTTTACAGGGCTTGACAGGGTAGATGCAGGGAGGATGTTTCCCCTGGCTGGGGGGGTCCAGCACCAGGGGTCACAGTCTCAGAATAAGGGTTTGGCCATTTAGGACTGAGATGAGGAGAAATGTCTTCACTCAGAGGGTGGTGAATCTTTGGAATTCTCTACCCCAGAGGGCTGTGGAGGCTCAGTCATTGAGTATTTTCAAGACAGAGAACGATAAATTTTTGGATAGTAAGGGAATCAAGAGATATGGGGATAGTTCAGGAAAGTGGAGATAAGGTAGAAGATCAGCCATGATATTGAATGGCGGAGCAGGCTCGAGGGCCGAATGGCCTACTCCTGCTCCTATTTCTTATGTTGAATAGATGCAAAGATTCGGCATCCACAGCTTTGAGGTAGCGAATTCCAAAGATTCAGAACCCTCTGAGTGAAGAAATTCCTCCTCATCTCAGTCTTAATTGGCCGACACCTTAGGATAGGAGCACTTGGGCAAAATTCAAGTTTTAAAACCTCAGAATTAGAAAGTTATTTCTTCTCAAAATGAAACATGTGAATTGAATAATTTGTATTCAATACGCTTTATTAATATGCCTCTGGAGTTTTCATTAGAAATAGATTTCACAATGTGAAAAAATACAACTAGTAACTTTTCTATTTTATTCTGTTCCTTCCCCCTTCTTTGAAAAGCGGACGAAAACCAGCTGGGCTGGTTTTGTGCAGAGGATGATGGGAAACAAGCAAAGCGGCAAAAACATCCACTTCTTGTCAGACACATGCCTGTAATGATGTCAAAACTTCAGGAGTTCAAGGTGAGATTTAAAAGTTCAATTTTTGTGATGGTTACCTGAGTCTAGCCACAGACTGGATTTTAGACCTGTGTACCAATAAACTCTATTTAGAGTCCCAAAGAAACTACACTTTCGAGTTCCTGCAGTAAATTTGGAAAGCGTTATTGATATGTCAGTCCACTGATGAAGCCAAATCTACTGGGCCAGAGCATAATGAGTAGCCAGGTTAATGGCTCAACTGTGCCTACTTTTAGTCTCATCCATACTCAGTATTGATTAGTAAGTGGCCTGTCTTTGGGGTCCTTGGGCTCCAAGATGACATACCTAGTTATAGGGTATTGAGATCTAAGTTGATCCTTTGTAACAGCGTCTATATTCCACTATCTCAGCCAGGCATGCTCTCAGTACTCCAAGGCACTGTTAATAAATGACCAGCCAGCCTGGCTCATTAACGGGACCTGGGGGAGTCAACCTGTCACTAGGGACTGGGATTGTGCCCACTCGGCTCCAGATAACCGTGCAAGCTGTTGCTCTGATGAGCAAGTTGATCTTAGCTGGACAAGCAGTGAGATGTTAACTACTTTGCCTTGATGATAAGCTATGTGACTTTAGCTGTTAAATTTCAGAGGGCCCCTGAACAAACTTGGGGATCCCTAAGCCGTGGCAATTTGCGACCTGTACCCAATCCAAGTTATCTGGGATTGGGTAAATGGGGAAGTGTAAAAGAAAGCTCCCATTTAGCTGGATCTCAATGTAATTGCTCTTGGGCAGATGCGCAAAATGGATGATAGTGAATTGGCAGCCCGTTTTAATCCCTGCCAGATTTTGTTTCTTTCCCATTGATTTCAATGAATAAGTGATTGGAACATGCTGCCGATTCGCTGACATCTGTTTTGCGTTATCGCCAAAGACCAATTTCCCCCCCCTTGGTAGCTGAAGCACGATGGTAGGTTTCCAAGCATGTCGGCTAACAAAAAATATTCTTTTAACGTGAAATTTTAATAACTCGCTCCGATTTCTTTCGCTAAGTGCAGCTGTTCTTTGTTCGGACGAAGGGTCCGCACCTGAAATGTTAGCTTTTCTGTTCTTTCCACAGCTGCTGACTGACGAGCTGAGTGTTTCCAGTATTCTCTGTTTTTGTTTCAGATTTCCAGCATTTGTAGTTTTATATCCTTTATTTGTGTTCTCTGTAACAGTTACCAGCAGTTTGAGTGCTTAATGGGTGTTTTAAAAAGTCGATTAGTAAACTATCTTGTGCTGCTGAAACTGCTGATCCTGTTAGAGATCACAAGTAGTCACCTTGATATTTAGTGATCACTTGGGGACCTGTCCAGATCGATCACTATAACTAAATTCCACTGTAGTTGTTCTAAATAGTCTTTTACTGTAATATCATTTATGCATGTTTCATGTCTCATACTTGCTTGATTAAGATGATGGATTGGCTTCCTTGCCTGAGACTTGGGGGCATAGTCTCAGGATAAGGGGTCGGCCATTTAAGACTGAAATGAGGAGGAATGTCTTCACTCAGAGGGTTGTGAATCTTTGGAATTCTCTGCCCCAGAGGGCTGTGAATGCTGAGTCATTGAGTTTATTCAAGACTGAGATAGATAGATTTTTGGACTCTAGGGAAATCAAGGGATATGGAGATCAGGCGGGACAGTGGAGTTGAGGTCGATGATCAGCCATGATCTTATCGAATGGCAGAGCGGGCTCGAGGGGCCATACGGCCTACTCCTGTTCTTATGTGACATGTGCAAGGTGCATTTATAGTCAAAGAAACTACCACATGTCATAAGGTAACAGGCAGCCTGTTGTGTGCTTTCTTTGGCCTTGAAACACAAGTTTCCTAACACATTCAGAAGATTGTTCTCGCCATATGTTGGAAACTATGTAGTCATTCTTTTAACACCACCTTTGCTTGGGCTCTATTAGTTTTTGGCATGCGGCTTAAACATCATAATGGTAGCCATAAAGCACTGACTGGCTTTGTAAATTTTCTTTTGGGTAAGTGCAGCACGTGGCGATGCTAAGCCAACAGGCCAGGAAGATCCCAGGTGTGATCCCCAGTCTGTGCTGATCTTGGTCATAGCACCTACAGGCATGGTGACAATTTGCCTCGATGTCCAAAGGCCAGATAGAAGGAAAATAAATCAGCCAAGGTTCCTGCTTCTGCTCGCACTGCAGTGACCCCATGCTGGAAAATATGCGTGCCTAAACATTGAATAAAGACAGGTTTAGGCTAGGCTGTGATCTCCCCCTCCCTGCCCTGGCCCCTTCCATATAAAACTACAAATGCTGGAAATCTGAAACAAAAACAGAGAATACTGCTAAACATCAAACGACATCAAACTCTGAAAAATATACTTTTTTTTTAAACCTGGCACTTTATCTTTTAGGTTGAATGTGCTGTTCATAACCCAGAATGCTGCAATGCATCTGATGCACCAAACTCATTCTCCATGGAACATGGATATCTGTGGGTAAGTCTGCTAAAGATAGGTGAGAATTGTTTAAACTGCACATTGAATTATTGGAAAATAGCATAATGTGTCCTCAATGTCCCAACTTGCAGAGCCATGCTGCAGAATTTTTAGGTAAAGCCTTATTTTTGTGAGGATTAATGAGAGCTCTAGCGACAAAATGCTTTATTTTTGTCCCGTCCCCCCCCCCCCCAATGAATGCTGAGAGGATCTCCGTGACCGTGTTATCCATTGTCCAACATTCATTTGGCTTTTTTCAAACACTACTTCAGTCTTTCAGCCAACTTGTAGAATTTAGATAAAAATGTCTGGTCTGGAAGCAGCTGCTTGTCATTGCAGCGATTGTATTTGAATGTAACTTCCACTGATTTGATTGTGGTTATTAACAATTGCTGTGGACTGTTGTGCTACTTATAAAATCATAGAATAGTACAGCATAGAAGGAGGCCATTCGGCCCATCGAGTCTGCGCCGGCTCTTTTGAAGAGCAATCCAGTTAGTCCCACTCCCCCGCTCTTTCCCCATATCCCTGCAATTTTTTCTCCTTCAAGTATTTACCCAATTCCCTTGTGAAGGCTACTATTGAATCTGTATCCACCGCCCAATCAGGCAATGCATTCCAAATCCCAACCAATTGTTGTGTTTAAAAAAAAGTTTTTCCTCATATCGCCTCTGGTTCTTTTGCCAATCACCTTAAATCTGTTCCCTCTTGTTATTGACCCTTCAGCCATTGGAAACAGTTTCTCTTTATTTACTCTGTCTGAACCCTTCTCTGCTCTATGCTGCTACTGCCCCTTTTTACCCCATGGGCTTCAATTTTACTAACAAGCCTAATATGTGATACTTTATCAAACGCCTTTTGAAAGTCTATATACACATCAACTACACTGCCCTCATCTACCCTCTCAGTTACCTCATCAAAAAACTCAATCAAGTTAGTTAAACACGATTTGCCCTTAATAAATCCGCACTGGCTCTCCTTTATTAGCCCATGCTTGTCCAAGTGACTGTTAATTTTGTCAGAGGCCAGTACCTCTGCAATTTCTACCCTTACTTCTTTCAGCAGCCTGGACTGGGTGACCTATTCACTTAAAGTACTGCCAGCCTTTCCTCTTTATCTATTTTTATCTCACCCAGTATCCCGGCAACCTCCCTGTTTACCACAGCTTTGGCAAAGTCCCCTTACTTGGTGAACACGACACAGAGTACTCCTTTAGGACCTCAGCCATGCCTTCTGCCTCCACCAATAGATCTCCATTTTGGTCCCTAATCTGCCCCACCGCTCCTCTGACAACCCTTTTACTGTTAACATGCCTGTAGAAGACCTTTGGATTCCCTTTTATGTTAGCCGCCAATCTATTCTCGTACTGCCTCTTCGGCCCTCTTACTTCCTTTTTCACTTCTCTAATTTTTATATTCAGCCTGATTCGCCCTTGTATTATCAACCTGACATCTGTCATACGCCCCCTTTTTCTGCTTCATCCTACTCTCCAACTACTTCATCATCCAGGGAGCTCTGGCTTTGGATGCCTTCCCATTCCCCCTTGTGGAAATGCACCTAGACTGTACCCAAACCATTTCCTCTTTAAAGGCCGCCCATTGCTGCATTACGTTTCTGCCTGCCAATCTTTGACTCCAATTTACACGGGACAGATCCCTCCTCAATTTGCTGAAATTCGCCACCCTCCAGTTGAGTATTTTTATTCTAGATTGCTCCTTGTTCTTCTCCATAACTAATCTAAACCTTATGATACTATGATCACTATTCCCAAGATGCTCCCCGACTCTGGCATTCTCCACTTGACCCACTTCTTTCCCCAGGACTAGATCCTGCCATGGCTCCTTCCTTGTTGGGTGGGAAACCTACTGATCAAGAAATTTCTTCTGAGCACACTTCAGGAATTCCTCCCCTTCTCTGCCCTTAACACACTCACTGCCCCATTCAATATCAGTGCAGTTAAAGTCTCCCATTATCTCGACTCTATAGTTCTTGGACCTCTCACCAGTTTCTTTGCAAATCTGCTCCTCTATTTCCTTCCCACGATTTGGTGGCCTATAAAATACACCAAGTAGCGTAATAGGTCCTTTATTGTTTCTTAACTCCAAACAAATGGATTCTGACTTTGACCCCTCAAGGACATTTTCTCTTTCTAGCACTGTAATATTTTCCTTAATTAAAACTGCTACCCCTCCTCTTTTTTTTTTCCCCCCTTCCCTATCTTTCCTGAATACCTTGTATCTAGGAATATTAAGCATCTAATCCTTCCCTTTTTTGAGCCAGGTCTCCGTTATCGCCACTATATCATATTCCCACGGGGCTATTTGCGCCTGCAGCTCACCAACCTTATTAACCGCACTTTGTGCATTTACACACATGCACTCCAAACCTAACTTAGACCTCTTTGTATTTTCTATGGTCCCACCTAATTCTGTATTATTTCTAACTCTAACTGTCTCTCCCAGTCCACTGCAGGCACCTTGGGGGGGAAACTTGGCTCGTGCCAATAACTTTGCCGGGACGCTACTTTTAGTGCCCTGAAAAAGTTAGCGCCGCCCCCCCCCCCCACACCCGAAATTCAATGGTAGCGCCCCAAGCAGGAGGCGGGGTGCTACTGGAAGCACTCCCCCTCTCTCTTGGGGCGCTCCCATTCAATATTGCGGCGCCACGTGCAACAGTGCCACGTACGCTGCGGTACTGCAGGCCTCCCTCCCCTGATTAAAGGGGAGGGGCCTCGCGCAGTGCGCACCGGCGCCCTGCTGGACCACCGGGGAGCGGGGTGCCGACAAAAGAGCCTGGCATTCGAGGAGTGCCGGGCTGACCGATCGCGGCCGGCACCCCGCAGCAGGTGGGGCAGGTGCTGGCAGGTGGCCCAGAAAAAAATGACCGCCTGGCACCTGCCCTTTAATTATCGCTGCCCCGGCCGCAAAAAAGCCACCCTGACTCTGTCGGACATGGCGTCCGGAGGTAGGTCAGGGGGCGCGAACCAAGTTTGCGGCCGGGGCGCTGTGCTGCGCACTGCAATGACTTCATCGCTGGAGGCGCAGCACCGCGGGGCGCTACCAGTTATCGTCGCCGCTAACTTCGCGCTGAATTTCACGGGAGGCGTTAGCGGTGCCGCGCCCGGGCGCTAGTTGCTTTGCGCTAACGGGAGGCACAAAGCAACCGAATTTTTCCCCCCTTTCTACTTTTGAATACGACATCTTGGTACCCAGCCCACTGCCGAATTAGTTTAACCCCCCCGACCAAAGCACTAGGAAACCTGCCCGCAAGAATATTTACCCCAGCTCTGTTCCGGTGCAACCCGTCCATCTTGAACAAGTTCCTCCTGCCACAGAACTGGTCTCAATGCCCCAGGAATCTGAAGCCTTACCTCCTGCACCATGTCTCTAGCCACGCATTAACCTGCTCTAGCCTCCTGTGTCTACTCTCACTAGCGCATTGCACTAGGAGTAATCCAGAGATTACTACCTTTTGAGGTTCTGCTTTTTAACTTCCTCACTAGCTTCTTAAACTCTGACTGCAGGATCTGAACCCTCTTCCTCCCTATATTGTTGGTTCCGACATGGACCATAATCTGGCTCTTCCCCTTCCCCCGCAAATGTTCTTTGGTTACAAACAATGTTGAATTATAACAATTCATTCTTTTAAGCAGTTTACTGTGTCGAGTTCTAGCCCCTTCACATGATGGGTAATCTAGAATCCCTGGAAAAGGTTCTGAGGAAGACCACTAGATTTTTTTTTTAACCTAATTTCAAGGCCCTTAATTACCAAGATAAACTTAGGGAGCTGGGGCATTTTACTATAGGAAGGTGTAGACTTCGAGGAGATTTGATTGAGTTATTTAAAATAATTAAAGGATTATATCCAGTCCATGTGGATAGATTATTCAAATTAGATAGATTAGGGAGGACCAGGGGACATGAGTATATCTTATGTAAGCACAGAACTAAGTTAGATGTCAGGAGAAACTTTGTTTCACCGAAAGTTGTCAACCTATGGAATAAGTTGCCGGCTCGTGCAGTGAATGCAGATTTGCCGGAGTTATTTAAAAAGGAGCTGGACAAATTCCTAAGCGTGGCTGACATCACTAAGGTGGGTGGGTTCTGGGGATGTGTTTCACAGTCAATCTGGCCTCCTGGAACTTGTTTGATCGACTTCAGATATTGGACAGGACTTTTCCAGAGTTTTTTGCCTAAGATTTGTTTGGTTTCTCCGAGGAGATTGCATGGCTGGGCGGGGCGGGGCGGGGCAGATGGAGCTCGCTGTATTCAGAAGTTACACCATGACGGTATAGAATAGCACGACTGACCAGCTGAGCTTTTCCTGTCCTTTGTTTTCATATGTTTGCATGTCAGAATAAGTAACAGTATCTGTCTTGCTTGGGGCCTTCAGCAGCTCTGTCCCTTATCTGACGTGCTCTCCCTTATACAGGTTGAGCGTCCTGAATCCGGCAACCTCGGGACCGAGGCCGAGCCGGTTTTCGTGGTTTTTCCGGACTTCGGAATGTGTTCCTGATGTCCGAAGTCCGGGAATATCGCAACCTGGGCTCGGGCGTTTCCGGACTTCGGACATCAGAAACACGTTCCGAGTCCGGAAATGCCTGGGCCCAGGTTGCGGTTTGACAGGGTGTCCCGATTCCGGAACATTTTTACAGATTCCGGACGACCCTGCCACCAATCGTCCCGGATTCCGGAACTCCGGATTTTGGACGCTCAACCTGTATTACAAAATGGGTATCACTCGAAAGCCAGCATAAACTTAACTTGATCTTTGATTCAACACTGGTGAAGTAATAGCTTGGTAGTTGTGTCCTTGTGGTACACGTTTTTCAAAAAATTTTCTTGCTAATTACAAAGAAAGGCTCAAGCCCTGTCTGAGTGAAGATCATCCTCTGGTTATCGTGACATTGACCGTATCCCAAGCACCATCTCCCACATCAGCTCTGAGCCACTGCCAACTTATTACAAGAGCTGCAGTGGACTCGTGCCCACTGGGAACTGGAATGAGTTTGCACAAACCTATTTCAGCTGGAACTCTTACGGGCTGCGACAGAGGTGATTTTCATAACACTGCAGAAAGTCAATCGAAAACTGCACCCCTGGGCTGAATTTTAGCCCAAGTCTTGCAGATAAAAGAACAATTTGAACCCCTCCCCCTCATCTTTTAAACCTCAATTAGTAGCTTTGCAAAATATTGTACTGCATAATAATCTGAACGAGCTCCATTGCAGCATGACCATTTTCACAGCTGTTAGGAATAAAATTATGATGCAGAAACATGGATTTGTTTAGTGATCAGCTCTTGTTACAAATTCTCTTTGATTTTGCTGGTGAATTTTAATATTTTGCCATATATTGTACAAGCATGCAGGGTTTTCAGATGTTTTTTAATATTCAAAAATGCAGGTAAAACTATAGATGATAAAGGCACTCCATTACAAATTACTTTCCTTTCTTTGTAATTTTATTTTATACGAGGAGACTGGAAATTACATCAATCTGATGAGACCGATCATTACAGATAACACTGAACAACTTAAAACTAAAAATTGTTGAATATTTCAAAAAGCGCTTGAATATCAGAAAATATGGTAAACAGATTGTTCAGCTTTCTGCCATCTGAACTGTCTTAGGATCAGTAATACTAAAGAACATAAGAAATAGGAGCAGGAATAGGCCACTTGGCCCCTCGAGCCTGCTCCGCCATTCAATAAGATCATGGCTGATCTTGGGCTCAAAGCCACTTCCCTACCCGCTCCCCATAACCCTTCACTCCCTTATCTTGCAAAAATCTGTCTATCGCCACCTTAAATGTATTTAATGACCCAGCCTCCACGGCTCTCTGGGGCAGAGAATTCCACAGATTTACGACCCTCTGAGACGAAATTCCTCCTCATCTCAGTTCTAAAAGGGCGACCCTTTATTCTGAAACTATGCCCCCGAGTTCTAGATTTCCCCACAAGGGGAAACATCCTCTCTGCATCTACCTTGTCGAGCCCCCTCAGTATCTTATGTTTCAATAAGATCACCTCTCATTCTTCTAAATTCCAGTGAGTATTGGCCCAACCTGCTCAACCTTTCTTCATAAGTCAACTCCCTCATCTCTGGAATTAACCTAGTGAATCGTCTCTGAACTGCCTCCAATGCAAGTATATCCCTCCTTAAATAAGGAGACCAGAACTGTACGCAGTACTCAAGGTGTGGTCTCACCAATACCCTGTACAGTTGTAGCAGGACTTCCCTGCTTTTATACTCCAACCCCCTTGAAATAAATACTGTCTTGTTCCTGACTTTCTTTATTCCTATTGGATAATTTATCGAGTTTTAGTTGTGTTATTTTGTATAGTCTTTCCATTGACCTTCTGAAATTTTTTTTTGTAATAACTTGTAAGTAACGCATTAGGTTATGAAGATACTCAAATTTGCAAATGACTTATTCTCCTGTTTGAATGAGCAGATTGGAAGTTGCACCAATCAAATGGGACAGATCACCATAGTCACACTTCATAACTCCAATCCAAAAGTTATCGAATGCTTCAATGTCGAGTCTCGTATACTGGCCATGGCGTATGTCCCAGATGAAGACAGACCAGAAGAATCTGATGTCTTTTCTGACTCTGAAGCTACAACTACAAAGGCCACTGAAACCCCAACCATCTGTCTTGGCATGGAGGAAGGGAGGTGAGATATGCAAAGGCAATAAGAAAGAATTGCCAGTAATTAAATATAAAATCAATCAAATATATAATATGCAGGATACACTGGGCTCCCGCAGGTGATTTTTTTTTCAGTAAACTTATCAAACTGAATGTAAATCAACAAAATTGTGAATTCCTTATGACAGCAGATTCACCCACAAGCAGCGCAACCTCGAAGGAATATCAATGTGGTTTCTGCTTTAAAAAGATAGGAAAATACTCTAGTAATTCAGTAGCCTGTAGATATTTAAAACCAAAGTTATTAATTAATATTGCCATTTACCCACATTTTCTAATAAAAATACTGCCAAATTTTACTGGCCTGTCATTTACTGAGGTGAAAGGGGAGGAAGGAATGCCTCATATTGATGCATACTAATCCAGTACTGTCAATTTAAAAATAAAAGTTCCTCAGGGTGGCGCAACATCCTTGTGCCAATGTGCTAGAGGGGCAAGTTCTAACCCTTAAGCTGCTGAGGGACTATTCTCAGCTGGGAAGTGCTGTGTTCAGTGCATCTTCTAACTGGGAGATGGATCAATCAGAAGAATTGTCCCTGGGCTACTGTTCCACGCCTTCCAGTAGCTGTTTCACTGAAGCATTGGCAGATGTCCAGGAGCAGGTTAGCCTCCCTGTTGTTTTGACTGCATGACCTGTGGAAATCTGGGGGATGAGATGCTGGAGAAAATGGCTGAAATCTCTGCTGCACAGCAGCAGAATAACCCTGTGTGTTGAAATTTTAACAATAGTCCATCATCTTCTGGTCCTAAAGAGGTGTAATCACAGATTGGTGTAGATAATATCTTGTCCCAGCCTTTTTGCTGTTGTGTTAAAGTCCTGTAGTCATGTGCCCCTAGACAAGATTAAAATATTCTCAGCCAAAGTAACCCGAGAAATCCAAACTATGGTACAAAAGGCTTTTGTACAAACAGTCCTTGAACACTGCAGCCTTGTTTTGTCTAGATCCTTCCTGTCTCATCTGAAGCTCTTTGACATAGTTCAGTGTAAATATGTGAGACTCCTAGATATCTTTTAATGTTAGGGAGATATATGCACTTTCTCATAGTGGCAGAATTTCTAACCAAGTACTTTTTCCTTTCTGTTCAAGTACTTTTTTGTTTAAGCCCCTCTCTCACATTTTGCAGCATTAAGTTTTCATGTAGCACTGGGTTTTTATTTTAAATAAATATTGAGTTTTTATCTTGTGTTGTGAGCTATTGGAAAATTATAATGTAATACAGGATTTTGTAGAGTTACGGCATTTATACAGATTGTGTGACACTATTGCACATGGTTTGTGCACAAATGTTAATTGTTATTACCAGGAATAATACTTATTAAAGTTTTAGTCCATAGACTTTATTCTAAGTATATGTATCTCAAAATATGTATTACAAAACTGCAGTGTAATATACACAATATAAATCTTGCATCTAGTGAGCTGTCGCACTTCAAACATGTCACACTTGCATAATTGGCTCAAACATCAGTCATAAAACAGCAACAAATTACAACTGAACAAATAGTGAATCTACCAGTTAACACATAGCATCTTGGAAAAAAATGTAATAAAAGTGGAGAAAGAAAGCCCCTGTAATGGCTGTAATCTTCTGAGCTTGGTATCCTGGCTTTCCTGAAGGGGAAGTGTTATGGATTTACAAGCAGAGACAAAATTCCCATCAGCAACAGCGATTAGCCTCAAATTGACGTCAGGATTTTGCTATTTACAGCATTTGGCCTTGAAGGCACAGGCACAGGCCATTGAAACATAGTTCCACTTTAGCGCCAGACCACTTTTCTCCAGTGTTGTTACTTCACGCCTGTTAGAAAAGGGCCCATCAGGTTGTAAATATTCCCCTTACGTTATTATATAATACCACTGCACATTTCATGGTAGAACACTGTATCCTCTGACTTACTGTGAACAACCCCACAGGTGATATTGCCAGTGATCAGTTGTGTATGGCATATTGGATAGCAGCATTTTAAAGATGCATTACCTCATAGTGAAATTCAGCTGATTTCTTACTCAATTGTAGCCACTAGTCAAACTGTCAGCAAACGCATTGTGCACCAAAAGTTACCTGGCCTTTTAATTGGCAAATCATTCTTCCCACCCCACCCAGCGCCCTCCACCCAAAAAAAATACTTCGCATTTTACTCGCAATAACATATGCTGACCTTCAGCTGCAGCATTCCACATCGCTTCAGTTTTGTGTGTGTTTCTTCCCTTTCAAGGCAAGACAATGGCATTTGAAATATGATTTTTAAAACTTTTGAATTCTTGATGTACTATACCACAGCGTGACTGGCAATTCACTCTTCGTAAAGTTGTCCCCGGTGTCGTGGCCAATACTTATGCCGCAACATCTAAAAACAGATTATCTGGTCATTATCGCATTGCTGTTTGTGGGAGCTTGCTGTGTGCAAATCGGCTACTGCATTTCCTGCATTACAACAGTGACTACACTCCAAAAGTACTTCATTGGCTATAAATTGCTTTGGGACGTCCTGAAGTTGTGATAGTCGCTACGTCAATGCAAGTCTTTCCTTCCTTCGTTCGTTCTTTTCCTCCTTTCCCCTCTGCCAGTGCCCTCTGTAAGTCATCATTAGAAGGTGCATGAGAATGAATATGGGGGTGGGGGATGGGGGGGCGTCACTCCTCCCCCACCACACTGCCCATTCTCTCCAACGCACTTCCCTCTTTTCCCTCCAAACTCACTTCCCTTCCCTGGTGAAGTGGCAGGCTTTCATTCTTTGCCTGCCTCTGATAGCATACAGCATGATTGACATTGTGATTGACGTACTGCATGGGGAATTACAGGCAAACCGCAGCCTCATCACTGCCTGACACACAACAGCACAGCTCCAGCGTGCTACATCATTGATAATCGATCTTGTAAATACAAACACATGTTCTGTATTCAAGGCAGATACTTCCTTGTGCAGCTTGAAAATTCTCCATTTCCGTCGACAAATGTTCAGATAAAATTAGAGAACTGCATTCAAATGTAAAACTTTCTGATACATATACAGGGGAAAAAGTAAAGTTGTTTCAAAAATGATTTTGCTTTGACAGACACATTGCTGTGATTCTTGGGCGGTGGGGGGCTGACTGTAAAAAGGGGCACACCTGTGTGATTTTAGCAAAGGGCACAGCATGTCAAAGGAAACCGATGTAGACAGAATGGGGTAGATCGTGGCACTGTGCGATAGTGTAAAACGGGGATAGTGAGTCGGCAGCCCGTTTTACATCTCTCCTGATTTTTATTTCCATTGATTTCAATGCAAATACAAGCTGCCGATTCACTATCACCCATTTTACACTATCGCACAAAGGCAAGATCTGCCCACCGAGTAACGCTGCAGTCAAACATTTCATTAGATGCCCATATTTTTATAGCATGAGATGCAATGGACGGGATATATCACTGATGTGAAGCTTCTTTCTCTGTCCTACTGCAGCATTTCAGTGTACAAGAGCAATCAAGCTTCAAAGAAAGTGCGACTGCAGCATTTCTTTGCTCCAGATAAATCAACAGTGATGAGCCTGGGGTACAAGTGTCGCTGCCTGTATGCTGGACTTGTCAATGGAAATATCTCTATCTATACGAAGGCAGAAGGTGGGTAAACTCCATCTATTTGTTATGAACCGCTCTCCGGTTTTATCTGCCACATTTTCTCGAATCTTTGTTACATAAACGTAAGCTTCTCTTCCTGTTTCATTTTCCCTCCTCAATAACATGCTTCATAAAACATATGTGAGAGACATCTCTTCACTTCACCTGACGAAGGAGCAGCGCTCCGAAAGCTTGTGATTTCAAATAAAACTGTTGGACTATAACCTGGTGTTGTGCGACTTCTCACATATGTCCCACCCCAGTCCAACACCGGCATCTCCACATCATTCATAAAACATGGAAGTGTGGCAGGACAATGAATACTAGATCTACCCTTTGACCTTTTCATCATTCATCTAGGCTTATTTTTAAAAGACACTGGCGGAATTAAAATATTCATGTGGGTTTAAATGAAGTAGTTTTTTGACTAACCATAGGATCATAGATCAGAGAACTCGCCAAGGGTTCTTCGACAGCACCTCCCAAACCAGCGACCTCTACCACCTAGAAGGACAAGGGCAGCAGGTGCTTGGGAACACCACCACCTCCAGGTCACGCACCATCCTGATTTGAAAATATGTCGCTGTTCCTTCATCGTCGCTGGGTCAAAATCCTGGAACTCCCTCCCTAACAGCACTGTGGGAGTACCTTCACCACACGGACTGCAGCGGTTTAAGAAGGTGGCTCACCGCCACCTTCTCAGGGCAATTAAGGATGGGCCTTAAATGCTGGCCTTGCCAGTGACGCCCACATCCCAGGAACGAATAATAAAAAAAGAATAGTACAGGAAACTCTCTTTTAACCGGCACCCAAATAACCGGAAATCTCTCTTAACCGGCAAAATTCTTGAGTAGGTAACCGGGGTTTTCCTTCATCTCTCCTTTAAAAATAACTTTTTAAAAAACCCCAAGGCGTTTGCCTTGTATCGGAGCATGTAGATTGGGAGGGGAATGTGCAGCCCGGGTAGGCAGCGGACACGACAGTCAGCTGGCGGTCCCCGGGGAGACGGAGCTCCGAATGCAGGCGCATGTCAGTGTGTACGGGGCTCTCGTACGTTGGGAGATATAACTCTCCATTATCTGGACTTTTTGATTAACCGGCACCACGCCGGTCCCGTCGGTGCCGGTTAATAAAGAGCTTTCTGTACAGCACAAAAGGAGGCCATCGAGTCAGCGCCAGCTCTTTCGAAGAGCAATCCAGTTAGTCCCACTCCCCCGCTCTTTCCCCATATCCCTGCAATTTTTTCTCCTTCAAGTATTTATCCAATTCCCTTTGAAGGCTACTATTTAATTCAGCTATATAAACTCTCTGGAGTTCTTTGTTGTTAAATGTCTGTATCTATACTGAATCAAGTAGTGCCCACGGTTGACAGAACTGGCATGTTTAGTCCTCAGAAATAAAAGAAACTGTATTCCTCCAAGGTTTAAGCTGTACCTACACAGAGCCCCAAAAAGAATATACTTTTTATTTAATAAGCGTTGCTGACATTTCACATACTCTAAGTTGACATTGTTGATCATTCACTTGTTTTAAAAGCTGCTGAAAACATTAGCTGAAGTTAGATTTTATTTTATTTTTCAATGTTAAATCCATATCCATGGCTCAGCCACCTCACAGAGCGATGTGGAAGCGAAAGCTTTTGCTGAAGAAATACATTGGCTCACCATAATGTGCTTTGTTAATGATGATTAAAGCAGTTACAGTAAATATTGCATTGCAGATTCATTTGACCAGTTTGGTTACAAACCAGGCAGACTTTTCTTGGCTCTTTCTACTTTATTTTTAACATAGAAACATAGAAACATAGAATCTAGGAGCAGGAGTAGGCCATTCGGCCCGTCGAGCCTGCTCCACCATTCAATACGATCATGGCTGATCATCCAAATCCAATACCCTGTCCCTGCTTTAATCCCCACAGTACACATATCCCACCCTACCCCCGTAACCCCACGTATTTAATTCCCCCTAACATATCCCATCCTATCCCCATAACCCCACATATTTAATCCCCCCCTAACACTAAGGGTCAATTTATCATAGCCAAATCAACCTAACCCGCACATTTTTGGACTGTGGGAGGAAACCGGAGCACCCGGAGGAAACCCACGCAGACACGGGGAGAATGTGCAAACTCCACACAGACAGTCACCCGAGGTCAGATTCGAACCCGGGTCCCTGGCGCTGTGAGGCACCAGTGCTAACCACTATGCCACCGTGAAACAAAATGCTTCAGTGTGATGGGGCCGATTTTTCTCCACTTATGACCCAGTTTCCAGAGCATTAGGGTGAGGAGACCACGTCGGTACTCCCCCACCTCCTTTCCCCCCGCAATTATGCAGCAGATAGTGGAGACCACTTGGATGCTACTTCGGCCAGCAAGCCACAGAATAAAGAACACCTGGAATTTGTACTGCTGTAGGTCCTGAGGCCTAGAGCAGTACATAACTTCTTTTCCCCAGTTGGAGTAAGCACCAATTCCCAGGCAGCAGTCCCACTCACTCAACATCTTTCAAATAAATGAATCTGGAAATACAGCGGAGTTCAAGTCAGGGCTTGCATTAAACGTAACACCTCTTACACTGGGGGAAGGGGAGGGGGAAGGAGCGAAACCACAGTATCGTCAAAACATACAGCACATAGAGGCCCATTCAGCCTGTCGTGCCTGTGCTGGCTCATTGGAAGAGCTGTCCAATTAGTCCCATAGCCCTGCAATTGTTTCCTTCTCAAGTATTTATCCAATTCCCTTTTGAAAGTTACGATTGAATCTGATTCTACCACCCTTGCAGGCAGTGCAATCCAGATCATCACAACAGTAATAACCAGGGTCCATTTCCTGGCCACCAATTTCACAAAATCAGGAAAAACCTTCAAAGTAAATTCTGAAACTAAGCGACTAACCGCTTCCTTCTAACTTTTTTGAAAAAATTGAGGGCCCATATTAAAGAAATACTCTCAGATAAAGTTTTCCAGAGCCTTATCCCCTAGTATATATCCTAAAATAGCTTCTCCAGGGGGTGGGGGGGAGGGGAAGGATTTTAAAGTTTTACTTGGTAATGAATGTCCTCTTGATCCTTTATGCTGGTTTGAAGGTTAGCGACTGAAGCTTGACATTTCAGTATTCGGCTATGCCCTTCTATAACTCCCTCTGTCCCTCCCCACTTGCACTGCTAAATGCTCTGCTGCTGAGGGGTGAAGCTGCCTAATAATACTAATTAGTCACGAATTATGGGCAGTCTTGTGCTAAGACTGCTAATTACGGAAGACGACATTGAAACTGCCTAAACTAATTTTCCTTGCTGCAATCATGGTGAGCAAACTATGGCCCCACGAGGATCGGCTGAACCAGTTAATATGTATGGAAGGAAATTTCCATTCAGCCAAGTGTCTGCACTTTCAGTTCTATGGTTACTGCTATTTAAGCATGAGTTTCAAAGTCCCAGCCTTTAACAGTAGTGTTATATCACAGTTACTGGTCTCAGTCAGGCATCAGCGGAGTGTAATGCACAGCTGCCGGAACAGAGTTACACTGCTGGCTGCGTGTTGTACTCTTTTTTTTTTTTTTCCCCCCCATGACAAAGGAGCTCTGCGCTTGCTAGCTCGTCGGCCAGTCATCTTAATATTAGGGGAGAACAGACAGGGAGCATCAGTTCTTTCTTAACATTAATATTTAAAACCTGAAACGTTCCCAGGCAATGTGTTGGACCACCTGGGAACTTTTTAAACTTGGCTTCACACCACGCTGGAGTTAAACTATTCCTGGATGTGCTCTTGCGTTTCTTGGCTTCAGTGCTCTCGAGAGTTGTATTGTCAACCTGACTCCCAAGTTACATGACCATCTTGGCCAAAATCTCTGTGTCAATATGGAAGCAGTGGTGTACTGGTAGGTTTAATTCTACCAAAGTGCCACGTGATCTCCAATGTAAAGAGAGATAGTTACATCCTTAACTAATGTCTTACTGGCCTCTTTCTGGCCCTGTAATTTTATGCTTTTAAACTACTGATCGATGGCAACTGGGAGAAGGACATTCTGTGCAAAATTCCCTCTTTGGTGACAGTGACCTCAAAGTCTGTGCTTCCAACAACTGTTTATTCTGCTCATTGTTACTTGAAAGGAAATTCTTCACAAAATTTCTGCCCCCAGGCTTCCGTTGTGCAGCAATTTGAAAGCATTACACGTATTAACCAGAACTGAGACACGCCAAGTTTCTCTATAAAATGTAATAACATTTAGGATTACCACACACAGAGAATCCTGAAAACAACCATGACAAAAGCCTAATCAAGCACTTGATGAATAATCTAGCTTATTCAGTGACCTCCAAAATAATATCAGGGTACAGTAGCATAGTGGTTATGTTACTGGACTAGTAATTCAGAGGCCTGGACTAATGATCTGGAGACGTGAGTTCAAATCCTACCACGGCTGGGAAATTTAAATTCAGTTAAATCTGGAATTAAAAAGCTAGTGTCAGTAATGACCATGAAACTATCGGATTGTTGGAAAAACCCATCTAGTTCACTAATGTCCTTTAGGGAAGGAAATCTGCCGTCCTTACCCGGTCTGGCCTATATGTGACTCCAGACCCACAGCAATGTGGTTGATGCTTAACTGCTCTCTGAAATGCTGGGCTTGTCAGCGATGCCCACATCTCGGGAACGAATATTTGCTGGTAGAGTGAATTTGATTGTCTGCAGAAAACGATTTGCTAGGACAATTTAATACTGCAGACAGTGGTTTAAAGATACTGTAGTAATTTTAATAATTCACTATTAAGTTTATTGCGAAATTCCATTTTGCAAGCCTGGACTGGAAGTCTATTAAGCATCTGCTATATTTGATGTTTAATAGATGGGGCGTTTACTGGGTAACTTGACCTGGAGGAAGCACTCCTGCTCCTTCTGGCCAACAGGCAGTGCTGTAAAGGCACTCACCTCATGGATTCAGCCCCTTCTCGCCTGCTTTCAGCTGCCGAGTTTCCCGAGGCCTGGGAAACCCTAAATATAGAATGACTGTTAAAATGAAGGTAGGCAGCCTCATTATAATATTTAAATGACCAACCGCCTCCCGCGAGCAGATTGGTCGCCCGCCCCTCGTCCTGCCTCAATTAAAACCGGAAGTGGGCAGGTTCAGTTCCTGTTTCAGATTTTTTGCATTGTAACCTTTGACATAACTCCCAAAAACGGGTGGATTGGGGGTCAGTGTGTGTGTTGAAGCAGAGTGTGGGTTATGAATTGGTTAGCCACTGAAAACAGGCGCAGGCATTGCGATTAACCCACGCCCGTTGAGTGGAATGCAGACAGCATGCCAACTTTGTGCTGCCTGCTCATTATAATGATTTCTGCAATGTTAAGGAGCATGGAGGAGTCCGGCACCAACTGCTCTCAGGGCTTTGCATAGAGCTTGGAGCTCATATTTTCCAGCATGGAACAGGTGGCCACCTCCATCAACACACTTGTGGAACCAACCGTGATGCAGCGCCTGATGGCCAATGTCTCCGCTTCCACTGCAGCACAAACAGCAGCCACCCAACGCCTGAGTGTTGCAGTAGAATCTCAGACTGCTGCCATCATGGCTCTGGATTACAGTGTTCAAAGGGGCCTGCAGGGTGTCACAGCAGGCCAGCAATCTGTTCTCCCAACAGATTACTAGGATTGCTGAGGCACCGCCCCGGGACAGTGACAGTGGCTCCATGGAGCACGAACGGGCTGTCCTCTCTCTCCGGATGACAGCATTCCTGCTCCCACCCCTGCCACTCCACCAGTGCCCTTGCTGTTGCCTGTCAGCCAGCCAGCCCCGACTGCTGCCACCCCTGCTGAGATGATTCAGTCTGAAGCCGGACCTTCTAGTCCCAGAGCTGCTCGAGGTCATCCTCCAAGGTCATCTGCAGTCTCCTCCACTGAATGTCAGCAGCCTTCCACCAGCCATGCTGCAGAAATTGGAGTGGCACTTTGTAGAAGCACTAGGACAGGCAAAGGCACACAGAACAGGCACTAAGGGAATGCACAAGGGTGATTAGTTTATTTTTGCATGCAATATGGCATGATTTAATTTATAAATCTGGATTGGAATGTGTATTTTGTGGTGGCTTTTATTTTTTCATTGCGTCCAAGAGGACGATGTGATGGTCAGTGACAGAGGGAAGGTAAGGAGTCTGCGACTGTTGGTGAATGGGGAATTGGGGTTGAGGTTACTGGTATCACTGTTGAATTAGTTGTTCACGTGCAGAAAGGGCCTCTCGAGGTTGCAGCCTCCCTTCCGCCTCCTCCTCCTCCTCCTCCCGCCCCCTCCTCGTGTCAGTTTGGTTCAGCTTTTGTCCCTGAGGAAGGAGGTTGTGGGTTCAAGCCATGCTCTAGGACTTGAGTACATAATCTGGACAGACACTCCAGTGCAATACTAAGGTATTGTTGTGTTCGGTAGCGCTCACATTCTGCATTTAACATGGCATCCTGCAAAATGCACATTGAGACTGCCTAGTATTTGCCAAGGAACAAGAGAAACCTCATTTGACTCATCCAACCAAACACTTGAATTTCAAGCTTCTGAAAGCCGCATTCTGAGAAGAGTAGCTTAACCCCCTGTGGACTGTTCCCAGTTCCCTCATATAAAAATTATACTCTTTGTTGTTTTTCCTGTATTCCTTTTGCTTCTGTGAATCATTTTCTATTGTAAGTTAGTTTGGCTAGTGCTAGTGGTTTTGTGTTGTATGGGGGAGATTTTGCTGGGTCGATGCCCAGGCAATGCAATTAATGGAAGATCAGGTCCACGCTATAAAGAAACATACCCAGTTTTCCTCTAAGTGGATGGAGAGGAAATCGGGCAGGCTTCTCAACAGTCGTGTGCTCCAGCCTGCCTGCTTATCTGATCTTTGCTGTGCCCAAGGGATCCCAAGTGCAGGCCCAGGAAAATTGCCCCTGCAATTGTTTCTGCTTTCTGACACGGTCTACATGTTCTCCTGTAAGCAGTCTACCTTGATGAGGGCTAACTGTTTGATCTAACTCAGTGTAGCAGAGAATACAAGACACCGGTTTCAGTTCCTAGGAGACTGGGTCTGCTTACAGGAACAGTAAACGTGCCATTTATACATGAAACAGATATTGAATAAAGCCTAAATTGTAACAATCCCATTCGTCTTAAATGCAACTGAAATATCTGGTGGACAGACTACGAGAATACATTTCTAACCAGCTGAACAGTTACCTCTAGTCACACTTACTGTAAGCATATCTGTATAAACTGAGGATGATGCACACCATCTCAATAATGAGTCCCACACCATTACTTCGTATACCAGATTTGTTATCCCATTTTGCCTGTGGTTTCATTGTTGCTTGAGCAGAATGGCAGTCGATGGGGTGATGATGTAGCTATTTCTTACTGGGCTGCAAAATTTCTTTTCGGTTAGTTCCCGTGAATTAGTGTAATCTCAACTGTAGTTCATCTGTGGAACATGCCAGATGGTTGGTTTTTTTTCCAATGCAGCCACATAGAATAGATGTGAGCTGCTAAAAATGCCCTCGCAATAACAGTGTTTTAGTAAATGAGTAATAAGCGGTGTATCACGATTACGCCCCCTTTTTAAAAAAAAATCAAAACTGTTAAAACTAAGATTAATATTAGCCTCTTTCCGCTTTGCTATATTGACTTTTTTCTTTTCCAAGTATTTTTGTTAACAGTAAAGCCCTGATTTTAACTTGGGCATTTTCGGGGCAAGCAGGGTGTGGTGCACGAGGGAATCCCCCAAGCACTCCTCGGCGTGAGGCCTGGCCCATTTTAACTCCTGGGCCTCATTCACATACCTCCGCACTGTCTCCGGCAGGATCGATGTAAGGCTTAACAGGAGCAGGAAATCCAACAGGAGGTTGACGACACCTGGGAACAATCCCCAGCAAAGTAAGTGAGGAGGGAAAGGTCTAGGCCGATCGTAGCCTGAGCTTGGTGGGAGGGATACCCAGGGGGGGGGGGGGGGGGGGGAGAGAGAAGGCCCAAAGTTTCCTTCTTGAGCTAGGAGAAGCAGGTTCAGCGCTGTGCGGTCCTGCCAATCCTGGGAGTTAAAATCGTGTTGCAGCGCCAATGACGTCATCATGACCGTGCCATTTTAATTAGGCCCCCGTCTGCCTGGGGTGGGCTGCCTCTATGCTGCCATAATTCTGACAGTCAAAATGGCCCCCACCCCGGCACTTTAGCTACCTGCCTGCCCCATTTGTTAAAATCGGGGGCTTAAGTCTCATGACTGGCTCAGAAAGGTTATTCAGCTCAATATTCTGCGCAAAATCAATGCACATTCTGCGTCATTCTTAAACTTGTGACTACCTAAGCTAATAAAAATTCAGCTCCTTGTCTGTCTTGGCACTCTAGCAAGTCAGAGTCCCAAATATGCCATCTGCACTCACTGTTCAGACAAAAGTAGTTCGGCACAGGAGGAAGGTGAGCCAGCAGTTATTAATTCTGCTTACTTCTGATGTGAATTCTACATCTAATGGCTTAGCATTTGGTATCCTTTATTTACAGATAATTTGTTTTCTCTTTTGTATTTCTCCTCTCCAATTCTTCTGATGTTCTCCGCTTATCTCTTCTCCCCTGAAGGCAGTGACTCATCCTGTGTTATGGTTCCATGGATACACATGGCCCTCCATTAACGCACCCACATATGAGACTGCATAATATGTGGTGTTAAGTGGGTTTGACTGTTAAGAACCATTATAGCTAATCCTGATTCTGTCTGCACTCAACATCAGCTTGCATGTGCTAATAGTAGGAGTCATTGGATTGGGCTCATGAGTGGGTGCAACTTCTCCCCAACTTCCAAGCCCTTGGATGCTGACATTGCCAGGCGTAGTCAGGTTTCTGTCGTCCACTTTGCTGTACGCTAGTCCTTATTCTGGTCCTCATCCCTTGTGTGTTTGTAGGAAAATCTATGGATTATGGAACAGGAACAGTCTGTTTAGATGCGGAGATGTTTTCTTTGAGCGGTGGAACTTGTACTATTTTTGTGAACTTTTTTCTTCTCATCTCAAATCTTAGCCCATCCAACCTTATCCAGCATTCTCGACCTTTTGCTTTAGCTGCCAGTCTGATGCTGCCCCATGACAACTCCAGTCACCTGTCTGGCACTCCCAGGGGGAAAAATTCGGTTGATTAGCTCCCTAAGAGGGCGCTAACTGGGCGCAAAGCAACTAGCGCCCGGGTGCGACGATGTTTGCGCCGCTCTCGAAATTGACCAGACATTTTGCGGTAGCGCTAAACACTACCGCCACGATCTCCTGCGCCTGCAGATCGTGACGCCAGTCGAGCATGTAACGTCCCGCACCGGATATTGAGTGGCGCCCCCTGCCTTTCTGCCTGCCGCTAGCAACGACAGGTAGAGGGGAACGTTTTGCAGTCGGGAAGGGATTGGGGCAGCGCTATTTAAAGGCGGCCGCTTCCTGCCTTTTTTTGTCGCCGACATTTTTGCACCACGCATTCTGAGAGAGAGAGAGAGACTTCTGGAGAGATTCAACGCTGTGAAGGAGTTTTGGGTACTGAGCAGCACTTTGCAGGTTCATTTTGATTTGACCTTCCTTGCATCGATTTAGAAGAGACTTTGGGGGCTGCACTCTGAGCTCTTTCCCTGTGCCTCTCCATTGTTCTTTCCAGCAGAATTGATGTACAGGTCTCTCCAGGCCGAGATTCAAGGCTGCAATGAGCAGGGTGTGGCTGGAGAGCAAGATCAACCCTCCTTTTTAAGAACTGGCCGGCGCCAGTGTGTCTGTGTTCCATTGCTAACTGACATCACCTGAGCTTCACCAGCGCTCTGAAGTAGCGCCTCGCTCCTCGGCATTAGCGCCTGATTTAGCGATCCAATCACCTCCAAACGGGGCAACACCAAATTTCTCCCCCCAAGTCTCTGATTTGCACTCTTGTCAGTTTCATCACTTCCTCTGATACAGGTCTTGGTACCATCTGAAAGAGTGTCCTTGGTTCTAAGATGGCAGCAAATGGACCTGGTTATGAATCTGCCCACTGACATCATGATCTTGTGGGAGAATGTTTGCTCTCATCGGCCCGTCAATCTTTGAAAGGAGACATTTCTTGGCATCTTTCTTGCATTTGCCGTCGGAGACTGGATCATACACAAACTTCAGATGGAGGGAGCTTGTTTTGGTAAATTATTGGCTGGCAGAAGCAAATTTAGTTCTCAAAACTTTAGGCATACAGCACCGATCGGCCCATCTTGACCTGCCTCTGTTACAGAGTGGATCTCCTGACTTAGTCCTGACAAATGTATTTGCCACAGTCCCCTTCACAGTTTCCAATTGATGGAATTGCTCTTGAAAGGACCATCTGAGAGTAACAAAAGTTCCAGTTTGAGTGGTTTCTTCATTATTAGCATTATCTGCCTTGAAGTAATTTATCCCCTGGTGCCAGGGGCATACCTGTATTGGCATATTGGGATTCTTCTCCAAGGTCTCTAAGGATCCATATTGCTGGTGTTTTTGTCTGTTGGAGACAGCATGAGGAAAGTCCCCATTTGTGCTCCAAATTGATTTCGGCATGTAGGTCCTTCGAATCCCACTGCCAATTTCTATGCTGCTTGGGTATGTTCATATTTTTATGTAGAGGAGATATATATAAAAGAAGAAGAATGCTTGATTTTCTCCTGTAGATATGTGCCTCCTCAGTCTTTGAAAGAAACCCACTTACAAAGCATGCTCTATCTACTCACTCAGTTCTCTCCCAGATTCAAAATGGCTTGAAGCTACTGTTTTAATATATTACTTTTTAATGCCCATGCCATTACTTGGAGTCTCAATTTTGTCTACTTTGGACTGAAAACTAAGGGTAAATCCACACATAAGATCTTAACTGTAGCAGAGTGAGAGACTATCACTGGACTGCAAAGGTTATGAATTTTGTAAAATGACAGTGTAGTGCCTCAGATGTTTTTGCCTTGAAAGAAAGAAAGACTTGCATTTATATAGCGCCTTTCACGACCACCAGATGTCTCGAAGCGCTTTGCAGCCAATGAAGTACTTTTTGAAGTGGAGTCACTGTTGTATTGTGGGAAACGCGGCAGCCAATTTGCGCACAGCAAGCTCCCACAAACAGCAATGTGATACTGACCAGATAATCTTTTTTTGTTATGTTGGTTGAGGGATAGCTATTGGCCAGGACACGGGGTAACTCCCCTGCTCTTCTTCGAAATAGTGCCATGGGATCTTTTTATGTCCATCTGAGCGAGCAGACGGGGCCTTGTGGGGTAAGGGTAATATCTATTTTTATATGAAGGTTCTTTCAAAGTATGAGGAAGCCTGTGTCTGCGGTAGATGGTCTAACATTGGAACTCAGAATTCAGAGCATTTTCTATAATCTGCAATAAATGATATCCCTGGGCATCCTAATATGAAGAAATTGTAGTTCTTTTATCAGGCATTCACATGTTTCTCTCCATGTTTCCATACTTGATCTGATTAATAATGCTTTTTTTCTTTTAAATCAATTTTTAAGTTCAATTAAATATGGAAATCTAAACTGCGCTCATAATTTCATATATTAACTCAGTCAATCATGTCAGTGGCCAAACAATTGCTGACAGCTCAGTGGTCGTCTCAGTTTGAATCACTGACCTATTTGCCGCAGATTAATCTGCAGTCAGAAGAGACAAACAATGACATGTAGCCGCCCTCGGGTATACTTGTCAGGACTGAGATTAGGACGACACATGAATTGCTATTGGGCAAGAGCAGACTGCCACCCTGGTTCTGTTAATCTGTTTATTCTGCTTAGTACTAAAGAGGAGAAGCAGGGGGGAAATCTTGCTTTCAGTGTAGGCCCGTTGAATGCTTTTTCCTTTTTTTTTCAAACCGTTCGTCTTTTTTTAAAAGCAGGTGACAAAGTAAGAATGTCGAATGGTGATTTTTCCCTCCGTAAAGCAGAGGAAAGTATGTTTGAACACGTTTCCTAACTGGAGCAAAACTCGAAAAATGAGCTAGCCGTTGCTTATTTTGCCATTGGAATTGAGAATTAAAATTTACAATCCAGCCTAAACCTGCATCTTCAATAATTTGCTGATCTGGGATAATAGATGGTTTGTAATTATTTTCATAAACCTCTCAAATTATAATTTTAAATCAGCATAATAGATTAAATTGCTCCATTAAACTCAGGTGTCAGGCATTTGCTTGTATCATTTTTCTTAATGTATTTCCTCAAAAAATTCTGCGTTGAGTCTCCCTTGATAATTCAAAGTGTAAATTTGCAAAATTTGCTGTGCTCTTTGACGAGCCACAGTTAGCCTCTGTGTCCCGAGGTTGATTCTGATTGCTATCGAGTGACATTTTGTAAATGCTAAGGGCAATATTGTCTTCAGCTGTGATGGTTCCCATGGTCTTGTAGCCTGCCAGTCTAGTGTCACACAAAGAATAGGCACGGAGCCATGGATGTCCTGGGATAGTACCCCAAACATGAGTCCTAATCTTCAGGAGCAGTGCAAGGGAAGAAAACTGGAGGGAAACTTTAAAAAGACACTACTGTCCTTTTTCTTCTATAGTTTCCATGTGCTTTAGTTCGTGCTCTTACTGATTTCGCTTCCAGGAGGTTTGTATGAGGCGACTTCTTCTGATTATCTTTACTCAGCTGCAATTAAGAACTTACAGGGAGTAATTGTCTTTCTTTAAAAATACTTGGCTATAAAATGTATACCTTTTTCTATGGCCAACCTTTATGTCTTTAACTTTTATTTTAAGACATTCTTTTACTTGTCTGCCACCTCTTTCGTTAATTTGCTTTCCGATATCCTTTTGGCATTTCTGTGCAGCTATTTTTGGACACCCCAGCACATTGCAAATGAGAGGTTAATATTAGCTGCGCAGGGTTTTTTTTTGTGTAACTTTAAGTTCCTTCAGGCTGAAGAGCACATTGAAGTTGGAAACAATACAGCATCTCAGCACTGAATAGAACTTTAGATTCAACTTCAGAGAAAATGTGCCAGACTGGCTCTTTAGAGAGAACTTGTTTTTACATTCTAATGTGTTTTACAGCCAATTAATTACTTTTGCAATGAAGTCATGGTTGTTTTATAGGCGAAGACAACAGCCAATTTGAGCACAGCAAGGTCTCAGTGAGATGAATGACAAGTTCAGGGGAGTTCTCCTTTGGAGTCCTGGTCAACATTTATCCCTCAAACAATACCATCAAAAAACAGATGAACTTGTCATTCAATCTATTCCGTCTGAGTCCAAGTCAATAAGGCTGACATTTCAGTGCCATGCATTATTGGAGGTATCTTTCAGACCTTGTTAAATCAGGACCTTGTCTGCCTGTTTAGGTGAACACAAAGATCTTATGGCACTATTTAAAGAGGCGCAGCGAGTTCTCCCGGAATCCTGGCCAACCTTCATCCCTCAACCAATGCCACCAAAAACACATTTTTATGCCATTTGCTGTTTGTAGTACCAAGATGTACCCAAATTGCTGCTTCAGTTGCCTGCAAAATAAAAAAGTGACTTTGCTTCAAAGGTAATTCATTGGTTAGGGTGCACTTTTGGGATAGCCTGCGGATGTGAAAGGCGCTATATAAGTGAAAGTTTTTTTTCTTGCTTTTACAGTAGGAGATTATTGTTCTATAAAATTATATTGCTATTCATAGCTAATTCAGCAACACAACCGTATAGTGTTTGACCAAACTTCTATTTTGCATATAACCTAGAATTTGCTTGCATAGAATTGAACGTAAAGGTTAAGAGTAGCATGTGACCAAGGGGGGAGAAATGGAGATGGCATTTGCAATTGTCCATCACAAGGACATTGAGGGACTTTTGACATAAGAATATGGAAGCAACTAATACAAAGTGTTCCAGGTTCGGATGTCTCCAGATCAGCATCTAGATGGGTACCAGATGTTACTTTTCGGAGTAAGTGCTACTGGATACATCCATGATGTATATGATAAAAATGGCAGCTAGATGTTGGGGAAGACCAGAACTTTGAGGAAGAAGCAAATTTTTTATTAATGGAGCTATCTTAAAGTTATGTAGAACATTCCTTTATATAGATTGTGAGGGATATTTTATGCTGAGAAGTATTTCCCTCCACACCTCTTCCATTCTTAAATTAAAACTTTTTTTTACATTTATGAACCACATTGAGCTGGAGAGTACATTTGAATCACATACGTCTGTAATTTGGATTGGAAGAATGTGTACACAGTATTATAAGATTAATTTCTTACAAAGCTCCACTTCAATAAGCAGGCCAGCCATGGATTGGGTGGCCTATTGCAGGTTTATCATCTCATGCGCATTTAGCTCTGCATTACTTTCTGCTGACTTTTTAAACAGCAGGGACTGCTAATAATGTTTGACTATTGGAAATATCTCTAGGGGATTCGGTAAGTGTTGTGTGCACTTGGAAGGAATGGAGTTTATCAGTCAGTTGATGTAACTGGTAAAGCTCTAACAATCCAGTGTTATTTATCGCCAGTAGCTACATGCAATCAGCTAGATAAGCCAAACATTTGACATGATAAAATGTACTTAATAGAATTTTGTAAGGTTGAATATATTTGAAAATGATGAAGCTAAGATTAATTCAATTGTGTGTTATAATGTATAATAATTCCCTTCCACTGGAATCTAGGCAGTTCTTCAGATCTGATTAGAAGCAGTAATGATTTTTACATTAATGTTTTGGTTTCCGATTTAACGTACTGTGCAGGGCTGGGCATGGCATTGCACAAAAAGGGTTGGGTTAGTTTAATTACAGAAGACTAAATCCAATCACAGTTGAGGCATGAAAATGCAATCTCTAACAGGCATCTAGTCCACGCACAATACTGAAACAACCATTGAAATGGGGGGCCCTTTGTCATAGAATCATAGTTCATTCACCACCCTAACTAGAGTGGTTTTAAATACAACCTTTAAAAACTATAAGTGTTTGTTTTAATCTCAAAGCGTTGGTAGTTATAGTCTTCAGATAGCTCTTCCATGTTCATTCTTTGTGAGCACTTCGTATTGCAGCCAAAAGCAAGTATTTTCCAGCATTGTTAACAACTGCTTTGAGCACTATCCTTGTTTATATTCTCAAACTCTATTATTTAATTTTAATATTCCTGCAGTGCTTTGCTTCAGAGGATCATTATTGCATCTTGAGCATGGAAAAAAAAAAAGTTTGTTTTGTTTGACGATCAGATTGTTATACTTTTCCTGCGGCAATCTTGCAAAACTAGATGGCCAATTCCTGCTGGAATTAATGGCAATCATTTTGTGGGAGTGAAAGAGTTAAATTGAGGATTGGGAACAGAAGCTGAGTGGTGTAATTCAGCTGGATCTGCTGAGAACAATGTGTGCAGTTTGGGAAAAGTTTAGACGCAGAACATAATTATATAGCTAACCATTTCTACCAGCTGTTCTGTATAAAGCAGAATATATTGAGATTTAAAACCACACAACCTTTCAGTTCCTGTTGTGGTTGTACATGATGCAGGATGTGAGATTATAACTCTAATTTGAAACTGGAATTTCAAATATGCTTTTCAAAATTAGAGGTATAGATTTGTCGGATCATGTTAGAAAAGTGAAGGTGGCCTTAGACGGATGTAATTCAGGTGCTGAAATTACAACTTACAGGAGCTCTTGCTGTAACTTTTAGAGAATAGTGCAACTTTACAGTGTGTCTCATCTTGGCATGAAGCAATGTGGACTTCAATTTGAAGCTTCCCTGGAAATGCATCAAAATCCATGTGCGTCTGACGAGCCTCAGGGAATGCAAGTAGACGGAACGAAGGCTCCTTGACTTTCCAAAACCATTTTGTTTCTTATTTATAAAGCTAGCTGGACTAATGATTTTCTACACCAACTGCACTGTTGCATTATATTTACTCATCCCTATGGAAACATTTCTTTTGCCAGGCAGTACATGTCTGAATCGGACACAGTTCAAAAAGTTTGACGTACAGTTTGGCACAAACCAACAAGAGACTCTAGCCTTGGTTTTCACCATTCCTGGCAGTGGTGTAAAGCTTTAGTTTTGTACTGATGGTAAGTGAGGAGAGGAAAATCCGAGAGCAAGTTTAATTCGGCAGCTCTTGTGCTCTCTTTAACTGTACAGGAATCCCGCCCCAACCGCGGTTTTGCCCTACGCGGATTTCAAGTATACACGGTTTCCTCTCTGCGACAACTTTTGCCAACCGCGGCAGTGAATTTTGCGTATACGCGGTTTTTAATTTAGGATTACGGTAAATAACATGATTTTATTGCTTTTATATTTTTTTATTGTGTTATTTGAACATTTATACTGTATTTGCCAACCGTGGTTTTACTAACCACGGGGGTTTTCAGGGACGTCTCCCTCACGGTTGGGGAGGGATTCCTGTATTAGCAAAGTCAAAGAAATGGGTCACTTTTTCTGGCTCCGAAAGATGTGCCATGTCATGAAACAATGGAGAGAAAAATTGTATGTTTGAGAGGGGAGGAAAGAGGATTCTTGGATTAATGTTTAAGACGGTCAAAAGAACATGCAGGAAAACAGCAGCTGTGAAACCCAGAAAATGAATCTTTTCTCTCTTATGCTGCCCTGCACATATTTAATTCTGTTTGAATTTTTAAGGTTTTTAGTGTTTTCGGTAAGTCACTGCGGTTTGGTTTGGATTGAAGGCTGCGCTTCCGCCTGGGTATAAAGCGTTGCAGACACAAAGTGGAAAATCGGGCGGGCTGCTTTATAGGCAACCCTTCCCATATAATTTTCCTCCATCCATTTCCCTCAGGCAGTACCTTATGCCCAGGCACTAAAGATGAAAATCCATCCCCATAAATCTGTGGCAACTGAAATAAAAGCCATTTAACCTAAGAGATGGTTAACACTTTCACTGATGGCTCGGAGTTACTTGTAATAAAAGGTTGCGATTGGTTCCAATTCAATTATCCAATACTGTTAATGTAAAAACAAAGAAAATATGGAATGAGAAAAGACTATCCAGTCCATTGTCTCCACAGACACGAGTAGATTTTGCTGCATTGTGAACTTTGTCTAACTTGTTCAAGCTCATGAAGGCAGGCAACCAACAAAGAAAGGAGAACTCTGTGAAATGTCTCCCCAATTTTACAGTAATCAATCCAGTGTTGCAAACCACAGTATATTTAACTTGATCCAGTTGCATTCCACTGATGATTCATCTTCAGCTCCATCTACACAGGAAACACTGTGTTCCACATACGATTCAATAATGCGTGTCCATCCTCCATAACCTTTAGTAATATCCTTTAACAAAAAAGGGCTTTGTTGACATAGCATTGAACTGATTTTGCTGAAAGTCTACAGGAGAGGGTTTGAAGCTTCTTCAGCCCTGGGCATCCAACTTGAGGGTTACTAATATCACATTTGTATCCTTTAGTTGTGCAGTCACAGTCCAAGCTAAATAACCTTTTACTATTGCAAAATATGTATGTTCATTTACACTTTTATTTACATCAGAGTAAGTTTTGTAAGCATTTATGGGCATTTAATTTTTCTTTTATTTAAGAAATAAACTTTATACAGTCTAATTGTACTCGACCATAAGTCCTAATTCCAAAATGTGGTATGCTGGCCCCAATTAATCCACGAGCACCATCCATTATTTTCTCATGTTGCAGTTCTATTGCAGAACTGCTCAGGAAGCAGTTCTACATTCTTGGCTGCAGCTCCGGGTGCTGTAGGAAACTGTCCATTGATATTGCAGGGTGGTTTCTACAGCATAGAATTCACATTTACACAAGCTGTTGCTTGAAAGCCACCGTCTGCAACGTTTTGCTTGGTGCGGTTTGAAGATGGTGCTGTGCAGGCCACTAGGAGCAAAATCATTTTGCCAAACTGTGGAACAGGAGATTCAAATATATGGCTGCCTCTGCTGGCGAGCGCCGTCTCCAACGGTGTCTTATTTTCTTTACTGTGACCACAATCTGCAGTCAGCCACAAGGTAAATGGTCTTATACGATACACTTTACGAGGTACGGTAGCATAGTGGTTATGCTACTGGACTAGTCACCCAGAGGCCTGGACTTCCCATCCCGAGAACACAAGTTGAAAACCCACCATGGCAGCTTGAGAATTTTGGATTCAGGTTTCAAAATAAAATCTGGTAATAAAAAGCTGGTATCAGTAAAAAAAAAAAAAATGACCCTGAAGCTGTTGGATTGTTGTAAAAACCCAACTGGTTCACTAAATGTCCTTCAGGGAAGGGAACCTTCCATCCTTACCCGGTCCGTCCTATATGTGACTCCAGCCCCACACCAGCATCGTTGACTCTTGCCTATCTTCTGAAGTGACTTAGCAAGCCAGTCAGTACAGAGCAACTAGCGATGGTCTTGCCAGTGACGCCCACATCCCGTGAATGAATTTTTAAAACCTGATGTCAGTGGTTCACATGAAAGTAAATGACTGATCTACTTGAGCAGCAGCTGCGCAAACTATATAAAATAGTAGGCAACCTAAAGCCTGTTGCTGTGATTAGTAAGCAGCCTGATTTGCTCATTATTGTAAAAAGCAAAGACAGAAGCTTCTGAAGAGAAGTAAGGGGCCCTTATTCTATAGTCAAAACTGAAAACAAATTAAACAGCAAGTTATTTTAGAGTATTTTTCCATTTTTAATAAATAAAAAAATCCACCCTCGGACACCAACAATAATGCTTCTTGCACTAAAACAATAGCTGGCCTATTATAGGGTCCTGTGTTAAATGTGGCACTAGAATGGAAGGGTTAGCTCCTGTTCTGAGACTTAGAAAGAAAAAAACTAGACATAATGGCCCAGAAATTGATCTCGCTCTGTTCCCGCGGGGGTAAGGCTTCCCCGCGATCTCTCACTCCGCGTGTGCATTTTCAGATCCAGCTCGCACGAACTTGATGATCCAGACATCAGCTGGGCAGTGCTTGCGTATCCCACCGGCGTAGTGAATTCGTGCGAGCTGTGGGATCACGTGACTCAGTTAGAGCCAATGGCAGCACACCATCTTCCATTCATAAGTTTCACATACGTGCTGTGAAATCTATGAATCTTACACCCCCCCAAAATAACAGCTAAACCTCAATTAAATTTTAAAAAAAACCATCACATTAATAAAATAAGTATAGTTAAATAAATTAACCATTTTAAATAAAAAATTAAATTTTTGAAAAAATTTTAAATCTTTTAAAAAGTTATAAAAATAAACTTACCTGTCTTTAAAGTCTCTAAAAAAGATATACCTGTTAAAAATTCAAAAAAATACTTAATTCACTACTTACCTTGTTAAAAGTGGGTCTTACTCCTCCTTTTTCCATTTCTAAAATCTTCCATACTAACCTGCGCGTCCAAAGCATGAAGTGGCTGCGCGCACGCGATGCACCGAGGAACCGCCCCCTTTTCAAAAGACCAATTGCCGGTTTTCAGCGCATGCGCAAGGCATGCAGAAAACCGGCAATTGGAGTGGGAATACGCGAGAGTACGCAGTGCGTACTCTCGCATCGCGGGATCAATTTCTGGGCCATTGTGAATGAATCACTCGGGTGTGGCATCCACATCTTCTATTACAAAGTTACAAGTCAAATTTAGGCAACATTCAGAGATTACCTTATAGGACATTAGCATCTACTCCTGTATTTGGACCTTCTGCATAATCACAATTAACTGGGGGAAGGGTTAAATATGTGGAGGTTTTTTTTATATGGAAGGCGATATAAGAATGAAACATTCACCACAGAGAATGCAAAGCCACTGAAATTCATACGGTGTGAATGAATTATGTTACATATTTTGCTTTTTAAACCGAACATGCCTATTATAAGGCGGTATAAGCTTCCAGTTAATTTCTCCTCCTCATATGTTCTGCAATTTATGTGGGTTTCATTGTGGTTTAAAATCTAAGCATGTACGAGTCGCCATATTTATTGGTTTTCGTGGTTTGCAATTGGATTGGAAAAATAATGTAATTCTGATAAACGTGTGCATTCTTGTTCAGTACTGTAACTCCTTCCAGTTTCTGGTGACGATACATACATGTAGAGGATAATCTGATATCACAAACAGAAGCCCATTGCTACAAAATCTAAACAGAAGCTAATAAACTAGCTTTTAACACGGGTAAAATAATTTGTCTGCTTACTCAACTGCCAACAATATATGGTTTTGATTTACAAAAGGAACCGTTTTTAAATGTAGATTATGTGATTCTTTCCATAATTTTTTAAAGCTGCCCTCGAGACTGGCAACTATTTTGCATGTGACGCTATTGGTTGCGGGTGTTGGTAAATTATATATTTTAGTTTTAAAGATAGATTATAGAAATGTTAGAGGCATTCTTCTTTCATTTCTAATAGGAAAAAGTGTAAGGAAGAAAAATTAAATGAACGTGGTACTCAAATCAACTGCAATGAACACTTAGAGATTTCTGGATTAATTCATGAAATGTTGTTCTATTGTGTCTTGGCGCAGGACACCACAAACAACAAAAAGTTTACATTTAAAATAAAGTTTGCTGTTCTGAACTGAGCCATTTTTCATGTGAATGTAGAAACTTTTTTAAAATTACTTTCTCTCAATTCCTCTGTTGAAGATGGATCTTGGATTGCTGATTCACCAAAAGTGCTGAAACTTAGTGACCTGCCAGTGAAAATCATTCTTGTAATGGAAGACACACTCTGGACTGCTTCTGGTGGACAGGTGTTCATCATCAGCACCAAGACCCACACTGTGGAGGTAATTGGAAAACTTTTTAAACCAACTTTTACAAAAGGTTTTGCCGTGTGGTGGTTTGCCCCAACGCCGCAGGAGGCCAACTTCTGGAGGCCCCTCCCCCCACGACCTCGCGAACTTTGCAGGAGTCAGCGTAGGAGTTCTGCGGCCGATGCGATCCCAGCATAACTACAGAGAACACACCCCTGCAGATTTTTTAGGGCTCGTGTGCTTTCCTTTTAGGGGACAGAGGAAATTAGAAATTGTCACCCCACCCAATATGACTGGGCAACCCGGGTGTGTAAAGGGTCAGCTGTCCATATATTTAGTCAAGGAATGGTGGTGTAGGGTTTTCTTATTTCTTTATTGGCTCAAAAGGTAAGAATCAAACGAGAATTCATAATCGGTTTTCTAATTTTATTGACTAAGACGCAACAGATTTCCAGATGACATGCCTTGCGACCTTATCCAGGGAACACAACTCCGAACCAAAGGTGATCAGAACCTAGTTCTGGGAGAGTAGATGGGGTTAATTTTTCATCAGCGAATTCTTCTTTGAATGCTTCTTGCGGGATCCTGCAAATCACTGTCTGGTTTTTATATCTTTTTTCTCTTTGTCTGTTACTGGGCAGAACAGTTTGTTTTCCTCTCCGTTCCCACGGTCCAGCAGACAGCTATCTCATCCTTTACCTTGTTTATCTCTCATTGTCCTTGGACAGTACAGTAAGCTACAGAAAATCTTTCTCAAGGCAGCTTGGAGCAATAACAAGTTTCAGCATACTCTCTGATTTTGGTCAAGTTCCCATAGTCCTTTGCTCCATTGGCGTTTCGATCCATTCCTCGGTAGGCTATTGAATTAGTCTGCCTGTGTTTTTGCTTTGCTTGTATGGGCTGTATGATTGACGCTTTATTTGTTGTTTATACTTTTAACCCATTATGTTCTTTTACCACGTATTCACCCTGCTGATCCAGCACTTCCTCGGGGGTGGGGGGAGGAGGCACTGCCATCAACTGAAGTGGAAATCTGTGTTTCTGCGGCCTTTAGAGGCAGTATGAACCATAAAGGAGCAGGGACAATAGAAGCTCCAGGACTGAGATGTCAAGGTGTGTGAATTTTCTGATGCATCAAATCGAAAATAATAAGTGCCAGCTGCAGATCAGTTTTGGAAAGTGTTAAAGTTAATTATAGCCAGCCAAAAGTTGTTTTTAGTTAGATAGTTTTTTAATGAAATGGGACACACCCCTGTCAATATATCATCATCGAATGATACAGCACAGAAGGAGACCATTTGGCACATTGTGCCTGTGCCAGCTCTTTGAGAGAGCTGGCCAATTAGTCCCATTCCCCTGTTCTTTCCCCATAGCCCTGAAAAATGTTCCCTTCAAGTATTTATCCAACTCACTTTTGAAAGTTACTATTGAATCTGCTTCCACCGCCCTTTCTGGCAGTGCATTCCAGATCATCATAACTCGCTGCATTCATTTTTTTTTTCCTCGTGCTGCCTCTGGTTCTTTTGCCACTCACCTTAAATCTGCGTCCTCTGGTTACTGACCCTTCTGCCACTGGAAACAGTTTCTCCTTATTTACTCTATCAGAACCCTTCATGATTTTGAACACCTCTATTAAATCTCCCCTTCACCTTCTCTAATGTCTTCACATAACTGAAGTGTGCTGTTGTGGCATGGAAGGGTTGTCAGCAGCAACACAAGTGGGATTAATTCATTCACGGGGTGTGGGCGTCGTTGGCAAGGCCAGCATTTATTGGCAATCCCTAATTGCCCTCGAGAAGGTGGTGGTGAGCTGCCGCCTTGAACTGCTGCAGTCCGTGTGGTGAAGGTACTCCCACAGTGCTGTCAGGGAGGGAGTTCCAGGATTTTGACCCAGCGACGATGTTAGTAACGGCGATATATTTCCAAGTCAGGATGGCGTGTGACTTGGAGGTGATGGCATTCCCACGCACCTGCTGCCCTTGTCCTTCTAGGTGGAAGAGTTCGTGGGTTTAGGAGGTGCTGTCGAAGAAGCCTTGGTGAGTTGCTGCAGTGCATCTTGTAGATGGTACACTGCAGCCACAGTGCACCGGTGGTGGAGGAGTGAATGTTTAGTGGTGGATGGGGTGCCAATCAAGCAGACTGCATTGTCCTGGATGGTTTCGAGCTTCTTGAGTGTTGTTGGAGCTACACTCATCCAGGCAAGTGGAGAGTATTCCATCACACTCCTTACTTGTGCCTTGTAGATGGTGGAAAGGCTTTGGGGGAGTCAAGAGGTGAGTCACTCGCCGCAGAATACCCAGCCTCTGACCTGCTCTTGGTAGCCACAGTATTTACGTGGCTGATCTTGTTAAGTTTCTGGTCAAAAGTGACCCCTAGGATGTTGATGGTGGGGGATTTGACAATGATAATGCCATTGAATGTCAAGGGTAGGTGGTTTCACAGTAAAGATGTTATTTTTTGAGGTGGGAATTTATTATTTTTTGGATTGGTTGAAAGGATGTTATTCAGGGAGGAATGTAATAGTGGATTAGTCCGGTGGAGGAAGGATTCCTGGTGAATGGTTAGGAAAGTACTTGCATCTCCAGAGAAAGTGTCAAATAGAGACCGGCAGATGCCTCTGCAGCTCTCGAGGCTTCTATAACTCCGGCTCCTTCTCTGGCTCTGACTCTTGGTGCTTCTTTCTCAGTTACTTCACAGGGTTTTCTTCTTGCGCTTCTTCCACTGGACTACTCTCCATGGCCATATTATGGAGACACCAGCAGAAAGCGATGATCTAGGAGACCTCGGCTGGACAGTGGTGCAGTGCAACCCTGGAACAGTCATGGCAGTAGAATTGATGCTTTAGGATTCCAACTGTGTGCTCAGTGATGGCCCCGGTTGTAGAATGAGCATCATTGCAGCCATGCTCAGGCGCTGTATTAATATTCAAAAGGTTGGCATCAGCCAGCATGTGAGGAGATACCCTTTATCTGCCAAGAGTCATCCCTTCACAGCAGAGGGATCCTCAAAGATACCAGGAAGTGTGGAGTACCTCATGATGAATGAATCAAGCGCTGGGCTTGGAAGTTTCACATTCACTCGCCTGATTCGATGGTGGTAATCACAAATTATCTGGGCATTGACTGAATCAAACCTCTTGTGATTACTGTACAGTGCACATCTTGCCAGAAGAGCTCTGAAGGTCACATGGGTGCCATGCACTCTGGGGAAGCCTGATATATGTGGAAGGGCTCTTTTCCGCTGCTGTTGTGGGGTAAAGGACAAGCTGCTGATGTGTTCGTCCCTGTTAAAAATGGTCATTGTGGCCTGGGTTATGCACCTGTAAACAGCAGACTGATGCTGCTCAGATAACCTGCTGCATCCTGCAAGTTGCAAAAAATATTGAGGGACATTGTGACCTTGACTTCCACAGATAGAGCAGTGCCTATCTGGGAACATGGCTGAAGGTCTCCATATTAGCTTGCCACATCTTTGGGGATCTCAAGCAATATGCAATCTGGGGGATATGGCTGAATTGGATCCCTTCTCCTGTGGTGCCTTCTCTCCCAGTCATCTATCTCAGCCTTTGCTTCATCTCCCTTCTCTTCCTCCTCCAAGTATGTTAAATATAAGGGTATTCCAAATGGTGCTCCCACTTATTTTTCTACTGGTGGACGTTGCAGAATAAATTAAGCCGCCTTGCCCGGGACCAGGAGCATTACCGGAACCTTTATAGACACTTTCAGACACAGCAGAATGAATTGGAAGACAATATACCAAAGTTTCAACACTTACTGGAGTGTAGCAGCCTGGTGCTAATGGAGGAAATTTGTGTACAAAGACCTCTGATATTCATTTGCATTCAAGTGTAGATGCCAGAAAAAACGGAGGAATTTTGTGTGTAGTGTTATTGAGGAGCAAAACCGGAGCAAAGGATTTAGCACCCTTTTTCCTCTATGTTACATTCACTTTTTTGGGTGCTGTTTGGTAGAAGAAAGTTGGCCCTATTTAATCTTGACTTCACCTGACGAAGGAGCAGCGCTCCGAAAGCTTGTGATTTCAAATAAAGCTGTTGGACTATAACCTGGTGTTGTGCGACTTCTCACATTTGTCCACCCCAGTCCAACACCGGCATCTCCACATCTTGGCTTAGAGGGGTTAGGGTCTCGGAGAAAAACTAGGAATAGGCCCTTTCTTTTAATATTATATGGAAAGAGCATCTACCCTGGCCCCTTAGTCTCCTACTTCCTGCTGGTTTTTCAATGTAGGTATTGTTGGTATGTTGGGACTGTCTAGTATTTAGATCTGCAAGTGGAGCTTTGGAGGGAAGGGGCAGGGGAGGAGCTGCTGACATGCCTGCCACCTGTGGATTTTAAACTGCCAAGATCTGGCCGTGCCTGATGATCTCACATTGCTGGTATTATTGTGGCAATCTCCACCTTCCACAGCACTGCCATACCTGTAGAACACCCTCAAATATGCAGGTAGTTGTATTAAAAGTCTTAATTAACTGCACGAATAAAATAGAATGTGCTCACTTGATTGACCTGTACTCTATTGGCATGTAATGTTTTATCCCAAACACACTTTTAGCAGCAGAGTTATATCTCATATATTAAAATCTCAGCTGTGTTTACAGTGTAAGATGTTCAATGCTACAACTACGTGCATTAATATTGAAGTCACACCTTTCTTTTTTATCAGATGCAATGTTGTGTATATTGTAGTGTCAATATTTGCTCAGAACACACAAAGTGTGTGTGTATATATAGAGGCGTGTAGATTATCTGGGTCTACATACAGGTAGGTGGAGCACATCGAAAACTGGGCAGGTTAAGGCGCATATGTGTAAAGGAACCCACATGATTTTCTGATATTCCAAGTGCCCAGGGATACTAGGCACAGACCCAGGAAAATCTATATATTAAGAAAAAATATTTTGGTAGATATTTGGAGCTTACCACAGGAGATCTTGGGCAGCTGAGGAAGCACGAATTGCTGAGGTCAAAAAGTGTAGCTCTCCGCTGCCCGAGTCTGGAGATCTCCATTGTTTGCACTTGATCGTGGGCTCTTTATACTGTTGTGCAAGTGGACTTGGACTGACGCAATTTTAAGATTTTGATGGATCAGAAGCACAAGTAATGAGAACTATAAAATGATGGACATGATTACAGAGATGGAGACCATTATCAAAAGGGGAAGGGGGGCCAGAGGGATGGGGGGCTGTAAACATAGGGGGCCGACATTCCAGCATAAGTGCTTGATGTGACCTCCGGCGCTGACCCCACCAAAGTTCGCAGGCTCAGGGGGTAGACCCTTAATTCAAATAGCCCAGGCAGGTGCCAGTGACCTAGCGATACAACTCCAGCATCTACCTGCCCCAAGAGGCTGCAAACTGTGGCAGAAAAAAAGAAATAAGTTCCCTTTTGGAACTTTTTCTAGGGAGCTGAAATTTTACTTGTGTTCCTCTTCTTCCTTCGGGGTTCCAGGCCACAACCCAAGCCTGGACTCTCAGAACATAAGAAGTAAGAGCTGGAGTAGGCCATTTGGCCCTTCAAGCCTGCTCCGCCATTCAACAAGATCATGGCTGATCTTCTACCTCAACTCCACCTTCCTGCACTATCCCCATATCCCTTAATTCCCAAAAATTTATCGACCTCTGTCTTGAATATACTCAACAACTGAGCATCCACAGCTCTCTGGGGTAGAGAATTCCAAAGATTCTAAACCCTTTAAGTGAAGAAATTTCTCCTCATCTCAGTCCTAAATGGCCTACCCCTTATTCTGTGACTGTGACCTGGTGTTCTAGATTCCCCAGCCAGGGGAAACATTTTCCCAGCATAAACCCTGTCAAGCCCTTTAAGAATGTTATATGTTTCAATGAGATCACCTCTCATTCTTCTAAACTCGAAGGAATATAGGCCTAGTCTACTCAATCTCTCCTCATAGGGCAATCCCCCTCATCCCAGGAACCAGTCTAGTGAACCTTTGCTGCACTCCCTCTAAGGCAAGTATGTCTTTCTTAGGTAAGGAGACCAGAACTGTACACAGTACTCCAGGTGTGGCCTCACCAATGCCCTGTATAATTATAGTAGGACTTCTTTTCTCTTATACTCTAATCCCTTTGTAACAAAAGCTAACATACCATTTGCTTGCCTAATTACTTGCTGTACCTGCATGTTAACTTTCTGTGATTCATGTACAAGGACACCCAGGTCTCTCTGAGGGCAAACATTTCCCAGTCTCTCACCTTTCAAAAATATTCTGCTTTTTTGTTTTTCCTACCAAAGTGGATAGCTTCACACTTCCCCACATTGTATTCCATTTGCCATGTTCTTGCCCACTCAGTCAACCTGTCTATATCAGTCTGTAGCCTCTTTGTGTCCTCCTCATAGCTTACTTTCCCACCTAACTTTGTATCGTCAGCAAACTTGGATACGTTACACTCAGTCCCTTCATATAAGTCATTAATATAGATTGTAATAGCTGAGGCCCAAGCACTGATCCTTGCAGTACCCTGCTATTTACAGCCTGCCAACCTGAAAAAGTCCCGTTTATTCCTACTCTCTATTTTCTGTCCATTAACCGATCCTCAATCCCTATTAATATATTACCCCCAATACCATGAGTCCTAATTTTGTGTAATAACCTCTTGTGTGGCACCTTATCGAATGCTTTTTGAAAATCTAAATGCACCACATCCACTGGTCCCCCTTATTCATCCTACTAGTTACATCTTCAAAAAATTCTAACAGATTTGTCAACACGATTTCCCTCTCCTAAAACCATGTTGACTCTGCCTAATCTTATTATGATTTTCTAAGTGCCCTGTTGCCACGTCCCTAATAATATATTCTAGCATTTTGTCTACTACTGATGTCCACGTGGGCTCCAAGTCTGCCACTGGATGGGCCATACTGCCAGTGCTCCGGCAGGCTGGGAATGCGGAAGCGCTTGCCCTGGGAGTCCTGCCTCTGGCCGCACCCACTCCTACATTGTTGTCCTTAATTGGGGTGCATGGAGGCTGTGCCCCTTACAAGGCTACTCCGAGAAGGCCAAGACCTGACATGTCTGGATTTTGATCTAATTAGTGCACCTTCCCCCACTTGCCAGAGTTACAGCAGTTGTGCCTCCAATGGTCTGCAAATTTATGGTTCTGCACTGGGCCTCCCAGCCCTGGCCTTGCCTCTTCCTCTCGGCGCTGGCATTGGCTGCCAAAGCCCTTGCCCAGCGCTGAGGTTATGCCGAGGACCGTTCCTTTAGGTCCTCTGCATCCGAAGGCTCCCGAGCTAATTTCCCCTCCCACCCGCCGGCCCTGAGATCAAGCCTGCCGGTTTTGCGAGGGATTATTTAAATGAGGCCCGGGAGTTAAAATGGCCCGGGCCTCACTCTCAGATCCCTGTGGGAGTTCCTCGCCCTCCTCCCTTTTTGATCCAGCTGCCTCCTACTTCCTAGCTCAGCGCTGCTACCAATTGAAAGTATTTTGCAATCTCGTCTCTGCCCACTTAATTCAAATCAGTGTGCAAGTGCAGGTTGATGCTGGAATATTCCATGGTAACTGTGTGGAGCTGTGAATAGCTCAAGCTTTTACTTCAGTTGATTTGAAACAAAGATACCAGTGTTTGCCTTCCAGTTAGATGGTGTTGTGTAACTATCACTCCATACCGTGTTTGTTCCTGTCAGATAATGAGTGGTGAAACCCCGCTGCCAATGTTGAAGTGACATTTTGCTTTGAACTATTGATGACACCAGTACAGCAAGAGCCTCAATCTTTAAACCAAGAAGCTGACTTACTGCTACAGAAGCAATAATTACAATTACTTAGATGATGCGGTGCCGCAGATTGTTCTTATTACTGAAACGTGGGGGTTTCCAAGCAAATCTTTCTTCAGCCACATAAGTAACTGAAGATTGCTTATCACAGCTTTGGAAGTTGACCATAATTGTATAAGGGCACTGATAGAGGCAGGAAGAGGTTAACTGCCAGTCTTTGGGGTGTTGAAAAGAAGTATATATATTTTTTTAAGTGCCCTCTTTACTACGGTGTAAAAGGTAAAATATCAGCATGTTCATCAAGAAAGACATCACACTTGTTCTAAACGTGTGGAAAATCACTTATAAATGTAGAAAGATAAATGCAGATTGCAAACCATTGCACAAGAACCTTATCAGGGTGTAGCTGAAGGCTTCTATAGAACCAAATAACAATGGAACAATTATGGCCCAGCTCACTGTGTTTATAAATACTGTTTCAGTTTAAACTTTTTTCACCAGTTTGAAAAAGAAATCAGTACTAATAAATTTCCCCAATTAACCTAAACCCTTTTAAAACTGTTATAGTAATTTCTGTTTCGTAAATATTTCAACATGAAATCTCTTGAGTAAAATATTTTGATGTAAAACAGTATAAAACTTCACCGAGAAACCAAGGTACCAATATTATCTCAGAATACCTGTAATGTAAGTGAGTTGCGGTCTTGCGTCAGTATAATTTCCCCCTTCCCTGCCATGCAGGGCATTTTATGGTCATAGTGTGTACCGAAATCATAATCGGGGAGTTCTCCCCAGTGTCCTGGTCAATAGTTATTCCTCATCCAACATCACTAAAACAGATTATCTGGTCGTGGTCTCCTTGCTGTTTGGGGGACTTTGCTGTGCGCAAATTGGCTGCTGCGTTTCCTGCATTACGACACTTCAAAAGTACTTCATTGGCTGTAAAGCGCTTTGGGACATCCTGACGCCGGAAAAGGTGCTACATGAATGCAAGTATTTACTTTCTTTATAACTTGCACGTGTAAAATGATGCAGTTCATGTTGTAACTTGGTATATGTGTTCAGTTTGTCAGACTCTTTATTTTACTCCCTCTGAAACCTGCCACTTAGTTGAGTGTGCATATGGAACAGTTAATCTGGTATGATTTTTTTATTTATTCGTTCATGGAATGTGGGCGTGGCTGGCATTTATTGCCCATCCCTGATTTCCCTTGAGAAGGTGGTGTTGTACCGCTGCAGTCCTTGTGGTGAAGGTACTCCCACAGTGTTGACTTTGTCGTGGCGGTTTGGTACAATTGAGTGGATTGCTAGGCTATTTCAGAAGGCAGTTAAGAGTCAACCACATTGCTGTGGGTCTGGAGTCACATATAGGCCAGACCGGGTAAGGACGGCAGATTTCCTTCCCTAAAGGACATTAGTGAACCAGTTGGGTTTTTCCGACAATCAGGTAGTTTCATGGTCACCATTACTGATGCTAGCTTTTTAATTCCAAATTGATTTAATTAACTGAATTTAAATTCCCCAGCTGCCGTGGTGGGATTTGAACTCACGTCTCTGGATCATTAGTCCAGGCCTCTGGATTACCAGTCCAGTAACATAACCACTATGCTACCGTTCCCCTCGTCATGCAAATTATACTGTATGAATTACAGGGAAAGATATAAATGAGGTTACTGTACACTAAAATTGTCAACTAGCTTCATTTTCATGGTGTAAGTGAAAAGAAGCATACTGTATTCAATTACTGGAAAAAAGTAAAAAATTATATATTTACACAACTGTAGTAGCCCCAGAGTGAGACACTAATGTTAGTCCTGTTACTTTAGTAATTTACATTCTCAAAAAGCTTTGAATAATTTAGCTTTGTTTCATTTTACGGCGAATGCATGTTCATATTCAGACTAATATTGCAGTAATCTTTTCTCCAGTCAGGACATGCGTAACGTAACGTATATACACCATAGTGAACCCAACAGGGTTTGTATTCACTGACTGCCAGTTGAGACTGTTCCTACGATTTGACTTACACTATGCGCATTCAAATTGTTTTATACCTTGAGCGGGCAACTTGCGTAATGAACAACACATACTCGCTCTAAGCGATGAGGTGTTAATTATGAACAAACTGGGGGACAAATCACTGCTAAAGAGAGGCAGTATTTCAGAGTGAGGAAAGTATTTTCAGTTGAAACTCCTTCAGCTGTGGCTCAGTGGGTAGCACACTTGCCTCTGAGTCAGAAGGTTGTGGGTTCAAATCCCACTCCAGGGACTTGAGCACATAAAGCTAGGTTGGCACTCCAGTGCAGTGCTGCACTGTCGGAGGTGCCGTCTTTCGGATGAGACGTTAAACCGAGGCCCCGTCTGCTCTCTCAGGTGGTTGTAAAAGATCCCATGGCACTATTTCGAAGAAGAGCAGAGGAGTTATCCCCAGTGTTCTGGCCAATATTTATCCCTCGACCAACATAACAAAAAACAGATTACCTGGTCATTAGCACATTGCGGTTTGTGGGAGCTTGCTGTGCGCAAATTCGCTGCCGCGTTTCCCACATTACAACAGTGACAGTACTTCATTGGCTGTAAAGCGCTTTGAGACGTCCGGTGGTCATGAAAGGCGCTATATAAATGCAAGTCTTTCTTTCTTTCCAGAAAGAGATTTTCTGTGAGGAGATTTTCCCTGTTTTGCTGCTGAAAAAATAACCTGCTGGAGATCTGTTATGTCAGGGGTCTTGGCTGATACAGAACCGCAAGTTAACATTTCTGGTGACCTCTGTCTTTGGCCTGCACTCATTATGGTGTGTGGATTTTACAAACCAATGTTATTCATTCTCAGGATGTGGGCGTTGCTGGCAAAGCCGGCGTTTATTGCCCATCCCTAGTTGACCTGAGAAGGTGGTGGCAGTTCTTGAACTGAGTAGCTTGCTAGGCCACTTCACCATATTGGTATGGTACTGGAGTCACACATAGGTCAGACCGGGTAAGGACAGCAGGCTTTCTTCCCTGAAGAACATGAGTGAACCAGTTGGGTTTTTACACCAATCTAACCGCTTCATAGCCACTTTGACTGATACCAGCTTTTTAAAACTGAATTCAAAGTTCTCAAACTGTCATGGAGGGATTTGAATTCGCGTTCCCTGGATTATTAGTCCAGGCCTCTGGATTACTAGTGCGGTAACATAACCACTACACTACCGTACTCATATTGGAATCTGCCCTAGTCCTCGAAGTCGGTCACCGTGTTGAAACCAGCTGTGGTCAATACTGAACCAAGAAATATACCCCGACCCTGTTTAGTCGAATGATAGTCGGTCGAAGACCAGCACACTGCGATCTGCGTGGGTTGCTTGCTGCGAATGACTTGATCAGTTTCTAGCTTTTCAACAGCAAGACTAAGAATCTATTCTCTTAAGTGAAATATTTTTAGCAAATTTGTAGTCTTTGAGGGGTCATGAAAAATTACTTTTAGATTAGAAGTATTTTGCCCCTCAGTTGTATTATTTCCTATTAGGATCCATTCTTCTTTCTTAAAAGCAAACCCAATTTGGTACAGAATTTGGTTTTAGCAGGTATTCCTAAAGAAGAAAGAAAGACTTGCATTTATATAGCGCCTTTCATGACTACCGGACGGCTCAAAGCACTTTACAGCCAATGAAGTACTTTTGAAGTGGAGTCACTGGTGTAATGTGGGAAATGCGCACAGCAAGCTCCCACAATCAGCAATGTGATAATGACCAGATAATCTGCTTTTGTTGTGTTGGTTGAAGGATAAATATTGGCCAGGACACCGGGGATGACTCCCTTGCTCCTCTTCGAAATAGTACCATGGGATCTTTTACGTCCACCTGAGAGAGCAGATGGGTCCTCGGTTTAACGTCTCATCTCCGACAGTGCAGCGCTCCCTCAGTACTGCACTGGAGTGTCAGCCTAGTTTTATGTGCGCAAGTCCCTGGAGTGGGACTTGAACCCACAACCCTCTGACTCAGTGGCGAGTGTGCTACCCACTGAGCCACAGCTGACCTAGCTTTAGTTACAAATATGAGGTGTACAGAGTACAAACTAAATATGTTCCTACAAAGGTGATGAGGGGAAGCATCAAAGTATAGAGTTATTTGGATAAATAGATTAAAACGAAACTGGAGCTAAAAAAGAATGGCATATGATGGAGCTCGGGGATATAGTGAAGATAATCATGAAGGATATAGAAATCGGTGTAGGGAGGTGAAAAGGGAAATTAGAAAGGCTGAAATGGATTATGAGAAAAGACTAGCAGGCAATATAACAGAAAATAGTAGTGGCTTTTTATAAGCATATAAAAATTGAAGGTATAGTTAGAGAGGGTAGGACCACTGAGGAATGAAGGAGGCAATCTAATTGAGCTGGTGAATGTTGTAATGCCTACAAGTGCAAGCAAGTGTCTTTCCCATTCTGGGGGAGGAGAACTGGGATCTGATGCTGACTGGCAATTAGAGCTCTGACAGACTTTCTTTTGTTTGGGGAGGAAGAAGAGTTCTGTATTATTTTCATTGCATTGACACCACTTACAAATTGGGCACTTCAACAAGATTTACGTCATTGTGCCATGTTTTCACTTAATACCCACTTTTGCACTTTTTTTCCCTTCGATGGGAGGGACGTAGATTAAATAGACACAAGCTGGTAGAGAAATGCAATTTTATTTATTAATAACTGATCATGCCTATCATGGTCAAAATAAAGGAAGCAATAATATACATGGAAGAACTAATGAGAGGAAGTGTTAGTGTCTCAAACACTTTTCCTGAAAGTATATCCTGAAAGTGAAAGTATATCGCCGATCCTTCATCGCCACTGGGTCAAAATCCGGGAACTCCCTACCTAACAGCACTGTGGGAGTACCTTCACCACACGGACTGCAGCGTTTAAAAAGGTGGCTCACCACCACCTTCTCTCAAGGGCAATTAGGGATGGGCAATAAATGCTGGCCTTGCCAGCGACGCCCACATCCCAGGAACGAATAATTTAAAAGAAATTGCTTCATTGCCAAACTATTTTGATTGAAGAATTTCCCTGGGAAGAGGGTAATAAGGTAGTGAGGGTTTCACAGTTTGTCAAAAAGGTCCCTGCATAACTTCATGATAGGAGGGTCGAACTCAAGGTCATTAATAACATTTTATTCCTCAGTGAGTCTTTCTGTATCAACTGAACCACAGTGCAGTTCCTGGCTGCAAATAACAGTGTTAGTTGGTTTCTTACCCATGGGCATACCTTTCAAATGTCTTGTTTTCATTGGAGAGTGCTAACATTAGACAGTGGGGCTGAGTCAAGTAACAGTGAAGTGCAGATCGGCAGTTCCACAGAAAACCACCCTTTCAACACAGGGCAGGTTGGGTGGAAAGCCCACATGACTTCAGATCATCTCAGGGAAGATAGAACAGACTTGAGAATGCACTTCTGGAAAACTTCCTAGAATGTGCACTTAAAAAGCACTCACTTCCCCACACACCGTCCAATAAGTAGAAAGCCATTTTACATCCACCTTACCATATTTTAAAAGCAGCCAAAGAAAGTCTCAAGTACTTGTTCAGTTGAACTCTTGAAAAATGTACGCTAACATTTTGGGTTTTGTTCTGAACATGTCACATGACAAGATTTTATCTCCTCTGGCAATAAAGAATACATTATAGTGGATTTGTACATTCTGGTCTGGTTGAGGAGTGAAAAACATTATTTAGGAAAGGTGTTTGAGACACTAACACTTTCTCTCATTAGTTATTGTATATTATTGCTTCCTTTATTTTGACCATGATGGGCATAATCAGTTATTAATAAATAAAATTACATTTCTCTTCCAGCTTGTGTCTATTTAATCTACTTCCCTCCCATCTAAGGGGAAAAAAAGTGCAAAAGTGGGTATTAAATGAGAACATTCTGACTTGAATCCACATGTACAAGTTATACCTTTTTGGGGTCCCCTCTTGGGTAAATTATTTAAACAATGAATCTTTTCATGCAGTAAGTAGCATACAAACTAGAATCTAATCCCTGGTCTGTGCTGTGTTAACTCATCTCAACTGGGATGCTACATTTGACCTAAATACCCAGGCTCAGGGAAGGGAATATCAATCAAAGTTTCTGCTCCTGATCACTGGAAGTGCATGTGGGGGACATCAGATGAGGACAGTATCAGTGTACCACACCCTATCCTTCCACAGTCAAATAGCTTGCTCAACATTTGGTATCACGGCTTGATACCAAATAATGATCACTTAGTTCAGGTAGCAGAGGAGAAGGGGAAGGGTGCAGTATCTGGAACTGTACCTCAATGTTCAACTTTCTATGTTTCTATAGGCGTCAAAGGGTATGGGGAGAGAGCGGGAATATGGTATTGAGATAGAGGATCAGCCATGATCATATTGAATGGCGGAGCAGGCTCGAAGGGCCGAATGGCCTACTCCTGCTCCTATTTTTCTATTTTTCCTTTTCTATGTTTCTCAGCAAGGAGTCTACTCATTTAAGAGAAAAGGGAGGGGGACAAAACTAGTGACAGTTAAAGAAAAAAGGGAAAAAAAGTTAAGAGAACAGTTAGTTCATTCAATGTTGTGTAATTGTAAAGAATTGTACATCAGTTAACTGCTGTAAAAATGTCATCAGTGTTTTAAAACAGGAATAATATTGATGAACTGGAGTTTGTAGTTAACATGGTATTATTGCGGTGAGGATATTTTTACCAGTCAGTACATGAGTACACCATTTACTGCAGATGTTGTAAATGTGAGATAACTGCTTGATTCAACAGTGGCTTGGTTGACTGTCTTTTTATATGATCTTGGCAATGCTCAGTGAAGTGCTTGAACTACTTGAGGTTGAATCTCAAGCCGAGCCATGAATACTTCATGTGACTAATATATCACACATGTATATTTTACTCAAACACTAACCATTAACAAGTTTATGAAAATACAGCAAACTCCTTCATTTGTGAGCTAATTTGCAGAGGAGCTCTCTGTGCACGAAGCCCCTTTGAGGTTTCAACGTGGTTTAGCCTAGATTTCCGACAACTACTTGAGAGTATTATGTAACCATTCCAGTACTCAGAAAAAGGGAGTCAAGGCTCCTTTATTGCTTTGATTCCTGTTCCAGCCAAGGACTGAGCGCACACCAAGTGGCCATGTTAGAAGTGTTCCAAGTACAGTGGTCCGCTTCAGCCCCACCACTCACAGCTGTGCCTTCAGCCACCATGGCGGCATCCTAAACCCCTCCATCTCCATGACAACTTGTATTTATAAAGCACCTTTAACGTAGTAAAATGTCCCAAGGTGCTGCACAGGAGCGTTATCAAACAAAATTTGACACCAAACCACATAAGGAGATACTAGGGTAGATGGAGGTAGGTTTTAAGGAGTGTCTTAAAGAAGGAAAGAAAGCGAGAGAGGCAGAGAAGTTTAGGGAGGGAATTCCAGAGCCCAGGGCCTTGACAACTGAAGGCACAGTCGCCAATGGTGGAGCGATTAAAATCGGAGATGCTCAAGAGGCCAGAATTGGAGTAGCGCAGAGGTTTGTACGGCTGGATGAGATTACTCCACTTCCCTCTTCAAGACCCTCCTTAAAACTCACCTGTTCGGCCAAGCTTTTTGACACCCCTCCTAATATCTCCTCCTTTGGCTCACTATACTTTTTTTTTATTACACTTGGGATATTTTTCTACATTAAAGGCACTATAAAAATGCACATTATTGTTGGCCATGGATTGTTTTAGCACTGGGTGTGGATTTTAACTTCCTTTTCACTTATTATTCAATTTATTTTTATTTACTATCCTTATTTTTGCACATGTTTTCAGCAACAGTTCGAGGCTCATCAGGAAGAAGGGATGGTGATCTCGCACATGGCTGTGGCTGGCGTTGGAGTCTGGATTGCCTTCAGTTCTGGATCTGCTCTGCGCTTGTTTCACACGGAGACACTTGAACATCTTCAAGATATCAACATCGCCACTCCTATCCATAACATGATAGCAGGTAAGTGATTAACCCGTAAAAGTATGCCAGTTCTGCGCTAGATTAAAAGTCAGCAATACTTCAGTATTTTAGTTTATTAAATATTACTGCGAATTTAGGTGTCCCATACCATATGTCGCCCTTCAGGCTGTTCCACAACACTTCTGTGTTCTCAGCTAAGCTACAGTTTCTGTAAGCAGATCAAGTCTCTTCTGTACAAAAATCTGCACCTACCTTCTTTTACTGAATATGGGTTAGCATAGCCCAGGTTTAACAACTAACCCTGACTCATGGTAAACCCCTTACTGGAGAATGAATTGGATGTCCACCATGTTTTCCCGTCACCTCGGAAACAGAACACTAACACACTAGCAGACTATTACATCCAAACTAATCAACTTGTTCAAAGATTTATTTACAGATAAAGGAATATTACAAAGCAAAAAGGCAACACAAGATACTAATGAAGTGCAGTAGCCAAACTTGCATGATTTAACCGTTTAAATCGAAAATAAAAACCAAGGCTGGGGTTTTTCTGCTGGTATGCTGACCGGCCTGTGAATTTCCTGTCCATTAAAATGAATGAGAGGAAAATCACAGGCTGGTGATTTCACAAACAGAAAATGCTGGCCGGAGTCTGACAGTTTTGCAGCTGTATTGAGCAAATTTTTGGTATTGGAGTTTCTGGTGGTTTTTGAGAGATGATTGCTCACAGACTCCCTATTCTGTATTACTTGCAAAGGCTAGGTTAATAGAGACTGAAGCCCTGGAGAGGCGCTTAAGGTTTTTTTTTGAAGATCAAAAAAATCTCAGTGCAAAATCAAAATGTTAACTGTTTTTATAGCTTGGTAGACAATGTGGTAAAAGCTTGAATTGCTGACTTCCTTTGTTTATTCATTCTGGGGATATGAGCATCGCTGGTAAGGCTAGCATTTACTGCCCATCCCTAGTTGCCCTTGAGAAGATGGTGGTGGGCCACCTTCTTGAGCTGTTGCAGTCCATGGTGTGAAGGTACTCCCACAGTGCTGTTAGGGAGGGAGTTCCAGGATTTTGACCAAGCTATGATGAAGGACCAGTGATATATGCCCCAAGTGGGGATGGTGTGTGACTTGGAGGGGAACGTAGAGGTGACGATGCTTCCATACACACTACTACTACCACTATGACTTGCATTTATATAGCACCTTTAACGTAGTGTGCTGCCCTTGTCCTTCTAGGTGGTAGAGGTTGTGGGTTTGGGAGGTTGTAGGGTTGGAGGAGGTTACAGAGTTAGGGAGGGGTGAGGCCACGGAGGGAATTTGAAATCACTGATGAGGATTTTAAAAATCGAGGCGTTGCTGGACCAGGAGCCAATGTAGTTCAGCGAACATAGGGGTGATAGGTGAATGGGACTTGGTGCAAGTTAGGATACGGATCTCGGGTAAGAAGGTTAGGGGAGACTTAAAAACACGAGGCATCGTGACAGACTGCGTTTTTACAAAATGCAGTTCCCTGGGCTGTATTGGCACCTGCTCCAGATCACTTGAAAATGGTTCAGTTCCTTCCATATGTTGATTCAAACCCCTTAGTAAGCACACTCAACTTAGTTGTTGCACCAATGTGTGTTGCGATACAGTGGCTGGCCTAAGTTCTGTTGTGTTACCAATCTCAACCTATGAAGAAAGACTGAATGGCGGCCAGGCATCTCCCCTGAGGGGAGAGAAAATTAAAGGAAGATTTGCCCTCGGGCTGCTACTCACACCTAGTTTATAGCCAAGCTGAATGGGGCATAAACAGAAACCTAGATGCAAGTTGCTTATCTGTGACTTCATCCACAGTTACTGGACCAGGGAATGGTGGGGGGGGAGGGAGGAAAATTGCCGTCAAATAAAAAGAGAAAAGAGTGCCATCATAAACTATGAGGGAGCAGCAAATAGTTAATGAACTTATGTGATCCCTTCCCATCCTTTATATATACAGGATATTCACCAGCCTATTGTATATTATGTATATTAACGCCCACTAACACAACTACAGTTTTCTTTGCTACTGTATTGTGATTTCAGACCTTGAACTTTCATTTCCTTAGCAACTGTAGAGCTTCTTACTGAATTCGACCTTTCTTCACCTGCTTTAGTCGGTCATTGTTTTAAGTTTGGGTGCTTCTTTCTTCTGTTTCTCTGTAACTAGATGACGCCAGGCTGTATAACTTATAAAACCATCGTTTTAATACACTTAATATTTTTTCAATTAATTCAGTGGATTTTGATAGTTTCAATAGGATTACTATATGGAATTAGTGTGTTGTCGATCTCGCTGCGAATTTGCTTTTACGAACTCTGTAGTTCAATAGAATTAATTTGTTTTTTGTGAATTCAATTTTCATTAAAATGCAACAAAGTTTCATCACTTAGAATTGAAACCATAAAAAAATGGAGTCTGTTTCAATGTTGTTCTTCCTTCCTCCATCCCACGTTTCCAAAATGTTCTCAAGGTATGAGGGCATTTTGATGGCATACTTCTTGTAATTTTACTGTTGAACCTGCTCTCATTCCACTGACAGTATTACTGTATAATCAGCCTGTAGGAGAGGGGTAAGAATGTGGCAGCATTGACTGGCCTTCCGGTCTTTTGTTCCACTCTGATGGATTAGCTGAAATTGAGAACTTGTAATGCAGGGAATCTACGGTTTCTTTCAATACAGCATGCCATGCTGCGTTAGTACGCCAGTGCAATGAGTCACTGAGTTGTCTCAATTTTAAGGGTTTCTGATTATTCCAATGATATTTCTGCTCTTCATTTTACTCTAGATGGTACAATTTTTTTTAACAAGTCACACTGAACAAAGTATGGAATTCATTCATTTTGTAATTAAAAAATCTAAATGTAGGATGTCAAGTAGCAAATTTAACAGTATATCAAATTTAACAATTGGGATCTAGACATACAAACCTTTGCAGTATCTGCTATTTTTAGGATAAACTAAAGGAGCATACAGCATCTATAACGGGTAGTTATGATGAGCAGTATCCTTGATTTATTTAAGACTTAGGGGGCTAAATTCGGTTGATTTCTAACGGGGCGCAAATCAACTAGCGCCTGGGCACGGCACCACTAATGCCTCCGGTGAAATTTGGCGGGAGGTTAGCGGCGCTGCGCCGTCGGCGATGACATCATCGCTATGCGCAGCGCCCCAGCTGTAATATTGGGTGGCGCCCCCCTGACTTACCGCCGGACGCTATGTCCGCCGGGGTCAGGGGGGCCTACCTGCGGCCGGGGCGGCGCTAGTTAAAGGGGAGGTGGCGGGCGGCCATTTGTGTTGCTGGCTGCCTGCCAGCACCTGCCCCCGTTTCTGTCCCCGGCCCCTGAGACGTCCCCCCGCAGGGTGCCGGCTGCTCTCCGTGAGCCCAGCACTCCTCTTGTGCCGGGCTCGTTTGCCAGCGCTCCTGATCCCTGGTGGCTCAACTGGGCGCTGGGACGCGCTGCGCCAGGCCCCTCCCCTTTAATAAGGGGAGGAAGGCCTGCAGTACCGCGGCGTGACATGCCGCAGTGCCGCGATATTGGCTCACAGCGCCCCAAGAGGGACGCGGGGCGCTTCCAGTAGTGCCCCTCCTCCCTCTTGGGGCGCTACCTGGGAAAAACGGCGCGGGGGTGCTAACTTTTTCAGGGTGCTAAAATACCCAATCTTTACCCCTAAGAGTTCTAGCATCCTACATTATTTTCAGATGTGATGCACGTCCTCCGTGTAAAGCAGTTCTATTGAGAAGTATTTCCTTTCTTTTGCTTTTTGAAGACTGTAGTAGTATTTTCATAGCTTAAAAAACCACAACTGTACAGTTATATTTTTGGCTTCTTAAAGGCGCAGGGAGTTTTCAGAGCAGGTTCTGTCCTTTACAATTTGCCTAGGTCAGATATACCATAATTAGGTATAGATGTTTAAAGCTCCCTTTCCCCTCTGACCTAACTATGTCTCATCCCAGCCTCAGAAGAACACATTTTGCTACACCACAAATTCACAAGATAAATACTATTTGGAATGCCATTTAGCCTACCTTAGGTCATCCAGCCAGGAAAAAAATCATTTACAGCATCAGACTGTCGCTTAAATTATTCCTAGCAACTTTTCCACTACCTTTTTCTGAAGCTCACTCCAAGTATTAATTCACTGAGACCAAATCCAAATATGCTTTTTACCAGTTTGAGCTCGTGCTCATTTGACCTGTTTCCACAGCATACCTTGAAGTAGTGATCTGGGTTTACCTTTTCTCTATTTGTTGATATCCTGTGTAACACCGTGAAGTCCGCTCTCGCTTACCTTGTTTCTAAACTAAAGAGCCTAAGTTTCTCCAGTTTTTCCCCCCATATCCCAGTCCTCTGACCCTAGGGATCAGCCTCTTGGTTCTTCTGTCTGCTACCTCTGGGGCTTGAATGTTTACCTCTCGTGACCAAAGCTGGATAAAGTACTCGAGGTGTGGTCTGATCGGAGAGTGTGGTTTTAGCATAACGTCCTCTGCCTTACAACGCTTCCTACATTACAACAGTGACTACACTTCAGAAAGTGCTTCATTGGCTGTAAAGGACTTTGGGACGTCCGGTGGTTGTGAAAGTGCTATATAAATGCAAGTCTCTCTCTTTTCTGACTTCTAATTTACTGATTTAGCAATATAAGGCAGCATTCTTTAACTGTATTGATTGTTGCTCCACAGTGACTGGAGATGAAAATTGCTGAGTCCACTAAATCCCCTTGATATCTTTCAACTTCATTCTTAATTCAACACCATTCATAAGAGTGTGCATGTTGCCCATTTCTGTCCCTCAGTGTTCAGTGTCTTGCACTTAACCATGTTAAATTTAATCTGCTACTGTTCTGGCCATTTAGAGATTTTATCTAGTTCCTTTTGTAGGTCCTCAGCTGTCTCCTCAGAATTGACTGCCCGCCCTCCGCTTAGTTTAACGTTGCCTGTGAGTGAATTTCTGGGTCCAAATGTTTGATGTAAATGACGTCATTTTTTCATTCCCCACACCATCCTGTGACCTCGGAAGTGAGATTGTCAGTTACTGTTGAATTAGAGGCAGTTTACAGCTACTCTGACTCTGCCTCAACTCATTTTACAAAGGAGTCTTCCAGCCAGACAGACGGAGGAGAATTTGAACACTGGCTCCAGAGGTCTGTCTAACCAGCTAGTCCCGTATTTACCGGAGTTCTGACGAAGGGTCTTCGACCTGAAACGTTAACTCTGTTTCTCTCTCCACGGATGTTGCCTGGCCTGCTGAGTTTTTCCAGCGCTTTCTGTTGTTATTTCAGTTTTCCAGCATCCGCAGTATTTTGCTATTGTAGTCCCGTATTTATATATTTCAAAAGAAAATCCGTGAGATACTAGTTGGTGTTTCCTTTTGAAATGCTTTACTTGGTGCGTAAAGCTCTTCCATATAATACTATCCATAAACGGGAGTAGAGTCCTACCTCAGGCAATTAGGACTTTGTTGAGTCCTGCCTTTTTAAAAACTGGCTAAATAGCTGGTTAGGAATGAGATTGAGGTTTATAAGGATAAAGTTGATTGAATGAATACTGTGCAGAACATGGTGATTCTGCGCAGTAGGGATCATGAAAATATTTTGCGAAGGAAGACAGCTGATCAAGGAATCAGCAATGTAAGATGGCAACTGCACCTCCCAAACCCGCGACCTCCACCGCCTCGAAGGACAAGGACAGCAGGCGCATGGGAACACCACCACCAGCAAATTCCCCTCCAAGTCACGCACCATCCTGACTTGGAAATATATCGCCGTTCCTTCATCGTCACTGGGCCAAAATCCTGGAACTCCCTCCCTAACAGCACTCTGCGAGTACCTTCACCACAGGGACTGCAGCAGTTCAAGGAGGCGGCTCACCTCCACCTTCTCGAGGGCAATTAAGGATGGGCAATAAATGCTGGCCTTGTCAGCGACGCCCACATCCCGTGAATGAATAAAATAAAAGGTATTATGGAGTCTTGCCTGATTCATCTTTGTGGGGAATAGAGGACAGAGATAAACTTTGCAACAACCTTTCTTCAAAAATTAGAGTGGGCAGAGTGAATGATAGAGAAGACTGTACACTTTTTGTGGAAAAGGTTTGAGTTGAATGGCCTATTCTTCTTTCGTGGATTCTCATGTACTAGTACAAGGGAAGCGATATACAGCAGATGTCCGATCTGGAAATCCGTTCATCTGGCCTAGAAATTGTGCAGAAATGCATGAAGATCAGTTGTGTTCATCTCCCGGGTGACACTTCAGATTGTGCAACACTGCCTAACCTGCAATAAGTTTTTAGGATAGACGTGAAACCTAGTTCAGTTGCCATATCAGACAGTTTTTAATGAGATTATATAGTATGTCTCAGTGGAACCATATTTTATTTCAGCTATGAATTCTCCGAAAGTTACTATATAGTTTTTTTCCATCAGATTGTGGAGTAACCAAATGTTGATACTTCGGTTGCAGATGTTTCCTGCCTTGCAAATGTCCTTCGATTTGTGAAATATGTGCCGTTTCCTGTTGTGTTAAGCTAATTTAATCATCTAGCACTACACCAGCGTCCTTGTTTAACTACTGGTACTGTATGTCTAGTCTTCATCTTTTGTTGCATGGTTTGCTTTTGAAGATAGAATCTTGAATGTGTAAAGGGGGTGAGTTATAAGGAAGGATATTTAAAGCTCAAACTCCGCAGTCTATAAAAGAAGGCAGTTACCGGCCGATCTCAAAGTATACTTTAAAAAAAATTAATTATGTAAGCAAAACCCGGAATATTACTTCAATGTAAACCATGAAAGTAGGTCAGGAACTCGGGGGGGGGGGGGGGGGGGTGGGGTGGGTGTGATGCGGGGTTGGGGTGAGTGAAGGTGGTCAGGAGCTCGGGTGGGGGAAGGAGGAGAAGGTCAGGAACTCTGGGGTTAGAGCATGGAGAGAACAGTGGGAATGGGGGAAGAACATAATCCAGGTCTAAAGGGCTGGGGGGGGGGGGGGACGGGGTGATGAGAGCGAGAACGTCATCCAGATGGGAAGACTGATCACATTCTCACCCCTCTGTTAGATGTGGATCACGTTCTTTCAACCGGATGAATTAGTGAATACCTTCCCACACACTGAGCAGGTGAACAGCCTCTCCCCAGTATGAACTCGCTGGTGTGTCAGAAGGTTGGATACACGCACGCGCCCCACACACACACACTCGCTGACGCACCCCACACACACGGCCCCTTTATTCTGAATTAAATAATTTTTATCACTTCCAGAAGGAAAAAGTAACAAAACTCCAAAGAAGTAACTAACCCACTAATTAGAGTATAAAGTCTTTTATTTTACCAGCCAAGGGCAACTATAATTATAATTGCAGAATACTAGATAACAGAGGATCTTTACAAAGCTAACTACAGTTCCACTTTCTGTAGGCTGTGTGACAAGACTGGATCAAATTACACATTATTGATTGCTCTACAGCAGGCAGGATCAAATTACACAGTCCAGACAAACGGTTGGGTGTGTTTTGTCCTCCAAGAGTACCAATTAGAAATCTAGTCCTACACACTGGTGTTGCAAATAAACGCTGCCGTTTTTCACACAGCATTGACTGTTGCTGCAACCTCCTCCAATAACTTCTGCACCAGGTTTTGGGAAGGGCATCAGTCCAATAAAACCTGTTCCTCCTCCTCTCTCGCTCTTTCTAGTAGCGCTTTCAGTGCCTGGTCATTAAACTATGGCTTCCTCTGGGAGGCTTCATTGTTCAGGAATATAGCTGCAAAAGCAGCTGTTCTGAGCTCCACTGTTATTTTTGTGGGATTGAATGGTTGCTTATTGCAATTAACAAGTGCTAGCCCAGTATTGATTCTGCTGCTTCAATGGATGGCCTGTTGTGTAGCAATACATGTTTTAGTGCAGCTCCTTAAAAGGCAAAATTCTGGGTTAACGAGAGTGCTTTGTAATGCTCAAATAGCTTATGCGGCCTTCAGTTAAACTTTAATTAATACACCAGCAGTGATTTCTCTTTCCTGATTAGCATTGTTCACATCTTTCAGTTACTTGCTCGAGAATTAATCATTTGCCACTTATCCCCATTGAATAGCTTTGTCCACTTAGTTAAAAGAGGCCATTCTTTTGAAACTCCTTGCATTGTCGCTCATTATTTGGCCGCCTCCCATTTCCTTCTTATCTGCAATCTTGGATATTTTGCTTAGTCTTCCCTGGTCAAGTTTTGAATATGCCAGCAGATCTCCTGTGGAACTGCTCATGCTAAATCAAAGATTGTGCTGCTCTCTGACCACTTGCAGTGACTTCTTATGCAAAATATTAAATAAACCGAGTATTAGGGGGAAAAAAACTCCCAACAATTCATCCACCCATAGCTGCTGTTCAACTATGCTTCATTCATTGTATTTATATGATCTTAGTTCTTTATTAGATGTTTATCTGCATATTTTTCTCACTTTTGATTCATGCATTCCCCACCTGTTCAGTCATGATTTGTTGCTATTTTATGAATACAGAATTTGAGCCAATCAACTGAAAACATGATAGATATTTTCAAAAGTTGGCCATCAAAATGGGAGACCACAAGACCCAATGGACAATGGGAATTAGCAGGCAACCAAGAGTACCAACATGTTGACCTCAATGGTATAGCAGTACTCCAAGGACAGACAAGTTAAAGAAATCACCTGCATTTATGTAGCATCTTTCACAACCTCAAGACGTTCCAAAGCACTTTACAGTCAATTAAGTCCTTTTCGAAGTGTAGTTACTGCTGTAATAACCGTGATAACAGCAAAGATACAAATAATAAACTAAAATGTAGTTTTAGTCACCAAGAATAGATGAAATACAAATAACGATAAAAGTTGTACAATGAGTTGTTCTTTCACACAAGACTTTTGTCCTGTGAAAATTCTGGCAATTAGGGTGGTGAATAATAGAAGTGCACTTAATGGTGTTCCCCTGTAATTTTTTATTGGCTTTAACATATTTACATGTTTGTTTTTGTCTGGTCTTCCAGGACAGCAGCGGGTTACTGTGACCAGTCTCCTGGTGTGTCATGGTTTACTGTTGGTTGGAACCAACCTGGGTATCATTGTAGCTCTGCCAGTTCCTCGGCTGCAGGGAATACCTAAAGTTACAGGTGAGACTATTTAGGGTTACACACCTTTTTTTTTAATAATTGAAAATATTATTGTCATGTGTAGATTGAAAGGGCATGCATGAAAATGAGAGTCATTTGGAGTAAAACAATTATTGAAATGAGGAACTTTTGTGTAGCAAATTACATCACATTTGAAAAAAATTAACTCACCAAAGTCAGATTTGCGACGCCCAGAACTATATTTCCCTCATATTAAAGAAGTTCAAGAAAAATATTTTACTAAGTTGTTGTTGGTTTATAATAACTTAATGGCCCAAAAATGAGTGCCGCTACGCGAGAGTACGCACTGTGTACTCTCGCGTATTCTGTCTCCAATTGCCGGTTTTCTGCATGCACTGCGCATGCGCTGAAAACCGGCACTTGGTGAATGGAAAAGGGGGCGGGTCCTAGGTGCACCGCGTGCGCGCTACAGGCTGCGCGCGCGCTGTGCACTTAGTGGTTTCAACGCGCAGGTAAGTACGGAAGATTCCAGACATAAAAAAAGGAGTAAGACCCACTTTTAACAAGGTAAGTAGTGAATTAAGTATTATTTTTATTTTTTATTTTAACAGGTATATCTTTTTTAGAGACTTTAAAGACAGGTAAGTTTATTTTTATAACTTTTTAAAAGATTTTAAAATTTTTCAAAAATTTAATTTTTTATTTAAAATGGTTAATTTATTTAACTATACTTATTTTATTAATGTGATGGTTTTTTAAAAAAATTTAATTGAGGTTTAGCGGTTCTTTTGGGGGGCTATAGTATTCATAACTTTCACAGCACTTATGTGAAAGTTATGAATGGAAGATGGTGTGCTGCCATTGGCTCTAACTGAGTCACGTGATCCCACAGCTCGCACGAATTAACTACGCCGGTGGGATACGCAAGCACTGCCCAGCTGATGTCTAGAACATCAAGTTCGTGCGAGTTGGAACTGAAAAAGCCAACACGGAGTGAGAGATCGCGGGGAGGCCTTACCCTCGCACGAAGGCTTCCTCACGAATTTTTGGGCCAATGTTTTAAAAATGATTGAACTTCACACACACACACAAAACTACTTCCTTCTGCAAATGAAATTCTTGTTGCTTTGTCTCATCTTTGGCTGGGTTCCTGGCTCTCTTTCAATAAAGAACAGAGCTCTGTGAATAATCAAGAGTGGAGTAAAACTATCTGCCTGTAACAGATAAGAGAGCATCAAGCTTACATCTGCCTTCAGTGCTATCAGTAATAGCTGTACATCAATGTCTTATATCAGAACAGGGAAACATGATGATATTTTCCATGGCTAATTAAGCCTGTTAATAAAAAGCACAGACACAGAGGGGGAGAAATTCGGTATCGCCCCACTTGGGGCGTAATTATCAGCTGGGCGCATAGTTTAGCGCCTGGCGCTAATTATCGCCTCCGACTGAAAACTTGGCTTCTATCGGCCCTGGAGGTGATTGGAGCGCTAAATCAGGCGCCACACACCTCTCTTAAGGCGCTAACGCCGAGGAGCGAGGCGCTAACTCAGAGCGCTGGCAAAGCTCATGTGATGTCAGTTAGCAATGGAGCACAGACACACTGGCGCCGGCCAGTTCTTAAAGGGGAGAGTCGATCTTGCTCTCCATCCACACCCTGCTCATTGCAACCTTGAATCTCGGCCTGGAGAGACCTGTACATCAATTCTGCTGGAAAAAACAATGGAGAGGACAAGGGAAAGAGCTCAGAGTGCAGCCCCCAAAGTCTCTTCGAAATCGATGCAAGGAAGGTCAAATCAAAATGAACCTGCAAAGTGCTGCTCAGTACCCAAAACTCCTTCACACAGTGTTGAATCTCTCCAGAAGTGTGTGTCTCGCTCAGAATGCGTGGTGCAAAAATGTCGCCGACAAAAAAAGGCAGGAAGCGGCCGCCTTTAAATAGCGCTCCCCCAGTCCCTTCCCGACTGCAAAACGCTCCCCTCTACCTGTCGTTGCTAGCGGCAGGCGGAAAGGCAGGGGGCGCCACTCAATATCCGCTCCGGGGCGTTGCACGCTCGGCTGACGTCATGATCTGTGGGCGCAGAAGATCGTGGCGGTAGTGCTTGCCGCCGCAAAATGTCTGGTCAATTTCGCGAGCGGCGCAAACATCGCCGCGCCCGGGCTCTAGTTGCTTTGCGCCCCGTTAGTGGGGCGCTAACGGGAGGTGCAAAGCAACCGAATTTGTCCCCCAGATGGTTTTGAAATCCCTATTTTAACAAAAGTGGGAGAATGCCTATTTCCTCTGTAATTAATGACCCATTAATGAAATGGTGAGAGCAGGGTAGAAGGCTAGCACCTTGTAAGTGAAACAGTTAGAAATGAAGGGATGGCAGTACAGTGATAGGTGTGGAGCCCAACATGTGGGCCATCATGGGTTCTTAGTGTATCCAGAGGCACACAGCATTTGCACTGTCAAAAAAGTGAGTCTCTCTAGCAGAGGGTCTCTGCTCAAGAAGCAATTGGTCACACCCTGCAGCATCAGAGGATGAAGGGGCTCTCGACCGTGATCGCCAGAATTTGGCCACCCAGAAAGCAGCGCTATATAGTTCAGGACATAGATAGTAGAGAGAGAGAGAGAGAGAGAGAAGTGGATGTCCATCTGCAGGGATAGTAGAGGAAGATAGGACTACCAGATGTAGGAAACCCCTGTGATACTGGGACTGTCCAATAGTGTTGGATAAGTATGAGGTGGAGAGTGACTCAGGAGGGTAGTTCTAAGCAACATTGTAGCACTGTGGAATAAGGCACTAACCCAGGAGGCAGGTGGGTCACAGGAAAAGAGAGCAATGGGAGATTTTATAGTTGGGGGAAGAGACAGCCTTTTTTTGCAGTCATGGCCAGAAGACCCAAATGATATGTTGCCTCCCTGGTGCCAGGGTGAAGGACATCACAGAATGGATGTAACAACTTCTGGGTGGGTAAGGTGAGGTCGCCAAAAGTTGGATAGAAGTACCTTTGAGATCTTGCAGAGGAAATTGAAAGAAAGACTTGCATTTATATAGCGCATTTCATGACATTACAAAGTCCCAAAGTGCTTTACAGCCACTGAAGTACTTTTGAAGTGTAGTCACTGTTGTAATGTAGGAAACTCAGCAGCCAATTTTCACACAGCAAGCTCCCAAAAAACAGCAATGTGATAATGACCAGATAATCTGTTTTAGTGACGTTGATTGAGGGATAAATATTGGCCAGGACACTGGGGTTAACTCCCCTGATCATCTTCGAAATAGTGCCATGGGATCTTTTACGTCCACCTGAGAGAGCAGACGGGGCCTCGGGTTTAACATCTCATCCAAAAGACGGCACCTCCAACAAGTGCAGCACGCCCTCAGTACTGCACTGGAGTGTCAGCCTAGATTCTGTGCTCAAGTCCCTGGAGTGGGACTTAGTGAAGGATTTAGGCACTTGATTGAAAAACAAAACCACAGGGGTGGTAATCTGACTAAGGAGCGGAAGATTAGCAAAGTAAACACAGCAGGACTGGTGCAGGAGGGAAGGATTCACGTTCTTGAGACATTGAAATGAGTTCTGAAACAAGAGAAGGCTATACTTAAGGGACTGCCTTCACTTGAACTGAAATGGAACCATTATCTTTGCAGAGAAAGTAAATGGGGCAGTGGGGGGAAGATTTAAACCAATATGGTAGCGGGAGTGGAAGCAGAAGACTGAGCTGAAATAAATTAGTGAGAAAATGCCATCAAAGGAGAAATGGAAGGAAAGAGGCTTTGAAGTAATGAGATAAAAACGCTTATAGAAGGGGCAAAGGTATCACAAAATTAAATGAAAAATTCAGGAAAAAGACTGGAATGAGGCTTGAGTGGTATGTATGTGAATGCACAAAACATTCGAAACAAAATTGGAGAGTTAGAAACATTAATAACTATGGAGGGATGTGATCTAGAATCTATAATGGAGAAGTGACAGGTTTGGGCAAGACTAGGAACTTAATATTCCTGGTTATAACATTTTCAGGAGAGATAGCAAGGGAAAAAAGGGTGTGCAGTGATACTGTTAGTAAAGGATTCTATCACAGCCATGGAACGTAAGGTTATTCTGGGGGTTGTGCTATCCACTATGTGTATATCATTATATTAAAAAAAAATAGGAAGGGAAATGGTACAATTCTCGGCATGCATTACAGACCACCAAATAATGGAGAGAGATGGAGGCAGAGATCTGCCGACGAGATATAAAATTACAACAGGGTAATAATATTGGGTAACTTTAACAATCCCAAGATAAACTGGAATGAGGTAATGCGTGTTGTCAGAGTGGGGAATTCAGAATGCATTCTGCAAAGCTTTTTAGATGAGTATGTTTCTAGTCCAACAAGTAAAGAAGCATTGCAGTTCTGGGCACCACACCTTAGGAAAGATATGTTGGGTTGGAGAGAGGACAGATCCCTACGTTAATGCAGAATAAAGTAAACCATCAACTAAATTAGTATTGTGCAATAAAAACAGAAAATGCTGGAAATACTCAGCAGGTCAGGCAGCATCTGTAGAGAGTGAAATAGAGTTAACGTTTCAGGTCGATGACCTTTCGTCAGAACTGGAAAAAGTCTCTTAATCTCTCCTGCCTTCCATCCTATCACAGACCTTCCCTTTTGTTCTTTCCTCCCCTCCCCACTTTCCCTGCCCCTACACTTGCTTAAAAACCTGTTCCATCTCCAGCTTTTTCCAGTTCTGACGAAGGGCCATCGACCTGAACCGTTAACTCTGTTTCTCTCTCCACAGATGCTGCCTGACCTGCTGAGTATTTCCAGCATTTTCTGTTTTTATTTTCGATTTCCAGCATCCGCAGTATTTTGCTTATGTATTAGTATTATGCAATATGTTACCAATAGCCACATGTGGCTAATTGGGAATCCATATGTGGCTAATTGCCACATCGTTTTTTGATTAGTGAATAAAAAAGGAGTAATCCAATTAAGTGTCCGATCACTTTCTGGATGGAGAGCAGGAACGGGTCTGGCCCGTCTTGTTGTGCGAGTCAACATTCTCGGCAATCGCTGATGAGGTCAAAGTATCGCTCACAACTGCTGGACAAAAACCTAGAAGCTGCACTAAGATGCGACGTGTCTGATAAATTCATGCCAGAATTCCAAACTTTAATGAAAGAAAAAGACTGTAAAATTTGACACTGAATGGTGGTAGCTGTTTGTTAAGCAAATATACACATGAAGTACATTTACCCGTATTGTGTTCGAAACATTTTCTACTAAAATTAGTGCATGTGGCTAAAACGGTGCCTGCCGTAGCCTCACCTGTGGCTCGTCGGCGATTCCTATTGGACATCACTGATAGAACAATTTGAGAGAAAATTGGTTTAGTATAAATATAGTTTCAGTGGAAGGTCATATGATAGTAATTTGTTTTGAAGTGCACTGTACCTGTCAAGACTGTGCAATGTATGATTTACTGAAGTTTTCAAAGCAGAATTTCGGAGATGTATAACATAGGCAATAAGATTGCCAGTAAACAGACATGCCAAAATCCATACTGATGATCACAGATTAAGCCAGACCTTTTAAGGTAATGGGTAATTTGAGAGTTAATAGCAACTTCCATATAATTTTAGAAAATGCCGATATAAGGGCAATAATGGGGTAGCTTGAAGAGTTTGAGAGATTACCTTTCTCGGATATAGGATGAACAGTAAATTTCCAGGAAGGAAAGGCGGACTATGGGTAAGAGAGTGACGAGGTGGCCCAGGACAGAACTAAATTTGGGGACCTACATTTTCCAGATGATGGAAAGAGGTCTTGCTGGAGTTAAGGAACTCTAAAGACCTGGTGAGGATAAAAGTTAATGTTGTTCATAATGTTAGAAGAGCAAAATGGACCAATGGGGATTTCTTTCTTTTAATGAAGATCACCCAAAATAGAGTTGGAGGAAAAAAAATCAACCAAATAGGTCACCTTTCTCTTTATACTATAAAAAGCATGCATTTAGCTGAGTATCTGTGAAATCTACTCCTGTCAGATATGAAATGATCCCAAGAGAACTGCTGTATTAAAGAGGAAGTAATTGTATCCTGAAATAATCAATAAGGCGCAGGACTACATCCAGCCATTCCTTTCAGTGTTTCCTATATTAGCTCATTCATGTCTCTGCATCTTGAATTTTTAAGTAAATGTTTGCAAAACCCATTCTAAGTTATTCTGCTTGCTTAATGCAGCAAGTTGGAACAATGCATCAATATGTATGCAACTTTTCACTAAAGCTGACCCAGCAATTGCATATACAAGTAATGGGGTACCATACAGAAAATAAATAACGTTTAGGAATGTTTGAACAAAGGAGGATACCTGGGATGATCAGACGATGCTATAACCCAGGAGAATGAAATTAAAGCAGTTTATGCAAATCCAAATGCAGAGTGTGCGCTATCGATGGCTTTGGTTATACTCCGAAACATTATGGTTCCCAACATTCCTCATCTCAATAAAATTGTAGATGTGAGAAAAAAAGTAATGGGATTTCAGGAGTAAACACCAACAGATGATTTGTCAGTGTTTAGTACTGCTCCAAATAAGTATCAGAAAAGCTATGAAAGACTGAGAAAGGGCAGTTTCTGTTTTGTTAAGGCTTTGTTGAAGATTATTAATGATGAAGCACTTCACAGAGTCAGGTCAAAGTGATATTTGACCTCGGGTCAGACTTGGAGTTAGTGAGCTTAATGAAGGGGAAGATTTTGAAGCATTACCACAGCAGTGAAAGATGTGAATAGCCCAAAGAGGTTTTCTGTCTAAGAGCATGTGTGTTATGCCATTGATGGCTATCTCACTGAAGCGTGAGGAAAAAAGGGTGACTTGAAGCAGACAGCACAGAAGGTGCATGACTCACAGCAGGTATAAGCTGAAGTACTGTAGCAAAGTCAGCTACCTGAACATGATGGAGAAGCAGTGTATGAAGAAACTTAGGCTCACATGTAAGGTTGCGACTGAGGTGTGCCATCTTGTCTATGAATACCTGCTAAGACAGTGAGCTATCGGCATTATCAGTGAAGGTCACCAGTACACACTCATTTATCCCACAAGGGACATCTCAAAAGTCAACCACTTTGACTTTTGGACAACTGATGCTTTGTTTTCTACACAACAAAAGAAGGTGAGACTGCAAGATGTATTAAGTTGAAAGTAATTTGATTGCATTATGTAGTGCTAGCTGTATTTGTATTTAATGTAATTTGCTGCTGTGTTTCCCTCTCGTATTTCTCCTCCTTGATTATGCGCATGTCCTGCTATTATATTGCCGTAGTTGAGAGACTCTCACTGGTGGATAGCTGCATAGCCTACAGGGGATACAGAAGGCCCACTATCTGCAAGTAACAGTCATGAACCTGCAGGTTCTCCGTTGCTGGGGTCACTGTTGGCTGGGGTTTTTTTGCCACTAACAATTGCATTCTCTCAGACCTCTGGTTTCAAAGCAATGCATTCTCATGATTTTGTTAGCAGGTCAACAATTCGTGAGGAAATATGCATTTCTTCCCTTTTTTTTAATGAAGGAACATGTTTGGTCCTTATATTGTAGTATGACTGCTTTGGTGTGGTTCGTTCAACCTTTTGAGAGCTTTGCAGTCTAGTTTTTCTCCACCAAAATTTATATTGGCAATCATCCTCCATTTATATCTGCCTTTATGGTTGAAGGCTTCTTTTTCCTGCAGTTCTGCCTCACATAATAGGGAATGTTCAATAGTTTGGGGACACTTGATCAACTTTGCTTTAAGTGATGGGAAATAATTGCTTTGCTGAGAAGTGATACTTTACAAGTATACAGCATATGTTGCATCACTAAAATTCTCCAAACATTAAAACAATTGTAAAGAGTGCAGCATTTAGACAGAATGGTTGGGTAATAGCAGCAGACGGTGATAGTCATCAGCTTGATATTTTCTAGCAATGGACCTCATGAATGATATGGATGTATGTACGAACTATGTCATTCTTCAGTTTGTACGAATAGAATATCATGTTTAGAAGGTTTTTCATCATAAATGTGATTTTTCGCCTTCCATTTTAAATAACTGATAAAGACAGAATTGACTTAGTTCCTAATTGATGCAGTGGTACAAACATTAGAGACTGATTTCAAAGCAAGCTTAGTAATTAATGTAACTATATACGTGTGCAAATACCAATTAATTGGGATGCATTAGTCACATTCATTTTCATCCATGCCCACTTTCTGGCTGCTATAAGCACCACGTCTTCTCATTTGTGATCTTTTCCTGTATTTTGATTGCTATTTAGTTTTCTATATTTTGTCCAAATATTCTTAGATAATTTTTAATGAAGACTTATAGTGGTTGTGTTTGTTCTCATTTTGTCAGTATATTTTGCTATAGGTAGATTGTGGTGCGCTAGCCATGCAATCTGGCATAGCTCTAACTGCCTCAGAACAAAATACACCACCAAAGATTTTCTTCTGTTTAAGATAATTACCACTAATGCTGTGCAATTTTCAACTCATCAAATTTGCACTTAGATGGACTTTCACATTGGTTACTGAGGAAGAATGCTCTGAGTTTATAATTTCATTAATACAGCCCTTTACAGCTGAGCTGAAAAACAACTTTGTTTAAAGTTAAAATATTATGTTTTTCAACCAAGTGTATTGTTAGACTACACTGACCCAGTACATATGAAATTTGTTCTTGTAATACAAAGCTTGGAATGAGAAAAGGCAGTTCAGTCTCTCTCTGTCTCGCTCATGCATGCTCTCTTCCTAACTCCCATGTGAATCAAGCAGATCTGTTAATAAGCTATCATACACTATTGCCTTTCTCAACAGGTGTTGATCCAGTTTCTTTTTATAGGCATCAATTAACCCAGAATTGAGCACCATTTCTAGTTATTGTTGAAGTATTCTACTTTCATTTGAAATTTGAATGTATTTAACATCGCAAGTGTTCATTTTCTTCATGCAGGAAGGGGAATGGTGTCCTACCATGCACACTGTGGTCCAGTCAGATTTCTCACTATGGCCACAGCCACTGCCACAATGATGAACAAAAATCCATCACTTACAAGCCTGTCATCTCCACTAGAAGGGAAAGATGGAGAAAAGACTGGTCGTATTGGATCACAAACAGAATGCTCAAGCTCTCATATGCAACTAACAAAGACAGAGGGGTTTGGCTTGGAGACTCGTCAGTATCGTTGCACAACACAGCAGTCTATCTTCATCTACAGGATCTCTGACCTGCTCTCATCAATCCAGCTCACTGGAACATGGCCCTGAGGACAGCGCAATCTATGAGCTTTTGAATGACCCCAGTCTCTCAAGTAAAGGTAAAAACAGTGACAATGAAAGGACAAAGAAGATGAAGATGAGTTCTGTTTTGGTCATCTCTGGAGGTCAGGGACATAAACGACTGAACAAGAAGTCCAAACAACAACGTCAAGATGAAACCATTTCCACTGTCATGATTTGGCAAATTCCATTGTTAAACATATGAGGAGTTAGTGTCTTTGTCAGTATCACTTCTTTTGGTATCTACAATCCTTTTTGGGATATATTTTGTAAGATAATGCGGGAAATGCGTAAACGTTCTTGCATATTTTGAACAACATGTAGCTTCTTAATGCTCATAATATGTCAGTCTGCCAGCCCATCAATATTTGCATTGGTAATGTTCAACAGTTTGTAAGATCTAAATGTGTATTTAAAAAAAAAAAGGTTTCATTCCTATTTGAAAATGAGTAAGTTTCAATAGTTTGGTTATCAATGCAATCCTAAGGCACATTCCTCTAAGGTCTGCTTTGTTCTGGAGAAGTTGAACTTGTAGCTGGTATTTCCAAGATCTTCCTTCAGTGCCTGCTGTGAAAACTGAGCAGATTTCTCACTAAAGAACACATTTAGACTACTCCTTGGTTGAAAAATACTTGCGGGTCAATTTTTGTAACTCGGTGCTCTGGCCAGTGTGTCCCAGATGTGAATTTTCTGGGACCTTTAAATAAAACAAGAGAAATCTGAAACTACAAAATCACCTAACACTGCAGGAATAAGAAGATTGCTACTGCTTTTTGGTGGAAATTTCAAATGTTACAGATGGATTTGTTTTCCAGAATAAATCAGATTACTGCAAGGATTATATTGCTGGGTAAACTACTGAAATTTATATGTTTGAAAAAGGGTTGTTAAAATTTGAAATATGCTCGTACAAGTTGAGCAGCTAATTGAACTTTTTTTTTAACAGCAATTATTTGTTTAAAGAGCCATATCTAATACTGCTTCTGACCAGTATAGTACTCTGTACTGTTATTTTGAAGGTAAGTTACATTACAGTTGTTGTACCAGTACATTTAATAGACAATTAATCATTAGCTGGAAAGGCCATTACTGACAGTAATTATATTTCCAGTTACCAACTTTTGCACAAACTATTACAAAATAATCATGTATATTTTACAATTTGTTTGAAGCTTTATTGATTTAAAAAATGTGGACAATATGCAAATTCTATTTCATGTGTCGCTGGGCAACCTTATAATCGTTTATTATCCAATGTGAATGGTACACTTTAATTGAAATAAAAGTGGATTCTTTGGGTATACCTGAACACCAGTGAATTGAAAACTTTCCATTCCAGGTAGGGCAATTTTAGAACACCTTACAATAAATGTCTGAGTAATATAAATTGCCTCACAAACAACTTAATACATCAAACTTTCCATGGAAAACCTGTTAAATACCTGAGTCAAATTTAATTTTCTGGTTAAGTAATGTGAGGTTAAATTGTCACATGAACAATAAAACCAATTCAAATGCTGGCAGTGCAAAGCAGATCAACCGGTATCTGAAAGAGTAAAGCTAACCCAGTTCTTATGGGCTATCAGATGCTGGCTGACCTGCTGTACATTTCCAGCATTTTGTTTCTATTTCAAATATCCAGCAGTCATGGTTTCCTTTTTTACCTTTCACTGTATATCAGTGGTGTTTCTGACATGGTTTCATATTTGGTTTCAAATGCAAGTGGCATCCGCTTAGGACGTTGGCTCAGTGCTGTGATTACTCTGTTGTATCTAGTCTGTTGTATGACAATACAAAGTTAGGGTTAAGCCTGGTAAGCATTCCTCTCAACTGTTCAAATTATATTAAAATTTCATCATGCACTCAATTTGCTTACATTCAAGTATTAAAGCACAATCTTGCACAATTGAATTTTATTTATTAGTCTGTTCTGTTTTAGTGCATCAGCATTATTCAGTGATATTTCACAAAATTATATTGCGGTTTTAATAATGCTTGGTGTTACATTTGCTGCCAGCGTCGCCTGTTGCAATGCAGCTTGTGGTTACAGTGCGCGGTGCAGTGTCTGGTTCTTGGAGCTGGTTCTGATGTGATGTTCAGACTTGCCCAGCCTAAAAGCTAGATAGATATTGTACTGTTTACCTACTGGAAGTAGGGAGCACTAAGGAAGTACTTTTTTCTTTTCAAATTGAGTAATCAGCTACTTAGTTGTACAACGGCCTCTCTGATTTTGGAAATTGAATCTGAACAGGCGTAGCTATTGCAAGTTGATTTTTTTTTTTGTTCACATCATCAAACTTAACCATCTTCAAACCAAGCACCTGATAAATCCATGCCCATAGAGTTTGTTTGGCCAATATGTTGTGTGCACTCTCTCCCTGTAGGGAGACACCCCACTTAGGTACAGAGAGCTTTAGGCACAGATGGGAAAGTTCTTAGATCTCCAAATGTTTACAGAAGTACTGCTGGAGTTTAGCTAGCTAAAATCATGTTGTTTACCCATCAGTGGTAGAATGCTCATTGCTTGTTCAGTCAAGACTACCTTGTCCAATAAGGCATTAGCTTGCAGGGTTATTTGGAGCCGAGTGGGAAGACTCTGAGGCGCCATTGACAGATTTATCCCTCTAGGCCACATTAATAAGACAGACAGGCTGATCAATCATCAGCAGTGCCCTGGAGTACTGCAGACCTGTCTGGCACAGATATCGAATTATTGAATGTGGACTTTTGACCCGGTTCCAATCTCCCACCCGCATGCGTGTCATCTCAACTCTGAAGAGATCCCACTTACCTATCTCCTGCCACCCCCACAACATCACCATCAAGGAGAATAGTCACTAGTTGGTCATTAGACAATATGAGGTAAAATAGACACAACTTCTGTGTCATTATACTACAAGTACCAATTTACACTGAGGCAGGACTGACAGACCTGAGTTACATTGTTTATTCCTATGTCGCTCTGCTCTATATTCGTGTGTGTGTGTGTGTGTGTGTGTGCATATATGCAAATCTCCACTTATACAGGCATCCAAAAGCTGACGGAGTTTTAATGTTATCAGATACCCAACTCTGCTATCGGCTCTTCACTAGCATTAACAAGTTTTTTTTTAATTGCCCAGTTGGCCCTTTGTATCCAGCAGCAGTCAGCTTAAAGCTGCAGATTTGTAAAACTACATCCTGGAGGGGATCTTGCACTGCTTTGCCAAATTGGATTCAAATAACTTGGCACCCAAATTTTACATTAATTCCAAGTGGTTTTAACTTTGCATTGATGTAAATGATATGGTATAATGAGCCCATGTAACAAGGACTGAGAGAATTCTGAAACTTTCTTCAAAATAGAGCAAGTTATGTAGTATCCTGTATTGTTTGAAACATTGAGTTACACAGTCACCCACATATATCTATGTTTATACATGATGAACGTCTATCATACCATCTGTTGTATGCAGATATCGTTAGATTGCTGCAGGACTCGTATAAAGAATGGGTATAATGTGGTACTTTAAATTTGCTAAGGTAATTATTTTGTTTCAGGAAAAATTCTGAATAGTCAGAATTAAACATTATATTTTATGATCAAACAATATATCTTTGCACTTACCGGTGTGGTTTATTCAATAATCATTGCCTGGAAATGGCTTTATTCAACAATTAATACTGCAACACTATTCAGTGGTGCTGAAGTTCATTTTGGCATAGACAGCATAAACTATCAAGAACGCAGCAGAAAATCTTTCTCCACAAACACCACTACCAAAGATTGAAGGTATGTAGGGCATCTTATTTATAAGACTTTTAATTTTTTGTATAGTTTTTGTTAACCAGAAAATGTTTTGATTGTCTTTTAACATTAGTTTCATAACTTTATCTCTGCAACAAGAGTGAAAGGCTTTTGAATTATTTCAACCAAAAACCATAGCCTGGGTACAGTCAATTGGAAGTGTGCACCTGACCAGGGAAGAGGCCTAACGACTGAATATTACATCTCATTCACCAGGTTGTTATTTCAAATAAATTTGAAGTCAAAAATTGCAAGATGGCAAACTTTCTGAAAAGGACTATTACAGGCTGGATTTCCTGCCCATTGATTATGAATGGGAATTAGATCTAGCCGTATCCTTCATGATGTACTATTAACAGAAAATCTTGTCTGAACTCTAATGTACTGCAAAGTAATTTACCTTAGAGCTGCTACTTTTATTTGCGCAACCTAGATCAACCATGACTGGCTCTGTTGCAAAGAAGGGAGGGAAAAAGAGTGGCAGGGCTATAGTAATAGGGGATTCGATTGTAAGGGGAATAGATAGGAGTTTCTGTGGTCGCGACCGAGACTCCAGGATGGTAATTTGCCTCCCTGGTGCAAGGGTCAAGGATGTCTCGGCGCGGGTGCAGAACATTCTGGAGGGGGAGGGGGAACAGCCAGTTGTCGTGATACATGTTGGTACCAACGACGTAGCTAAAAAAAGGGAAGAGGTCCTACAAGTAGAATTTAGGGAGTTAGGAGCCAAGCTAAAAAGTAGGACCTCGAAGGTAGTAATCTCTGGATTACTACCAGTGCCACGTGCTAGTAAGAGTACAGAGAACAGGATAGTTAGGCTAAATACGTGGCTTGAGCAGTGGTGTAAGAGGGAGGGTTTTAAATTTTTGAGGCATTGGGACCAGTTTTGTGGTAGGTGTGACCTATACAAAAGGGACGGTCTACACCTGTGCAAAGATGGAACTGATGTTCTCGGGGTAAATTTTGATAAAGCAGTTCGGGAGCATTTAAACTAGTATGGCAGGGGGCTAGAAACCCATGTAGTGAAATAGAGGAAAGTGAAAGGCAGACAGAAATAAATGGTAAAAAGGAGAGGAACAAAAAACAAAGGGCCAAACTAATTCATAAAAAATGTGAGCATAAAAAAAGCCTGAGGGTTTTATACCTTAATGCGAGAAGCATCAGGAACAAGGTAGATGAATTAGCTGTGGAAATAGAGGTTAATAATTATGATCTAATTGGGATTACGGAAACATGGTTGCAGGGTGAGCAGGGCTGGGAGCTTAACATACAGGGGTATTCAGTATTTAGGAAGGATCGACAAAAAAGAAAGGGAGGAGGGGTAGCATTGCTGGTAAAAGAGGGGATAAATGCAATTGAAAGGAAGGATATTAACTCAGTTAATACAGAATCTATATGGGTGGAGCTAAGAAATAGCGAGGGGCGAAAAACATTAATAGGAGTGGTATATAGGCCTCCAAATAGTAAAATAGAGGTTGGGGAGGGCATCACGAGGGAAATTAGAGAAGCGTGCAATAAGAGCACAGCTGTCATCATAGGTGACTTTAACTTACATATAGATTGGACTAGCCTAATCAGTAAAAATAATGAGGAGGAGGAATTCCTTGAGTGTTTAAGGGATGGTTATCTGGATCAATATGTCGAGGAACCAACTCGGGAACAGGCTATATTGGACTGGGTACTGTGCAATGAGAAGGGACTAATTAGTAATCTTGTTGTACGGGGACCCTTGGGTCAGAGCGATCATAACATGATCGATTTCTCACTCGAAATGGAGAGCGAAGAAATTGACTCAGAGACTCAGGTCCTGAATTTAAACAAGGGGAATTATGATGCCATTAGACGGGAACTGAGTAGGTCTGATTGGACAACGTTCCTGGGAGGACTGGAGGTAGATAAACAATGGCAAGCATTTAAAGATAGAATGACAAAATTGCAAAAATTGTTTATACCAATCTGGCATAAAAGGAAATCTAAAAAGGTGACTCAACCGTGGATAACAGGGGAAATTAGAGACAGCATAAAATCCAAAGATAGGGCGTATAAAATAGCCAAAAAACGCGCCAGAGCGGAAGATTGGGAACAGTTTAAGATAGAGCAAAGGAGGGCAAAGGGCTTAATCAAGAAGGGCAAAATAGCTTACGAAAGCAAGCTGGCGGAAAATATAAAAACTAACTCCAAAAGCTTTTATAAGTATATCAAGAGGAAAAGACTGGTGAAAACCAAAGTTGGTCCATTGCAGTCAGATACGGGGGAATATATAATGGGAAATAAGGAAATGGCAGACCAACTAAATGCATACTTTGGGTCAGTCTTTACGAAGGAAGACACAAAAAACCTCCCTGGGATATCGGGAAAAATAGGGACATTGGCAAAGGAGGAACTGACGCAAATCAATATCTCTAAGGATATGGTGTTAAGGAAGCTAAAGGGATTGAAGGCGGACAAATCCCCAGGGCCTGATAACATGCATCCTAGGGTACTGAAGGAGGTGGCCCTAGAGATAGCGGATGCACTAAGCATGATTTTTCAGAATTCATTAGACTCGGGAACAGTGCCCATGGATTGGAGGGTAGCTAACGTTACCCCACTATTCAAAAAGGGGGGTAGGGAAAAAGCAGGTAATTACAGACCTGTAAGCCTTACATCAGTTGTGGGCAAAATGCTGGAGTCCATCATTAAGGATGAAATAGCCGAGCACTTAGCAAATGGGGACAGGATAGGACAGAGTCAACATGGATTTACAAAGGGTAAATCGTGCTTGACTAATCTATTGGAATTTTTTGAGGGAGTAACTGGTAAAATAGATGGGGGAGAGCCAGTAGATGTGGTGTACCTGGACTTCCAAAAGGCCTTCGATAAGGTCCCACATAAAAGATTAGCATGGAAAATTGAAGCTCATGGGATAAAGGGGAAAGTATTGACGTGGATAGAGAACTGGCTGTCAGATAGAAAACAGAGAGTTGGAATAAACGGCTCATTTTCTGAATGGCAGGCAGTAACAAGTGGGGTACCACAGGGATCTGTCCTGGGTCCCCAGCTGTTCACAATTTATATTAATGACCTGGATCAGGGAGTCGAATGCAGCATTTCCAAATTTGCAGACGACACTAAACTAGGAGGGGGGGTGGGCTCAGAGGAGGAGACCAGGAAGCTCCAGAGCGATTTGGACAGACTGGGTGATTGGGCGGATAAATGGCAGATGCACTATAATGTGGACAAGTGCGAAGTTATCCACCTTGGGTGCAGGAACGGGAGGGCAAATTATTATTTAAATGGCAATAAATTGGGAGAGGGGGAAGTACAGAGAGACCTGGGTGTTCTTGTACACCAGTCACTGAAGGCGAGCATGCAGGTGCAACAGGCGGTCAAGAAGGCAAACGGTATGCTGGCCTTCATAGCAAAAGGGTTGGAATACAGGAACAGGGATACCTTGCTGCAGCTGTACAGGGCACTGGTGAGACCACACCTCGAGTACTGTGTACAGTTTTGGTCGCCTCATCTGAGGAAAGATGTTCTTGCCATGGAGGGGGTGCAGCGGCGATTCACCAGGCTGATACCAGGAATGGCGGGATTGACCTATGAGGAGAGACTATGTAGTTTAGGGATGTACACACTGGAGTTTAGAAGATTGAGAGGGGACCTCATAGAAGTGTATAAAATTCTGACAGGTCTAGACAGATTAGATGCAGAAGGAATGTTTCCCTTGGCGGGTGAGAACAGAACTAGAGGACATAATTTAAGGATAAGGGCTAAACCATTTAGGACAGAAATGAGGGGGAATTTCTTCACTCAGAGAGTGGTGAACCTGTGGAACTCATTGCCACAGAGGGCAGTGTACGCCAGCTCATTAAATATATTTAAGAGGGAATTAGATATATTTCTACAGGCAAAAGGGGTTAAGGGTTACGGAGAGAAGGCGGGGACGGGATACTGAATTGAAGGATCAGCCATGATCTCATTAAATGGCGGAGCAGGCTCGAAGGGCCGGATGGCCTACTCCTGCTCCTATCTTCTATGTATCTATGTAATGCCATTTTTTCTGTTCTATTCAATAATATTTCCCCATGTTGTAGTCCAAATCTGAATTAGACTCAGTGGGGGTAATTTTGATTTTATGCAATAGTGTAAAACGGGTGATATTGAATCGGCAGCACATTTAACATCTCTCCCAATTTTTATATCCATTGACTTAACATGCATGTACTGTGAAAATGTGTCTTATTACAGTAGGCATAAGATTGTTCAAACATTCTAGTAATGATTCAGACAATTTTGTGATATTTTCTATTCTGGCTGTATTGGTCTTGCATGGTAACTTTTGGTCGTCTCCACCAAGTTCCTAATGGGCATGAATCTACAGCACCTAACTGATCACCATTTGGTACAAGTTCACTAAATTGGTAATCTGATTCAAATATGAGCAAAAGATGGCAAGTTTGGAAGATGTTGCAACAAGTGATTTTCTGTGCTTGGGGTTAAGTCACACATTTGAGGCAGACTGACTGTGTTTCACTACCCGAGCTAGGAGCACTTGATGCTGCTACAGTGTGCCAAAGTTTAAAAGTGTATGATTTTCTGAACAGACATCCTCGACTTGAGGAGTAGAAAATTTTACCACAAAAATGCTAAAAGACTTCAGTCTGTATTATGAGACCACAGCTTAGATTTTCCGATTGGCATTATTTAACTTCATCTGTGATCCAGTTGAAAGAAATGCTTACCATCGACTTTAACAGCAATCGGAAACTCTAAGCTCACCTATCTAAAAAGACCACTATCGGTAAGAAAAAAGGGTCACTGTTAGAGTATATAGCGTTGTGTAGTCTTCGGGAAGGTGTCTATTGTATAAATCCAAATAAGAAATGTCACTAGAAACATCTTAATACCTGAAAATCCAGGAGTATTCATAACATATACTTTTAATTTGTAAACTAGCATTTCTGCACTTCATCTGAAAGCTTTCTCTGTCGCTTAATGCTTGAAATTATTTTATTGTTTTACCAGTTCTGTTGTATTTAAATGTTTCCAGTACCATAAAGACAGTAGGGAAGAAATTTGTCCTGGGCAGTAGCACAAAAGGAGCAGTATCGCATGGGCTGTGTATTCAGTTCATTGAAGTTAATGGAACTGAATGTTGGGCAGGGCGTATAACGGGTGGCTGATGTGATATAGTCAGTATTTTTGCTTACGCCCAAAATGACTTTCTACCCCAATGTATTTTTAATTGGACCAGTTTATCAAATGTGAATGAATCTATTACTGTGACCCAGTGAAAGATGTTTTGTATTGTGCTTGGAGCCTTTTTTATATTTTTAGAACATCATAACAAAACATCTGCTTTTGTTCAAGTGGAAAAGAAATTCAGTGCACATTGGAATCATACTGAATGGGGTTGTATTCTGAAGTACATTGTTGGAATGGTTGAAGTTTAATATGGAACATAATGACAACAAGGTCTTGTGTAATTTTCTTCTCAACTTCATAATTCTGGCTTTGAATCTGTTGGACTTTTATATCTTGTATGTCTGATATGTGTTCTTTGTATATTCCATTTTCTGGATTATTGATTAATATCCTAAATAGTGATTTGTTTTTGTAATTACCCAGTAAATGATTGAAATAACTATAAAATGTAACGTTACAAGTTCTGCTCTGTTTATGTATTTAAAAGTAAAACCTTGCTCATCTATGTTGATTGATTCTCTACTACACCAATTCTATTTACAGTGTTTTATTTGCAGTTCGTAATTGTCATTTCCTTTCAGCAAGCTTAATTTATTTCCATGCCGTTTTATTTCTTATACCCATTTGAGTAGAATTGTGTAGAATCAAACCACAAACAGAGTATGGTTCAGACTTTAGTATGTTCACACTATGTTGTTGGATCACTCTAATCTACTCAAGATATTTGAGCAGGCATATCCAATCAGAATATGAAATTCTGGTCTGGGACATTATTTTAGGACAACTTTATCTCTGCTCAAAAAAGTTGAAAGCTGCTGTTATCTCAACTGGCCAACCGAGATATCTGAATCCAAATAAATCCAGAATATCACATTTTGGAACATCTGTATTCACTTGAATTCACCTTGTTAGAGTGTGTGGATTCAGAACAAATTCTGTGCTTAATCCAGTTTATGATGCGGAGATGCCGGCGTTGGACTGGGGTGGACAAAAATGAGAAGTCGCACAACAGCAGGTTATAGTCCAACAGATTTATTTAAAATGACAAGCTTTCGGAGCTATCGATCGCCCCTTCTTCAGGTAAAGTTACTGTGAGTGAATCTACAAAAATTCACAGATTGTGTTTATATTCTGTGAATTTTTGTAGATTCACTCATAGTAACTTTACCTGAAGAAGGGGCGATCAATAGCTCCGAAAGCTTGTAATTTTAAATAAATCTGTTGGACTATAACCTGCTGTTGTGCGACTTCTCATTTTAATCCAGTTTAGACATGTGGTGTAATTTGTACATTGACCATCCATTGCTTAGTGCAATAATAGTTTAGGATCTAAATGCAACAGTGATTCACCTATTGCTGTAATACAGAAAAATATTGAAGTAATATGTCACATGGATATAAGGTAAAAATATTACACACCTTACTTCAAATGAAAGATACAGGTGTCTCAGGTTATAAAACTATTTACTTATCACTAAATTTTCTTTATACAAGTAACTTTGTTCTTCCCCAGACCTTCCTCCTTTTGTCTCTGTTGTTAACACAATTATAAAAAATAGTTGTTGTCGCCTTCACTTCCTATGTTAAACTTGAGGTTAATTCTGAAGCCGTCATTCATATAGCACGGCTAAAGGAGATTTTCCCCACTGTCGAGTCTCCACTGAGCTGAACCAGTGGTCACGCACCATTGTTCAAATTTGACTGCCTGACTCGCACAGTCTTGGTGCAGTCTCAAGGTCAGTAATCAAAGTGATTTATAAACATTTCTCCCTGACTCTAGCACAAACAGCAGCCCCCTTAGCCACAATTTTGATTTTTTTTCCCCGCCATTTGCACCTCATAGGTTTTTGTAAACTTTTTGCCGAGTTGTCAGTGAAATGGATGAAAACCCTATTTGGTTTTGTGGTATCTGCTGATTTGTCAATGAAAGGCTTTGGGAAGATTTGAGTGCTCAATTTTAGACTGGCTATTTGTTCCTCACTGGTAAATTCTTCTGCTGTTGATGAATTCACATTTCACAAAATATTTACTGTTGCAAAAATCTAATTGGCCCATCCAAAAAGACCCAACATGCTCTCTTCCCCCCCCCCCCCCCTCCCCCCCACACACACACACTTTGCTGCATCTAATTGTTTTTTAAATGATGCGAGGATTTTCACCTCCACTATTACTGCCAGATTACTTCCAGTCTATTCCAAATGTTGATCATTTTGTGTGAAGAGCTTTCCGCTGTCGGTCTTAAACTTGCCTTTTACTAGCTTTTTTGGTCAATTGGATTTTTTTTGGCAACTTAAAAGATAAGTGGTTATTTGAACCAATCACGATTCTTTGCCCGATGTATGTGTGATGCCATGAGGTGTGATACTTTTCAGGTTCAATACCCTTGAAGCTACACTATTGTGATAAGATGCCTTTTGAAATGCACAATGAGATGGACCATACACTCTTTAAATTCTTTAGATCTTGGGTATGTGCCCACTGATTTAGAATGTGCAATACAGGCATAATGGTAATTCTACTAGTACACAGATGGTTCTTTCATCTGTATAAGATAACACAGTGGTCAGCAACATGTGTCTTAAAAGCTCACTGAGACATACACAACATGGGGCCATGGGTTCATACAATAAGCTTAACCTGTCACTGATGAGTTCAAGTTGTCTTCCACTTGAGTGAGAAACCACCATGGCTTTTTTCTGACACAATGAGAATATATTGTCCTGACATTTGAAATGATCGCAATAACTCAGCACCACCAGTTACATGTCCATTACTTTAATCTCTACCCTGCATGGAGAGATGAATGTGTTATTTTGGATATGGGACGAGAAATATAATTTGCTCATGTCTGACTAGTGAAGGTTCCTGACAGCAGCAGTCAGTAAATAACAAAATTGAAATACTTCTGGGTCAGGTTAATGTTGACCAAGGATAGAGGAATTCAGCTCGGAATGTTCACTCTGGTTGAGAATTAATGACTGCAGTATTTTGATACTGTCTAAAGCAGCTTCTGTACTTCAGTGCACACACTCATCTAGAATCATTGGGCCCGATATTGACTGGGGCAGGGAGATAGAATTTTGGATGGGAAACCCAAAAGTCCAGATTTCCCTGTATGCTGTGGACGTGAAAGGTCCCATGGCACTACTCAAAAGTGCCCTGGCCAACATTTATCCCTCAACCAACAGCTAAAACAAATGATCTGGTCATTTATTTCATTGCTGTTTGTGGGAGCTTGCTGTGCGCAAATTGGCTGCCGCATTTCCTACATTACAACAGTGACTACACTTCAAAAGTGCTAGTCACTGTACTTTGTAAAGCACTTTGGGACATCCTGAGGTCATGAAAAGTGCTATATAAATGCAATTCTTTCACATTCATCTAATATAAGAACAACAGAATGTATGAACAGCAAAACCCTACTCAGGCCATCAATCTGATGTGGGTCCAATTTCAAGATGTGCAGTGACTATTCTTCATCTCCCTCATGTCTGTACCAATTCCATAAGCCTTCCATAAGCAGTTGAATCCAGAATCTATCCAATTTTGAATGCCGTCACTGAGCTGCATCATCAGTCTATCTCATAAATTAAACATTCTAAATCTGCCCCTTAAAGGGGCACTGTCTTCAAGGACAAAGTATTTTAAAGCCCTTACTTTGTCTACAAGCTCAAGACATGCCAACAAATCACACTGAACTGCATCATCACGTTTATTATCTTAATGTTGAAAATGACATTTGGCTGCTTGGTGCTTCATTCTTTGCAAATTAAAAAAAACAATTTCAAGTTAACATGCTTAGCTTAAGCTCATAACTTCTTAACCTCCTTGCCTCTGGTTATGTGCAAAGGGGTTGAAATTGTGCTGTGAGATATTAATTACCAACATGGTGAAGTGTTTGTATGAAATTACTGAGATGAGGAGAAACTTTTTCACTCAGAGGGTAGTGGGTCTGTGGAATTTGCTACCCCAGGAAGCTGTGGAAGCTACATCATTAAATAAATTTAAAACAGAAATAGACCGTTTCCTAGAAGTAAAGGGAATCGGGGGTTACGGGGAGCGGGCTGGAAATTGGACATGAGTTTGAGTTCGGATCGGTCAAGGCCCTGTGGGTGGCGGAGCGGGCCCAGGGGCCGAGTGGCCTGGTCCTGCTCCTACTTGTGTTCTTTAGAGTTGAGGTTGGATCAGATCAGCCATGATCTCATTGAATGACGGAGCAGGCTCGAGGGGCCGATTGGTCTACTCCTGCTCCTATTTCTTATGTTCTTATGTAAATTCCTCTGTGCACTATTAACTAAAGGCAAGACCGCACAAAGTGGAGGAGAAGCATCCGGGAAGGCGCCGCACACCTCGAGTCGCTTCGCCGGGAGCAAGCGGAAGCCAAGCGCAAACAGCAGAAGGAGCGCACGTCAACCCAAGCACCCCACCCACCCGCCGTCTGCCCCACCTGTGACAGAGACTGTAGGTCCCGCATCGGACTCGTCAGTCACCTGAGAACTCACTTTTAGTGTGGAAACAAGTCATCCTCGGTTTTGAGGGACTGCCTAAGAAGAAGAATTAACTAAAGCATTAACCTAGTTAAACAAGTTGATGCTTTTTGTTGAGACAGCAGACAGAGGTATTCCTTAACAATTTGGGTTGTTAAATTGCTCTTCCTGCCCCTAATCATTTACCAATAATAAAAAAAAGTTACATTTATTTAGCTCTTCATACCTCAGTGATTTAACATATGGTATGGTGTATGTTACCCTTTGAATATCTTCCCTCCCTCAATCTTTTTTCTGCATATTAATGAAAATTGGACACAGTGCTCCATACATGGTCTCACCAATGCTTTATAGAATATCTTCACATTTATTACATACAATAAATAGTGAATAATGCCAAAAAAAGTAAACCTCCAGCACTGGCATGTTATATAATGTTTCTTCCTATGTTCACCTACAAATGCTTGGCAAGATGGTGACATGTCAGAACACGGTGGCCTAATTAAGATCAGCTATAGTTCTATGTATAGTATAGTACAGCCAAGTTTTGTGTGTGTGTGTGTGTGAGTGTGAGCACGGGAAGAGAAACACAGCAGATGAGTTAATTTATGATGTTTTGGAATTAAGATGCCAAAAATTATTTAAAACAAATTCCAAAAAAGACTGTGTAAAGACAGTCAATATTATTTTCATAATTTCACAATGCAACTACTGTAATCTTATTTAAAAAGATTGTGACATTTATTGTGCAGTTGTTATCTGTCAATTATTTGTTGCCAGTAAAAACTGATTCTAAAAACTAGTTCTCGGTATAAATTACCGGGTCTGTAAGTAAAGTCTTGGATTTCAGTCAGGACAGAAATCCATGTCTTCGGACCCCGCCAAAATCTTCATTCCCAAACCGCCAATTCCATCACCCTCCCTGGCCCCAATCTCAGGCTGAATCAGACTCTTCATAAACTTGGCGTCCTACTTGACCCGGAGCTAAGCTTCTGACCACATATCCTCTCCATCGCAAAGACCGCCTGCTTCCACCTCTGTAATATCGCCTGTCTACTATTCCAATGCTCTCCGCGTTGGCCTCCCATCTGCCACCCTCTGTAAACTTGAGCTCATCCAAAAATGTGCTGCCTCTATCCTAATTTGCACCAAGTCCTGTTCACCCATCCCCTGTGCTTGCATTGGCTACCGGTCCAGTAACACCTCAAATTTAAAATTCTTGTCTTCGTGTTCAAATCCCTCCATAACCTCACCCTTCTCTATCTCCGTAACCTCCTCCAGCCCTACAACCCTCCGAAAACTCTGCATGGGAGCAGTAGCATAGTGGTAATGTTACTGGGCTTGTAATCCAGAGGCCTGGACTAATGATCCAGAGACATGAGTTCAACTTCCACCACGGCAGCTGGGGAATTTAAATTCAGTTAATTTAATAAATCTGGAATAAAAAGTTAGTATCAGTAATGGTGACCATGAAACTATCAGGTTGTCATAAAAACCCATCTGGCTCACTCATGTCCTTTAGGGAAGGAAATCTGCTGTTCTTAACTGGTCTGCACTATGTGACTCCAGACCCACAGCAATGTGGTTGACTCTTAACTGCCCTCTGAAATGGCCTAGCAAGCCACTCAGTTGTAACAAACCGCTACGAGAAACAAGAATAAAACCAGACGGACCACCCGGCATCAACCTTGGCACCGGCTACTGATAGGCCAATGGCACACCCAGCCCAGTCGACCCTGCTAAGTCCTACTCACCAACATCTGGGGACTTGTGCCAAACTTGGGAGAGCTGTCCCACAGATTAGTCAAGCAACAGCCTGACATAGTCATACTCACAGAATCATACCTTTCAGACAATGTCCCAAAATCCTCCATCACCATCCTTGGGTATGTCGTGTCCCAACGGCAGGATAGACCCACCAGGGGTGGCGGCTCAGTGGTATACAGTCGGGAAGGAGTGGCCCTGGGAGGCCTCAACCTTGACTCCGGACCCCAAGAAGTCTCATGGCTTCAGGTCAAGAATGGGCAAGGAAACCTCCTGCTGATTACCACCTACTTTCCTCCCTCAGCTGATGAATCAGTAATCTTCCATGTTGAACATCACTTGGAAGAAGCACTGAAAGTAGCAAGGGCACAGAACGTACTCTGGGTGGGGACTTCAATGTCCATCACCAAGAGTGGCTCGGTAGCACCACAGCTGGCCGAGTCCTGAAGGACATAGCTGCCAGTCTGGGCCAGCGACAGGTGGTGAGAGAACCGACAGGTGGTGAGAGAACCAACAGGAGGAAAAAACCTACTTGACCTCATCCTCAACAATCTACCTGTCGCAGATGCATCTGTCCATGACAGTATTGGTAGCAGTGACCACCGCACAGTCATTGTGGAGACGAAGTCCCGTCTTCACACTGAGGATACCTTCCATCGTGTTGTGTGGCACTACCACCGTGCTAAATGGGATAGATTCAGAACAGATCTCGCAGCACAAAACTGGGTATCCATGAGGCGCTGTGGGCCATCAGCAGCAGCAGAATTGTATTCCACCACAATCTGTAACCTCATGGCCCAGCATATCCCTCACTTCTACCATTACCATCAAGCCAGGGGACCAGCCCTGGTTCAATAAGGAGTGTAGAAGAGCATGCCAGGAGCAGCACCAGGCGTACCTAAAAATGAGGTGTCAACCTGGGGAAGCAGCAACACAGGACTACTTGTTTGCTAAAAAGCAGAAGCAGCATGCTATAGACAGAACTAAGCGATCCCACAATCAACGGATCAGATCAAAGCTCTGCAGTCCTGCCACATCCAGTCGTAAATGGTGGTGGACCATTAAACAGCTAACAGGAGGAGGAGGCTCCATGAATATCCCCATCCTCAATGATGGTGGAGCCTAGTGCAAAAGACAAGGCTGAAGCTTTTGCAACCATCTTCAGCCAGAAGTGCCGAGTAGATGATTCATATCGGCCTGCTCCTAAGGTCCCCACCACCACAGAAGCCAGTCTTCAACCAATTCGATTCACTCCACGTGATATCAAGAAACGGCTGAGCGCACTGGATACAGCAAAGGCTATGGGCCCCGACAACATCCCAGTTGTCGTGCTGAAGACTTGTGATCCAGAACTAGTTGCGCCTCCAGTACAGCCACAACACTGGCATCTATGCAACAATGTGGAAAACTGCCCAGGTATGTCCTGTCCACAAAAAGCAGGACAAATCCAACCCGGCCAATTACCGCCCCATCAGTCTACTCTCAATCATCAGCAAAGTGATGGAAGATGGCATCGACAGTGCTATCAAGCAGCACTTCCTCAGCAATAACCTGCTCACTGATGCCCAGTTTGGGTTCCGCCAGGACCACTCGGCTCCTGACCTCATTACAGCCTTGGTCCATTCATGGACAAAGGAACTGAATTCTAGAGGTGAGGTGAGAGTGACTGCCCTTGACATCAAGGCAGCATTTGACCGAGTGTGGCATCAAGGAGCCCTAGTAAAACTGAAGTCAATTGGGAATCAGAGGGGAAAACTCTCCACGGGCTGGAGTCATACCTAGCACAAAGGAAGATGGTTGTGGTGGTTGAAGGTCAATCATCACAGCCCCAGGACATCGCTGCAGGAGTTCCTCAGTGCAGTGTCCTAGGCCCAACCATCTTCAGCTGCTTCATCAATGACCTTCCTTCCAACATCAGGTCAGAAATGGGGATGTTCGCTGATGACTGCACAGTGTTCAGTGCCATTCACAACTCCTCAGATAATAAAGCAGTCCATGCCCGCATGCAACAAGACCTGGACGTCGTTCAGGCTTGGGCTGATAACTGGCAGGTAACATTCGCACCACACAAGTGCCAGGCAATGACTATCTCCAACAAGCGAGAGTCTAACCACCGCCCCTCAACATTCAACGGCATTACCATTGCCGAATCCCCCACTATCAACATCCTCGGGGTTACCATTGACCAGAAACTTAACTGGACCAGCCACATAAATACTGTGGCAACAAGAGCAAGTCAGAGGCTAGGTATTCTGCGGCAAGTGTCTCTCCTCCTGAGTCCCCAAAGCCTTTCCACCATCTACAAGGCACAAGTAAGGAGTGTGATGTAATATTCCCCACTGGCCTGGATGAGTGCAGCTCCAACAACACTCAAGAAGCTCGACACCATCCAGCACAAAGCAGCCCGCTTGATTGGCACCCCATCTACCACCTTAAACATTCACTCCCTCCACCACTGGAGTACCGTGGCTGCAGTGCGTACCATATACAAGATGCACTGCAGCAACTCGCCAAGGCTTCTTCGGCAGCACCTCCCAAACCCGCGACCTCTTCCACCTAGAAGGACAAGGGCAGCAGGCGCGTGGGAACACCACCACCTCCAAGTTCCCCTCCAAGTCACACACCATCCTGACTTAGAAGTATATCGCCGATCCTTCATCGTCGCTGGGTCAAAATCCTGGAACTCCCTACCAAACAGCACTGTGGGAGTACCTTCACCACACGGACTGCAGCGGTTCAAGAAGACTGCTCACCACCTTCTCGAGGGCAATTAGGGATGGGCAATAAATGCTGGCCTTGCCAGCGACGCCCACATCCCATAAACGAATTTGAAAAAAAAATTCCTCCAACTCTGGCATGTTGTGCATCCCCCACTCCCTTCGCTCCACAAGTGGTGGCCATGCCTTCTGCCATCTAAGGCATAAGCTCTGGTATTCCCTCCCCATACCTCTTCACCTCTCCACCGCTCTCCCCCTTTAGGACGCTGCTTAAAACTTATTCCTTTGACGAAGCATTTGGTCACCTGTCCTAGTGTCTCCTTCTTTGGCTCGGTGTCATTTTATGTCTGTTTAAGCTCCTGAGAAGCACCTTGGGACATTTTACTAAGTTAAAGGCGCTATATAAATGCAAGTTGTTGTTGATTTGCTGTGCTCCAGGTGTAACTAATTTCTGTGTGCTGTATTGTTTTAAACTAAATTCTGTGAAGTAATTTTGGTCTGTATGTTGGCTGCCTTGTGTTATTTTAAAGGTAAATAAGACAAAGAGTGAGTTGTTTTCCTGAATCTGTCCTCATGCTCTTTATAAGTTACTTAACATCCTATTGTGTAAACTTGAGAGAAGCTCAAGTAAAACTGCCACCAATATTTTTATTCACAATTTTTTGTGTATCCAAGATGTATTACAGAAAAAGATAATGGCCCGAAAATTAGACCTAATGCGGGAGAGTACGCACTGTGTACTCTCGCGTATTAGGTCCCGAAGTGCCGGTTTCCTTCATGCACTGCGCATGCGCGGGAAACCGGCACTTCGGGTATTGCAAAGGGGGCGGTTCCTAAGTGAACCGCGTGAGCACTACAGGTTGTGCGCACGCAGCGCACTTAGTTTTTTTTTCAGCTTTGAACGCGCAGGTAAGTGTTGAAGATTTTACACACAAAGAAAGCAGGCGTAAGACCCCCTTTTAACAAGGTAAGTAGTTAATTAAGTATTTTAAATTTTTTCAACAGGTTTATCTTTTTTAGAGACTTTAAGGAGAAAGGTAAGTTTATTTTTATAACTTTTAAAAAGAATTTAAATTTTTTCAAAAATTTAAATTTTTGTTTAAAGTGGTTAATTTATTTAACTATAGTTATTTTATTAATGTGATGGCTTTTTTTAAAATGTAATTGAGGTTTAGCTGTTCTTTTGGGGGCTTGTTGTATTCATAGTTTTGACAGCTCTTGCTGTCAAAACTATGAATGAAAGATGGTGTGCTGCCATTGGCTCTAACTGGCCCACGTGATCCCAGAGGTCGCATCGAATTAACTGCGCCTGTGGGACATGCACACACTGCGCGCCGGCACCAGGGAGAGGCCCAGGAACTGAAGTTCGTGTGGGCCCGAACCATAAAGGTAGGCGCGGAGTGCGATATCGCGGGGGATCCTTACCCCCGCGGCAACCATCGAACTCCAATTTCTGGGCCATTGCTTAGCTACACAGATATAGCATAGTTACAATTATTACATGCTAAAATAAAACCATAGATTCACTACTCCATTGTTCTATATTTTGTTATATAAAAAATGCAAGAAAAGACTGACCTATGTTTTTTTTCTCTCTCTCCAGTTGGAACTGTTTGCCATAAGCACTAGTTTATGATTAGCCAGAGAGCAACTGATCCCCAGTGGCAATTTTGAGGGTGTATTACACCCCTGGTCTGAGGTTTGACACGATCATCTTACAAACCTGTCACCCGATGACTGCAGGTGAGCCTATTGCTGGCCACTCAACACAGTCCAAGGTCTAGTCTTCTGGCATGTACAGAGGTATTTTTTACCTGCTGAAGTAGAACTCGAGAAGGGAAGGTATTGATTAACTTGCCATTTGCTTGGTGCATAAGTTTCTGTACACTGCTCAGAGATGGAGCTGAGGGCCAGTTTAGTCAGCACATGGCTCCTGTAATTAAGTCATATGGGTGGGAGAAGCCAGGGACATGGCTGCTCTGTCTTTTAACCTGACTGTGCGTACCACAGTGACTTGGGTGGTGGGACTGTTGGATCGTAATCAATGACTGAACTTCTGCCATGCTTAAGAATAGGTATCCTTAAACTTGTTTTTTTAATCAATTTCCATCGTAATATTCCTGGATCTTTTTCAGCCGATGAATCGGTGAAAATAGATTTCATCCTAAATTTGGGGCCCCCCTCCCCCCAAAATTACCCATTATATTCTTACTAAAAATTGGAACCAGAGATGCATGCACATCACATCCATGATGTCGACACATGAATTGCAGGCTGTACTTGGCATGTTGACGTCATTAATATGATGTGTGCACATCTCTGGAACTGATTTTCAGTAGTAGAGACAAATGCTGTACCGTGTGGATTTTTTTAAGGGGGCAGCAATATTTTTAGTATTTCAGTTCTATAGAGTAAGGACAGCACTGCACTGACACAGCTACCACAATGATGGTCCCTTGAAGACTGAGGTCATCAATCAAAAGCTGATTCAGATCACGCACCAAGGCATTGATTACTCAAAGCAAGATCACAGTTGTTCTCGTATGCATAATCTCCAACGTTTTTTTTTATCATCCCGCCATCATAGTGGCAGGTAAGGGGATTCATAATCTTACAGCACAGGAGGCCATTCGGCCCATTGTGCCTGTGCCGGCTCTTGGAAAGAGTTATCCAATTAATCGCACTCCCCCATCTCTGAACCACAACAATAAACATAGGGGTCCTGATATTCTGTATGGGTTCTACTGGTCTCTTGCCATTACGCTGGTGGGAGAGTGGCAGAAACCCCCCAGAGAAACAGCATAAATGGCTGATAACTGCCATTTACACCATTTCCCTGAAGATTCCACCAGTCTCCTGCTGGGGTTGAGGCAGGAGACCACTAGAATTTCAGGGCCAGATTCTTTTAATCAAAAAAACTGGGGATGAAGTGGTTACCGCGATAACAATGATGTCTGCGAACTATATAAACAATCATGGGTTGCCATTTAACTTGTCTGTACCTTGTTTTAGTATCTTGTTTTCTGGAGTTTAGCAATGTTTACATTAACAAGTTGGTTTTTTTTAGAAACTGATTTTCTCCAAATTTACCCAGGTTTTCTGGGATCAATTTTTTTCTCCCTGCTGATTGCTTCTCCCTTGTACTTAAAAAAAAAACTGAAAAACAAAAAACACAGGTCTTCAAATTGGCAATAAAAACTGACATTAATGATCCTTACATAAGTGCCAATAAAAGTTTAATGTACGACAGTAAGAACCCAAGAAACACAAACAAGTTTACATTTGAGGCTCAAAAGAAAGAACATGCACACGCCTCACAGGAGGAGCTGGTGTTGTTTTCTTTCAGAGGGGGGTGGGTCTCACAAGTGGTAGGAGATTGTGACATGAAAGTGGTTGAGGGAGGTTCTGTGAGAAAACCGATGTGAGATAGCAGCCCTTAACAATGTGAAAATAGATGACAAAAAGCAAGACTTGCATTCCTAAAGTGCTTCACAAACAATTTTTGAAGTGTAATCGCTGTTGTAATGTAGGAAATGCAGCAGCCAATTTGTGCACAGCAAGCTCCCACAAACAGCAATGTGATAATGACCAGATAATCTATTTTAGTTATGTTGGTTGAGGGATAAATATTGGCCAGGACAGGGGGGGGGGAGGACTCTCCTGCTCTTTAAAATGTTGCCATGGGATATTTCACTTTCACCTGAAAGGGCCTCGGTTTAATGTCTCATCCGAAAAATGGCACATCTGGCAGTGCAGCACTCCCTCATCACTGCACTGGAATGTCAGCCTAGATTTTGTGCTAAAGTGTCTGGAGTGGGATTTGAACATCTGACTCAAAGGCGAGAGTGCTTTCAATTGAGCCACAGCTGATCCCGTTTTAGGAAGGGAAGCAGCATTAACTTGCCATTGAGTTGGGCTTGCTGCGGATGGTGGTCGTGCTCTTGAGTCAGGATGTCGTGGATTCAAGTCTCATTCCAGGTCTTGAGCATATAATTCAAGCTGACATCCAAGAGTAGTACTGAAACGGAGATGCCATTATTTCAGACAAGACGTTAAACTTAGGTCTATCTGCCTGTTCCTGTGGTTCAGGTAGATTGAAGATCCCACTCTATCAGTCAAAGAAGCATGGGAGGATGTAGTCTTAGACTTGAAACGTCGACTTCTGTCCCTCGATAGATCCTGCCTGACCACCTGAGTATTTCCAGCTTTTTCTGTTTTGTCTTTTGAGTTCTGCTGTATTGACGACTATTCCACCCTCAACCAACACCCCCACAAATAGATTCACTGCTCATTGTATTATTTTACAAGTGGCTGCCGCATATGCAGACCCAACATCAGTCACTGCGCTGCAATGTATGAGAAGTGCCGTGGGAGCTTTCTGGGAGATGAGGCGCTGTTCAAGTGGAGGTGGCAGGACTGACAAACTCATGCCAGCTTAATCTTGCTCATGTGCCCCTCATGTTGCAGGCAAGTTGGTGCCTGTGGATCGTCAACGATTCCATTTTTCCCCAATGACAATTCGGAACATGTCGGGGTGGTTCCAGTATAGGGCAGAGCTTATCCGGAAATGACCCCCCTCCTCCCTCGCAATAATGTACAATTGGTGCACGTCGGATCAGCAGTTCTCGCAGCTGAAGAGACTGCTGAGGAAGTGGGTGAGACTGACTGCATCCATCCAAGAGGAGACTTTTGTTTTCACCAAACTATCCATTTAAAGCACCAAGGAAGCAGTGACGCAAGATGCCGTTGGTAAAAGAATGATTGAGTAAGATCTTAGTCTATTATGCACGCACCCAGCAGCTTTCCATTGGTTACAAGAATTATTCATCCAGCGGCGGCACAGTAGTGGGATGCACTGGTCGAGCTTCCAGCTTCTTTTCTCATCAAGGTGGATGGATTGAGCCATACCTCTATTATTTATCAACATTTACCAGTGAAATGCCAAGCACGGTGCAGAAGATATGGCGGTGGGGGAAGGAACGGGGCAGGAGCTGAGGGCCCTGTAATTCGGGTTTAACTAATCAACCAACCCCCCGGGAATAGCTGGATCCATGAGTGAGACTTCTCCTGCATCTGTGGAACCGCAGCCGACGCGGCGCTGGCCGGGAAGCTGCTGATGTTGTAACTCCGGATTAAAGGGACACTGGGCGCCGCTGCTCAGCCTCGCGTTCCGCGCTCGTCTATTTATCTCGGCGGCTCTGCAGTCATTTCTGACCAAACTCCTCGCTTGTGTGGTCTGAGAGGCTTTCACAGTTGAAAAAAGCTCTACAGGTCTAGACCAGCAGGTTCCTTGCTGGCAATGATTAATGGCAGTTTGCATTTGAACGCTCAGTAAGTGGTTTTGATTTTCTTTCCTCCTTTTTCCTCGTGTGTAACAGTGTGCTAAAGTCGAATTGGGAAAAACCGGAGAGGAGAATAGCTTCCAGGTATTTGAATCGCACCATATCCGTTTACGGTAGTGGCGGACAGTCGTTGCTACCCAGCTTTTAATACAAATCCTGTCTTCATGCAGACGATTTTACAGATGAACGATATTTATTTTTTTTAAAACACAAGATTACTGCAGCGTGCAGTTTCTAGCGGGATTTTCAGTTATTTGATCATTACAGTATTTGAAAACGAAGAATACATGCAAAATACTGTTTAAAATCTTACGTTTCAGGACGATTTTTCTTTAAAATGACATAAATCTAGAGATCAAATAGAGCTTTTATTTTTTAAAAAACGTACTATTTAGAGTCGGGACATTTCAGATCATTTTCTGTTGTACACTGATTCAGTGATTTGGTGCTGAATCCTTTGCAAATGGAGCTTAATATTATTCTCTCTCACACACACACACACACACACACAATCACAATTCCAATCTGGCCATCAAATGTACTATTCCCCGAAATAAACCCAGAGAACTGCTCCATGGAGCGGATGCACTCAATCCTTGCAGTGCTGCAATCTTCAGCAAAGCCCATTAATCCACATGCCTGATCGCTTAGCGCGCATGCGCCTGCCTCCTCGTCTTCCCGCGGGGCGAGACCAGACCAGACCAGAGGACAAGGACAGTATTAAACTCCAGCAGAGTCTCTGCCAGTCGGCCGCCATCCACCGACTGAACTGATTTACTGCTGAAAAAAAACCCCAGCATTTTTGCACAATCTCTTTCAAAATGCAATTTCCTCTGCAGAATTTGTGTTTTAAGTATTGCTATAATCTCTATCCTTTATGGAGGGACACACGAGCAGGGCGAGTTAATTCAAGCAATGCAGGCTGAGCGGAGACAAATGTTTGATGTAGTTATTTATTTGTGGGAAATCAAATAGATATTTGGGAAGCGGGTGCATTTGTTTTGAGGCTAAATTGATTTCAATCGTTTTTAAACTGCAACTGGACAGCCTGCTGTTGCAGCCACCGCCTTGGTGCTTGATGGATTGTAGTACAATACAGTAGCATACAGTCCGACTGCACTCGGTACAATATGGCTGATCAGATGGTTTAGATTTAGTCACATTTACTTGTGTAGGTTGCGAATGTAACTCCCACGTCACTTTTTCTGCCAAGCAAATGTTTAGCTCCCCCTTGCTTATCACATTGAAGTAGAGAACAGCAACAGGTTTTCTCAACCCCCTGGGGCTGAGATGTATCTGCAGCTTGCTCAGTGTCTTGTCTCTGTATCAGACTGTCTCGTCGGCCTGGAACCAACCTTCAGTTTTCACTGAACGCTTCATACTATACTTCACATTATTCAGATGCCCCGCCCCCTCCCTCCTTCCCGAGAGATTTTTTTTTTAACCGCACACAATGTGCCTTTTGATAATTTTATGATGCTCAATATCTCAAGTCTTTCATTTAAACGCGCAGTGGTCAGTCTAAGAACATTCAATTCAGCGGAGGATAGAAAAGATTCAGCCAGCAGCCCAGTCTATGGATGTACTGCACTGCACTGCCGTACACACAACTGTTTGCAAAATGAGGTGCAATTTCATACCAGAGGAGTGTCTTATGTTCTTAGTATTGTCTGTGAGAGACAAATCCGCGATTTAAAGGCTCCTAACGGGATAAACCGTCATGGCTTAAAAAAAAACAATAATTTCTATTTTTACAAAAATTCCTAAGGACCTTTCCGTTTGTATTAATGTTAGGATTCCCATTCTATCTCCTTTGTTTTTTCCCTGTTGCCCACATGAACCTCATTTATTAACATGCAGTGCAATGTTGCGGCTGATTCATGAAGGATACAATTTTGATATTAACAGCGTTAAGTTCAACAATGAAAGGCGGCGTTGCCTTGGTGCGAACCAGCCTTTAATCCTCGGGCCTGAGCCTGGCTACAGTGTAGCCGTTACAGCGATACTGAGATCTGGAATTTATCCAACTCAACGCGTTCCAGCAAAGGCCCATAAAAAGACATAGAAACCCCAGGGGGTCTGGCATCGTTACAGAAATAAAGTGGAACAGCCAGGGGGAGCCCAGATTCCCTCAGTCCCCCCAGCAGAAGGGCTGAGCCAGTCAATGCGAAAGAACACAGTACGGATACCGTTCTGCAACTCCTGGGTCTTCAATGATCTCAAGCAAAAACTGTTCTCCAGTAGGGCAGAATTGAGCTGTTCCGCGGATAGCATTGGTGGTGATTCCTTGACCAACTCAGCTCTTTGTTGGGGGGCCCTCCGTTCCTCGCCATCCGCTACTGACCTGGAATCCACGTTACGTCCAATATACGTGTAGGTTCACCTTTTGCAGAATCATATTCAACTTAACTTTTGCTCGCTAACTGAGAACTTGGAAGGCAAGGCGAGTGCCCTTTACGTGGCTTGGCATGAAGCCTTTAATGATTTTAATATTCAGCCTGTTGGGAGATGTAATGAAACAGGCATTAGTTGTCCACTATAGCAATGATCGACTCGTTTGTAATGACAGTGATCTGTCTAATGCGGAGGAGGGAAGATTCACGCCTGAAGTTATGGTGCAAGTATAAAATGATTTGTGTTTTGATCTTGGCTTAAAGCTGCACTGTCTTCATTAAATTCTCCTCGCGGATCTCCCGTGGCGTTGCTCGTCTTTCACAGAGAGTAGATTATTTAAAAATCTTTGAAGGTGGCAGGACAGGTTAACAAAGCAGTTACTAAAGCATATGGGATCCTGGGCTTTATAAATAGAGGCATAGAGTAGAAAAGCCATGAAGTTATGCTAAACCCATATAAAACACTCGTTCGGCTCCAGCTGGAATATTGTGTCCAATTCTGGGCACCACACTTTAGGAAGGGCATGAAGGCTTTGGAGAGGGTACAGAAGATATTTACTAGAATGGTTCCAGGGATGAGGGAGTACAGTTACATGGATAGACTAGAGAAGCTGGAGTTGTTCTGCATGGAGCAGAGAAGGCTAAGAGGAGATTTAATAGAGGTGTTTAAAATCATGAAGGGTTTAGATAGAGTAAATAAAGAGAATCTGTTTTCAATGGCTGAAGGGTCGATAACGTGAGGGCACAAATTTAAGGTGATTGACAAAAGAACCAGAGGTGACATGAGGAAAAACTTTTTCACACAACGAGTGGTTAGGATTTGGAATGCACTGCCTGATAGGGTGGTGGATACAGATTCAATAGTAGCCTTCAAAAGGGAATTGGCTAAATAATTTGAAGAACAAATTGCAGGGATATGGGGAAAGAGTGGGATTAATTGGTTGCTCTTCGAAAGAGCCGGCGCAGACTCGATGGGTCGAATGGCCTCCTTCTGTGCTGTACTAGTGTGATACTATAAGGTCACAGGCATTTATCGTGAATTATAGGCAATGCATTTGTCTGATGCTATCAATGACTTGTATGTAACGTGGTTTATCCCTTTAAGGTTACAATGTCTAAATGCTTTTAAATAGACACATTCTGAGATCAATGGGCAATAAATGCTGGCCTTGCCAGCGAAACCCACATCCCTTGAACGAATAAAAAAAAATTGGAGTGCAACTGGTCATCTTTCCATTGGCAAATGTTTATAAATCACCGACTCCTCCAAAGGTGGAGAGTCACCTACGACCGCACTGGACTGGCTTTCCGTTTCTGTACTTGACATTTTCAGTCGTGAGTGTGACACCGCAAGTTTATTGGATGTGCGCAATATGACAAACTTTTTTTTGTTGCTTGGAGATATTGTGGGGGTAATTGTAACTCTTGGCAATGGTGTAAACGGGGTGATATTGGATTGTCCGCCCATTACACACCTCTCCTGTTTGGAAAGGAAAATCGCCAAAAGTTAAAATGACCTCCCATTGTGTTGTGTTTGGGAAAAAAAAGAAAAATATTAGCCAGACACTTTTAAAATTACGATTATACCCTTATAATTGTTGATATAGCTACATTACAGTTTCCTATTGTGGGTGAGTCTGGTTTTATGTTGATTCCTGAATGCAGCCAGTGTCCTTATTGTTGCAAATTTCAGAGGAGACATGATTTAACCAGTTAATTATGATGCAGACCTAAGATAAACAGGGTAGTATCTTGTATTTATCTGGGACGTGTACGACACACCCTACTTACCTTTCACCGCCTGAGAAGTAGCACCCACTCATCTTTAATTTAAAGGTAACACTGTAAGAAAACAAGAGCCCAGAGAAAGCATTGTTTAGTAATCTTTCAATGGGGTGCTGTCTTCATTTAAAAAGTTCTTTGTAGATATTTGAGTCAGAAGTACGGTCTGCCATTTTCACTCTGATTCCGACCTTCAGATTGGTGACTTGGTTAGGTATTTTAAGATGATTTACATCATTAACTTATGTTTGTAAACAAACAAACAAAAACTCTTTTTTAGCCCATGAAGAAATCGTGATTATTTTGTTATTGGACATCCTTAAGCTGAATTTCAAGGCAACCTTCAGGTGCAGGAAAAAATTGATCTGGTCAGTTTGACGAATTTGAATTTAATCAACCAGATCAGCTGACCATCAGTAAGGAAATGATGTGTCTCACTTCAAATATTGTGGACATTTTCGAGAGGTTGCCTTTGACCAGATGTTTTCACAACCACAGAAATACTAGAAAATATATTTAACCTTTGTTATAACAAATTGATCCAGTTTGAGCTTTTTTGATGTTTAGACCAACTAATTGATGTTATTTTCCTTTCTGTAAAGGGGGATGCGTACGAGACCGAATACAACAGGGAACCTTGGCCTTACAAGAGATCCTTCCGACCTGATTAAACAGAAGTACACGACCTTGGGACCCAGGCTCTAACAGACCGTGAACCTCCGATTCTCCCGACCTCATCCCATAGGAAGTCATCCTATTTCGGTGCAGCGTCCAGCCATACTCGGCTCACAAAGCATTGCTGCTAAATGTGCAAAATGCAGAAGAGTGTGTGAAGGAACACGCTATACTGATTGAATGACGTGCCTCGTCCAGGTACTTGTTGGGAGTTATGCCAGTAAGAGCGCGGACTGTTGCACCGTAGCCTGCGGATGTGTTCAACCTTATCTAATCGATGGATCAGCCTGGCCAGGATCTATTTATTGTTACTAGTACTTCCCCTTTGCAAAGGAACGAGAACTTGGATATTGAGTCTCTGCTAATAGGCATTCCCGGGAGTCCTTTCCCAGGAGAGAGTAACAATGGGGTAAAATCAGAAAACCACAGAGACGGGCAAACTCTCACAAGGGATCACGCTGAACACAATAAAACACTAGATGCCGAAGGAACAGAAACAGCGACCTGCTTGCAAAATGCGACACAAGTTCTATTGGAGCAGCGAAGTGGCGAGAGTTCGTGTGCGGCCGAAAATGATGTGCAGAAGAAACTTTGCACAGGGAAGTTAGCGAAGGAGCTGGCGAGGCGCGAAGACAGCGCCGAAGGGGAGCTGTGCGGGGAAACTTCAGGGTGTGCCGCCGGCAGCGCCATGAGCGAAGGCGGCAAGCATGTCGACAGTGGCCCGGAAGGCGCCCGGCGTGTGATTTCAGACACCCACCGCCCGACTGAAGCAGCAGCAGCAGCAGCGAGCGAGAACGGGGTGTCGCGGAGCGCCGCGGGTGTTGGCCATGCACCGGGTGCGGGAGAGTCGGGGCTGCCGAGGAGGAGTGGAGTGTGCGGCCAGAGAGTGGGAGTGGGAGCTGGGGCAGGGTGTGGTGCTGAAATGGAGACCCTGAGGAGGAGCAGCTCCGGCTCCGGCGGCTCGCAGGAGGCTGTGTGTCCGCGGGCTTTGGAAGCTGGTGCTGAGAGCCCGAGTGCGGGAGAGGCGGAGAGAACAACAGCAGCGGCGACGGCTGAGCTGCAGGAGTCGCCCGGCGAGCAGGACAGCTCGTCCTGCAGCTTCGGCTCGTCCCTCTGCTTCTCGGCGCCGTCCAGCGATGACCGGGAGCCGGCGGCCGGCTCGGTGCAGCGGGTGGTGAAGAGCCAGCGGCAGATTAACAACAACAGCACGCTGGAAGAGGAGGAGCCGCCGCCTGCCGCCGCCGCCGCCGCCGCTTACTGGAGCCTGGAGCCGGCCAGCGGAGAGGTCGGCGGCGGCCCGGGCCCCACAGGCGAGCCGCCCGACCTGGTGATCGAGGTGGCCGGCCGCCGGATCCGGGCTCACCAGGCGGTGCTGGCGGCCCGCAGCGACTACTTCCGCGCCCGGCGCGGCCGCCGCCAGCTGGCCCTGAGGGGGGTGAGCCTGGCGGCGCTGCGGCTGCTGCTCGACTACGCCTACGGCGGCGGCCTGGCGGCCATGGGCGGGCTGGGCGAGGCGGCCGAGGTGCTGGCCGGCGCCCGCCTGCTGCAGATGCCGGGCGCCGCCCAGTGCTGCGCCGAGGCGCTGGAGGCCCGGCTGGAGCTGGACAACTGCCTGGCGCTGCTGGCCCTGGCCCAGCGGCAGCGGCTGGCCGGCCTGCGCCGCGCCACCTACCGCTTCATGAGCGACCACTACCTGGCCGTGCTGCGGGAGCCCGCCGTCTACGGCCGGCTGAGCGGCGCCGAGCGGGAGCTGATCCTGCGGCGGCGGAGGCGAGGCTGAGGCCGGGGGCGAGCGCTGCCTGGTGCTGGCCGACATCAACGACGTGTACGAGCGGCCCCTGGGCGGCGGCAGCAGCAGCAGGCCGGAGAGCCGGGAGAGCAGCAGGCCGCAAAGCCCCGAGCTCAGTTGCAGTTCCAGCCCCACCGCCGACTCCGAGCGCTGGCTCTACCGCCACGACGCCAACGCCGCCGACCAGTGGAAGCCGCTCAGCCGGCTGCCCGAGGCGGCGGCCCGCAGCCGCGGCTGCGGCCTGTGCGCCCTGCACAACTACCTGTTCGTGGCGGGCGGCCTGCCAAGCGGCGAGGCCGGGGCCTCGGACCGGGTCTTCGCCTACAACGCGGCGACGGGCGGCTGGGCCGAGGTGCGGCCCATGCGCCAGGCCCGCTCGCAGCTCAAGCTGGTGGCGCTGGACGGCCTGCTGTACGCCATCGGCGGCGAGTGCCTGCTCAGCGTCGAGCGCTACGACCCGCGGGCCGACCGCTGGAGCCCGGCCGCCCCCTTGCCCCGCGGGGCCTTCGCCGTGGCCCACCAGGCCGTGGCCTGCAGCGGCCGCATCTACGTGTCGGGCGGCTCGCTCTTCCACCGCCTGCTCTGCTACGACCCCCGGCGCGACGACTGGATCGAGTTGCCGGGCAGCCGGGGCGGTGGGAGCCGAGCCCGCAGCCGGGCTGGCGGAGGAGGAGGAGGAGGCCGCTGGGCCCACCTGGTGGCCCGCGGGCACTGCCTCTACCGCTTCGAGCTGGACCGCGGGCAGCGGGCCCTCAGCGTCTGCCGCTACAACACGGTGGCCCGGCTGTGGTCCGACTGCGCCGCCCTGCAGGCCCCTCAGCCCCAGCTCCTCCTGCCCTTCCGCTGCGCCCTGCTGGGCCGCGCCGTCTACTGCATCAACCGGGGCTGCACCCTGCGCTTCGTGCTGGCCGAGGACGAGCAGGCGGCGGCGGCCGCCGACGGCGCCCTGGGCGCTTTCGACAGCCTCCCGCTCCAGCCTTGCGCCGAGGCCAAGGGGCTGCTCTTCCCCATCGTCCTCACCCTCCCCGAGAAGCCCCACAAGAAGCCCTGAGACCACCGCACACAGCACCAGGAAACCGCATTTCTTCCCCCCCCTTTGATCAAACCAATCAATTATCTGTAACTAAATAAAACTTTAAAGGAAACTTAACAAATCAAATTAAAATTTGGTAGTCCGGGGTGACGATGCACTCCAGTCCCCCGCGGCGCCCACCGGTCGCGGAAAAACTCAAGTGTGCCGGCGGACACCGCCTGCTCCATCTCCAGGGCCACCCGGGCGCGAACATGGCCGCGGAAGAGAGGCAGGCAATCGGGCCGAACGACCCCCCCCTCCCCTCCCCTCTTTATCTTGCATTGTGCAAAAAATAATGACTGTACTTCACCGGCTGCAAAGCGCTTTGGGACCTTCGGTGGTCGTGAAAAGCGCTGTCAAAAATGCCAGTCTTTTTTACTGAACCTTCTCTGCCTCAGAGGCAAAGAGTGCTGCTACCCACTGAATCGCAGCTGACACCTGGAGACCAGAGCCTGAAGGACAGCAGTGTTTCTACAACCATCTACCAGCTCGCAAGTTAGCAGATTTTCTTGAATTCAAATTTCACAACTGGCGACACTGGGGTTTGAACTCCCAAACTTGCGAGGCTGGGGTTTGAACTCCCCGACCTCTATCCTACTGCTAGTACTGGTACTACAAAAAATTCTGCAAAGATGCATCTCTATTTTAAATCATTGAAAGCCATGCCGATACCATGTTGGAATTACCCATGCCCAAGACCTGTTTTATTTTCTTCAGGATTTAAGAAAAAATACAGTAAAGCACACAACAGTTCTGTCAGCATCTGTAATGAGGTGTGGGGGTGGAGAGTAGTTTTGGGGCTGCATTTCTGCTACCATTTCTGAGTTGATGCAAAACAGTTTTGGGTACGCACCAACGCTAAGGTGTCAGTCTAACTCTCAAGACTACCGAGTTCACTAAAGCTGAGGGGGTCATTTTGACTTTGGGCGATAGGGTAAACAGGCCTATATCGAATCAGCCGCCCGTTATACATCATCTGATTTTCATCTACATCAATGGAAATGAAAATCAGGAGCGATGTACGGCAGACAGCTGATTAGATATCGGCCGTTTTACACTATCGCCCAAAATCAAAATTATCCCCCTAGGTGTGAAATGCCCTGTAGAAAGCTGTGGCACATTGGATACAGAGCAGGTCAGTTTGTAGCTGTGGAGGAAAAAAGTCAGATTAACATTTGTAGTGTGGACACTTAACGCTGGCAATTTCCTCTGGAGTTTTCCCAAGCGGCCACTGTAACTTTCGTGGAAGATCGGCGGAAACCAGAAATTGTGGAGGCCGATTGGGAGAACCCTCCCGAGGAAATTGCCAGCGTTGGTGTCCACACTACAAATGCTAACCTGACTTTTTCTCCGATACTAACAGATCTGCTCTGTATTTCCAGCATTTTCTATTAAGTATATTTGGGAAGTTATGGGCTCCCTGGAATTTGTAGTAAAAATGGCCATTCCAGGTTAAGCTATTAAAATATGAACTAGGGATGTTAATCCAAAATGCAAGTGCGTTTTATCGTTAGCATGCCAACATCAACACCACCAGTTGGCGTCTGTGTGTTGCATTCCTTGACATTTTTCTAACACCTGAATAGATAAGTGTGATTTGCAATGTCAGGGATTTTTACTGGCTTGTTAGTGCTTTATTACTGACTATTATATCCCTGTGAGCGTTTATTACCGCTCAATAAAACTGGCAGCGATGACGTGACGATACTTACTGCACTGTGGACGTCATCACATTAACTATACAGAGCGCAAGGCCATTAACCAAAGGACAGACTTAAATAAAAACTATATAAACAGAGTGGGCAGTGAAAGTTAAGGCTATACTCTAAACTTGGTAGCTGAGGCTTCAGGTGATAAAATAAAATGTAAGTAACATTTTCTTTGTGAATGATTCAGTTTATTCTATACACATATATAGTGAATGTACAAATAACATTCTAATGCCATTCAAGGTTTATTTTTTAATGATTTACATCTCACCTGAATGCTTTAAGATTATTGCTTTGTAATCACTCCCAAGTATGCACCTGTACAAAAGCAAAATGATTAGTTTGAGTAAATTTTCGCACAGGTAATTTTACATGATGTAAAAATAGCTCAATTATTGTTGTGTTGTCATTTAGTAGTGATCATAGCCTGTTCTCATTACACAGCCCCTGAAAGTGTACTGGGATACTAGTATTCAAATGCTTATTGCGTTTGCATGAAATCCCTCTCTCCATTATTTTAGCCGAGGCGTTAAGAGATTTGTTAACTCCTCTGCTAAAATGGTGCTCAAAGGAAATTCGGGGGAAAGCATAAACTAGTATCCCATGGCGTAACTTCAGGGACAGTGAGAATAGCAGATGTTTGGCACTGATTACAACGCAGTAATCTAACTGATTCAGCTTAGGTCTAAACCATGTAAACAAACTTGGATAGTGTACTGTTGAATCCTCACCTACCAAGTTTGGAGTGTAGCCGAAACTTTCACTGTTTATATTCACACTCTTTTATGTGGGATTGTTATTAAGTTTTTGTGCCAGCACACGGTTTCATTGCTAACAGAAATTACTAGTGTTTGCTGTGCCATCGATGTACAACAATATTCGCACACAAGGGCTAACTTGATGTCATCCCTCCCAGGTTCTAGAGGGATAAGCTGTGGATAATTACAGTGTAGCTTCTACATCCGAGATACATTCCATGTAAGTTACCAGTGTTCTAACATATTAGTTTTACCCCATCAGGTTATTAAGAATGCGAGGGACCCACTTAATTGCAACTGCTTAGGACAACCTTGCAAATTGGGATAAAACAGGAATTGCTATAAAGCGGGAGGCAACAAAAGTCGAGACTGATCTGGTGCATAACAACCTAGATTTTGTGCAACATATTACAACAAGAGTGACTACAGTACAACATCTTAAAAGCTAAAGAAAATTGCTGACATCTCTTGAGTTTTTCTTTATGCAGCGAAGAATTCTGTGGTTTTTTTTGTTGGACGGGGGAGACCAGAAGTCATAAAACTCCCTTCAGTGCATAAAATTTATCAAACGTTTCACTCGTAGACTCGTTGAGTCGATGCAGAATGCACAGTGCAGAATCTAGCTCTCTAATTTTGGGAATTTACAGCTCTGGCACATCTTCATTTACATCCTCTGTTTCCGAGTCTCTCAGAGAAGACATTGGCCCAGAATTTGCTGGAGTAGGGCATTTCGCAGTGTGCCCCGCATTGAAGCCAAGTAGTATAAACCCCCCATGGGGAAGTTGTCTCGCATTGCTTGGGCTTGACACCATATTGCGTATAACTCCAGTCTGATGTGAAGTGGGGTTTAGAAAGTGCCCTGGCAGTCCATTGGATCCCCATGCCACTTTTAAAATTGCTGCTGTTTCTTCTAATATTTTGAGGAAATGGACACTCCTGCTCTGCCTCATCCCCCGTCCTGAAACCTTCTCTGTAGCTGCTTGCTTACATATTTGGCAGAACTCTCCCGTTGTGGGAAGAGTGCAGTTCATAGTCCTTGGGTTTTGCCAGCTGTAATTTGTACCCCACAATTACCAGTCCCAGACTGGTACTACAATAAAACTGTAGCCTAAAACAATTTGTTCGTAGCTGTTCTGGATCTTGGAGTGAAATAATCTTTTTAAAACAATACACACAAACATACTCAAAGTTTTACTGAGAAAAGCACTGATTTAAAAAAGAAAATCAGATTTTACTGGGATGAATAGCTACTGAAATAGTTATTCAAATATATAGTCCGATCAGGAATATACTTTACTGAGGTTGTCTCCAGGATAACAATCATTAAGTTTTTACTAGACTAGAATAATTGCAATGTGACTGAGTTTATGTGAACACAGTATCTGTTCCAGGGGTTTAAAAGCTAGCTGCATTTTTCCATGCTAGTTCTTTTTCAAGTATGCTGATTATTTGATTGGAAGGGTAGGTTTCTGTTGCAGTGATTGTTTTATATGAATGTTTCTTTCAGCACTATGGGGGAGGTTTTGTGTAAACCCATTTTTTTTATATACAGCTTTCTCTGTGTGAACCCATTTTTAAACAACCACTACACTGTAAAATGTTGATAACAACGGAATTTCATTAAGAACGACTCACTAGTTCTGTATTGGCAAAATCAAGATATCATCCATAAAATCAGCTCTGGATACCAGACAGATGCTTATGTAAACTGTAAAAGTCACAGCCCAAGCTCCTGGCAAATACTCCAAACATTAAAAGGTTTGTTCACAATATCCCCTTTATATTGATGGTCCTGTTTGGTAAAGATCCATGAGGACAATTGATGCTATGTTTTGCAGATGTTAACAGCAGCTTTTAGATTATTGGATGAAGACGGTCTTTTTTTTCTTTCTTTCGATGTAAAGTCTTTTTGAAACAATATTTCTTGCTTTTATAGGTTCCTGTCACCATGTGACCAAGAGAATAGGCAGTTAGCCTGATTCTAGTGGTCCATGAATGCTGCTGTTGAGCTAGACACAAGGGATGACCTGGGGTGAACCACTGACATTTTCCCCTCCATCCTTATAGTGAAGCACTTACCCCTCTCCACTACCCAAGCCCCTCAACATAGTATAGCACTAGGGATTTAGCATGTATGGAGGATAGTAAGCTTTAATCTGTTCTGCCAGAGTCCATGGGGGAATGGTAAGATGTTGTGCTAGTATCTCAAGGTAGTTACGGAAATTTGGAATGTGTTCAGGAATTCACCAGATCAAAATATTTTGAAGGCTTATTGCCCCTGGGCTTAATTTTGATAAAGAGCTGATCATTTGTTTGTCACTGTCCACCCGAACCCCATCCTGCGTACAACAGTATTGATTGATTTCTCCAAGTCAAAAATAATAACTTGCACTTTTGCAGCACCTTTAACATAATAGAATTTCCCAATGCTTCACAGAGGCAAAATGCACAGGAAATCGGGCAGTAATGAGAGAAGGATTAGGGTTGGTGACTGAAGGCATGATCAGACAGGTAGATTTTGATGAGGCTTTTGAAGGATGGGAGCGAGATAACCAAGTGGCGGGATTTAGGAGAGCTTCCCAGAGTGTGGGGCCGAAACAGCTGAAGGCTCCACTGCTGAAAGTATAGTAGAGGGAGGGTGTTCTTTCATAAACATTACACTACGGTTGAAGCCTTGTTCAAGTTTGTTCAGATGTCACATTGTTCATGATAATACGTGCTGTCGTAATGTAGCAAAGGCCCAGCGGCATGACCAGCAGCAGTTATAACCACCATCAGATTCATTGGGACACTTCTTGTATTCTTTGGGGTTTTCTATTAGTTTACAGTGGTCTCTTGTTATAATCCTTTAGGTCCAATTATATAAATCTGTTTTGCTGAACTACTTCCTTTACAAACCAAACATGGTAACAAATCTGCGGCATAGAATCTTCTAAAATAAACAGACACCTTTTTACTGGTCAAAAATTCATATTTTGATACTTAGAATTATTTTCACAATTAAACAAGGGAAATAGCAAATGATATTGTTCTACCACTTTAAATCCCATAATGCACAAAACTAATTGCCCCTGACATTATTATTTTAAATTTTGATCAATCTTTAACCGCACCGATTAATGTTTTCAAATCTTGGCAATATATTCCAATAATGTATTGTTGGTTTGGGTCATTGTATTGCCAAACACACACAAAACAACTGGTGCTGCTCTTTCTTTACAATACAGAGTCCATTGTTACACACAATGGCACTTTAACCAGAGTCAATGGCTCAGAGTATGTCACCGGCCTGCATTCGGGATTGACGCAAACCAATTGAATATCCTTTTTGTCAAGTCTAGTGACTTAAAAATAGAAAATTTATTGCTGCTAAATAGTGGTGTGCATCCAAAGCAACATCAATGCACTTCTGATCCAAGTGATTCCTTATTTAAACTCAAACAGTGTTATCAACTAGAATCCTGCCCTTGTGTGCTGATGTCGAAGTACAGTTAACCATTAGTCGCTGAACCACAGCTGTTGGAGTAAGAGTTAGGGCCGTGAAATGTCTGTTACACCAGTACAACCGCACCAAGTCTTACTGTGCTCCCCATCAACTACCCGGGGTAAATTTACATGGTATATGTCTCATTGTAATTCTCCAATACCTGTTTGTTTTGCCACATATAATTTTTTTTTTTTAAAGGCCTTACCAACACCCATTTTACCTCATTTGTTTGGTGCAGATGTACCCACTCTGGTTATAAATGGTCTGATTCAAAGGAAAACTTTTGTTTGTTCCACTTGCGCTTGCAGATTCTGTTGCATTCCAGCTTGTTTATCTTGTTCTCATACTTAAAATGACCTGAACATGTTTTAGGCTGTATAGTTTATATATAGTTGTAAAAGTCAAGTTCAATCTAGCCTGACGTACGTCATTAGCAGTCTGTGTTTCTAACTGAACCACTTGAATAATTAATGTAAATGAGCTATTGATCCAAATAAATTAACAGCTAACCGAATGGCATTGCCCTAATTAGACAGAAAAGCTCATTCTGGTCCGACTCCAAATCCAAGCTAGTCTTTGTAAGCCTGTGTAAGTAGGAGGGATGCAAGTGCTGACACGCTATGCTATAGTCAGTAGGTCAGACCCTTACCAGAGCTAATGTCCTCTAAGACAGTAAACACTTGGTAGTGTGATACAAGGCAATAATTCGACTAACTATTTGGATGGTTATTCACATTGTAATAAGTGAACTGAGCAAAATCCTCCCCAGTTTTGGAGATTTCATTGATACTAGCACCTCCAGAACTTGGTCTGTGTCGGTTGGATTTAGCAGTCTTAAGTTGGTAATCATTGCAATGTCATGATATTGTATATACAGTACTGTACATTATGTATTTTATAAATGTTATACGTACAAGCTCTTGAACCCTAAAATAGATAAAACTCGATGCCGAGTGGAAGAGGTAGTGCTGAGTCTGTGTGTATGATAATAACGGAATCTAAACAGTTGTGTGGGACCGTTACTATATTGGTGACGCAATGATTCCAGCTCGTATATTGTATGTGGAAATGCAGCATGTTTGCCTATTGCACGGTCAGTGCAACCAATGCATGCGGTGCCATGTGATTCAGGTGTCAATCTCCTAAGGCCTCGGCATGTAAATAAAGAGGCAAATATAAGACGTTAGCAGTAAGTGTTCACGTTGTTCAATTGCATTGGGGGGTGTGCTTCTGGCCACACTAAGAAATAACTGCTAAAATATTTTCAGTTATTTTCAGACTTTTTTAAATGATAGATTGGAAACATTTTTATGATATTTTTGATGATCAAACTGTTATTCATTATCTGTGATAAAGCCACTCGAATTGCAAGAGGAAGATGATCTTGTGAAGATAGAAACTTTTAAGAGTCTGCTTTGCGATTAACGGCACAGCCATAATGATCATTGTTAAGCACTGGAATGAGTAACTGGTGGACAAAAAAAATCTGATTCATCTCGCCTCAACTTCCCAAGTACTTGACGCTTCTGAACCAAGCTCATGCTATTCAGAGTCATACAGCACAGTCTGATAAAGGCTAATGCACTAGCCTGTGGAGAACATGATTGAATAACAACTGACACTGTTTCAATCAAGGATTATTAGTGATGATAAACCATTCTTGATTTATGTAAACACCGCACATTTTAATGCAGAATTCCCTTCCCAGTGTCCCCCACCAAAAGTGTAAAATTATTCAATAAGGGAAAGTTGATGATTCATACTGTGTATTGAACGTAATTGCAGATGTTTACAGTGGTAACTCCTCGAACTGTTGCTATTCTTTCTACTCTTATATAAAGGACCGTGTGGCACTTTGATAAGACTGTGCTTGGACCACTTGTAAATAATCCATGACATGATGGGAGTTGCTGACTTTACCATCTTGTGAGAAGAGCTAATGTTATGCACTGCAGAGCTAAAAGCATTTTTCTTAATTGTTTATTGATGTATTTATTAACATTTCATTTATGGACATTGTAAAGTTTGAGTGAAAATGTAAAACTTTAATACAGACCAATGCAATCTAACAGCAGTGATGTTGTAATAAAGAGCTTAAATGCTTGTGGCAATTTTTCAACAAGTTTGATGTGTGTATTCTATGGATTCAGGTTTGATTAGACATGGGAGATTCACACAACTAATGAGCCTACAACAACTCGAGTGCACTCGCTCTTCTTTCTAGTATTTATGTCTCCAAGTAGTAACAGAAAGCTGCAATTTCTAATTCAAACTTACATGTCACCCAGTCATACTGTTTTATACAGTGGAGTAAGAAAGAAAGACTTGGGGCTGGGGTTTCCAGGGAGGTCAGCGGGTGGGATCGGTGGCGGGTCGGGTGGGAAAGTGTTTTTTCCCCAGCGGGTCGTGAGCCCACCACTACGCGCCTTTCCCCGATGTTGGGTCGGTCAGTGCTGAGCAGACCTGACACGCAGCGGCGGGGGACTCAATTCAGGTAATTAGTGGCTTGTTTGGAGCCACTTAAGAATGATTTTCAGCTCACCTGCATTTGACAGCTCGCCCACGGGGTCCATGCTGGTTGTGGACCACGTCTGTCAAGCTGAGGCAGGAGCTCAGTGGCCGTTGAATCAGCTGTTGAGTTGACAGCTTCAAATGTAAAGTAAAAGTTCCCACCTTACAGAGATATCTTCCCTCAGCCACAAGCTCTTCCTCACTGCCTTTCCACAAAAGATTCACCATGCTGCAAGTCTTTACACAAGTCTCCATCCAGTCTGACCTCATTACCTCTCTCACCATTGACTGATCGCTTCTGTCATCTCCACTTCACCTGCCATCTATTCCATCAGCAATGGGTGCCCTTTATACTCTCTCACCTTGGTCCTCAGAATCCCACCACAATCAGCCCCAACACCACCAAACTTCTCTGCAATCACCTGATGCTGCACAGGACAGAGGGCATCAGCACCCGACCACATTGCTGCCAGGGGTGGCCTCACCATGGCCAGATTTACTTCACTTGATGCTGTACACCCTGACTGCCACATGATGCACAAGGTTGACACCAACACCATAAAGCATCCCTACAATGCCCAAGCCATTCCTTTCACACTCATCACCATTGCGGGAGGGGTACCGTTATGTCTCACCATTCACTGCAACTCACTAAGCTACTTCCAAAGGTACACACAAATCTGTCCAAGAATGCAAAGTGTTGAAAATAAAGGTTTCAATGTTTGACACCACATTAACAGAAACTTTACATGAACATTGCATAAAACACCCAGGTGACTTCCCTTGTGTGTTGTTAGAAGAAACATAGAGAAATAGGAGGAGTAGGCCATTCGAGCCTGCTCCGCCATTCAATATGATCATGGCTGATCCTCTATCTCAATAACATATTCCCGCTCTCTCCCCATACCCCTTGATGCCTTTTGTTAGTTGGTATGATTGCACTAGGATGAGTGTGGCTAATGAGATCAGGATATGATAATGTAGATAGAGAGGGATGGGTGGAGGTGCAAGGTAAGTTGGTGTGAGTAAGGATGTGCAGGAATAGGGTAGGGAAGGCAGAGTGATGGGGATGTGATGAGAGGCACAGCAGGATGAGGTTGAGTGTGGCTTTGTACTAATGTTTTGTGATCTACTGAGATCATTGAAACGTTTGCAGCACTGCACCCAGGTCCTCCGACCACATCCCTGCTTGTGCCCTCCTGTGCAATGAGCAACCAGGCTGTGTTGATCTCCTGGGGAGGTCTCTTCCGCCCATGGGAAGGGAAGAGGATCTCCCTACGTACTGTGACTCCCTCCATAAGTATATGGAGGGAGTCATGGGAGAGCCTGGGTGCAGCTCTGGTCAGTGTTTGCAGCACCTCAATGCTGTAGAACACTGACAGCACAAATGTCAAAATAAAGTTGGCCATGGTCCCTTTAAGGAAACCGGCTGATGACGCATTATCAAATGACGTCACCAGACCGGCTTCCTCTCATTGGCCAGGAAACGCGCTGGGCGGGCTTAACAAGCCCTATCAAGGGAAATTCATTTCAGAGGCCGGGATCGAGACAGCAACGGAGTCGGGACCCGCCACCGACGTTGCCCACCACGGACTCGCTGAGGTTAGTAAAATCACGGCCTTAGACTTTGTGCGATAGTGTCGAATGGGTGCTAACGAATTGCCAGCCTGTTTTACATCTCTCCCGATTTTTATTTTCATCTCATTTTATATAGTGCCTCATTGAGTTGCTGGGATGTCTCAAAATGCTCCACAGTGAATTACTTTGAAATGCACCAACCGTTGTCATACAAACAAACACACCGGCCTTGTGTAAGATCCCACAAACAGCAATGAATAACCAATTAGTTTGTTTTTAAATGGTGTTAGTTAAGGGAGGAATGTTGGCCAGGACAAGTGAACTCCTTGCTTTTCAAATAGTACTGTGCTATCTTTTAAGACCACCTGGAGAAACAGATGGGACCTCAGTATTGTGTCTCAAGCTAAGACAGCTGTGATAAAGCAACACTTGCTCAGTGCTGCACTGGAATGTCAGCCTAGAATATGTGCCCAAGTCTTTGTAACAAATGTGGTAAGCTGACACCTAGTAGGTAGTGCATAGATATACATAAAAATATCAGGGACTACTCGAACAAGTTGATTAACAGTCGCTATTTTCATTTATAAAAAGGTAAATAATATTTTCTCCCTATCCTTTTGTCATCTCCTTGGCCCAGATACCATTCCCACCCAATAGGCAGGTCAAACACCCAGTTTCCAGGCTTCTCTTTATGTTGCTCTGTAACTGGCTATCAGAAAGAATGGCTTTGATGACTCTCCTTCCCTATGGGAAAGTGCCTGACTTCACTCACTGTGACGGGCTAGAACTTGGGAGGAACTGAGCTCAAACCCACACTTACCATTCTCTGGCACAGCACATGAAAGTACCAACACACAGCCTGCCCAGATGAACGGTGAAGATGAAAATCTACCCTGGAGTCTCGTCATTTAAAAGTCAAATAGTTACAAACAATGGTCATTAATTTTCTTTTGTCAATTTTGGTTGACTTGATGAAGGCCTGGAGTTTCCTCCATGGACGCATCCCGGAAGTTAGACCCGAAAATGTGCCCAATCCCGCTCACATTCTGGCGATGTCAAGTTACGCTCAGATTTCCCGCGGATCTGATTAGAAAAGCTCGAATGTAAAATGGACATAAATAAGCAGAAACATTCGGGGCCCAAGGAACGATGAACTCACACCATATATTCCCTTCTTTAAGTATGAAAATGAATGTTTCAACTGATTTAACCATCATTCATGCACAGCATGTTTAATCGGGGAAGCTTTTCAATTTTTAATGTGACTTATGCATATGCCATAAAAATGCATTCAAAGAAACAGAAAATACAGTGCAGGCCTCGGTGAGGATAATTTAAAAACAAAAATCCAATAAAAACACCAGAAAAATGACTTTGTTTCCTAAAAATATGGGGCGTGACCTTGCCAGCCCTGGGGAGGCGGGACAATGGCAGAATTTGGGGGCGGGTGCCCAACCTGCAGCTTCACAGAGCTATCAAACGATGACAATTCATCTGTCAAAAATTTTTGACAGATGAAATGTCATACATTGACGTTCTCTGCAACCGGCTTTCCCTTAATTGGCCAGCTGGGCGGGCTTAACAAGGTCAATCAAGGGAAAATAGCGTGAGTTGGTCAGAAGTTGTTGGAGGTGGGACTGAAACCCAAGAAGTGGGAGTCCCGCCTCCAAAAGTTCCCCATTGAGAAAATCACCCCCCTGGTGATAATTTGAGGAGAGCCTCTGAACCAGTGCAATTGCAGGATATTCACATTTGCATCCTGAGGGTGGGGCTAGTTTTATGGGCGGGGATATGTAGCCGAACATAAATTATCGAGGAGATTAAGCCATAAATGAATTATGTCCGTAACTCACGCCCAAAATTCCGCACTAGTGTCTCTGGGCGCAAGTACGCAGGACATTCCAGGCCATCAAATAGTTCTGTTTCAGCATGCTGATGCTTCAGTGAGTGAATGCATCACCCATGGGGAACTGAACCATGCAGACCAGGAAACTCCTAGATTCAATACCTCATCGGTGTTAAGTTAGCTTATCTCAGTCAGGGTGGCAATGTGGTTGCTACAATTGGCGTCAATGTCTCTGGGCTAGGGAATAAAAACCATTGCCTGGTTCAATTTTGCCAGTCACCTTCATAGCCTTGAACACTTTAGTCATTTCATCTCAAAATTACATCCATCATGAAATGTTTTTAATTGGAACTGATTAGGATATTTTTGAATAGACTCGTTGATAACGCACTCCAGGGTCAGAGGATCAGGTACAGTGACAGACTTTGATGCCGAGTCTATTGCATCTGCTCTGGTACTGTTTGCTGCTTCGGGGTCAATGATAAACAGCTGCGGCCTAACCGGAAGCCTGGCAGAGGTCAAGGAGCATCGAAGATAAATCTAATTTTATTTTTTTTGTTGTTGTCTGTTTTGCTTTGGCTCCCCAGCATCGTGCCCCATTCCTCAGTGGTGATTGTGAGCAGTGATCTGACAGCAAGCCTCTGCTAAGGCTACCACATAATTAGCTGGAGGTGTGTGTAAGTAGTACTGGATGACTAACTCTGATATCTCACTCTCTCTCTCTCTCCTCAGCTCCTCCTCCGGACAGCTTGGCTAAGATTAGCAGGACTTTCAATGCGTGGGCAGATTGCTCATAATGAGCTTTCTGTAGTTCTGTGCGACACATGCAGTGCATTTTAATGATACAATTTGCAGACACGGCACTGAATTATGGTCAGTTCTTTCCACATTTCACAATTTTCCATTCTCACAGTAGTATCAGTTCCTTGACACCACCTTCACATTTCAATAAATTAACTTGGAACTTTGAATTCACAGAACACTGGGAACAAGATCTATTTATATTGGCACAATTGACATCAAGCACTTTCGAGATAAAATTTGACAAGCATTTTGACAAAGAGCCAGAAGAGTCCATTAAACATTTTCCTGATGGCTCGGCAAGTTTATCCATCGGGTGACTGAGCTACAAAGACGAGGAACATCAACAACTTGTATTTATATAGCGCCTTTAACGTAGTAAAACGTCCCAAGGCGCTTCACAGGAGTATTATAAGACAAAAAATGTCATCCCGAGCCACATAAGGAGAAATTAGGGTAGGTGACCAAAAGTTTGGTCAAAGAGGTAGGTTTTAAGGAGCATCTTAAAGGAGGAAAGAGAGGCGGAGAGGTTTAGGCAGGGAATTCCAGAGCTTAGGACCTAGGCAACAGAAGGCACGGCCACCAATGGTTGAGCGATTATAATCAGGGATGCTCAAGAGGGCAGAATTAGAGGAGCGCAGATATCTCGGCGGGGGGTTGTGGGGCTGGAGGAGATTAGAGATAGGGAGGGGCGAGGCCATGGAGGGATTTGAAAACAAGGATGAGAATTTTGAAATCGAGGTGTTACTTAACCAGAGCCAATGTAGGTCAGCGAGCACAGGGGTGATGGGTGAACGGGACTTGGTGCGAGTTAGCACACGGGCAGCCGAGTTTTGGATGACCTCAAGTTTACGTAGGGTAGAATGTGGGAGGCCAGCCAGGAGTGCGTTGGAATAGTCAAGTCTAGAGGTAACAAAGGCATGGATGAGGGTTTCAGCAGCGGATGAGCTGAGGCAAGGGCGGAGATGGGCGATGTAATGGAGGTAGAAATAGACGGTCTTAGTTATGCTGCGGATATGTGGTCGGAAGCTCATTTCAGCGTCAAATATGACACCAAGGTTGCGAACAGTGTGGTTCAGCCTCAGACAGATGTTAGGGAGAGGGATGGAGTCAGTGGCTAAGGAATGGAGTTTGTGGCAGGGACCGAAAACAATGGCTTCAGTCTTCCCCATATTTAATTGGAGAAAATTTCTGCTCATCCAGAACTGGATGTCGGACAAGCAGTCTGACAATTTCGAGACCGTGGAGGGGTCGAGAGAAGTGGTGGTGAGGTAGAGCTGGGTGTCATCAGCGTACATGTGGATACTGACGCTGTGTTTTCGGATGATGTTGCCAAGGGGCAACATTTAGATGAGAAATAGGAGGGGGCCAAGGATAGATCCTTGGGGGACAGCAGAGGTAGAAACATAGAAGATAGGAGCAGGCCATTCAGCCCCTCGAGCCTGCTCCGCCATTCAATGAGATCATGGCTGATCATCCAAATTCAGTACCCTGTCCCTGCTTTCTCCCCATATCCCTTTAGCTTTAAGAAATATATCTAACTCCTTCTTGAATATATTTAATGAATTGGCCTCTACTGCCTTCTGTGGTAGAGAATTCCACAGGTTCACCATTCTCTGGGTGAAGAAATTCCTCCTCATCTCATTCCTAAATGGCTTACCCCTTATCCTTAGACTGTGACCCCTGGTTCTGGACTCCCCGGCCATCGGGAACATCCTTCCTGCATCTAGTCTGTCTAGTCCTGTTAGAATTTTATAAGTTTCAATGAGATCCCTTCTCATTCTTCTAAACTCCAGCGAGTATAAGCCCAATCGACCCAATCTCTCCTCATACGTCATTCCTGCCATCCCAGGTATCAGCCCGGTGAATCTTCGCTGCACTCCGCCCATGGCAAGAACATCCTTCCTCAGATAAGGTGACCAAAACTGCACACAATACTCAAGATGTGGTCTCACCAAGGCCCTGTACAACTGCAGCAAGACATCCTTGTTCCTGTACTCGAACCCTTTCGCTACGAAGGCCAACATACCATTTGCCTTCTTAACCGCCTGCTGCACCTGCATGCTTACCTTCAGCGACTGGTGCACAAGGACACCCAGGTCTCGTTGCACTTCCCCTTCTCCCAATCTATTGCCATTCAGATAATAATCTGCCTTCCTGTTTTTGACACCAAAGTGGATAACCTCGCATTTATCCACATTATATTGCATCTGCCATGCTTCTGCCCAATCACCCAACCTGCCCAAATCATACTGGAGTTTCTCGGCATCCTCCTCACGGCACACACTCCCACCCAGCTTTGTGTCATCTGCAAACTTGGAGATTTTACATCCAATTCCCTCGTCTAGATCATTAATATATATTGTGAATAGCTGGGGTCCTAGGACTGATCCCTGCGGTACCCCACTAGTCACTGCCTGCCACTCGGAAAAAGACCCATTTATTCCAACTCTTTGCTTTCTGTCTGCCAACCAGTTCTCTATCCAAGTCAATACCTTGCCCCCAATCCCATGTGCCTTAACTTTACACGCTAATCTCTTATGCAGGACCTTATCGAAAGCCTTCTGAAAGTCCAAATATACCAATGTGGTAGCGGAAAGAGAAGCCATTGCAGGTGATTCTCTGGCTACGATTAGATAGATAAGAATGGAACCAGGCCAGTGCAGTCCCACCCAGCTGGACGACGGTGGAGAAGCATTGGAGAGGGATAGAGTGGTCAACCGTGTCAAAGGCTGCAGACAAGTCAAGAAGGACAAGGAGGGCTAGTTTACCTAACTGAACTAATCATCCCTGAACTGTGCTGACTTAACTGATTTTACCCAGGGCTGTGGTAAGAGAGCATTAATTGGCTTTTGCCCCTCCCCTTGAGCCATTCAGGGAGTGGAAAGTACGTCATGGTTGACACTTCAGATCACTAGCCACTGACTAATGATGGAAGTGCATGTGTGCGATGTTGGGGTGAGGACAGATGAGACTCAGCTGTGATGCCCCCACAATCAAAGTCAGCTGACAATCACCGTCACAATTAATAAGTGAATAATGGCCATTGTGCTGCAACAGAACCATACACCAGAAAGTACGGTCGAGGGGGTCGTGCGGCCCGATTGTCTGCCTCTCTTCTGCGGCCATATTCACGTCCGGGTGGCCCTGGAGATGGAGCACGCGGTGTCCGCCGGCACGCTTGAGGCCTTCTGCGACCGGTGGGCGCCGCGGGGACTGGAGTGCATCAGCACCCCGGCCAACATAATTTTAATTTAATTTGTTAAGTTTTATTTAAAGTTTTATTAAGTTACAGACAATTTGTTTAAACACCCAATCAAAAGAGTACACCGGAAAGTCGTAAACCCCTTCAGCATGGTAGGGAGAAAATTGGCATGATAATTAAAATCCACAGGAAAAGGAGTCCTGAGTTATAACTGAGTGCTATTTACAGCTTGCAATAAAGTTTAAACAAGGAGTAGTGGTTGAAGACAGGTTATTATCAGAGCTGGAGAATAAATGCTCCCTGCCGGGGATCAGACAGTAAATTTTCAGAAGTTTATACTGGCTCAGTCAAAACTTCTAATGAATTTCATATCAGGACAGAGCCATCAGTATTCAATTATCTGCTCTACACTCACTATACATAAAACAAAGAACACACACACGGTTCTCTTGATCCAAGTGGAAAAGGTAAGTCACTACTTCTGACTAAACCACCCCAAATCATCATGATACAACCCATTTGACAAGTTACAATCACCTGATGCTTCAACAAAGTAATACGCCTGGGTACTGCGTACAGGTACATGCGCAGAAGCCTACTTCTGACAGGATCCAGATCTACCTGAATTAACAAGGCTTGCAAGTGCAACCAATGGAAGGGAAGTCAATTGGAATTCATGTTTGCAAATTCTCTCAGTGTACGTGAGTCCTGGAAATGCCCAGAAGAAATGGAACAGGGAACTAATCTCTTCACAATCCCTGTACTCGTAGAACGCCTGCATTACTATTTCATAGACTAGCAGGTACATCGGTGTGTCATCTGAAGGACATAGTTCTTCAGATGTTTGGCCTCAGTCATGTCCCTATGCTTGCCTCATAAGGCTGAAACGTACTGGGCCTCATGAATCATAAAATAGGTGGAAAATAATAGTTATAAAATAACATTACAGCCGCACAAGTGAAGCAACAATTTATGTCTCACTTACACAACCTCCGCTTACCTTGCAATGCAATATTCTCCAAAATTTAGGGTGCCACTACAGCCGAGCCTGTGAACGTCACTTCGCCCAGCTGCATAGTAAACTAATTACTGGATTTCACATAAGGTCAGTCTAGAAGGCTAAACATACCACAACAACAGATCACTTTGTACAGGCTAAAACTACTGATCAGATTTATTTACAAATGAATGATTCACAGAAATTAGGACATAGACAAAGTACTGTATAGCACAATTGGCCATTTACAGTACATACAACTGGGATAACTGTTTAAAATAGTTCATTGTTCTCTCAGCATCTTCTGGCAAACTCTTGAAATGACAGGCTCTTGTTGTTATACTTCAGCAGCTGCTTACAGAGTTTGATACATCCCGAATGTGTCTTGGTTAATGCCAGACCTGCCAAGTACTGAAAGGTTCCTTTGCTTTATATGTTTGACTTGTATGATGTAAAATGAAATTCTTTGAAGACTGTAAAGCAAACCGAATCTTAACAGTCTAACGTTGTAGTAATCAATTGGGGTCGATTGCCTGCAGTTTTTACACCTGTGAACCAGGCTGTTGTAACATATGACAACAATTGAAAATTACATTTCAGTCTCCCGTTGTACTAGGGTGGATGCACATCGTAAGAAAGGGTTAATCTGATCGAAAGCTTGGCGATAGCATTTATAAGTAACTAACATAGTTAGCAGCTATTGTGTAGAGAACAGCAAAGTCAGCAAACTGTATCCTTTTATTGAAGCTGGAACAAAGCTCAGTTACAACGCTAGGAAGACAGGACATGATCAGGAATCTGATTGGCGCAGGCATATAGTGCGGTCAGAGCAGGAACATTAAGGAAAACAAGGGAAGTAAGTGTGATGCGCGCTGATTGGATTAGGCTGTGTGTAGTTCAGTTTTCTGGTGTGTAAAGGACGAGCATTCAGGCTGTTCAGTGTAGAAGGATTTCGAGGCGAGAGGCAAAGCATTGAAGAGGAAGGGGACGGACCTATCGCGTAACATCAAGAGGCACACTTCTATCCAGGACTAAGCGGGTGATATACTTTCTGCTTGGTTCTGTAAACTATGCCTCATGTACTGTAATGTGTTAAGTTTTACGAGTCTTAAATAAAGTATCATTGTATCCAATTGGAGTTGAGTCGAATTCCCTACAACATACAAGATTTCTGTATGTCATTAAACTGTAAACTCCCTGTAAACAAATGATTGGCTATGACAGGATACACATTTTCAGACTGTTGAGGACAATTTTTACCTTTGGCAGAGAGTTAACTAATTATGCTAATTTAGGTTGGAGTATTTGGGCCCCTGTTAAATATTAAAAAACTGGTGGTGGGGGTTTTCTTTACACAAAATAGCACAAAATTTTCCAGTTAGTGAAATTCCTCATGTTAAAAGAAAAAACTTACATGCATATAGCGGCTCATCATGCCCTCAGGTTATCCCAAAGCACTTTACAACTAACCATCTACTCTTGAAGTGTAGACAGATGTCACAGCCAATTTGTGCAGAGCAAGGTTCCAACAAACAGTTAAGACCAGCTAACCTGTTTCTTACTGGTGTTGCTTGAGGGAGGATTGTTGACCAGGACACCAGGCGAACTCTCTGCTTTTCTTTGAATTATGCCTTGGGATCTTTTACATCCACTTGAACCTCCGGAACAGGCAGAAAAAGGGCCTCTGTTTAGCATTTCATCTGAACGATGGCACTCCTGACAAAGCAGCACTTCTTCAGTACTGCACTGAACTGTTAGCCTCGATTACGTGCTCAAGTCCTGGCGTGGGCCTTGAATGACTAAGGTATCAATAGACCTACAGTTGAGACGTCATTCATTCTTAATATGGAGAGATGAACATAATGGGGGATGGAGTTAAAAGTTACTTTCAAAAATATTAAAATAAAGGAATTAACAACCAGCAAGTAAGCCATAACTTCAAATGTTTCAGTGCCAGCATATTTTTGTATATGTCGTTATTGTCCTAAAAATACTAAGGATTACAACATCACCTGCATTTTATATCCATCTGCTTTATATTACTATGATATCAGAGACTGGTGTCAGCTTGTCTGTCCTTTGAAGATTCAAACACCAGAATGGAGATCGTTTGCACTTTGTTCTCGAGAGCTCAACACAGAAAGTTCATGGTTTCATTTAACTTTCCGATTTGCAAATAACGAAGAAGAAAATGTAGGTATCTTTAACCTGATTATTTTTAAAAATTTCTATTTTGTGTCTTATTTAGAGAAAGAAAGAACTTGCATTTATATAGTGCCTTTTACAACCTCAGGGTGTCCCAAAGCGCTTTACAGCACTTTTGAGGTACAGTCACTGTTGTAATGTAGGAAACACAGCAGCCAATTTGTGCACAGCAAGGTCCCACATACAGCAATGAGATAAATGACCAGATAATATGTTTTAGTGATGTTGGTTGAGGGATAAATATTGGCCAGGACATGGGGGAGAATTCCCTTTCTCTTCTTTGAAATAGTGCCATGAGATCTTTTACAATTTTACAGAAAGGAAGTATTTTCAGGTCAACAACTGGGCAGAAGTGAGGCAGGAGTGCCCTGGAAAAAGGTGGGGTATGACTTACTGCCCCGATCCCACCGACAGCCTACCTCTGGGCGGCCAGAGTGTCCACCTGATTCAGGTGGTAGGCCCCATTAATATGCAAATTGTGGCCCTGTGAAGGACATAGGATCCCGATTGTCCAGTTTCAGCTGGCAGTCCTGCTGAAGAGGAGCCCAGGGGGAATGTCCTCCAGGCTACACAAAAACAACCTGGGCCTCTGCCGCACCAGGTCCCTCCCCTCCCAAGAACTGACCACCCGCCTCCGCCATGTACCTGTCCTTTTCCAGGACAGGAGGACAACAAGGCCACCCGATATTGCAGCAGCTCAGAGCTGGCCGGCTGCCCCGGGGCACTCATTTTCCGCCGGTAACCCACCGGCTCTATGTTAATGAGCCCGGCCCTCAAAATGGACGGGGACAGGGCCCGGGCCTCCTGTCGGCACTGCCGGGAGGCTGCCCGAAAACCGCACGGAGGAATAATGTACCGCAAAATTTCTTTACTTTTATTTTACTGATGATGGAGCAAATGGCTGCAATAAAACTTTGTTTACTGCAAGAAGTGGTGGCGCAAGGGAACTTTTTGGAACACGAGGTAAAATAGTCTCACCTGCAGTTTCTGATGCTGGAGCAACTTTATTCAACTTAAGACAGAAAAGAGCTGTGATCAATTGTGATATGCGCGTTACCCTCGCTTATAACTGTAGCATTGCCAGTCACTCTTTTTTCTCCATCTCAGAGCAGTCACAACACTTTCCAGAACAATTCAAAACAACGAATGGTGTCTGAAGAGACCTTACGTTAAAGGGATTGTTCTCCTTAGAGCAGAGAAGGATAAGGGGCGATTTAATAGAAATGTTCAAAATTTTGAAGGGTTTTGATAGAGTAACTGAGGAGAAACTGTTTTCACTGGCTGAAGGGTCGATAGCAGGGACAGGGTACTGAATTTGGATGATCAGCCATGATCGCATTGAATGGCGGAGCAGGCTAGAGGGGCCGAATGGCCTACTCCTGCTCCTATCTTCTATGATTCTATGATTCTATGATAAGGCACAGATTTAAAGTAATTGGCAAAAGAACCAGGGGGGAAAGATAAGATTATTTTTACGGATCTAGTTGTTATGATCTGGAATGCACTGCCTGAAAGGGTGGTGGAAGCGGATTCAATAGTAACTTTCAAAAGGTAATTGGAAAAATTTGCTGGGCAATGGGGAAAGAGCAGGGGAATGGGTCTAATGGGCTAGCTCTTTCAAAGGCATGATGGGCCGAATGGCCTCCTGCGCTGTATGATTCTATGTGGAACTGATCTATTCGGTCTAGGAAGATCCCAGGCTTGACTCGTGCCAGTGGTAGCCTCTACCACAGCCCAGCTGAGTGCTCCCACTCCTGATTGCAATCCTGTAATCCCTGCTGCAAAGCACATGTCGGGGGATGCTGAGTGCAGACAAGGCTGTGATTTCCCCTGCGGTCAAATACGCTGCCGACACATCGCTGTCTCAGCTAATATGAAGAGTGGTGCTGCAGCACGAGTCAGCACTTTGAGGAGAAAAGGGACAGAAACCTGCCAGCCACTGCACTCTGGGCCGAACAATTCCATTCAGCAGAACCTGGGCCAGTTATCATGGACCAGCTTTGAACGAATTTATTGCGAAGCAAATTTAAGTTTGGATATGGGTGAGTTGCTCCAAATTTTCAGCTGCATATAATGACACCGCTATTCCCGGCCAGAATGAAGATGATTTGGGAAATTCTGCTGCCAATCACTCCTGGAGAACGACTCACGAGTTCTGTATTGGCAAAACCAAGATATCGTCCATAAAGTCAGCTCTGGTGACCAGACAGATGCTTATGTAAACCGTAAAAGTCACAGCTCAAGATCCTGGCAAATATCCCAAACCACTATTTCTGGCCAGAATGGAGATGATTGTGCAATTCTCCCGTCAGTCATGTCTCGAGATTGCACTGCTGTAAGTGACTGGGATTGATGTTATGCACATTATTTGTATTTTGTAACTATCCTCCACTCACTGCATTTTGCTGGATAAATCACCCTGCTTTTATCGGGAGAAGTTGCTGAGTTCTGTTTGCTGCAGTTCGTAGAGACTCATTTTAAATAGACTCATAGAACAGTACAGCACACAAGGAGGCCTTTTGGCCCATTGAGTCTGTGCTGGCTCTTTCGAAGAGCAATCCAGTTAGTCCCACTCCCCCGCTCTTTCCCCATATCCCTGCAATTTTTCTCCTTCAAGTATTTTTCCAATTCCCTTTTGAAGGCTACTATTGAATCTGTTTCCACCATCCTATAAGGCAGTGCATTCCAAATCCTAAACACTCGTTGCATAAAAAAGTTTTTCCTCATGTTGCCTCTGGTTCTTTTGCCAATCACCTTAAATTTGTGCCCTCTTGTTATCGAACCTTCAGCCATTGGAAAGAGTTTCTCTTTAATTACTTTATCTAAATCCTTCATGATTTTAAACACTTCTATCAAATCTCCTCTTAGCCTTAAAAGCTCCAAGGAGAACAATCCCAGCTTCTCTAGTCCATCCACCTAACTGTATTCCCTCATCCCTGGAACCATTCTAGTAAATCTCTTCTGTACCCTCTCCAAAGCCTTCACTTCCTTCCTAAAGTGTGGTGCCCAGAATTGGACACAATACTCCAGCTGGGGCCGAACTAGTGTTTTATGTAGGTTTAGCGTAACTTCCTGGCTTTTGTACACTGTGGGCTGGATTTTCCCAGCTCTGAGGAGGTGGGTTTAGAGGCGGGACTGCTGGGAAAATGGGAAAAATTGGGAGCGGGTCCCAACCCGCCTCCGAACCAGCTTCCCGGGAGGCAGGAAGGGGATTAGAGCCAATTAACTGTAGTTAACAGGCAGTTAAGAGGCTTTTCCCCCCATTTTCAACCTGCTGATGCGGCCTTCCTGATGTCGGGAAACCCCGCCAGGGTCAGTGAGGCGAGCTGTGGGTCTGCTGCAGTGTAAGTGTGCAAATGACAGCTGCAGAGGTAGTGTGATGGGTGCAATGGTGCATAGGTAAGTATGTCAGGTGAGAGAATGTAGTGAGAAATATTTTTATTCTGTTTATATGTATCTGCAGGTGACAAGATTTGATGTTTCTGTGAAGCCTCATCTGATCGGGAGAATTGACAGATGGCTTCTGCAATCTCACATGCAGCTGCCATCTGTTTTCTCCTAAGGAGAGAGTCATTGGTGAGCCTGGGTACAAGGGCTCACCTTTGGACAGTGATTGTCAGTGTTTAACAGCACCTCAATGCTGTCAAACACTGACAATTCATCTGTCAAAAAATGATGGGGCCTGTCACTTTAACAAAACCGGCAGATGAAGCGTCATGCACTGATGTCATCTGACACCGGCTTTCTCTCAATTGGCCAGCAAGCCCGCAGGGCGAGCTTAACAAGGCCAATCAGGGGAAAATAGCGTCAGGTCGCCAGACGTTGCTGGGGGCGGGACTAGAACACGGAAACCAGCAGTCCCACCCCCAACGCGCCTCCTCAGGTAAGATCCCGGCCTGTGCCTCTATTTATAAAGCCCAGGATCCCATATGCTTTATTAACTGCTATGTTAACCTATTAATATGTTTTCTTGAAGTCTATTACTATCTTTCTCACTGTTTACTACATTTCCAGGTTTCGTGTCATCTGCAAATTTCAAAATTGTACCTTGTACTCACAAATCCAAGTCATTAATGTATATCAAAAACAGCGGTGGTCCTAGTACTGAACCTTGGAGAACACCACTGTACACCTCCCTCCAGTCCTAAAAACAGCCATTTACCATAACTCTTCGTTTTCTATCGCTCAGCTAATTTTGTATCCATGCTGCTACTGCCCCTTTTATCCCATGGGCTTCAATTTTGCTAACAAGCCTAATATGTGGTACTTTATCAAATGCCTTTTGAAAGTCCAGATACACAACATCAACTGCACTGCCCTCATCAAAAAACTCAATCAAGTTAGTCAAACACGATTTTCCCTTAACAATTCTGTACGGGCTCTCCTTTATTAGTCCATGCTTGTCCAAGTGCTTGTTAGTTTTCTCCCAGATTATTGTTTCTAAAAGTTCCCCCACCACCGACGTTAAACTGACTGGCCTATAAATGCTAGGTTTATCCACTCTTAAATATATGAAGGAATATTTTTTAAAGCAACATTTTTTTTTGAATTACAGTTTAAAGCGCTGCCCGATTGTGCTGGTTCATGACAGATTTTGTTTGGCGATATGCAAATGAGTTTGAGCGGAAACCCAGGAAAAAAAACACTTTCCAAAACAGATGCAATTTTGGGTGCAATTTGCGCCGAAATCACCAATTGCGCCCAAAGCGGAAACTCTATCCCGAAATCTTTAAAATCTTCTTGTCAAGGATGAAGAAGTGAAGTTCACGGGGCCTCTATGTACAAACATGTAGAGCAGAATTTCTACTGCAACAATTTGACTTTTAGACAAACATTACACACGGACTGCAGCGGTTCAAGAAGGCGGCTCACCACCACCTTCTCAAGGGCAATTGGAGATGGGCAATAAATGCTGGCCATGCCAGTGATGTCCACATCCCATAAAACGAGTAAATATTTAAAAAGAAAACCACAGCTTAGAACCCCTTCCCACCATCCTGGGCCCAGCACCAACCTGGTCCTGTGGCCTCCTTGTTCGTGCTCCCCGCACAACTGGAAGCCAGCCTGTCAATCAGGCTGACTTCCGGGCGGGGGAACCCGCCCTCTACGTCACACGCACAGTTAAAACTCCACAGTGTGCCGGGAAACCCGGACTTCCAGGTTTCCCACCGTCTCCCGGGTCCCCCACTCCGTGCAGGTGGGAAACGGGAAAATCCAACCCATTACATTTTTACTGTAATAGGAAATCAACAGCTGTTGTGTTATTGGGATTTTCATTATTTAAAATAGCTGATACACAAAAGTTGAATTGAGTAAAACGTTTGTTTATTGACATCCAATCCAATCTGAATAAATTAAGTACTAAAGACATAAATAATGGTAGAATCTTCTTCAATCTATATTATTCCTGATCTGTCTCTAATATTATGAGGACTAGGTCACCAAACAGATGGATAATCCCATCGTGCACTGGAATAGCATCTCAGTACTTGATATTTCATTAAGCAAAACATGACTGCTAATAAAGGATTTTAAGCCAGAAAATCCTAGAGGTGAGCATTTCATCAATTCCTTTTCCTTAATGCTTCATTTATTTCTGCAGCTACCATTCTAAGACTGAAGGGAATTAGATATGTACTTGAAAAGGAAAGGTTTGCCGGGCTATGGGAAAGAAGCAGGTGAGTGGGACTAATTGGATAGCTCATTCAAAGAGGAGCACAGACATGATGGGCGGAATGGCCTCCTACTGTGCTGTAAGATTCTACGATTCTAAGTACAGGTTCCAGCCAAACAGTACCCTTTAACACTGCTTGGCTGGAACTGAAATTCTCGTGCCCTGAGAAGAGATCAGCACAAGAATGCTTACACATATGCTCAAAACTCCTCTCTCCGGAGTTAGAATTTAAAGAGCCAGCTTTCCTGCACTTTTTGCCTAGGGACTGAGTGTTCCCTGGAGACAAGGGTTGGGAATAAGGGGTGGAGATCAGCACAGCCCAGTCTCTGGCCCTTCCACGTTGCTCCAGGATTCCCAAAGCTTTGCTGCAGGAATTGGGTCGGCACTGTACCTGTAGAAGGCACAGATGGTACCTTGTAAATGAGGTGGGAGGGGGCATTCCTGGCTTCCTACCTCTTTTTCTGTCCTTTACGCTTGCTCAAGCACAGAGACGCACAGAAAAAGTTTGACGTGGCCTGCCGCTGAACTCCTGCTGACTGGTGTGTGGACAGGCGTCCAAGGGGCAGACTGAAGATATCAAGCTCGGCCTCATTTATTTTTTGACCTACCCACCCCCCACCCCAGAAGTTCAAAGTTCTGCCTGCCTATTTCATAGGAAGGCAGCAGGTCCCAATTACCCAGGCCTGGGAGGCCTGCAGCTGTCTCTGATCTTCTGAGCCCTACGTTAGGCTCTGGCAGAGGATACGCCTGCGTTTGGGGCTACCCTGCCGGGCCAGGTAGGAGTGATCCTGGCAATGGACAGGCGCAGCACATTTTGGGTGTGCTGCTCCTGTTTAGCGCCTGGGCACAGCCTGGGAATATCAGACCTTAAATGTTTTCAGAGAACATGTGGGAGCATTTGCACTCTCTACATTAATTGCAGATAGGTTTAAAAATCTCACAAGAGATCCACATGAACCTCCCGGGAACTGTTTACACCCAGTTTGACACTGCACTGACATTTGGTGTCAAACCCAAGCAGTACGAGTCAACATGCCCTGGGAGGGTCTCACACACTCCTCTCTGGAGTCAGGTTCGATCCTGACTCGGAATTTTTGCTGCCACTTTCGTGTCACTTCAAAATAGAAACCACTTCACAGTGATGCTAAAGTTTGAAGACCATAATTCAATGATATTTTCAGCAGAATACAGTTCCTTTAAACATTGATCTAATTTGCAGAAAGCAGATGTTAGACTGGACGGATGTTGATCACAGTTCCTGCCACTAGGTGGTGCAGTGGGCATGTTTCTGTTATTGATTCCAAAAGTCACCTCAATTTTAGGGTGCATTTACACTGCAAGATAATTACAGATAAGGAAGGCCAGTCAGCCCATTTTAATTCATTCATGTAGAGAGATCCCAACTCCCCTCATTGTAGCATCCAATTGTTTCTTACATGATTGCAGAGTTTTTGTTTCTGCTGCTCTATCTGGAAGTCTGTTCCACATATTGATCGCTCTTAAGAAGAATCTCCTGATATCCATCTTAGATTCAAACTTAATAGAAGGTAAATTTATGTCCCCTAGTTCTACTCCCACAGCTTCACTTGAAGTAATATTCAGGGTTAAAGTTTTCTCTACATTTAACAATCTTAAAATAGGCTCCTGTGAAGCACCTTGGGACGTTTTACAATGTTAAAGGTGCTATATAAATGCAAGTTGTTGTTGTTATATACCTCTTTCAGATCACCTCTCAATATACCTCCTTTCAAGGCTAAAACACCCGCGTGTCTCCAGTCTTTCCTCATAACTCAGGCCCCTGACATTGGGAATCAGCTTGATGGCTCTTCTCTGCTTGAACGTCTCTCGTTTCTTGGTGACCAGAACCAGATACAATATGCTCAGTGCGGTCTAACCAGAAAACTATAAGGTTTGATCACTATCTTTTCTGATTTATATACTATATTGTTGCCCCGTTTGCATATGCTTAGCGTTGACTCTACTAAGACTCCTAGGTCTCTTTCAGATCGTCAATGCCTCACATATCTCTCCTCCCTCCCTCTCTCTCTCTCTCTCTCCCCCCTCCCTCTCATCTGTCCTAACTCCGAGATAAATACTATCTATCCCTGGTCACTTCTTTTTTTGTGATCCCATTTCACCAGAGACTTCCATCTCATTTAAATGACATCACTGATTTTACTTGGGATATCTTTGTTTGGGGAGGACATGTTGCTCATGTTTTCCCTTTATGAATACTTGGAGAAAGAAGTCATTCATAACATTTACTATTTTGTGCTCAGAAGTTTCGAACCCAGTTGCATCTTTTATAGTTCCCATCTCTTCTCTGACTGCCCTCTTGCAGCTGTAATACTGAACTAATCTTTAACTGTTACACTTCAGCTGCTGTGCTTTCTTTGCAGGTCTCCATTTCCCCACTGATGACCCTTTATGATTAAGTGCTCCTTGTCTCAGGATGGCTAGCACTTGCATCAGCCCCTTGTGTTCTCAATACCAATTCCATTCATTCAACTAAATACAGTTTAAATCTTTTTATTCAAATACAATAATACTTATACAACTCATCAATTACATAGTAAATCCATTACATTCATCCATCACAGTAAAAAATAAAGCCTTAAAAACAGCCTTATAGTTCATATAAATGCAATGATTAATTTTACAAATAATCAATAATGTTTACAGTACAAATACCCTTAAACAATACCACACAACTTTTTACTAAATACAGTTTAGCACTGTTAGACACACACACACCCTATACTTTTCTATCCTGTCAATCTGCCCCTAATCTAGGACAAACCCCACCCCAAGCGTGTTTGTTTAATCAGGGACACCTGTGGCAACTTATTTTGGAGCCCAGATGGCTGCCACCATCCACTCCCCATGGTCCTAGTGCCCTGTATTTCAGGATTGGATGTACACTTCATTGTGCCTTTTAGTACATAAGAACATAAGAAATAGGAGCAGGAGTAGGCCAATTGGCCCCTCGAGCCTGCTCCGCCATTCAATAAGATCATGGCTGATCTGATCCTAACCGCCAATCTACTATCACAGAACCATCTCCTGAACCTAACAGAATTGGACACACAAAATAGGAGCAGGATCAGGCTACACTGCCCCTGGGCCCGCTACGCTACCCACAGGGCCATGACCGATCCGAACCTAGACTCATGTCCAAATTCCTGCCCGCTCCCCGTAACCCTTAATTCCCTTTACTTCTAGAAAACTGTCTATTTCTGCTTTAAATTTATGTAATGATGTAGCTTCTACAGCTTTTTGGGGCAGCATATTCCATGGACCTACCACCCTCTGAGTGAAGTAGTTCCTTCTCATCTCAGTTTTGAAAGAGCAGCCCCTTATTCTAAGACTATGCCCCCTAGTTCTAGTTTCACCCATCATCGGGAACATCCTCCCCGCATCCACCCGATCCAACCCCTTCACAATCTTATATGTTTCAATAAGATCGCCTCTCATTCTTCTGAACTCCAATGAGTAGAGTCCCAATCTACCCAACCTCTCCTCATATGTCCATCCCCTCATCCCCGGGATTAACCGAGTGAACCTTCTTAGAAACATAGAAACATAGAATCTAGGAGCAGGAGTAGGCCATTCGGCCCGTCGAGCCTGCTCCACCATTCAATACGATCATGGCTGATCATTCAAATCCAGTACCCTGTCCCTGCTTTAATCCCCACAGTACACATATCCCACCCTAGCCCCGTAACCCCACGTATTTAATTCCCCCTAACATATCCCATCCTATCCCCATAACCCCACATATTTAATCCCCCCCCCCTAACACTAAGGGTCAATTTATCATAGCCAAATCAACCTAACCCGCACATTTTTGGACATTCTTTGTACTGACTCGAGAGCAAGTATGTCTTTTCTTAAGTATGGACACCAAAACTGTATGCAGTATTCCAGGTGCGGTCTCACCAATACCTTGTACAACTGAAGCAATACCTCCCTATTTTTATATTCTATCCCCCTAGCAATGAAAGCCAACATTCCATTGGCCTTCTTAATCACTTGCTGCACCTGCATACTAACCTTTTGAGTTTCGTGCACCAGGACCCCCAGATCCCTTTGTACTTCAGTACTTTCCAGTTTCTTGCCATTAAGATAATAACTTGCTCTACTATTTTTCCTGCCAAAGTGCATAACCTCACACTTTCCAGTATTGTATTCCATCTGCCAAATCTCTGCCCACTTACTTAGCCTGTCTATGTCCCCTTGCAGATTTTTTATGTCCTCCTCTCTCACTACTTTCCCTCCCATCTTAGTATCATCTGCAAACTTTGATATGTTACACTCGGTCCCCTCCTCCAAATCGTTAATATAGATTGTAAAGAGTTGGGGACCCAGCACTGACCCCTGCGGAACACCACTAGTTACTGATTGCCAGTCTGAGAATGAACCATTTATCCCAACTCTCTGCCTTCTGTTAGATAGCCAATCCTCTATCCATGCCAGAATATTACCCCCAATCCCGTGATTTTTTATCTTAAGCAATAATATTTTGTGTGGCACCTTGTCAAATGCCTTTTGGAAGTCTAAATACACCACATCCACTGGTTCCCCTTTATCCACCCTGTGTGTTACTTCCTCAAAGAACTCCAGCAAATTTGTCAAACATGACTTCCCCTTCATAAAACCATGCTGACTTTGTCCTATTAAATTATGATTATCCAAATGTCCCGTTACTGTCTCCTTAATAATGGACTCCAAAATTTTACCTACCACAGATGTTAGGCTAACCGGTCTATAGTTTCCAGCCTTCTGTCTACTGCCCTTTTTAAATAAGGGTGTTACATTAGCAGTTTTCCAGTCTGCTGGGATCTTTGCTGAGTCCAGGGAGTTTTGGAAAATTATTACCAATGCATCCACAATCCCTACCGTCACTTCCCTCAAGACCCTAGGATGTAAGCCATCAGGTCCAGGTGATTTATCCGCCTTGAGTCCCATTATTTTACCGAGTACCACTTCCTTAGTGATTTTGATCGTGTTTAGCTCCTCCCCCCCATAGCCCCCTGTTTGTCCAGTGTTGGGATATTCTTAGTGTCCTCTACTGTAAAGACTGATACAAAATATTCATTCAGTGTATTTGCCATCTCCATATTTCCCACCATTAATTTCCCGGTCTCATCCTCTAAGGGACCAACATTTACTTTAGCCACCCTTTTTCTTTTTATATAACTATAAAAACTCTTACTATCTGTTTTTATATTTTTTGCTAATTTACTTTCATAATCTATCTTCCCTTTCTTAATCAATCTTTTTGTTATTTTTTGCTGTCTTTTAAAGTTTTCCCAATCCTCTATCCTCCCACTAGATTTGGCTACCTTATATGTCCTTGTTTTTAGTTGAATACTATCCTTAATTTCTTTACTTAGCCACGGATGACTGTCTTTTCTTTTACATCCTTTTCTTCTCAGTGGAATATATTTTTTTGGAAGTTGTAAAATAACTCCTTAAATGTACACCACTGATCATGTATCGTCTTACCCTTTAATCTATTTTCCCAATCCACTCTACTCAATTCCGCTTGCATACCTTCATAGTCTCCTTTATTCAAGCTTAGCTTAGTGTGTTTCTCCATTTTCTTGTATTCACCCCCAGTAAGCCCTCTTTCCATTTTCTCTGCAAAATTTGTACAGTCCATATTTCCTCTTTATCTCACTATTCAGTTGTTTGTTAATCCATTTCGGTCACACTTGTTTAGGGAATGTATTTATCCTGCATGCTCAGCATTATGCCCTTAAAGATGTTCCACTTGTTTCTTCTACTGAAGTGTTGTTGAACAATCTCCCCCAGTCTATTTGCTTTAGCTGTTCCATTATTTCATTGAACGTAACCCTTTTAAAGTTATGTAACTGGCTCCTGGTTTTAGGTATTTCTGACTCCCAGAACATGTTAAACTTTATCATTCTGTGGTCGGTGTCCCCCAGAGATGCTACAACTTCCATTCCTTGTACTTATTCTGGGTCATTAATGAATACAAATTCAATCATGAGCATTACCTCTTGTGGCATCCTTGATGCACTGGGTCAAGAAACAGTCATGCACTATATCTACCAACTCTAATTCTAAACCACTCAAAGTCTTCCCAGTTTATATTAGGTTGATTAAAGGCTCCCAATAAAATAACTTCCACATTCTCATTTACCTTTCCTATCTCTTTTGTCTTTTGGATGAGCCGTTAAGCCGAGGCCCCGTCTGCTCTCTCAGGTGGATGTAAATGATCCCATGGCACTATTTTGAAGAAGAGCCGGTGTCCTGGCCAATATTTATCCCACAATCAACGTAACAAAAACAGATTATCTGGTCATTATCACATTGCTGTTTGTGGGAGCTTCCTGCGCGCATTGGCTGCTGCGTTTCCCACATTACAACAGTGACTGCACTTCAAAAGTACTTCATTGGCTGGAAAGCACTTTGGGACATCCGGTGGCATAGTGGTTAGCACTGTTGCCTCACAGCGCCAGGGACCTGGGTTCGAATCCGGCCCCGGGCGACTGTCTGTGTGGAGTTTGCACATTCTCCCCGTGTCTGCGTGGGTTTCCTCCGGGTGCTCCGGTTTCCTCCCACAGTCCAAAGATGTGCGGGTTAGGTTGATTTGGCTATGATAAATTGACCCTTAGTGTTAGGGGGATTAAATACGTGGGGTTACAGGGATAGGGTGGGATATGTGTCGGTGCAGGCTCGATGGGCCGAAATGGCCTCTATCTGCACTGTGGGGATTCTGTGAAAGGCGCTATATAAATGCAAGTCGTTCTTTTATTTTCTCTTCACAGAGCAAGCTGTCCTTCTTATGCTGACTTGGAGGTCAGTAACATGTCCCTGGGATTAGCTTGTTAGTTTTTTGTGTCAGAAATTTCGAACCAGAGTAATTCATTTTGTAGCTTTCTAATTCCCACCGGATTAACTTCTTTTTCTTCCTAGGTGTTTGTAACATATAGGGCTACACCACCTTTTTTGTCTGCTCTGTCTTCTAAACAATCTATATCCCTAAATGAAATATTAATTTTAGCCATGGTTCTAATATTCCTATCACATCATAGTTCTCTACAGCCTCCAGTTCTGGCAACTTATATCAAAGGCTCCTAACATTATAGATTTTCCTCCACTCACATTCCCCCATGTCTGCCTGTTCCTGATGTCTGGTTCATGTATATCTTTTTGGGTATCAATGTCCATACCCAGCTGTTGACTGCCTTCTACCCTATGATCTGTTTCATCTGGGATCCTGTTTCCTCCTTGCCCATCCCCCTCCCCGTTTATCTAGTTTAAAGTCTATTGCTGTCAAAATGTTCTTCACAAGCCTCTTTGTTCCATCTTGGTTTAAATGTAGCCTTAAAAGCCCCGATATTATTTCTCCCTCTGTCTCTTTCAGTATTCTTTCTAACCTGTTCTCAATATGTACTGCTCTAGCTGCAGGTAGACAGCTCACTGACCTGTAGGTATTGCCTTTACAATGCAATGGTATGTTTTTGAAATGGTCCTGTTACCATTATTATAGGCACCCATTGTAAATTGAATCTGTACCATCTATAAGTGGTTGCTTTTAGATAGTAACCTTCTTGGTCTCATGGTAGCTCATAGATCACTGCACCACATGGTGTGGTACTGAGCCATATGGAGCAGGTAGGTTCTAGATTTGATCCCCAGTTTGACATGTACTCCACTAAGAATAATTACATGTAACCAAAAGCTTTTTGAGGACTTATAAAGTCCGCTTTTCCAGGTGATATTTAGGTAAACTCTGAAATATGCTATAGATACGTATCATATAATTCAAGCGATATAATACTTTATATAATCATAAAGGTCTATATGGGCAAAACTATCAATTCAACTGTACAGAATAGTAATGCAGCTGTAAGACTTGGAATAAGTCTACCAGAGACAATCTGGTCAGCTGTGGCTCAGTGGCAGCACTCTCACCTCTGAGTCAGAAGGTTGTGATTTAAAGTCCCAGACTTGAGCACAAAATCTAGGCTGACACTTCAGTGCAGTACTGAAGGCGCGCTGCACTGTCAGTGGCGCCGTCTTTCTGATGAGATGTTAAACCGAGACCCCGTCTGCCCTCTCGGGTGGACGTAAAAGATCGCACGGCACTATTTCGAAGATGAGCAGGGGGGAGAGTTCTCCATGGCCTCCTGACCAATATTTATCCTACAAACAACATCACTAAAAATCAGATTATCTGGTCATTATCACATTGCTGTTTGTGGGAGCTTGCTGTGCGCAAATTGGCTGCCGTGTTTCCTACATCACAAACAGTGACTACACTTCACTTCAAAAGGTCCTGAGGTGTGAAAGGCGCTCTATGCATGCATGTCTTTCACACAGTGTAGAAGGTTTGTAGACCAGCTATCTGCAGCCCAGTATCTGGAACAGCAGAGGTAGCTCCCAGCCTCGGGTAGAGTTGGCCGCCTGTCTTCCCTCCTCGCTGCTGGTGGAGACTTTAAAACCTTAACACCGCCCAAAAATCCCCCCCCCCCCCCTCCCCTGCCGTCTTGTTCGGGTTCCTTCTGAAACCGGATAGTCTGTGTAAGACGATCAGGCCCGTTCCTTGCCAGTTACTTTATTTAACATCAGCCCAGTCAGCAGTATTTTTTTCCACTTAAACTTTCTTCAGCATCCTAAAGAGGACTTTGAACGGGCAGGCGCTGCAAAATGTTGACACTTTCCCCCTTGTGTTTTAAGTAATGTAACCGCAGTGCTTGAAGGAAGTAACTTTTATTATACAGTTTTTAAACTGGGTGACCTGTCCCCAATCTGAGATATAGCTAGCTGGTGTTTAAAGGGTGCGCGGGTGTTCTGTAAAGCCCTTAAATCGTTGCAAAGAACCCGGAGCAGTCTCTGGATAAGTCAAAGATCATTACGGTGATTTTCTCACACGGGGTCGGTACAAATAACCAGATCCCTTGCAGATCACTAAACATGACAAGCTCTGAAAAAGTAACTGGAAGAGGTATCCAAAGCTTAATGACTGGCTGGGGAGGGATCGGTTTACAGTTAAAGCACTGTTGGGAGAGATTAGTTAAAGTGCATGAATATTAGGCTGTAGGCAAAGGCTGATGTCTTTTAAATGTCTATATTCTGTGCACTTTACCGTTAAGTACGAATCAGATATTCTATCAGCCCAACACCGGCGATTCTATATATAACGGCGTGTCTGGCCATAAAAGGGACGCTGGCTGACCGGTCATTCCTTCACCCAGAGTCTTGTGTTTGTTTTGTATCAGCCAGACCCTCACGGCTGAGAAGGCTGGTCCTCTTTGCCTTCACCTTCCGAGTCTCCCTGCAGTTCGGTGAGTATTTTCCCTTTAATTCCGCCATAAGACAGGCAAGCGAGAAAGCAGATAATCTAAAGCGTGTGATCAGAATCCCCTGATCTTTCAACTTTTGGGTTTTAATTGTGTGTCAGAAAATATATCTCATTTTACTGCCCAAACGATGTGTTTCTTACTATGGCTATCTCTCTAGGTTGTTAACCAACATAACACAACAGATTATCTGCTCATTATCACATTGCTGTTTGTGGGAGCTTGCTGTGCGCTATTTGGCTACGGTGTTTCCCACATTAGAACAGTGACTCCACTTCAAAAGTACTTCATTGGCTGTAAAGCGCTTTGAGACGTCTGGTGGTCGTGAAAGACGCTATATAAATACAACTCTTTTTTTCTCTTGTTCTCCAATGGGTCCATTAATTTACTTTTCACTTTTTTCTCCCTATTTGATGTGTTGCCGAGTTACCTATTTCATTTCACTTTATGGATTACTCTGTAACAAACGCATTTAGAAGTTTGTCAAATGCAGTCGCGACTTTTTTTTAATTCAACAAATTTGACTTTGATGTTGGCAATATGTAAGGCGCTTTCCCCGTGGATTCAGTCAAGTGCCGCTTACAAGGCTGCTCCGAATTCCTAGTCGCTGTTGCTGCTCGCTAATAATAATTCCCTTGATCTGAGCCCATCAGCGATGGAGCGGTTGAGATGCATTCCGACCAGTGCCAGCAATGGGTGGAGGTCCTATTCCAGCCAATACTGCAGTGGGGCTGTTACTAAACCAAGCTAAAGCGGTTTGGGGATCACTCATCTTGGCTGGGTGGGGAAACAAGAGCTAACGTTAAGAACAGAACTACTGACACCATAGTTGCGGTCAGTCAATCCACTGAAGCCAATTTTGACACGGGAATCTTGTAAAGGGATTAAAGAGAAGGATGAATGCTGGAAGGCGATTTCATTCGTTAATAATCGGGGAGTGTTTAAAAAGGAAAAGGGGGGTCCTTGAGGGACGAGATGTTGAAGGATCCGATGTCATTATTCACTTTGTGACTGTGCGGCTACCGATTTTTCGTTTCTGAAATGAAGTTTGCTTTTTTTTTGGAAGAGGTTCCTTTTGTTGGGATTTCGTTTGACAACCCGGTTAAAATGCACCTCTTGGTTTGAATTTGATGTTTGCCGATAGGAATGGTTCGGGGCTGAATTCTGATTCTGGGCTGAATTATTTATCAGTGACAGACACCCCTTCACACCAGCTGATCATGGGCTGGCTGTCACTTCTCCACTACATTTTGGCACCTTTTTATGGACAATAGTTAACAACATTTACATTTCAGATGTAAAAAATACAGGTGTTAACCGCGGGGAATAATTTTCGATTTACAGCCATTAACTTTGTGTGCTCACATCTCTCCTGGCGTGTATAATACTTTCGAATACCCTGCACCCTCTTTTGTTCTTTCCCTGCCCCCTTTTCCCTTGCTCTGTACTTGCTTAAAAGCTGTTCATCTCACAAATCTTCCACTTTTGATGACAGGTCATCGACCGGAGACGTAAACTCTGTTTCTCTCTCCACAGATGCTGCCTGACCTGCTGAGTATTTCCAGCATTTTCTGTTTTTATTTCAGATTTCCAGCATCCGCAGTATTTTGCTTTTGTTACTCTCTCTTTAGTTTGGTTTCCCTGGTGCATGGACTGAGGTCTGGTGTCTCTGAGCCAATGGCAGTGATAGGGCCAACACTTCACAATAGCACCAGCCAATCATCTGGACCACATTTTAAGTAAAATGTCATTGATTTCTCTACCAATGCACAAGAATGACCCTGATGATAATTGTATTGAAAAACTTTTTTTTTTAAAAGCATTGCTACTAAAGGCAAGAGTGAAGGGGATTAAAAGCTGCATCTACCAGCTGGGTTGTAGGCAGTGAAGCAGTGTATTGTAAATTGCCCAGCTAGTTCAGACGGCAAGTAACTGAGCCATATATACAAAGTCCCAAGTTCAAGCCTTGGTCTATGCTGTGTTAGCTGATCTCAGCCAGGGTGATAGAAGGGTGTAACGATTGCTCCCTGAGCTTGGAGGAGGCAAATCAGCCAGTGTTGCTGCTCCCGATCATTAGGCAGCACCCTTGCAGGAAACTGGTGAACATCAGGTGAGGATAGGCTTGGCTTTGGCAGGGATACCCCACTGAACAGACTGCAATGCTCACTGTCTAGGCTTCATGTGTGAAGATTAGCCACTTAGGTGAGAAATTGAAGGGCATGTGACCCATCGAGGCGCTAGCATCTGCTGGAGTCAGTGTCCGCCAGGGACTGGAGTGATTGGTCGATACAGGATAGGAAATAATATTGTTAGATCTTGTCTGATGATACTGGGGAGACCCTGTGTCTCCTTAAGGGTTTCAATTAAAAGAGGCATATGCTGGAGAGGAGGGATAGAGGGAAAATTGACAGGAAAAGGAGGAAAAAAAGCTAAATAAAGTTGTCCAAATCAAATATTATAAATGCTATTGGCCCAGAAATTGATCTCGCTCTGTTCCCGCGGGGGTAAGCCTTCCCCGCGATGTCTCACCTCGCTTATGCTTTTTCAGATCCAGCTCGCACGAACTTGATGTTCCAGACATCAGCTGTGCTGGGCTTGCGTATCCCAGCGGCGTAGTGAATTCGTGCGAGCTGTGGGATCACGTGACTCAGTTAGAGCCAATGGCAGCACACCATCTTCCATTCATAAGTCTCACAGCATGGCTGTAAAATCTATGAATCTTACACCCCCCCAAAATAACAGCTAAACCTCAATTAAATTTAAAAAAAAAACCATCACATTAATAAAATAAGTATAGTTAATTAAATTAACCATTTTAAATAAAAAATTAAATTTTTGAAAAAATTTAAAATCTTTTAAAAAGTTATAAAAATAAACTTACCTGTCTTTAAAGTCTATAAAAAAGATATACCTGTAAAAAAAAATTCAAAAAAATACTTAATTCACTACTTACCTTCTTAAAAGCGGGTCTTACTCCTCCTTTTTACATTTCCAAAATCTTCCCTACTTACCTGCGCGTCCAAAGCATGAAGTGCACAGTGTGCACGCAGCCTGTAGCGCGCACGCGATGCACCCAGGCCCCGCCCCCTTTTCAGAAGAGCAATTGCCGGTTTTCAGCGCATGCGCAGGGCATGCAGAAAACCGGCAATTGGAGTGGGAATACGCGAGAGTACGCAGTGCGTACTCTCGCGTCCCGGGATCAATTTTCGGCCCAATATATTGCTACTTGTTTGCAATATGGTAATGTTTAGAAATAGTAATTAATGATGGATTTGATTTGCATAATTCTTTACAAGTGGGTAGGTTGCAAAGACTGGCTCTGTTCTCATTACTGAAACATTTAGGGGCCAGTGATGAAGTACATGTGCACACTACCCTCTCCTGGCCATCATAATGTGATTCCAGCCAGGCAGGGTAAATCAGGTGTTGCTGGCTGTGAATCAGTTTTGAAGCTAATGATCTCGGACTGATAGCACAGTATATCCACAGACTTAACCTGCTGCTGTTTTACTCAATTATATTTTAGTTGCTCTCTCCTGCCCTTTAAATAATTATCCTTCATCCTCATCAAATATTTTTTCTTGGGGAGAAGAAGCATCATTCTCATCATTGGTCTGAATATATTTCACAATCCAGTAGAAATTGCAAGATTCAGCTGTATTTTTCGGTGTATATTTGCAAATATGCATTTATACAGTGTTCTCTTAAATCATAATACGATAACAATTTTCAAATAAAAATAATAAAATAAAGCAACAAAAAGGTTCCTTTTAAAATATTAAGAATCTACTGCCATTGTTTTGTTATAACCTGAATTTCCTTGTAACTCCGTATTTAAAGTTCTGATTGACATTTACTGTTATACTGACTGATGTCAGCCATTATACTCAGCTTCAGCACAACTGACATACTGTAGTGGTAACAATTCAGATAACATTTATATTAAATATTAAGGCAGGACATTTTAGAGTGACTTTTACTTCTGAAGCTGTCATGTTTCATCTAACAAAACAAGTGTCACTGACTGAGGCCAGGTAGTCACAGTAAGAGAAGTAATTACAGAGCTGGAGAAAGGGCTGTTAGGAGTCACTTAGATTCCAACAGGCAAATAGATAAGTCATACTCTTGGAGAAAGCAGTAATTGTATGAAACCATAAAATATACTACTATCACCTTTTGACAATGAAGGTTTGTAACAATGCAGAAAGCAAACATTTGATACCCATGACTTTGTAGTCTCTTGTCAAGTTCTTAAGCAGAACCACAACAACTTGTATTTATATAGCGCCTTTAACGTAGTAAAACGTCTCAAGGTGCTTCAGAGGAGTATTATAAGACAAAAAATTTGACACCGAGCCACATAAGGAGAAATTAGGGCAGGTGACCAAAAGCTTGGTCAAAGAGGTAGGCTTTAGGGAGCATCTTAAAGGAGGAAAGAGAGGTAAGCGAGGCGGAGAGGTTTAGGCAGGGAATTCCAGAGCTTAGAGCCTAGGCAACAGAAGGCATAGCCACCAAAGGTTGAGCGATTATAATCAGGGATGCTTCAGAGGGCAGAATTAGAGGAGCGCAGATATCACGGTGGGGGGTTGTGGGGCTGGAGGAGATTACAGAGATAGGGAGGGGCGAGGCCATGGAGGGATTGAACAAGGACGAGAATTTTGAAATTGAAGTGTTACTTTACCGGAGGCCAATGTAGGTCAGCGAGCACAGGGGTGATGGGTGAACGGGACTTGGTGCGAGTTCGGACACAGGCAGCCGAGTTTTGGATGACCTCAAGTTTACGTAGGGTAGAATGTGGGAGGCCAGCCAGGAGTGCGTTGGAATAGTCAAGTCTAGAGGTAACAAATGCATAGATAAGGGTTTCAGCAGTGGATGAGCTGAGGCAAGGGCGGAGACGGGTGATGTTACGGAGGTGGAAATAGGTGGTCGGAAGCTCATTTAAGGGTCAAATATGGCACCAAGGTTGCGAACAGTGTGGTTCAGCCTCGGACAGATGTTAGGGAGAGGGATGGAGTCAGTGGCTAGGGAATGGAGTTTGTGGTGGGGACCAAAAACAATGGCTTCGGTCTTCACAATATTTAATTGGAGAAAATTTCTGCTCGTCCAGAACTGTATGTCGGACAAGCAGTCTGACAATTTCGAGACTGTGGAGGGGTCGGGAGAAGCGGTGGTGAGGTAGAGCTGGGTGTCGTCAGTGTACATGTGGAAACTGACGCAGTGTTTTCGGATGATGCCGCCAAGGGGCAGCATGTAGATGAGAAATAGGAGGGGGCCAAAGATAGATACTTGGGGGACACCAGAGGTAATGGTGCGGGAACGGGAAGAGAAGCCATTGCAGGTGGTTCTCTGGCTACGATTAGATAGATAAGAATGGAACCAGGCGAGTTCAGTCCCACCCAGCTGGACGACGGTGGAGAGGCGTTGGAGGAGGATGGAGTGGTCAACCATGTCAAAGGCTGCAGAAAATCAAGAAGGACGAGGAGGGATAGTTTACCTTTGTCACAGTCACAAAGGATGTTTATATATATATATATATTTATTTTGAATCAGCAACCGATGGAAAGGAATTTTTTTTGTTGCTAAAACTGCTAATATTGTAATTTCACCACAAAGAATCTCTCAAATTAAAATATAATTATAAATAACTTGGCCAGTATAAGATAGCTATCCTGTTCTCCAGCAGAGCATGATAATGGGACAAACATCATATGTGCAATGCCCAAGAATCCTCATCGGATTTTTCATGTGTGTCAGGCTTCCTTTCCTGTATTTCCCTGTACGTTTATTATTTCTTCTGCATATTTCCCAGTGCAAAGTAGAGAAGTAATGGAACTGCATTCAGACTTTTCTTGATGGCTTGTCGTGAGTGCAGAAGAGTTTTGTTTAAATCAAAGGCCGCACTGAGATGTTACTAACCTACTATTTCCTCTCGGGTTGCTTTCCTTTTCTATCCTAACTTTTTTTTTTGAGGCTGTATTCCTTTTCTGCTTCATTTTCTTCGTGTGGTTTTGCTGTTCCTCTCTCCTGTTGTGCCAAATTCCATTCAACAAATCGCCACTGAGATTCTTGGAGCGGTTTCGTGATCACAAAGAATCATGGAGTAGCTTGGAGACCGTTTTAATTGTTTACACGGGCGTGCCCATTCTAGAGATGAGAGCATACACCCTGTGATACCTGTTCTTCTTCCTGATGTACAGACAGGCAGATGTAGATATGATTGCGTGTTTAAAGGATTGATTCCCAAACATTATCAACAGAAATTAAATGACACAAAAATTACACTTTAAAAAAAAAACATACAGCTCTAACTATGTTAAAAATGTTCTACTTTTCAAATTGTTTGTACTTTGGTGCAACTCAGTATTTTCAGTATAGTAATTTAAGTAATAATTTGTCTGAATTTTTGCCTGTAGGTTTGGGTAAAGACAATTGGTCACCATGGCAACAAAGGTGGTGCCATTTTACCAAAGGAAACACAAACACTATGGCTATGATTACCGCAACATTGACAGTCGCTTCCTCGTCAAGGAGTATACCAGCAAAAGTAGCTCCAGCAAAAGGTGAGGAGCACCAGACCATCTTCCCACCTGGACTAGACACGGAGTAATGTGAAATGAGTTGGGCAGTCCCAAAGCCATTAGCTGGTAGATGAACTTGCAAAATGATTTTGCGAGGATTATTTTTCACAATACACCACAGACCTGGCAGTCACACCCTTACATGAAGGAGTTCCTTCTAGTATTTGATTTAAATTAACTTTTCACTGGTCTTTTACTGTTGCTCTCTGACCCTATTAGCTGAGTCACTTAATATATTATATACTGCAACAATTTCCTCTTTCAGCTGTGGAGTTTGAGATTATTAACCTTTCCTCGTAACTTCAGCCCCTACACTTGGATTCCCACATTCTACCCTACGTAAACTTGAGGTCATTCAAAACTCGGCTGCCCGTGTCCTAACTTGCACCAAGTCCCGTTCGCCCATCACCCCTGTGCTCACTGACCTACATTGGCTCCCGGTTAAGCAGCGCCTCGATTTCAAAATTCTCTTCCTTGTTTTCAAATCCCTCTATGGCCTCGCCCCTCCCTATCTCTGTAATCTCCTCCAGCCCCACAACCCTCCCCCCCCCGAGATATCTGCGCTCCTCTAATTCTGCCCTCTTGAACATCCCTGATTATAATCGCTCAAACATTGGTGGCCGTGCCTTCTGTTGCCTAGGCCCTAAGCTCTGGAATTCCCTCCCTAAACCTCTCCGCCTCGCTACCTCTCTTTCCTCCTTTAAGACGCTCCTTAAAACCTACCTCTTTGACCAAGCTTTTGGTCACTTGCCCTAATTTCTCCTTATGAGACTCGGTGTGAAATTTGTTTTGTTGTCTTTTAATACTCCTGTGAAGCGCCTTGGGACGTTTTACTACGTTAAAGGCGCTATATAAAGACTTGTTGTTGTTGTGTATTGATCAGTGTTGCTCTTCTCTGCACATTGTCCAATACTTGCACATCCCTTTCGCAGCATGACAACGCTGCAGTTGTCACTTCATTTCAAGTAAAGAAAAATAATGAATTGACAGATTTGATTAGCGATATTATCGTCAATAATCACTTAATTGCACATTTCTTGATTTCCACATTTGTCACAGTACATTAAATGTATGACTGAATTGTTTTAATAACCAGACAGCCACTGTGTAGGAACAGAAGAATAATGACGCAGCATTACAGATGTGTCACAGTAAGAGAGCGTATGAGATGTTCGAAATCCCACGGGTATTACTTTGACATTTTTGAAGAGGTTACTAACATGGTAAATAAGGGATGTTATTTTCATAGACTTGCAGAAGGCATTCGATTAGGTTTCACACAAAGAGACTGTTAACAAAAATGAGAGCACGTGGAATTGGAGGCATCCTATAGACATGGGTAGGGAATTGGTTAGAAGGTAGGAGGCAGAAAGTAGGGATAATGGGTATGTACTCTAATTGGCAGGATGTGACCAGTGGTGCCCCCAAGGAATCTGTACTAGGGCCTCAACTTTTCACTATATTTATCAACGGCTTAGATGAAGGAAGAGGGAGCTGTATATACAAGTTTGCTGATGACACTAAGTTAGGTGGCACAGTAAATAGTGTAGCTGGGAGCAGAAAGTTGCAAAGGGACATTGATCGACTAAGTGAATGGGCAAAACTGTGACAGATCAAATTCAGTGTGAGGTCATCCATTTTGGACCCAAGAAAGATAGGTCAGAGTATTTTTTAAATGGTGAGAAGCTCGGAACTGTGGAGGAGCGGAGAGATTTAGAGGTCCATGTACAGAAATCACTAAAAGCTACTGGACAGATACAAAAAAAATGAAAAAGACTAATGGAATGTTGGGTCTTTAGCGCAAGAGGGCTGGAATACAAAGGGTTAGAAGTTATGCTACAGTTGTATAAAACTCTGGTTAGACCCCACCTGGAGTACTGTGTTCAGTTCTGGGCATTGCACCTCAGGAAGGATATGCTGGCCTTAGAGGGGGTGCAGTGCAAATTCACCAGAATGATACTGGGGCTAAAAGGGTTAAATTCTAAGGACAGATTGTATAGATTAGGCTTGTATTCCCTTGGGTATAGAAGATCAAGGGGTGATCTTATTGAGGTGTTTAAGATGATTAATGGATTTGATGGGGTAGCTAGAGAGAAACTAATTTCTCGGGTTGGGGGGAAAAACCTTTAAATTAGAGCTAGGTCATTCAGGGGTAATGTCAGAAAGCACTTCTTAACACAAAGGGTAGTGAAAATCTGGAACTCTTTCCCCGCCCCCTCCCCACCCCCCCAAAAAAAAAGCTGTTGAGGCTAGGTCAATTGAAAATTTCAAAAATGAGATTGATAGATTTTTGTTAGGCAAGGGCTAAGGAACAAAGGCGGTTAAATGGAGTTAAGATACAGATCAGCCATGATCTAATGGAAGGGTGGAGCAGGCTTGATGGGTTGAATAGACTCCATCTGTTCATATGGAATCTCTCGTGACACAATGTGCTGATATATCAGTGTGCCACACCACAGAGTACCAGGACATGGATTCCTGCCTGTGCTCCTCCACATAAAAGACCAGTCTCGGTTCAGAAACCAGCAACTTTTCCACAAGGAGAGGGACAATCTATGGGCACTGCACTTACAGACCTGCCAGTGTCTTTGTCAGAAGCCATTGAAATCAATGGGAGGAAAATTGGGTGGGTTCTACAATGGGTGGGAAGGTAAAAATTACCCCCATATTATCTAAATGATCTAATGTGGTCTTCACAAAGCAATAGGTTACATACATTTTTATTGTCTGAGCAGTGGGCCCACAATCTAAAACCACAATTTGAATTTGATGTACTAAGTCTCAGCATGGTCCCCAACTGCTCCTTAGTAGATCCAATTTTGGAATAGAAGGCCTTTAATCTACAAACATAGAAACAATGACGGACAGAAAAAGACCCACTGGTCCAACCAGCCTGTTCCACACAACTGCAATGCCTTGTGCACCGCAATATATACACTCCCCACCCCACCAGGAAGCTTTGTCATCTCCTGGGACAGTCGAAGAAACAGATTAAAAACCCAGGCCAATTCGAGAGAAAAGAAATCTGGAGAAATTGCTCTCCGACCCCCTTAGGCGATCGAATCTAGGCCAGGAGATCACTCTGGCTCTGATTAAGGCCCTTGAATCTCAGTAAATATATTAAGTCTTCTGCCACCCTTGCCCAAACGTGGAACTTTCTAGAGGTTGCTTTGTAGTCGCTTTACAACCAGGAGTCAGAGGAATTTCCCAAATTTTTCCCCCCGCCAAATTAGTCTTTTTTTAAAATCTGATTTTTCGCCTCGCCCGGGAGATCACATGGTTTGGGTGGGGTGGAGAGTGTATATATTGTGGTGCACAAGGTATCTCATTGTGCGGAGTGATTATTTCCACGGTGTTCTGAGTCTCTCGACGCATGCGCCCCTGTTTGGTACTGCGGATGCCCACTCGATCCGGTCGCGCATGTGCATGAGGATCCCCGTGGATTGCATGAGGTTGTGGGGGGGGGGCGGCGGGGAGAGGAGAGGGGATCGAAGGTGTGGGTGGAAGAGAGGAGCTCTGAGGGGAGAGAGGAGCTCACGGGGGGAGAGAAAGGAACTCTCGGGGAAGAGAGAGAGGAGCTCGCGTGAGGGAGAGAGGAGCTCTTGGGGAGGGGAGAGAGAGGGAGAGGAGCTCGAGGGTGGGAAGCTTGGGGGTGGGGAGAGAGGAGCTCGCAGGGGGAGAAGAGAGAAACTCGGGGGTTGGGGGGGGAGAAGGTCAGGAACTCGGTGGTTGGGAGAAGGTCAGGAGCTCAGGGAGGGGTGAAGTTCAGGAACTCGGCGGTGGGGGGGGTGGTGTGGGAGAAGGTCAGGGGCTCGGGGAGAAGGTTAGGAGCTTGGGAGGAGGGGAGAAGGTCAGGAACTCGGGATGGGAGGTCAGGAACCCAGTGAGAGAAGGTCAGGAATTCGGGTGACAAGGTTTGGAACTCGGCAGGGGGAAAGGTCAGGAACTGTTAAGCCTGGATCACGTTCTTCCACTCCCATCCAATGTTCCGCCTAAATATTTTTGGGTGCACAGTCCCTTTAACTGACTGCGCGGCCCAATCTCCCATTTGAAACGCTGGTCCCGGGCTGTGCGGGACCTCCCACTAAGCTGTGCAGCTGTCTGGAACGTTGCCCTCTTCACCCCCACCCACCCTCCCTCCCAATGTTCTCCTGGCCAGCTTCCCATCTTCCACCCTCAATGAACTTGAGCCCATCCAAAACTCTGCTGCCATGTCCTAACACACAGCAAGTCTTATTCACCCATCACCCCTATGCTCGTTGACCTACATTGGCTCATGGTCCACCAACACCTTGATTTTAAAGTTTTCATCCTCATGTTGAAATCCCTCCATGGTCTCGCCCCTTCCTATCTGAACTCGGCAGTGTGAGCGCGGGGAGTGCTCCTAACCCGGGAGGGTGAGCCCTGCCTGTTCCCTGAAAGCAGTAGTGTTAGCACTATGAGCTCTGGAGCCTGCCTGCGACAATGACTGGATCAAATTACACATTGCAGCGATCTTCATTGCTCTCCAGCAGGCAGGATCAAATTACACATTCCAGACAAACGGTTGGGTGTGACTTGTCCTCCAAGGGAACCAATCAGAAATCTGGTGTTGCAAATCGATGCAACCCAAATTGTGTGGGACAGGCTGGATGGATCAGAGGGTCATTTCCTGTCTGTCATTGTTCGTATGTTCATAGGACATTCCATTCAGGTGCGGGCTCTTTCTTTTTATCCTGAAGAAAGAGTGTCCAGTGACCCTGAAAGCTGCCGTACTTGCATCTATTAAAGTGATCCAGTCCGATAAAAGATATCGGATGTACTTGGAGACAGGATTCTATTAGCAACTGCACTGCTGGGATTGCAGTTTGCTGTGCAGCTGTTCTGAGGTTGGTGCTTGAATTGTCGCATACTGTAGACCTTCTCAGCTGTTCTTGACACCCAGTTTCGACTTGAAGCCTCATTGATCTACCTCCTTCCGCAGCTCTGCAACTCTTCAAGCATCACCAGTTGCAGTGACCTCTGATTTATGCATAAATTGAATTCTGAAGAAAATCCAAAAGTCCCTCTAACTTTAAAACATATCTTTCAGTTTGCATGTGATTACTGAGCTATATCTTTATCTTTCATGAATTGAATAATGTTTAATTCTGAACATTATATATAGAATAGAAGGGTGAATTACAAAGCTGTCATCTGATATGGGCTTTTTGATGACTGTCATGTACTACTCACACTTCTCTTCCATAGTTTACAAGATCAGCTGAATCCATTATTAGCCTGTTGTAACCTTGCACTTTACTCTTCCCTGTCTTTTATGTTTCATACTGTATGCAAGACTTTTTAAAAGAAATCGGGTGCAATTTTGCAAGTGTCACTGTACTCTAATAGTTAGGGGGTGATTTTGCCAATGGGGAGCTTTTGGAGGCGGGACTCCCACTTGTCGGGTTTCAGTCCCGCCTCCAACAACTTCTGGCCAACCCACGCTATTTTCCCTTGATTGACCTTGTTAAGCCCGCCCAGAGGGCTTAGCAGGCCAATTAAGGGAAAGCCGGTTGCAGAGAACGTCAACATATGACGTTTCATCTGTCAAATTTTTGACAGATGAATTGTCATCGTTTGACAGCTCTGTGAAGCTGTCAAACACTGACATTCTCTGTAGTTTGATGAGGTCTTGAATTCAAGACCTCATTAAACCTCTTTCTTTTGCAGAAATGAGATGGTTGTTGCATTGGAGAATGCAACGGCCATCTGTCATCTCCAGTGCGGAGGTGGGAGACTCTCCGCATACACACCGACTGAAGCCTGCAGGAAGAAACAAAGGTAAATACACTTTTACTAACACTTTGCACTTACCTCAGATGCTCACCTCTCCACTCTTGCACCCATCACTTGCCCCCCCGCAGACCCGCTACTCGCCTCGCTGAGCTGGCGGGTTTCGGAGCCTTCGGGAAGCCCGCACTTGTGTGGGCAAAAAGGGGATAATCCTATTTTCTGCCTGTTAACAGGCAGTTAATAGGCTTTAATCCCTTCCTGCCTCCAAGGAGATGGGACCCGGCGTGGGACGGCTACCCGTCTCCCGGGAAGATGGCATGGAGGTGGGTTGGGCACCCACCCCCAAATGCTGCCATTTTCCCGGCAGTTCCGCCTGCATACCCATCTCCCCAGGGCTGGCAAGATCGCGCCCTTAGTTCCAGGAATTGTGAGGTGAACAAATAGCTGAGTTAATGCACAGAAGTGTTCACAAACAGCTACACAACTTGGGATCTCACCATTACTGTTGTGGCGGTGTGGAGATGAAGGGAAGGGTTGAGGCCCCAAAACATGCTGTTGGATTTTCTTCGGGTCCTGTAGGAATGAACGTCTTGGGCCACTGTACTCTCGCCCCCATGGTACGTAAATGGGCAGGGTTTGCTACAGCGCCACATATCCCTCACTTCCCACCCGGTGGCACAGAATGCTTTAGGGGAAGAAACATTGAGGCATGCTTGTGGCAGACCAGAGGTGCTCCATACCCAAAGGCCATGGGGACCAGATAAGTACGTTCTTTTGTTAGTAGATGGTTTAAATTTTTTGTAAAATTTTTTGAAGTTTCAGTAAGATTTTTTTAAACATTTCTTTAAGTTTCTTAAGGTATCTAAGGCTTTCTAAATTATTTTAAGTCTTTTAAAAGTATTTTTACCATATTTCTAAGTCTTGAGATTGTGGACTCGGTCTCAGCAAGCACCAGGGTTTCCTCGGGGCCTCCCCTGCTTTGAGGAGGAAAAGAAGGTTCAGGAAGCCCACTGCGGGGTTATCAAGTTGGACATATGGGTATGATCTTGTGGCCATTACAGAAACATGGCTGCAGGGTGACAATGCCTGGGAATTAAACATACCAGGTTATTTAACGATCAGGAAGGACAGGCAGGAAGGAAGTGGAGGTGGGGTGGCTATGTTAATAAAGGAAAGAATCACTGTAATACAGAGAAATTATATTAGGTCAAAAGATCAGGATAATGAAACAGTTTGGGTGGAGATAAGGAATAATAAGGGGAAAAAAGCACTAGTGGGAGTAGTCTATAGGCCTCCGAACAGTTGCAACTCTGTTGGACGGAGTATCAATCAGGAAATAGTTGAGGCTTGTAATAAGGGAACATCTATAATTATGGGGGATTTTAACTATCATATTAATTGGACAAATCAAATTGGGCAGGGCTGCCTTGAGGATGAGTTCATTGAGTGTATTAGGGATGGGTTTCTTGAGCAGTATGTAACTGAACCGACCAGGGGGCAAGCAACCTTAGAGCTGGTCCTGTGTAACGAGACAGGATTAATTAAAAATGTCCTAGTAAAGGATCCCCTTGGAATGAGTGACCATAACATGGTTGAATTCCATATTCAATTAGAGGGTGAGAAGGTTGGATCTCAAACAAGCGTGCTAAGCTTGAATAAAGGAGACTATGAAGGTATGCAAGCGGAATTGAGTAGAGTGGATTGGGAAAATAGATTAAAGGGTAAGACGATACATGATCAGTGGTGTACATTTAAGGAGTTATTTTACAACTTCCAAAAAATATATATTCCACTGAGAAGAAAAGGGTGTAAAAGAAAAGACAGTCATCCGTGGCTAAGTAAAGATTTTAAGGATAGTATTCAACTAAAAACAAGGGCTTATAAGGTAGCCAAATCTAGTGGGAGGATAGAGGATTGGGAAAACTTTAAAAGACAGCAAAAAATAACAAAAAGATTGATTAAGAAAGGGAAGATAGATTATGAAAGTAAATTAGCAAAAAATATAAAAACAGATAGTAAGAGTTTTTATAGTTATATAAAAAGAAAAAGGGTGGCTAAAGTAAATGTTGGTCCCTTTATAGGATGAGACTGGGAAATTAATGGTGGGAAATATGGAGATGGCAAATACACTGAATTAATATTTTGTATCAGTCTTTACAGTAGAGGACACTAAGAATATCCCAACACTGGACAAACAGGGGGTTATAGGGGGGGAGGAGCTAAACACGATCAAAATCACTAAGGAATTGGTACTCGGTAAAATAATGGGACTCAAGGCGGATAAATCACCTGGACCTGATGGCTTACATCCTAGGGTCTTGAGGGAAGTGGCGGTAGGGATTGTGGATGTATTGGTAATAATTTTCCAAAACTCCCTGGACTCAGCAAAGATCCCAGCAGACTGGAAAACTGCTAATGTAACACCCTTATTTAAAAAGGGCAGTAGACAGAAGGCTGGAAACTATAGACCGGTTAGCCTAACATCTGTGGTAGGTAAAATTTTGGAGTCCATAATTAAGGAGACAGTAACGGGACATTTGGATAATCATAATTTAATAGGACAAAGTCAGCATGGTTTTATGAAGGGGAAGTCATGTTTGACAAATTTGCTGGAGTTCTTTGAGGAAGTAACATACAGGGTGGATAAAGGGGAACTAGTGGATGTGGTGTATTTAGACTTCCAAAAGGCATTTGACAAGGTGCCACACAAAATATTATTGCTTAAGATAAAAAATCACGGGATTGGGGGTAATATTCTGGCATGGATAGAGGATTGGCTATCTAACAGAAGGCAGAGAGTTGGGATAAATGGTTCATTCTCAGACTGGCAATCAGTAACTAGTGGTGTTCCGCAGGGGTCAGTGCTGGGTCCCCAACTCTTTACAATCTATATTAATGATTTGGAGGAGGGGACCGAGTGTAACATATCAAAGTTTGCAGATGATACTAAGATGGGAGGGAAAGTAGTGAGTGAGGAGGACATAAAAAATCTGCAAGGGGACATAGACAAGCTAAGTAAGTGGGCAGAGATTTGGCAGATGGAATACAATACTGGAAAGTGTGAGGTTATGCACTTTGGCAGGAAAAATAGTAGAGCAAGTTATTATCTTAATGGCAAGAAACTGGAAAGTACTGAAGTACAAAGGGATCTGGGGGTCCTGGTGCACGAAACTCAAAAGGTTAGTATGCAGGTGCAGCAAGTGATTAAGAAGGCCAATGGAATGTTGGCTTTCATTGCTAGGGGTATAGAATATAAAAATAGGGAGGTATTGCTTCAGTTGTACAAGGTATTGGTGAGACCGCACCTGGAATACTGCATACAGTTTTGGTGTCCATACTTAAGAAAAGACATACTTGCTCTCGAGTCAGTACAAAGAAGGTTCACTCGGTTAATCCCGGGGATGAGGGGATGGACATATGAGGAGAGGTTGGGTAGATTGGGACTCTACTCATTGGAGTTCAGAAGAATGAGAGACGATCTTATTGAAACATATAAGATTGTGAAGGGGTTGGATCAGGTGGATGCGGGGAGGATGTTCCCGATGATGGGTGAAACTAGAACTAGGGGGCATAGTCTTAGAATAAGGGGCTGCTCTTTCAAAACTGAGATGAGAAGGAACTACTTCACTCAGAGGGTGGTAGGTCCATGGAATATGCTGCCCCAAAAAGCTGTAGAAGCTACATCATTACATAAATTTAAAACAGAAATAGACAGTTTCCTAGAAGTAAAGCGAATTAAGGGTTACGGGGAGAGGGCAGGAATTTGGACATGAGTCTAGGTTCGGATCGGTCATAGCCCTGTGGGTAGCGTAGCGGGCCCAGGGGCCGTGTAGCCTGATCCTGCTCCTATTTCGTGTGTCCAATTCTGTTAGATTTAGGAGATGATTCTGTGATAGTAGATTGGCGGTTAGGATCAGATCAGCCATGATCTTATTGAATGGCGGAGCAGGCTCAAGGGGCCAATTGGCCTACTCCTGCTCCTATTTCTTATGTTCTTATGACAGGCACCATTAGCAACCTCTAGCCTCTACCCACTGGTACCCATGCCTCCCCATATCTACTACAATAGCAAACTACTGCGGATGCTGGAAATCTGAAATAACAACAGAAAATGCTGGAAGCACTCAGCAGGCCAGGCAGCATCCGTGGAGATGAAACAGAGTTAACGTTTCAGGTCTGTGACCCTTCGTCAGAACTGGAAAAGGCTAGAGATGTAACAGATTTTAAGTAGGTGCAGGTGCAGAGGCAGGGAAAGGGGGAGTGGAGGAAGGAACTGAAGGAATATTCTGTGCTAGGGTAGGAGGCAGGAGAGATTAAATGTTGCAAATGTGGATGGCAGAATCATAAACAGCCTGAAAAATGGGGGCAGGGGCTATAGTGTGAAATTGTTGAACTCAATGTTGAGTCCAGAAGGCTGTAAAGTGCCTAATCGAAAGATGAGGTGCTGTTCCTTGAGCTTACGTTGAGCTTCATTGGAACAGTGTAAGAGGCCGAGGACAGAGAGATCAGGGTGGGAGTGGAGTGGAGAATTAAAGTGACAGGCGACTGAAAGCTCGGGGTCACCCTTACGGACTGATATCTAGATGGGCTACTTCAACGTGACCTTGGCAATGCTTCGAAAGGCTGTGCCTCCCTCATGAAGCAATAGTTGAGTTGCAACAGCTGCAGGTACAGGTCATAAGGGCGACCTTCAGATGACTAAGATGCAAAGCCACTGCCAAATGAGCCCTGCCATCATGGTCTCTTCTTGGCAACATATTCAATTCAGTCACTGGCTGACATATACCTCTCCTCTACAACTTCTTCCAAGGCTCCCATATGGAGATCATTCTGCTGCTCCTTTGCAGTGGCATCTCCCCCACCCCACCCCACCCACCTTCGCCTAAATCATTCCGCACATATCCCATCAGTGACCAAAAACATCTCACTGACAAAAAATCTGAGAACCTTCCTGCTTTTTAAGGCCTGCATGGCTCCCCTCGGTGCGTACTCTTGTGTGTCCTTCCAATTGTAGACTTATTTATTTTAGTTCTGAAGTAGTTGGTAATTTGTAGCAGGAGTCTTTGTGCTTGAGGTGGTACTTCCTTGTCTTTGGCTGTGGGATGTTTCGCTTTTAAGAAAAAAGTAGAGTGTGAAGGCATTCTTCATACCATCATATGGAATGCCATCCAGTCTTCAGAAAGTAATCCTTAATGAGAGTGAGGTGGCACACACTGTCAAGGCCACCATCTCAACAGGCCTGGATCATACCCTTCACAGAGGACCTGAAAGCTAGATCTTCCTTAGCCGGACTTTACCTCAACTGAAGAGTCATAAAACTTGTGGGCTTGGTGCCCTGAAGAAGAACCAGCCTCAGACATTGCATTGAGCTACGTGGTTACAGACACACAATGGCTGCCATGACCCTTTCAGCTTCTGCAGCAGCCCTAGAATATCCTCCTTTCCAGAGGTGAGATGTCAATAGAGGGTGTTAATAATGCCTGGAGCCCACCTTGAATATATAATGATGGTGCACTGAGGAAAATTGGGTGGGTTAATCTCAGTATTACACAGATGGATTCAAGAACAGTTCCAGCGGACGTCTGATCGTAAATTCACTACTGAGAAAAAATATGGAGCTTGATCCTGCGCTCGTAGATGATGTCGATGTAAGCAGGCTATTTGTCTTGGACGGTGAGCACAGAGTTAGAGCCGGATGTCAAAATTACAAATCTCTATTCAGACTAGAATTTATTTTTTTCAGCGTGGCGGGTTATGTGTCCTAGCAAAAGACGTTGATGCTGTATTGATTTCTTCTTTCAAAAGGAAGCGGGATGGTCTCTGGTTACAGGTTATAGGGATAATGATAGTCTAAGGTGATCAGACGTTCAGCTGGACACGGTGGTCAGTGTGTTGCTGGGGTATGAGCCGAATTTGTGGATGGTCACAGCTTTGTTCGAATAGTGGGGATATGGGGATGAATATTCTTGAGCTTTGCATGATTACCTTTGGTGATCAGAGATTATTTTGCAGAACTTCTCCTCAGGAGATGAAATAGTTTTGGTAGATTCCATGATGGGACAGTGCATTGGAAGGAGCTGCTTTAATAGGCTGAAATAGGCTCTTCTTTCTTCTTTTTGTATATATTTACCCCAATGTACTTTTGAAAAGCCAGTGTTCTTGACCACCAGCAAGTTCCAAATCTGCACCTCATTTTTCACACCGTGTACAATGTATTATTCTGTTGCCATAACGGAACCATGTGTAACTTAGCCTGTCCCACATAAATACTGTGGCAACAAGAGCAGGTCAGAGGCTAGGTATTCTGCGGTGAGTGTCTCGCCTCCTGACTACCCAAAGCCTTTCTACCATCTACAAGGCACAAGTAAGGAGTGTGATGGAATACTCTCCACTTGCCTGGATGAGTGCAGCTCCAACAACACTCAAGAAGCTCGACACCATCCAAGACAATGCAGCCCATTTGATTGGCACCCCATCCACCACCTTAAACATTCACTCCCTCCACCACCGGCGTACCGTGGCTGCAGTGTGTACCATCTACAAGATGCACTGCAGCAACTCGCCAAGGCTTCTTCGGCAGCACCTCCCAAACCCACGACCTCTTCCACCTAGAAGGACAAGGGGCAGCAGGTGCATTGGAACACCACCACCTCCAGGTTCCCCTCCAAGTCACACATCATCCTGACTTAGAAGTATATTGCCGATCCTTCATCGTCGCTGGGTCAAAATCCTGGAACTCCCTCCCTAACAGCACTGTGGGAGTACCTTCACCACACGGACTGCAGCGGTTCAAGAAGGCGGCTCACCACCACCTTCTCAAGGGCAATTAGGGATGGGCAATAAATGCTGGCCTTGCCAGCGACACCCACATCCCATAAAAACGAATTAAAAAAAAAAAGCCCAAAGAGTAATTTTAAATAGGCACATCCTTTGATCAATTACAGGTTAACTGTTGTTGCTAAGGGAAGTTCTCAGACTTGTAAATTTCTGGCTCCAGGTCAGAAGAAACCAGCATGAAATGACTGCTTTGTTTGATCTTTTTTTAAAAAAAACTACTTTTGACACATTGAAGTGTGGCATCTTAAATAGTACTTCTAAAATATGATAGGCAACTGCTAGGCATGAGACTTATTTATATAATATTGGTATTGCACAAATTTACTGATATATAATTGAATAGTGACTAGGATCACAGGGTGCAGTGCGCCAGTACCCTGTGGCTTTGGTCATACAGTCTGACTGACAGTTCTTGAGGTAAATTAACATGTTACATCCCTTTTTTAAATTTGTTCATGGAATGTGGGCGTCGCTGGCAAGGCCAGCATTTATTGCCCATCCCTAGTTATCCTTGAGAAGGTGGTGGTGAGCCTCCTTCTTGAACCGCTGCAGTCTGTGTGGTGAAGGTACGGCCACAGTGCTGTTAGGGAGGGAGTTCCAGGATTTTGACCCAGCGACGATGAAGGATCGGCGATATACTTCCAAGTCAGGATGATATGTGACTTGGAGGGAAACTTGGAGGTGGTGGTGTTCCCATGCGTCTGCTGCCCTTGTCCTTCTAGGTGGTGGAGGTCATGGGTTTGGGAGGTGCTGCCGAAGAAGCCTTGGCGAGTTGCTGCAGTGCATCTTGTAGATGGTACACACTGCAGCCACGGTATGCCGGTGGTGGAGGGAGTGAATGTTTAAGGTGGTGGATGGGGTGCCAATCAATCGGGCTGCTTTGTCTTGGATGGTGTCGAGCTTCTTGAGTATGGTTGGATCTGCACTCATCCAGGCAAGTGGCGAGTATTCCATCACACTCCTGACTTGTGCCTTGTAGATGGTGGAAAGGCTTTGGGGAGTCAGGAGGTGAGACACTCGCCGCAGAATACCTAGCCTCTGACCTGCTCTTGTTGCTACAGTATTTATGTGGCTGGTCCAGTTAAGTTCTGGTCAATGGTGACCCCCAGGATATTGATGGTGGGGAATTCGGTGATGGTAATACCGTTGAATGTCAAGGGGCAGTGGTTAGACTCTCGCTTGTTAGAGATAGTCATTGCCTGGCATTTGTGTGGCGCGAATGTTACCTGCCACTTATCAGCCCAAGCCTGAACGTCGTCCAGGTCTTGTTGCATGCGGGCATGGACTGCTTCATTATCTGAGGAGTTGTGAATGGCACTGAACACATCAGCGAACATCCCCATTTCTGACCTTATGTTGGAGGGAAGGTCATTGATGAAGCAGCTAAAGATGGTTGGGCCTAGGACACTGCCCTGAGGAACTCCTGCAGCAATGTCCTGAGGCTGTGATGATTGACCTCCAACCACCACAACCATCTTCCTTTGTGTTAGGTATGACTCCAGCCAGTGGAGAGTTTCACCCCCCCCCCCCGATTCCCACTCGGTCAAATGCTGCCTTGATGTCAAGGGCATTTACTCTCACCTCACCTCTGGAATTCAGCTCCTTTGTCCATGTTTGGACCAAGGCTGTAATGAGGTCGGGAGCCGAGTGGTCTTGGCGGAACCCAAACTGGGCATCAGTGAGCAGGTTATTGGTGAGTAAGTGCCACTTGATAGCACTGTTGATGACACCTTCCATCACTTTGCTGATGATTGAGAGTAGACTGATGGGGCGGTAATTGGCCGGATTGGATTTGTCCTGCTTTTTGTGGACAGGACATACCTGGGCAGTTTTCCACATTGTCGGATAGATGCCAGAGTTGTAGCTGTACTGGAACAGATTGGCTAGAGGCGCAACTAGTTCTGGAGCACAAGTCTTCAGCATGACAGCCGAGATGTTGTCAGGGCCCATAGCCTTTGCTGTATCCAGTGCGCTCAGCCGTTTCTTGATATCACGTGGAGTGAATCGAATTGGTTGAAGACTGGCTTCTGTGGTGGTGGAGACCTCAGGAGCAGGCCGATATGAATCATCTACTCGGCACTTCTGGCTGAAGATGGTTGGAAACGCTTCAGCCTTGTCTTTTGCACTGGGCTCCACCATCATTGAGGATGGGGATATTCATGGAGCCTCCTCCTCCCGTTAGTGGTTTAATGATCCACCACCATTCACGATTGGATGTACAGGACTACAGAGCTTTGAACTGATCTGTTGATTGTGGGATCGCTTAGCCCTGTCTATAGCATGCTGCTTCTGCTTTTTAGCATGCATGTAGTCCTGTGTTGCAGCTTCCCCAGGTTGGCACTTCATTTTTAGGTACGCCTGGTGCTGCTCCTGGCATGCTCTTCTACACTCCTTATTGAAGCAGGGTTGGTCCCCTGGCTTGATGGTAACGGTAGAGTGAGGGATACGCTGGGCCATGAGTTTACAGATTGTGGTGGAATACAGTTCTGCTGCCCTTGTCACTATGTATCAGAAACTGAAGGGAATTGAAATCTGGGGGGAGCAATTTACTCTGCATTGGTAGGTATAGCAAAATTGTAGATTTATTTATCAAAAATGAGCATATAATTTTCTAACATCTAGCCATAGAAGAAAAAATCCCTTTATTTATATCAACAAAGGTCAAATTTCAGAATGAAGCAAATATAGGTGGCAGCTCTACTTTTTCTGGTCTTGATTGAGGTAGAAGTAGCACCTTAAAATTATTGTCATCTGGGTTCAGGATGAGATGCTTTATCCTGCTTCTTATATTTATAAAGAATGTTTGCTTTCTCTTCACCTTTTTAAGGGCTACATCAACTTCTTCAGCCACGTCGCAGTGTGCCAGCCTCAGTCCTTGTGCTAAGAGGGTCTGTCAACATACCGTAGATGAAGTTCCAGAATACACTGTGCCTCCATTTAGGATCAGGTATGTCAATGCATTATATTAACATGTTATTATTTACACCATGCAGACATTGCCTTCACATGACGTGGCTGATTCCCATACGGCACCTGTCCCTCACCGCAGAATGGCATCGGTTGTGCAGTGGCTGCACTCCCAGATCCTCGCTTAAAGGAAACGCAGATGGTAAAATTGTAGGCTCTGAAAATTGGGAGCGCTGACCTCTGTGCCTGATTCTCCCTTCGAAAGAGGCCCTGTACCAGGAGCAGCGTCGCACAATTTCTGGGCTTTACTGTTTAGGCTTAAGTACAGTTGATGGTTAGTTGGATCAGAGAGTGCATAGCGCTCCTGGGACTGCACCTCAGCACCTACAGAAGAGGGAGGGAAACTGGGGGCAGCATGCCCTCTGTAAAAGAATGATTTTGTTTATTTTAGTGGAAAATTATCTGTACCAACTATAAAATTATTTAATGGTAAACAAGATTTAGCCTACTAGTTTGAAAATAAAATTCTAATACACCTTGATTTACTGAATTAGTTATATCAGTTATAGAAACATAGAAGATAGGAGCAGGAGTAGGCCATTCGGCCCCTCGAGCCTGCTCCGCCATTTAATGAGATCATGGCTGATCATCCAAATTCAGTACCCTGTCCTTGCTTTCTCCCCATATCCCTTGATCCTTTTAGCCTTATTTACATGTTTAAAATTCCCTCAAAGGTACAGAAACTCCCTTGTGTAGAAATTGAGAGAGAGAAGGAGAGAGGGTTCTAGTGGTATAGTATCCACAAGCTCTGAAATGGTACATTTTTAGTGGCATAAGTTGGTTTCTCCATGATTTTCCAGTGCATTTTAGGCATGGGTGCCAGATGACCCCCCCCCCCCCCCCCCCCCCCCCCCACCCCCAGAGTGAGTCTTGCACTACTTTGGCTTTATATTGACTGCATTTCAATTGTAATCAGCTCGAAGCGAACTATAAAAAGTTCCCAAGTGGCCATCTTGAGTTTGTTAGCAGAACCTGATGAGACAGTTGGGTGGGTGCCAATTGTAAAATGAATCAACGTTCGGATACCATTGGGAATAGACATAGTTCATGTTGGAGCTGGCAGTACGATTAGCTGTGGCAGCCTCTTGGCTGTCTCGGGCTGGAACCTGTAGTGTAATGACATGTATATGTTAACAGAATAATGTCAGGTTGATGTTTTGCTTACAAACAAATGCAGTTTGTGAAAGGCTGTGTTCAAATTGAAACTCGGAAACAATGATGCAAAGTCGTGTCCGTTTTGCGATTGACAGGAAGGGTGAAGAGCAACAACACAAGGCTAAAGCAAGAACATTTCTGTACGGCACCAAACTATGGGCGATGGAGGAAGAGATTTCCAGGCTCAGACGATCTACCCATGAGCATGTGGAAATGATGGCTCTTAAGAGGATGGTAAGTTATCCGTTTAACTCGTCTGTTGGCAGCCTCAGTTCACAGATTGTCTGCCTGAGATGATTTAATTAATTGCTTTTAATGAAATCTGTTAAAAACAGGAAGAGGAACGAGCAGCTGTGCAGAGACATGTCCGTGAGGATTCCATCTGCCGTGCTCCTGAATTTCTTGTCCGGTTAAGGTCCCACACAGTTTGGGAGAACTCCTTTGTAAAATTGTTTTGCACCGTTCAAGGATTTCCAACCCCGTTAGTCAGATGGTAAGTCATGTTGACATTGTGTAAATAAGTGTGTGTGTGCGCCATTTAAAAAAACACATCAGTTTACTTTGTTCATCTTTTGAATTTGTAATTGAGGCTCAATTCTGCTCATTGTTGCAAGTGCTGCACTTGATGCACAAGGACCATGCCAGAAGCAACTTTTAAAGTGAAATCACATATATACAGTACATGCACGCTCTAACTGGCTGGCTAGGTCGTCATAAGCTGTATTAAAATCCAAAATGCAGACTATTTCAAGAAAAAAAGTTGGCGAAATTTGTTTTCTTAAAGCAAATCAGCTCAGAAGGTAATATCTAAAATACACAAGCACCAATAAAAACAGCTGAGCTCCTGCCCTCGGCCACTGCCGCTCTATGTCTGTAACCCTGTTAGCCGCAGCTCCTGGCTTAGATTGGGTCCTTAGAAGCAGATATTCCCGATGGGCCCCGAGTCACTACAGCAGATACTCCTCACAGGGTCTGAGTCCCCACGGCAGATACTCCTCACAGGGTCTGAGTCACCATGGCAGATACTCCTCACAGGGTCTGAGTCCCCACAGCAGATACTCCTCACAGGGTCTGAGTCCCCACGGCAGATACTCCTCACAGGGTCTGAGTCCCCACAGCAGATACTCCTCACAGGGTCTGAGTCCCCACGGCAGATACTCCTCACAGGGTCTGAGTCCCCACGGCAGATACTCCTCACAGGGTCTGAGTCCCCACAGCAGATACTCCTCACAGGGTCTGAGTCACCACGGCAGATACTCCTCACAGGGTCTGAGTCACCACGGCAGATACTCCTCACAGGGTCTGAGTCCCCACGGCAGATACTCCTCACAGGGTCTGAGTCACCACAGCAGATACTCCTCACAGGGTCTGAGTCCCCACAGCAGATACTCCTCACAGGGTCTGAGTCCCCACGGCAGATACTCCTCACAGGGTCTGAGTCCCCACAGCAGATACTCCTCACAGGGTCTGAGTCCCCACGGCAAATACTCAACAAAATTCTGCTGCCTGTATCCTAACACGCACCAAGTCCCGTTCATCAATTATCCCTGTGCTCGCTGACCTACATTGGCTCCCAGTCCGGCAATGCCTCGATTTTAAAATTCTCATCCTCACGTTCAAATCTCTCCATGGCTGCGCCTCTCCCTCTCTCTCTAACCTCTTCCAGCCCTACAACCCTCTGAGATCTCTGCGCTTCTCCATATCTGGCCTCTTGTGCATCTCCCAGCTCCATCGCCGCACCATTGGGGGCCGCGCCTTCAGCTGTCTAGACCCCAAGCTCTGGAATTCCCTCTCTAAACCTCTCCGCCTCTCTAACTCTCTCTCCTTTAAGACGCTCCTTAAAACTTGCCTCTTTGACGAAGCGTTTAGCCACCTCTCCTTTGGTGTTCATTTTTGTCTGGTTTCACTCCTGGGACGTGTAACTACGTAAAAGGCGCTGTATAAATGCATGTTGCTGTTATGTGGTGCTTCAGAGAAATTATTGACAGCCACTCATAAGTCCATGTAATTGCAGACTGTACTCACCTTCCTGACACCAACAACATTAGTAAATTGAGGAAATTGATTATAATGTTTAAAAATATCATCATCCAATTCCTTCAGGTTTCTTGAATTGACTTATTCCAATAAAACAACCCATCTGCCATCTACATCTCTAACACACAGTGATCACACTGGTGCACACAGACCCTGCAATCTCCCTCACAGACAGTGTTAATAATAATGCTAATAAGTAATAATGTTTAATAAAGCATTGAGCTAAGACATACAAGGCTACAAATTCCAATTGGTGAAGTTCATGTATGAATGCTTAATGTGCTTGTGCTACATTCCTGTGCGTGCTATTTTTATGCAGGCATTAGGCATCATTTAAGATAATCAGGTTAACACCTGCCTAAAATAGCACAAACAGGAATGGAGTATGAGGGCACTAAGCATTCATATGTGAACCTTACCAATCAGAATTTTGCTCCTACGATCTATTTATACAAAATAAAATACTGAGGAGAAAGGAGCACGGTGATGGCTTCATGACTCCTCCTCTGATAACTGGTAAACAGCAGTTTATCTCCATTCACAGGCTCTGTCTTGTGATTAATTTACATCATACTTCAACCATTATGAGATGGCAATAGATTGTAGATGTCTTATTAATTTTAGTTTGTCAAGGAAAGTATTACAGGGCACATAGACCCCTGATGCAATGTATGGCTTGGGTTTCCTAGTGAAGAAATGAAATCCTCCATTGATGGTTTTATAACATGATCTGCAGTTGCACCCTTTACTGGAATTGCAGCCTTGTAACTCAGTCACTAAAGTCCATTTATTTATTGGCATGTCTGTTGGCTACAGTATGTGATTTGCTTCACTGTACCAATCGTGACTAGTTTGCCATGATGAATTGCAATAACGTTTGAGCATCCTCATGAACCAACATCTTGAAGTTAGCTGTGCATCTTAGATCTAATTGTAATGTGAAATACGGATGTTCCACATTGAGTCAGATTGACTCAGTTACTAGGACTGCTGCATCGGAGTTAGAAGGTTGTGAGTTCAAGCCCCACTCCAAGCCTTGAACATATAAGCCGGGAAATTCCTGGTACCCTGCTCCTCTGGCGTAAGTGTGGCAGAACAGAACCCTTGCCTACTGCCAGAGACCCTGTCCCATATTCTGGTCATGGGTCACTTGCCTAGCCGGGATGGGCTGCTGGCCACTGCTAGGGTGCATCAGCGGTGTATCCCGGCCTAAGCCAATCGGTCCTCCCAAGGCAGAGCAGAGTCCTCCGGAGGTCCAAATGGGCCGAAGAAAATTTAAAAGAAATTCTTCAGCTCCCATTGGAACCACCCTGACTAAAGAAGGTGATCCCAGAGGGATTGATTACCTTACTCTAGTAAAGGTTTGGGTCCTTGAGAAGGTCTCATAGGGACTTAAGATGGGTTTCCACTGGCCTGAGGTATACAGAGGTCTTTAAAAAGTGTATAGCGAGGAATTTCCCGGGGAAGGCCGGGAACTTTCCCGATACGCCGCCTTGACGTGGGAGGAGAGCTCAGATGGAAGATCCGCCCATGGCTCCCCAACCGTCATTTCAAGGTCCGGGTCAAATGTAGTAGAATCCTAGCAGAGTCAGGATTGGCCCATTTTTGCCCCGCCCCTGCACCCCAAGCGTAACTGATCCTTATGCCTTCTCCAGCTCCAGGGATTTCGGGGCCACAATCTAGACTGATGCTTCAGTGCAGTACCGAGGCAGTGCCACATTGTCAGAAGTGTTGTTTTTCAGATGAGACGTTAAACTGAGACCTCATTTCAAGTGGATATAAAAGATCTCATGGCATTTTTTTTGAAGAAGATCGGGGCATACTCCTGCTGTCCAGACTATCATTCCTCCCTCAACCAACAGCACAGATGAATTCATTGCTGTTTGTTGGATCTTGCTGTGTTCAGATTGACTGCTGCGTTCAAATTGGCTGCTGTGCTTACCTAACAACAGTGACCACACGAGCCCCGATTTTGGTCTTTGGTATGCATTGAGGAAGTGGGCAGACCGATTGCAAGACCCGCCCGATTGAAGTGGTGACTGGCAGCTTGCCTCATGTAACAAACATAGATTTTGTTTAGTTAAGTGGCAGTTAGAAGATTTCCAAGTACGGGGTACAAAAATGGGAATAATGACCCAAGGCAGCCCACCTTTTTCTTGTGGAGCCCCTGATCCTGCTGGCCCCACAAAATAATTTTTGACTTACCTTTTTGGGGCATCTTCTCCTAGGCTTCACTGAGTGGAGTGTCCTCTGTAGGCCCGAGTTAAAATGGTGGTGGAGCAGGATTGTTGACCATCTTGATTTTAACTCCACTACTGCCCTGTTTCAGCTGGGCGGAAGGAGTTAAAATTACCTCTAAAATATCTTATTGTGTCTTTTGGAAACATCCTAAAGCACTTCACAGACAATGAATTATTTTGCAGCGCATTCACTGGAGGCAAACTAAACACATCAGAAGTTTTTAAAAATAGCTGCTCTCCTTGCAAGTAGTAGGCCTGCCTTTCATTTGCAGTGTACATAAATTAAACATTAGCAAGTCTACTGTAATACAACACACACTTTATACCACATACAACGGTATAAGACTAGTGCATAATTCAGACTGAACTAATAGATATTTTAATCACCATGGATTCAGGAAATACAAAGAAAGGGTGATTAAGAATCTAAATAAATGTTTCTTTGAGGATGTCAATCATACCTCTATAAGATAATTAAGTCCGAGATAATTGGGTTGAACTCTCGAGGTATCGTGTCTTGCACACGGCCAGTTAAAACTAGTCATGATAAGCTTGAAGCGGAGTGTCACTGATACTAGCACATGCTTTTTCCATGTGAGACCAAATATTATAAGAAGGGTGTGTGAAGGTCAACTTGCTGATAATATTTGTAAACAATTAGTCTGACAGTATCTGCAGTATGTCAAGAGGCAGCTAAAATGAAGATTTTACCTTTCCAATATCAGGCTGTGCGATAAAAATAATAAACACATAGATGTGTTTGTTACTTATGCAATATCTTTTAACAGAGCTTTCAGCCACCTCTGTACTTCCCTAATCGTCTCCGCTTTTCTACCTCTCTCTTCTCCTTTGTGGTCCTCCTTGGAACCCATCTCTTTGACCAAGCTTTTGGTCACCCCTCCCAATTTCTACCCTCCTGACTCCGTGTCCATTTGCCATTTCCCTTATGCCTGTTTGTGAAGTGCCTTGGGACATTTTTCATGTTAAATGTGGTCAGTAAATATAAGCTGTTGCCTTTGTATGTAATGCCTCTGTCATACTAATGAAAGCATTGAGCCACTTAAAATAGCAGGCAAAAGAATTTCATCCAGTCGGAAATCACACAGCACAATTTCAACCCCCGTATGAAAGCCATAATCATTTACAACAAATCCTTGTGCAAATGGTTCCTTAAATTTACTGATAAGGAGTATCAAAGTTAGTAACCTTAATTAAGTCTAAAAATAAAGACTTGCATTTATATAGCGCCTTTCATGACCTTAGGACGTTCCAAAATGCTTTGCAGCCAACAACGTACTTTTTGAAGTATAGTCACTGTTGTAATATAGGAAATCTATAATCTCAATCATTGATAAATAAATGTTTTGGGTGGGGTCAACAATCTCATTGGGGACATGTATCTCCTTTGCTTATTCCTATTCTGTGACTAAAACAAATGAACGTCAGAGTTAATCCCCTCTCTCTGAAAACAGTCCATCTGACTTGTTTGTATTTTACTGGTAGGTATAAAGATGACGTCTACATTGATCAAACAAGTGAACCAGGCAAATACAGGATGGAAAGCTACTACGGAGTTTACTCTTTGGAGATTAACAGGTGAGTTTACACCAAAATATAAAGGAGGCTCAAGGAGTCATGGTAATCGTGATTAATTTTTCTTGTTATGTTTGCTGTATCATTCTATGATTCTATGCATAGAAGGAGGCCATTCGGCCCATCATGCCTGCGCTGGCTCTACGGTAGAGCTTTGAAAGTTAATATTGAATCTGCTTCCACTGTCCTTTCAGGCAGCGCATTCCAGATCACAACTCGCTGTGTAAAAAAAAAAAGTTTCCTCATGTTGCCTCTGGTTCTTTTGCCAATTACCTTAAATCTGTGTCCTCTGGTTACCGACCCTTCTCCCACTGAAAACAGTTTCGCCTTATTGACTCTATCAAGACCGTTCATGGTCTTGAACACCTCTATCAAATCTCCTCTTAACCTTCGCTGCTCTAAGGAGAACAGCCCCAGCTTCTCCAGTCTCTCCACATAACTGAAGCCCCTCATCCCTGGTATCATTCTAGTAAATCTCTTCGGCATCCTCTCCAAGGCCTTGATATCCTTCCTAAAGTGTGTTTCCCAGAATTGAACACAATACTCCAACTGCGGCCGAACCAGTATTTTAGAAAGGTTTAGCATAACTTCCTTGCTTTTGTGCTCTATTCCTCTATTTATAAAGCTAAGGATCCCGTATGCTTTTTTAACAGCCTTCTCAACTTGCCCTGCCACCTTCAGAGATTTGTGTATATACACCCCCAGGTCTCTCTGTTCCTGCACCCCTGTTAAAATTGTACCATTTAGTTCATATTGCCTCTCCTCATTCTTCCTACCAAAATGTATCACTTCACATTTCTCTGCGTTAAATTTTATCTGCCATGATCCCATTTCACCAGTCTGTCTATTTCCTACTGAAGTCTGTTACTATCCTCCTCATTGTTTACTACATTTGCAAGTTTTGTTTCATCTGCAAAGCTTTGAAATGATGCCCGATATCACAGAATCACAGAATCCCCACAGTGCAGATAGAGGCCATTTCGGCCCATCGAGCCTGCACCGACACATATCCCACCCTATTTAATCCCCCTAACACTAAGGGTCAATTTATCATAGCCAAATCAACCTAACCCACACATCTTTGGACTGTGGGAGGAAACCGGAGCACCCGGAGGAAACCCACGCAGACACGGGGAGAATGTGCAAACTCCACACAGACAGTCACCCGAGGCCGGATTCGAACCCAGGTCCCTGGTGCTGTGAGGCAACAGTGCTAACCACTATGCCACCATGCTGCCCCAAGTCCATGTCATTAAAATATATCAAAAAGAGCAGTGGTCCTAATACTGACCCCTGAGGAACACCACTGTATATCGTCATCCAGTCTGAAAAACAACCGTTCAGCACTATGCTTTGCTTTCTGTCCCTTAGCTAATTTTGTATCCACACTGCCACTGCCCCTTTAAATCCCATGGGCTGTAATTTTGCTATCAAGTCTATTATGTGGTATCTGTTACCTTCTTCCCCATTTAAAGGCATTCATTTATTTTTTAAAACAGCTTGTTTACATGGCCTTCATGTTTGAGTCATTCATCATGGAAACCTTCTGTAATTCTCATTGGAAATCTATGCCAAAAACCTATGATTCCAATGGCTTAGTGGGAAAAGTCACCACATGAAGTGTTGCGGAGACATCCAGATCAGGGAGGTCCTATGCTTGATCATTGTTTTTGTTGAGTTTGCAGAAGCATTGTGCAATTAGCCTCAGTACCCCTAGGTTAGGAAGGGAAGAAGTTAATCTGATCAGCTCACTCCTGATTGCCAGTGACTGACTTCACATTGTAGAGGACAGGTTCGGGTTCAGTCTGGATACCCTCCCACACTCCCATGGTTAAATAGTCTGCTGACACTCGGGGCTGGACTTTCCTCCGGGAACCTGCCTGTTTTTGGGTGGTCTCGGAAGGTTGTTCAGAGGAAAGTGGGCGGGGAGTCCTCCTACCAAATCCTCACTCTTTCAAGTGGCCACCAACATTTTCCTTTCCCTCCCTCCCTTCCTCATTGCCCACCCCGCTGCATGCAAATGACAGTGAGTGAGTGGGGCTTGGTACTCTGGCTGATTTCCCCTCTATTCCTGCCTCTACACCGCCAATGGAGGAGAAGGCCAGAAGGAAGGAAGCGGTGGGGGAACTGTGGCAATGGGAGGCAGGAGGACTAGCTGCAAGATGGGAGATGGCTACTTCTTCCGCTTCCAACATAGCCAAATACTGTTTGTTGGCTCTGGGCTCATTCAGCTCCCTTTAAAATGGGCTGCTCTTTAAGATTCTGGAGTGAGCGCTCCACTGCAGCACCACCACATGGCTATCCCTGACGGTGATGGAGTCCCTCCTGAAGAGTTTTTTTTTATTCATTCATGGGATGTGGGCGTCGCTGGCAAGGCTAGCATTTATTGCCCATCCCTAGTTGCCCTTGAGAAGGTGATGGTGAGCTGCCGCCTTGAACCGCTGCAGTCCGTGTGGCGAAGGTACTCCCACAGTGCTGTTAGGGAGGGAGTTCCAGGATTTTGATCCAGTGATGATGAAGGAATGGCGATATACTTCCAAGTCAGGATGCTGTGTGACTTGGAGGGGAACTTGGATGTGGTGGTGTTCCCATGCGCCTGCTGCCCTTGTCCTTCTAGGTGGTAGAGGTCCCGGGTTTGGGAGGTGCTGCCGAAGAAGCCTTGGCGAGTTGCTGCAGTGCATCTTGTAGATGGTACACACTGCAGCCATGGTATGTTGGTGGTGGAGGGAGTGAATGTTTAAGGTGGTGGATGGGGTGCTAATCAAGCGGGCTGCTTTGTCCTGGATGGTGTTGAGCTTCTTGAGTGTTGGTGGAGCTGCACTCATCCAGGCAAGTGGAGAGTATTCCATCACAATCCTGACTTGTGCCTTCCAGATGGTGGATAGGCTTTGGGGAGTCAGGAGGTGAGACACTCGCCTTAGAATACCCAGCCTCTGACCTGCTCTTGTTGCCACAGTATTTATGTGGCTGGTCCAGTTAAGTTTCTGGTCAATGGTGACCCCCAGGATGTTGATGGTGGGGGAATTCAGCGATGCTAATGCCGTTGAATGTCAAGGGGCGGTGGTTAGACTCTCACTTGTTGGAGATAGTCATTGCCTGACACTTGTGTGGCGTGAATGTTACCTGTCACTTATCAGCCTAAGCCTGAATGTCATCCAGGTCTTGTTGCATGCGGGCATAGACTGAGGAGTTGCGAATGGCACTGAACACTGTGCAGTCCTCAGCGAACAGCCCCCATTTCTGACCGTTGGGAGCTTACCCTGCTTACGCAATTGATTCCAACCCAGGAATACGGGTTGGGGTTACAGCAGAGTTGGACCAGCGGGATGAAGTCTTGCCCTGTTGTGTTTCATGCTGCGATCCTACCTTTTAAATAAGATGTTCCCCCCCACCCTCACTGCCAAGAGTCATGAATGGCCTCTCGGAGGAGATGCTGGAGCTCAAAGAATTGTAACCCAGCATGACTCGTTCCCTCAGAAGAGAGTGGGAGAAAAGCTGGCGTGGGGGTGCCAAATAGAATAACACAGAAAGCCTCTTGTAGTGACCTGTTTTGTATAGAGTCCTGATTAATCAATGCATTGCACTTCAGCTGGGAACCTCCTGTAGCTAAAATTGATGACAACACATGTTTTGCATGTGTGTGAATTACTGTTTAATTGGAGTATACTTTAGTGTTCATGTGTCCACCAGACACATGCTAATCTACTTGATCTCATCTTGGATATACATATTCATTCTTTGCTGCTCCTAATTCAACTTTTCTCTTTCTTTCTGACTCTCTTTACTAACTGAAAAGAGGTTGTGCTCTTTTCTTTTTGTACAATAAAAGTCAAATGCAGGCAATGTCCCTTCATATTCTAATAGTGTATCGATTTTGATGTCTGCCTGATTTGTTATGACCTCTGGCTGTTAAATTCAATTATCCAGCCAGAAAAGCAAAGGAAAGGAACACCGATAATGACCATCAGTGTGAATTGCTGAAGCTGTATTTCTATCAATTCAAAGACGTCAAAGGCGCGATCAGTTCAGGATGACGGGAGGGAAATTGCCGTCATTTTTTTGAAGTGGGTTTTTTTGATTGACAGCTGTGTTTCTGAGGTTTCGCCACACTGTTCTCTTCCACCTGATATAGATGAATGATGTAATCTGCTTTCCTCGTTTGCACCACAGTCCTGGTCCATCACAGCTGCCCTCACCAGAATGCTGAGCTGTCTGCGATTGGATCCCTGCTCCCTCATAGCAGATTAGATTCTCTTGGCTATCACCTTGTTACTAAGGCCATGTTAAGTCGGTGATTTGAAACCTTTCTAATTCTGTTATATCTACGCCTGTTTTATTGCTTTCAAAAATATCTGATACGTTAAGATCTCATACTTGCTTATGTACAAATAAGTTTTGTGGTTCTCTGACCTGCCATATGCAGCATTAAAAGAAAAAAAAAATGAACATTTAATTTTTGCATTACTAATAATGGGCCAGAATTTGCTGGGGAAATGTCACAGGCTAAAATCATATATAGAGAAGATTGAGAACTAGGCAACACTAAGCACAAAGCAGTATTGTTATACATATACAGCATAAAAAATTCAATTAGCAAACTGTTTGGTTCAGCTTCTATAAAAAGAAAGAATTGCCTTCCACGACGACCAGACGTCCCAAAGCGCTTTACAGCCAATTAAGCACCATTTGAAGTGGAGTCACTGTTGTAATGTAGGAAATGCAGCAGCCAATTTGTGCACATCAAGCTCCCACAAAAAGCAATGTGATAATGACCAAATAATCAGTTTTTAGTGATGTTGATTGAGAGATAAATATTGGCCAGGACACCATGGATAAGTCCCCTACTCTTCTTTGAACTAATGCCATGGGATCTTTTACATCCACCTGAGCGAGCAGACGGGCCCTCAGTTTAATGTCTCATCCGAAAGACAGCACCTTCGACAGTGCAGCACTCCCTCAGCACTGCACTGGAGTGTCAGCCTAGATTTTTGTGCTCAAGTCTCTGGAGTGGGACTTGAACCCACAACCTTCTGACTGAGAGGCGAGGGTGCTACCAACTGAGCCACTGGCTGACAAATAGTAGAAAGAGTCTTCCTTAGTTTGTGATACAAACAATAAAACCCTTTTCTGTAGAAATATGTATTGGTCCCTTGAGGTCTGCCCTTGTAGTTATACTTGATGGATAATTTAGCAGGGTTTTGTGGCTGGTGTGAAGCCTCGCTTGATGTGAGTGTGAATCAGAGATAGGTCTCTAACACTATAGGACTGATTCTCTGAAAATCTCCCCTGTAATGCCAGCTTTTGTTATGGAGCTTGTCCTTCTGACACACTGAGACTGAGAAAGGAATTGCACAGTCTTGCTTTAAGGACACTTTCCCATTTTGAAGTTAGGATAAAACTATTTTGACACATGGCAGAAATGCAGCTTCTTTTAATGTTTCTCTACAGACAATCAACTGCTGTAGACACCTGAAGTGGACTAGTTTAAAACTTTAGTGAAGCTAAAGAGCTGCCAGAGTAAAATGCAAGGCAGTAATCAATGTTCTAAAGGTGGTAGGTAACATTCAGTACTTTACTAATCACTGAAAATATTGTTATTTTATCAACCCGGGCTCATATTTACCAGAAAACTATTGTTTATTCCTTAATATTATTACTGTCCTGAGCTAAGGAAGGGAGAGGTTAGCCAGGGGTTCCTGTTTCTGATCTGTGTCCTAGTAACTGGCTGGAAAGTTCTATAGATGTTGTGTGAGGTCAGGATCATAATTGAACAGTCCAAAGACGCCCATTAAGAATGACCATTTGGGTTAGGCGCCAGAAGGTGGTTTGTGGCCCTAAACTGCAACCCATCATGTATCAGCAAGGAGAAGATCGAAGGGGTCAGGACAGGGTGGTGCGGTGTATGGAGATGGGAGGGGTGTCGGGGCTTTGGAGGGGGTGTGGAGGGGATTTACGAGAATGGTGCCAGGGATGAGGGCCATCCGTAACATGGAGAGACTGGAGTTGTTCTCCTCGGAGCAGGGAAGGTTGGGAGGAGGTTTGGTAGAGGTGTTCGGAATCATGAAGTGTTAAGATAGAGTAAATAAAGAGAAACTGTTTCCAGTGGCAAAAGGTTCTGTAGCCAGAGGACACAGATTTGAGGTGATTGGCAAAAGAGTCAGAGGCGACATGAGGAAACTTTTTTACGCAGCGAGTTGTTAAGCTCTGGAATGCACTGCCTGAAAGGGCGGTGGAAGCAGATTCAATAGTAACATGCAAAGAGAGTTGGATAAATACTTAAAGGGAAAACATTTACAGGGCTATGGGGAAAGAGCAGGGGGAGTGGGACTAATTGGATTGCTCTACCAAAGAGCCGGCACAGGCACGATGGGTCAAATAGCCTCCTTCTGTGCTGTATCATCCTATGATTCTATAACAAAAAAACAACCTGCCAATGATTCTTTACTGCTCCAAAGTTTGCTGGGAAAATAACGGCGAGCTTAACGCGCACCCGTTATTGGTGCGTCCTAAATCCAACACTTTGCGGCGAGGAAGAGATGCGCCGTGAGTTGCGAATCGCCACAAATCTCTGGCCGATTTGAGCCGCTCCGCTGTTAGCCTCACAAACGGGCGCTCGCCATCAACCTCCCCGTGAACGTCAAGAAATTGCTGAATTTGCACTGTGAATACGAATTAAACTCGCCACAGAGAGTTAGGGCTACTATTTCATGGTGTGAGGACCCTGCTAGTGGGTGATTTATGGTCCTGACTTGCAACTCAACCTCGGAGGCCCAGAAAGGGAACAATGAAACTGTGGAGTCTCACTCCGACAGCTAGTAAATTGTTCTAATTATTTTCTTTTCCCTTCTGTTTTTTTCTCTCTCTCTTATCCATTCTTTCTCCCCCTCCTCTCTCTTTTTCTTTCTCTTTCTGTATCTAATTTGACTAATTCACCCTATTTCCTTCACTCAGTTTCATTTTGTATCCTTAAATCTCATTGGTTAGGGAGATAGAGGATTGGTTCCATTGTTGATCAAGGTCCCAGGTGCCCCGTTGCCCGTGCCGTTATCAGCTTGCATTTCCAGCAATTTGCGACGCAAAAATAATTGGTGCTGAAGGGTGAGGAAAAAAAATCCAACTCCCCGGTGCATGCCACGAGATGCCCTGATCCAGCAAATTCTGGGCCATAATGTAAATGACTGAACATAGCTTTAGTTGGCAAAGGTAAGCTCCGTCTGCTGTTCCACCACCTGGTGGTGAGCACTGGAATCAACTCGGACACTTGACTGGCCAAGAAAGTAATTAATCATGAAACAACACATGTTGAATGACATGAACGTTTCTGACTACTGCACAGTAATGTGATCCTAATCAGATTGCTATGCAGTAAGCCTAATCACTAGGGTATTACCAATTCGCCCTCCTTGGATTCTTAAGCCTGGAGCTGCACTGATAATGCGAATGCATTTGTATGAGGGCAGCACAAATGTCATTTTTTGATCTCCATAAACTGTTTATAGATTTAAAGGTACCAACATTGCTCAGCTCTTCTGGACGGATGCCCACTGTAAGTTTGGTGGAATGGCCACAAACTCGGCAGGGTCCTGGCTTTAAGGCCTGTTTCTAGGATGGCCTTGCCTCCACCCACCCACCGCGACAAGGTCATTGACGTAAGGGCTGAGGGGGCACAGCCAGGAGGGGACTTAATAGGTCAGGAGTTTCCCATTGCCTTGGCCCTTAGACAGAACTCGGTATAGCATCGGCATAGATAGGCCTGGTATCCCCCACTCCCCACGCCCAGCCAGATTCTACCAATGTTTACAGGATCTTTGACAGGCAGGTGTTGCAGATGTGCCCGCAAACCACCAAAGGCCCACTACTGGAGGCCCCTCCCCTGAACAGGGGAGCTTTGGTGCGGGCAGCAACACACTTCCATAGTGGAACTGCCAGAATCACACCCTCCACGGATTATCTGAACCAGTATCCATGTCAGTCTAAGCTGAGGCTGCCTTCTAAATATATATCGCTTTCTTAAAGCTTATTGGTGGTATATTTAGGTCTGTCACACAGTTATGGAGCACCGATTACTGTATAAGTGTCTTGTGCTTCATTGTATGATGGCATGAAAGTCTTTCTGTTGTGTTACAGCCCAAAATACAATTTCACTCATTTTTATTATTCCATTTTTTCACCCTCGGATCAGTCTTTAGTTTTTAATGGAGACTGGATTGTATGGCGGGATTCCAGGCTGAAATCCTCTTCTCCAAATGCCACTTTAAAGGATTATCGCAGTTCACGATTTTCATCCTTTTGTTCAGTTATTCTGATATTGGTTTTAAAGGGACGGTGGCTTGATGAAGACAAATATTGCTCAGCGAAGATTTTTTAATCTGTGGAGGCAGAGAGCTGGAAAAGCCATGTATCATTTTTAATTTTGTCGAAGCCACACTCGGCTGAAGTCATTTAAATAATCTGATGTGTTGGTAAACAAATGATGAGTTATTTACTCAGCACATGTTCATGCAGACGGTGTCCCTTTAACACTTAATATTTATTAAAAAAGACAATTTCACTGCCTTTTTTGAAGGAACCATGATGTGGAGATGCCGGTGTTGGACTGGGGTGGACAAATGTGAGAAGTCGCACAACACCAGGTTATAGTCCAACAGCTTTATTTGAAATCACAAGCTTTCGGAGCGCTGCTCCTTCGTCAGGTGAAGTCACCTGACGAAGGAGCAGCGCTCCGAAAGCTTGTGATTTCAAATAAAGCTGTTGGACTATAACCTGGTGTTGTGCGACTTCTCACATTTTTTGAAGGAATTCTGGGCAATGGCTTGACATTGATAAAAGTCGATCAGTACATTACATTGAATTACGTGAGAGTTTTTCTCCTCTCTGCTCCTGAAGGCCATGGTTCTTGGTAGTTTATATTTCCATGAGTGCCTTGACTGACCATTCTTCATGTACGAACCTCGGAGCGAAGTATCAGTAGGCTATTTGACTGTGAAGGGCATCACAGCAGAGCCTAATCCTGCTCTCACCTGATCCCACCGGCAGCGCTCACTGGATAGCGATCAGGAACCCTGGGGGAGAAATTGCTGTGCTGCTCCTGGCTTCACTGCGGGCCACTGCTGGTCCGTACTCTCACCCTCCTGCTCACCTCCCTTTCCAGGGCGTCCGAGCCGACCAAATATTCCAGGGCCCCGACTGGCGAGCTGCATCGGCGTTGCCCGATCGGCGTCTGCAGCTGCATTATGTAGATGAGGCCCAATTTCCAGTGACCCTCGGGCCTTCACCTTCGAGCGTGGGTTGCAGGCGCACAAACCCACGGTTTTCTGCCCGGACCAATTTCCCCATTCTCTGATTATTCCCTCCTTTAGTCCAGGGATGCAGGAAACCATTGTAGCACACCACAAGCCTTCCTGACTGAGGTATACTAACTCAGCATAGACCCAAGGATCAAACCTGGTCTATGTGGTTCAGTAATATATTATGAGTCCTGATGGAACTTTGAGAGACACAAAGACAAATGGCATGTTGGCCTTTATTGCAAGGGGATTGGAGTACAAGAGTAAGTCTTGTTACAATTGTACAGGGCTTTGGTGAGACCACATCTGGAGTACTGTGCAGTTTTGGTCTCCTTATCTGAGCAAGGATATACTTGCCTTTAGAGGCAGTGCAACGAAGGTTCACTAGAATGATTCCTGGGATGAGAGGATTCTCTTATGAGGAGACATTGAGTAGATGGCTCTCTACTCTCTGGATTTTGAAGAATGAGAGGCGATCTCATTGAAATATATAAGTTGCTGAGGGGGATTGAGAGGGTAGATGGTGAGAGGTTGTTTCCCCTGGCTGGAGAATCTAGGACTAGGGGCCATAGTCTCAGGATAAGGGGTCGGCCATTTAAGACTGAGATGAGGAGGAATTTCTTCACTCGGAGGGTTGTGAATCTTTGGAATTTGCTACCCCAAAAGGCTGTGGATGCTGAATCGTTGAGTATATTCAAGGCTGAGATAGATAGATTTTTGACTCTAGGGGAATTGAGGGATATGGAGATCGGGCGGAAAAGTGGAGTTGAGGTCGAAGATCAGCCATGATCTTATTGAATGGTGGAGCAGGCCCGAGGTGCCATATGGCCTACTCCTGCTCCTAATTCTTATGTTAACCTGTCCTCATAATTTAACCTTTTTACACCCGGTATCATTCTGGTGAATCTGCACTGTACCCACTCCAAGGCCAATATATCCTTCCTGAAGGGCCGTGCCCAAAACTGAACGCAGTACTCCAGGTGGGGTCTCACCAGAGCTCTGTACAGCTGTAACATAACTTCCACCCCTTTGTATTCCAGCCCCCTTGAGATAAAGGCCAACATTCCATTAGCCTTTTTAATTATTTTTTGCACTAGTCCACTAGTTTTTAGTGATGTCTGTACACGAACCCCTAAATCTCTGTGCTCGTCCACAGTTCCTAGCTTCTTGCTATTTAGAAAATACTCTGATCAACCTTTCTTGGATCCACAGTGGATGACCTCGCACTTCCCCACATTGAACTCCATCTGCCACAGTTTTGCCAACTCGCTTAGCCTATCAATGTCCCTTTGCAACTTTTTGCTTCCATCTACACTATTTACTGTGCCGCCGAACTTAGTGTTGTCAGTAAACTAGGATATACGGCTCTCTCTTCCTTCATCCAAGTCATTTATAAATATAGTGAAAAGCTGAGACCCCAGTACAGAGCTCTGGGGGACACCACTGGTCACATCCTGCCAATTGGAGTACATACCAATTATCCCTACTCTTTGTCTCCTACCTCCCAACCGATTCTCTACCCATGTCAAAAGTCTACCTCGAATTCCATGTGCTTCCATCTTTCCCAACAATCTCCTGTGTGGAACCTTATAGAATGCCTTCTGCAAGTTGATATAAATAAAATCCACTGACACTCCCTTATCTATCATGTTGGTGACCTCATCAAACAGTTCAACTAGGTTAGTTAGACATGCCTATCCTTTACAGATCCATGTTGGCTCTCTCTGATCAGTTTATATTTGTCCAAATGTTCAGTCACTCTCTCCCCAATAACAGACTCTAGCAACTTCATCACAACAGACGTTAGACTAATAGGCCTATAATTTCCTGGTTTATCGCTCCCACCCTTCTCAAGTAATGGAATGACATTGGTAATTTTCCAATCCAAGGGGACAATTCCCAGGGACTCCTGGCAAATATTGACATACTCGTGGAGAAACCCTGCAAATGTAGATGCACTTCATGTTACAAAGACAGTTTTAACTACCCAAAGGAAAGCCATGCTATCATTTGGAGAAAGTGTTTTAATCAGTATACAGTAACAGAGATAATACACTCTCAAGTCAACAAATACAGAAACCTGATGTCTGATGGATAGAAATACCACGACCTTACTGACCCCCTGAGATCTCCTTGCAAGATCCCAGTTTGAAAACTGGTAGTTTAGGGCAGCATAAAGATGAAGTGATTACACTGATTTATGTCGGAGAATCTTAATGATGGAATATCCTGAACTGGCAAAAAGACGTTGGCCCTGATATTAATGGGGAGGGTGCGGGAGAGCGCGGTTGCGCGGGGAAAAAGCCGGGGACGTGAATGCCGATCTTAATGGCAGGGCCTCATTAAAATCAAAGTACGTGGACTCCTGCCTGACAACTGGCCAAATTGACAGCCTGGCCAGCGAGCGGGAATGGGAAGCTGCAGCAAGAGGCTGCAGCCGGGGAATGGATCCCGGCAGATAGTGGAGGCTCTGGCCACGATCGGGGGGGAGCGGGGATGGTCTGCCCACGATCGCTGGGGTGTGGGGGTTGTTTGGGGGTGGGGGAAGAGACTTTCTGGCTGTGATCAGGAAGAAGGGGTGCAGCCCGGTTCAGGGGAGGCCTAAGGTCTGTGAAGTCTGGAGGAGCCCTTCTGGCCCACAAGGAAACCTGAAAAATAAATTTGAAATTTACTGTCTGGGCCTTTTCTGGCCCAGGATCCAGCTCCTGACAGGTTTTGCCTGACGGTGGAGCTGACACTGCCCCTAGCCACTATGCCACGGTGGCATAGTGGTTAGCACTGTTGCCTCACAGCGCCAGGGACCCGGGTTCAAATCCGGCCTCGGGTGACTGTCTGTGTGGAGTTTGCACATTCTCCCCGTGTCTGCGTGGGTTTCCTCCGGGTGCTCCGGTTTCCTCCCACAGTCCAAAGATGTGCGGGTTAGGTTGATTTGGCTATGATAAATTGACCCTTAGTGTTAGGGGGGATTAAATACGTGGGGTTACGGGGATAGGGTGGGATATGTATCGGTGCAGGCTCGATGGGCCGAAATGGCCTCTATCTGCAGTGTGGGGATTCTGTGATCACCGCCCACACTGCTCTTTCCCCCAGCCCCCCGCTCAGGCCTCTGGTTAAAATTGCAGATTGGGTCCTGATGACAATCTGCATATTTAATGTAGGACCCCACTTCTTCCCTGGCGTGCTCGGCTGCTCAAAAGAGCAGGTTAACATCGGGACCTGGCGAGAAGGGCTCAGGCTCGGTGGGGGTAAGTGAATCCCGTTATTTTAACTGCCCCACTCCCCCGGCCTGGTTTCCACCAGGTGAGGTAGTTAAAATCGGGCCCTCTTTTTTTTTTCTTGCACTCCTGTGCTCTTTCCCCCTGAATCTCTTAATAGAATCATTACTTAATATGATGAGAATGTCAAACTTGGTGTGATGCTAGTAAGGCGATCTTGTTTTTGATTTCAGATGTACCACTAATGACACCGCTCAGTATTCTGCCTTGGCGTTTAACATTCACGGGGAGGCATCGAGTAATGCCGCTCTCATTGTCAAACGTGAGTTTCAGAATAAACGTAGTTTGATCATTTCTCAATTCATGGGATACATATTGTACAGGAGGGGGCATGATTTAACTGAACGATCATTTAAATTATCATCTTTTAGGGTTCCGAGGGGATGAAGAGCCTTACCACTCCGTATTGCTCCCTGTGAACCGTAAGTGAATACCAGCAAACACAGTCCATTATGTTTATTGTGATTTAATATCGTCATCTGTTGTTCCAATATTCACTCTCTTTGGCAACCTTGTAGCATGAAATCTTAACCACTGTATTTGTTCTGCGCAGCTTGAATTTTATTTTCTCTTTCCTACGTTTCTTCTTTCGTCTCCTGAAGATGCTGACCCTTGCGAGGATATGATTCCATCGTCGGAGCTAGTTGCCCTCCAATTCTTGTCCAACTACTCCTACTCCTCCTTCACGCGTGAGCCTAGATAGTGGAAAGCCATTATATTTCAAAATATAGCCCGTGTTCTCATTGATAATATAAAGATCCAGAGCAATAAAGCAACATGTGAGTTTGATCCTGTTCTCGCCCAACATCCTGGTGGTGTTGATAAAAATCAACAACAACAACTTGTATTTATATAGCGCCTTTAACGTAGTAAAATGTCCAAAGGCGCTTCACAGGAGCGTTTCAAACAAAATCTGACACTGAGCCACACAGAGATATTGGGACAGGCGACCAAAAGCTTGGTCAGAGGTAGGTTTTAAGAAGCGTCCTAAAGGAGGAGAGAGAGGCGGAGAGGTTTAGGGAGGGAATTCCAGAGCTTAGGGCCTCGGCAGCTGAAGGCACAGCCGCCAATGGTGGAGCGATTAAAATCGGGGATGCTCAAGAGGCCAGAATTGGAGGAGCGCAGATATTTCAGAGGGCTGTAGGGCTGGAGCAGATTACAGAGATAGGAAAGGGCGAGACCATGGAGGGATTTGAAAACAAGGATGACAATGTTAAAATTGAGGCGTTGCTTAATCAGGCGCAAGAGCCCTGTCCTAGAAACACTGAAGCTGACTGTACAATCCCTATCACTGCCCCAACTGAGGTGAGCCAATTTGGTATAAATAGGGATAGAACCCGGACCTTTCTGATCTACTGGCTCAGATTCATATGGCCAGTGTGTTTAGTCACTAATCTGTCAAAGCACGGCCTTTATCTGTGATTCTGAGCACATTAAATTTACGATGATTTCCTTTGGCTCCAGTTACTTGTTTGTGAGAACTGTTTGGACTTACTATTACCGCTTGTCATTCGCTGTGAATGTCACTGGACTGGAACCATGGATGAAGCACTTGAAGCATAGAAAGGAAAAAAAAAAAATCCAACCTCGATCTGAAGGGCGGAAACAATTTAAGGACTAGTGAAAACCAAAGATGCACAGGAAATATGTCAGCGTCTGAAAAAAGAAGAGAGGCCCACACATTGGGTAAAGGCCCTGCACCAGAGCTGGGGAAAGGAAGACAAGAGCACCTTTTATAGGATGGAGCAAAACAAAGAGGGGAAGGGTGAACAATAAATAAAGAGGCTCCTCTCTCCTCTTTGTTTTAGTCTGTTCTACAACTTCAACAACACCAAGTTATCCCGGCGAGTGCTTCAGGCAGGGCCGACCTTTACCCTTACCAGAGATCAAAGGTCGCTGACATAAGTCAATGAATGATGGATTTTTGTTCTACTGCCCCTCACGTCACTTTGTGAAACCATAGGAAATAGCAAAAAAAATTAATTCCGTATAACATTGTAACCGATAATGTTAGGAGTCTGGACCGAGGGTACGAGAATTACCATTAAATATGTTGCTCGCATTTAGTCATTTAAAGCTTGAGTTTCACCATTCGTGCCTCCTCCGAAGAAGCAATCAGAAAGAATTATGATTGATTAATTTTCTTCAGTTTATTTCTGTTACTTAGTTTAAGAAATAAATGTTCAAACTCTCAACAATCATGGACGAAACTGGCTTAGAGGTACTGAGCACTGCTGGTTTGAAAGAGATAAGTTAACTTCGATAGAAATAGTCAGAAGCCTAGGCTGCTTTTAGAAATGGTGTAGTTTTAAACATGCATGTTAATTCAGCTCTCTCACACCTGGAGGCTGACGGACCTTTAGTTTTGCAGTTTGGGTCCCGGGGAGAGGGATGTCGCAATAACTTCCCTGCGTCACCATCTTCTTCTAATATTTAAATCTTCCGGTGGTTTCCTACAGACATATTGAGGGTTAATTGGGAACACAAGGACTGCTTTTTTCTGCTTATGTGCAGAGTCTCCCGTCCACACATGCACTGAATGTCCTGTTTTCCCATGCTCACACCCCCACACCCTAGAAATTCATAGTTGAAATGTTGACCTCCTGGGAATTAACCACCTTTAATTGTGGTTAGATTGAGTGAAAATGCTGCAAGAGGGAGAAATAAATCAATGGGGTTTCTTAATGAAATGATGCAAAGAACCAATCCGCCCCATTCATGTATGTCGGAGGGCCTGAGAGTTGACAGTACCCTGTGCTTCTGTGCTTCTCCATACTTGCGCCCACACAGAAAGCAGACTCATGGAATGGCTCAGTGTGTCTAGTGCCCCAGAGGAGGAGACAATTGTTCATATTGCAGATGGCAAGATCCACAAAAAAGTGAGTCTGCATGGCCATGGGCTGTACATTACTCTTTAGGAATAGCGCCAATGGTGCAAGAACTGCATGTCTGCAGTCCTAGGCATTAGATAAAGGTTAAAGGTACCTTGATTAGTGAGGCGTCTGAGCCAGTTCCTGTGGTGCTGCCGTCAGCACTTTCCTTAAAGAAAAATATTCAGCACATCTACAGAAGTAGAAAACAAACTTCTATTAAGACTGCATGAGTAGAGATTGCTGTTAATGATTATATAATTGAAAAGCTTAACACGTTCTTATCAAATTCCTCCCTCTACTATTTTAATGGAGGTGTCAATCTGTTTAACATAATTGCCCGATAGGTCATTCTTCGTTCACCTCTAACCGCCAACCTCTCTGTCGCCAGACTTTCTTGTCTCACTTTATTTATCAATACTACTGTGGTCATCACTTGTCTGAACTTTCCTTTACTGTTTTTCTAGTTTCCAAATACACCACCCTACCTGTTCCTGTTCCTCTTCCTCCCTGTGTTAGTATCAGAGTACATTCCTCAATCCTCTGCTCCCTGCAGGGAGCTGTGCTCGAACGAGGTTTGAGTCACATATAGGGCTACAACACTGTAGTACGAACATATGAAATTGATGGGCAGGAAAAGACCAGCTGGTGCATCAAACCTGCCCCACACGATGGCTGGAGCATCATGCCTAAACACCGCCCCCCCAACCCCCACCACTCCCCCCGCCCCGCCACAGCCATGTAATCTCCTGGTAGAGGCAACAAAAAAAAGAGAAAAAACCCAGGCCCAATAAGGGGAAAAAATACTCTGGGGAAATTCCTCTCCGACCCTCTCAGGTGATCGAAACCAGTCCAGGATATCACATGGACCAAGTGTTATCAATAAAGACACTTACCTTCTGTATGATACGATCTCTGCCCACATCCCCAGCTCCCTTTTGAAGGCATGTAGAGAGTCAGCACCCACCACACCAGCTGGCAACATATTCCAGAAGCTCACTACTCTCTGGGAAAAGAAGTAGTGTTTATTCACTGACCCGTGTGGCTCCCCACTAGGAGCACATAATGGGCGAATTTACCTTCAAGAAACAATGCACAAACTCCTACTCTAACTCATTACTTCCCAGGACCTCAGAAACTCTGGCTTTCCTTCCTACTACAATTTGTGCCCTTTGAAACCTCAAGTTTGACATTTTCTACTCCCTAGTTCTATCCTATCTTCTCTCCTACATTTTCCAACTCTTCACTATGGCCCTTTGGCCCTCAAGAAAAAGGTAATGTCACTCATACAAGAGAAAATGTTGGAGTTGCTGAATTATAAAAATGTAACTTGGTTCTGACATAGAAATGTAATTCATAGAGAAAGGCCTTTGAATAAATATAGTTGGATAACACCCTACTAGATAAAGAAATATGATTTTTAATGAAAATCTTATTAGATGTGACTAAGAACTGCTTCTATGCACTAACATGTCTTGTGTTTTTTTCCCCCCGCAGTTCCCCTCTTGTCACCTGCTGTTTTTACACATATAGATATTCAATATAGTGAGAAATTTGGTGTGAGCTTTGGCACTGAGGGAGAGACAATGATATTGTCCTGCCGGATGATCCTTACACCAAACATCGGCCGTCTCCAGCCGGATGCTGTGTGGTACAGAGATGGTAAGTAATTGTGTCCAAGTTTTCTATCCGTTTTCACTTGCAAGATTGCGTGGACTGTATTTGTGGCAACGCACATCTGTTAAAGTAAGCTGGTGGTACCAAAGAAGAGGCTGGCCTCGTATCTCTGTGGTTGCAGATTCCTGTCCCTGCAGAGCTCTACATTCCAAGCTTCTTGCTTCTAGGTTTCCTGGCAGGTCAAAGCCAGCCTGTGGACATTTAATGCCTTGTGTCACAGGGCTTTAACTACCTCTTTAGGGTTGGAGTCAGTTCATTCGTAAATGGGCAACTCTGTCTCCAGTGAAGCAAGTTTTATCAGTGGTTTATAATGACAAAACCTTTTGTTGCTACGCTCCTTGATAAGCAGTACCCTTGACACTAAATCACCTTGAGTATTTTTGAGTGTACGTGGGTCGGAGAATCAGGGTTACAATGTTGTAGCCCCACCTCGCTCCTCATCGACCCATTTTAAAGAGAAAACAGCGTAAAGATTCTATTTGCAGACCTCTTCGATGTGGTCACTACCTTGGAGATGGTCCATTATTTACCAGGTGTGTTTGCTCTAACTTCGAAGAACGGGATCGAAACACTGGTGGAGACTTGTACAGTAACCCTGTCAGGAACAGATTCACATGGCAGAGAGCTTGTACACTGCTTCAGCCTAACACAAGTAGTGGGTCTACTTCACGCTGCCCGTGATATCGGCTGACATCTGGTGGCTAGACGCTAAATTGCTGTGTCCTTTTGGTTGCTCGCAGGGAGCTGAAGCTGCAACTCTGGCTTTCAATTCAAGTGACATGTATTGTTTAACATATTCTTCCTGGACGTGTTTGAAACATGTACTGATTGATCAGACATCCTGATTTTTGTTTTTGTTTTTGCTTTCTCTGTTCACTCACTGCTTGTAGGAAAATCACAAACCTGAGTTAAAGAATGTGTTTATGATTTTAGCTTCAAATAGCAAATAGTGGAAATCCTCCTTGGCCCCTAAGCCTTTTTTTACATAGTTGACACTTGGAAGGACTGATTCCCAAATGAAACCTGCCCATAGTTACCGTTGCCAAGGCCAGCTCTGTACGAGGGGTGATTGCAATACTTTATCTCGTCCATTTTCTTTATGATCAGGTGTTTCCGTTGCAGTGTTACTTATTATTAGTGCGTGGAAAGGGGCGTGGAGCTGCATGAGACTAGTGACCTCGCTGTCGATTTTTCCTTCCTTCCCTTCTCTGAGGAAAGAGTCTCCGCTGCTTTTAGAAACATAGAAAAATAGAAAAATAGGAGCAGGAGTAGGCCATTCGGCCCTTCGAGCCTGATCCGCCATTCACTATGATCATGGCTGATCCTCTATCTCAAAACCATATTCCTGCTCTCTCCCCATACCCCTTGATGACTTTTGTGTCTAGACATCTATCTATCTCCTTCTTAAATATATTCAGTGACTTGGCCTCCACAGCCTTCTGTGGTAGAGAATTTCACAGGTTCACCACCCTCTGAGTGAAGAAATTTCTCCTCATCTCAGTCCTAAATGTCCTACCCCGTATCCTGAGACTGTGACCCCTCGTTCTAGACCCCCCAGCCAGGGGATACATCCTCCCTGCATCCAGTCTGTCTAGCCCTGTCAGAATTTTATACGTTTCAATGAGATCCCCTCTCATTCTTCTAAACTCTAGTGAATACAGGCCTAGTCGACCCAATCTCTCCTCATATGACAGTCCTGCCATCCCAGGAATCAGTCTGGTGAACCTTCGCTGCACTCCCTCTATGGCAAGTATATCCTTTCTTAGGTAAGGAGAGCAAAACTGCACACAGTACTCCAGGTCTCACCAAGGCCCTGTACAACTGTAGTAAGACATCCTTGCTCCTGTACTCAAATCCTCTTGCAATGAAGGCCAACATACCATTTGCCTTTCTAACTGCTTGCTGTACCTGCATGTTTGCTTTCAGTGACTGGTGTACAAGGACACCCAGGTCCCTCTGTACATCAACATTTCCCAATCTATCACCATTTAAATAATACTCTGCCTTTCTGTTTTTCCTACTGAAGTGGATAACTTCACATTTATCCACATTATACTGCATCTGCCATGTATTTGCCCACTCACTCAACTTGTCTAAATCGCCTTGAAGCCTTGGGCTGCATTACATAACAGCACAGCTGAGATGAGGAGAAAACTATATTCAATTTTATTTTATTATTTTGTCATATGTGCAAGATTTACAAGCAGCAGCGAAGATGGCGACTCACTGAAATATTTTCTTCCAGCACCATCCATTATGAAAATATTCGGTTTTCAGGAATGCATGTGCTCAGCCCATTGGCCTCTACCCTTTGCCCTGGGGACTGACCCCATGATTGTCAGGCACACCGGGGGGGTTTGAATTTCAACTTGCTGCCCAGGTGTAAAACTGATGTTTGCAGATCAGCTGCCTGTTATAGGAAGTGCCTGATTTTCAGCTCCATGGAAATGAGGATCGGGCGGTTTCTATAGCGAGTAACCGATCTGCAACGCAGTTTTATACCCGGGCGGCGAGTTGAACATCGACCCCACACAAAGCATGCATTCTGAAATAGATCTCCTCTGCAAAACGTGGAGTATCTTCAGAACAAACGGGGCTCAGGAGAGCATGGTCAGCATCCTCGGCATTTACCTATACAGTGGGGAAAACTTATTTTGGGATTCTTGAGGAGCATTAATGAAATGAACCAGCTTGATTACACAAAACAGCGTTTTAGTTTTGAAATGTATCAATGACATCTTCAATGCTGTAACTTAATTATTTAGGCAGTGCTGATTTTGATCGTCAAAGTCTGTTCCACTCCTTATCTATGTAACCTTTTGTTTTTCTAGATGTTGAGATAACGAAGTCCAAGTGGGCTGTAATGCAGTATAAAGACTGCAATGCTATCCTAACCCTACCTCATCTAAATAAAGATGATGAAGGCCTGTATACATTGCGCTTGATAACAAGGGGTGGCATTTCACAACACAGTGCATATCTGTTCGTGAGAGGTATGGAATTCAGTCTTTTGCTCAGCCTTCTTTGTAAAGAGTATTTCATCAGTTCCTTACAAACCTTATATTATTTTCTCTCCTCCTCACTTTGTAGTCTCTAACTATGTACCATCACTCATTAAAAGAGAGGGCAGATGCCCTGATTGATGTCGATATGCGATATATCCTAGGAATTGGCATTGCCCAAATCAGTTCAAAGTTCCCTGATTTTAATGTGCCTGGGTGACAAATTGGATGAGTGAATTATATACTCCACTAATTGAATTAAAGCCAGGAACACACTCACTGGATTTACAAAATGTGTACAAACTGCTCTGATGCATTTTAATTTTAATGTCATCATCATTGCAGGTAGCAGATATTATTCATTCCTTTCCTTTAAGCTTTAAACTCCGCCTTCCCCTCAACGATCTCTTTGAATAGTTAGAGACCACGGGCTGTAATTCGCGGTTGGGTTGGGATCGTGTCTGCCGGAGTTTGTGGTATCGGTGAGAGAGCACCGAATTAGCATAGTGCAGGTGAGCACAAGTGCCATCAGGGGCCACATCTCTGGCACCTGCCCCCCCCCCCCCCCCCCCCATGGAAACTTCGGCTTTGGTTCGCCCATGGGGGAAAAGGAGGTTACCCAGGGTACTCCACCCACTCCAAACCCAGGCCATGTTCCTCTCAGCCCTTTGAGCAAGAAGGACGATTTGGACAATTTTTTTTAAATGAAAATTATCCTTGCTTTGGGAGTCCAGGCTTCCTGCCTAGCCTGGGACCCACTGGTGGGGCCCACATCTGCTCTTGTGGAACCCAGTTTCCCTCCACTCACTTGGTGTACTGACTTCCACTGATATGCCAGTGTAAGGAATGACCTGAATCTGTCACTCATGAAAGAAAGACTTATGAAAGAATACTGAGTGGCCTGCGGGTGGCGCTGTCCAGGGAGGGTATAAATACTTGGGCACGGGCCCAGCTTGCGCAGGACATTCTTAACAGGAACTATGGAAGGACACAACTAGACCTCCATGTTGTAAAACAGTTGATTAAAACTTTGTTTAACGCTTAGACCAAGTGCCTAGTAGTTTTCTTACGTCAAGGAATGTGAATTTTATTATGATATAGATGAAGCCTGCAGTCCTGTGCCTATATGCCAAGGATTAATTCAACGCACAGTCAAATGCTTGAAGTTTTATTAAAGATTAAATGTTACATATACTCACGGCCAAGACCTGAGGTTACAAAGGATGTTTTGCCACAGAAGGTGCATACATTACAGTCAGGTCACCCACTCCCGATAGCTTCTTTCTTCATTTTCAACCTCACAGTACAGTGGTCTTGCGTTTAAGCTTAAATAAAAGGCCAGTCAGTAAAGGGTTCCTCCATGACCTGCACTCTTGGTTTTACGTTAGGTATTATTAGCTCAATATATCAAGACTCAAAAAGGCTCCAAAGCATGATTTCAGCACATAACATAAACTATGTTATCTATTTACATGTACAGAAATGAATAAACATTAGATGTATCCATGAGAAGATTAGAACTATCCATGGCTATTTTATATGACATTTAGAGCTGTACAAATATTGTCTGTTAGCTACATTTGCAGGTTTTAATTCTAAGATTTAACTACAGAACTTAATACAAATGGATCTCAATCTTAATCTCTAACACCAGGTCCCAGTCCAGCCTGAAGAGTGGGAACTCCCATCTTAGGGAGTCCTTGCCTATGGCTCCACCCTCTAGCCATCATTTGCCTTGTCAGTGGCAGATGGAGATTCTGTCCTTTAAAAGACTACCAGGAAACTCGTGGAAATGGCAACAGATTAGCTTAACTCATGACGAATTTCAAGAACTATCAGAATTTAAAGATAATTTGCAGTTCTAACTGCGTGAACTGAAAGGTCACTTTCTGTTATAGTTGGGTTCTGTATCAAAACTAGTTCCTTTAGATTGACACCATAAATTTCCGCATGGGTTCTCCAAATCATTTGCTGTAACTTTGGCGTAAGATCTGCAGAATCCCTGGAGAAATGGCATGAAATCCCTGTTTATATATTTTCTCCAAGGTTTCTGCAGATCTTCTGCCAACGTTATGGTGGACAATCAGGAAATTCTACTCCAAGTTAACAAACTTTTTAGTGCTTAAAATCGAAGGACTTTTTACTGTTTTAAATGCTTGTTTTGGAGAATTTTTCTGCCCATCAAGTTCGTGGATGTTGTCAGTTCTGCAGAATGGAACACGTTTCCAAGTGGTCCTAGGGCAGCACAGCACAGGTCAGGCACACGACTGTGCTTCTTCTGCTGTACTCCAACAATAGATCCCAAACCCAGTCTCAGAAAGCACCCCGCCACTGCAGGCTGTACTACAGTGTGAATTGCCTGTTCTCCAAAGGACATATTTGCCTGTTTGCCAACTTGCAGAAGAGTTCCTGTTTTTGATGCAATTAACACTGGCTTCGTGTCACACTCTGCAAGTTGGCAGGAACATTGCTTTTCCTTGTTGCACATGCTTTTTCTCCTTGCAGATGCAGAAGCCCCAGTGGTAGGAGCTCCGGGAGCCCCGATGGATGTTATGTATTACGACGCCAACAAGGATTATGTCATCCTCACCTGGAAACCTCCAAATGTAACCAAAGAAAGTCCTGTGATTGGATATTTTGTTGACAGGTATGATTGCTATTGTAAATGTCAGTTCTAGCGGTTAATGCTTTCATGTCAAAGTTGCCGAGTGTAGTAAGATTTATTGAGCATTCATTAACACCTGTGGGGAATTCTTCACATGGGCTCCTGATCACCCTTTCCATTCGGGATACCTCTTAACCTGAGATAAAGAATCAAACTCCACTGTTCCCAGTCTTCAGTCTGAGAGAGGGTGGCAATCGGGCCTTTTGTAAAAATAACAATGAACAGGTTCCTTACAATGAGTTGAATGGCATTAGCGGAGATCTGGATGCAGGTCAGCTGTTAACCTTTCATTTTCTTCAACATATTGAAGCACAACCAATAACACTAATCTATAAAATATGGAAAATGCTGGAAATACTCAGCAGGTCAGGCAGCATCTGTAGAACGAGAAACAGAGTTAACGTTTCAGGTCGATGACCCTTCGTCAGAACTGGATCATCGACCTGAAACGTTAACTCTGTTTCTCTCTCTACAGATGCTGCCTGACCTGCTGAGTATTTCCAGCTTTTTCTGTTTTTATTTCAGATTTCCAGCATCCGCAGTATTTTGCTTGTGTAACACTAATATATATATATATATTAGTGTGCTACAGCAGGGAACTGGAGAAAAGTCTACTGGTTAATTGTAACCCTATTCATTCTTAATTACCCTGTGCAGTTCATATTGCATTAGTCTCCATTTCTCTGTTGGTGAAGCTACTTATGGAATTATACAAACAGTACGTAAAAATCAAAATTTTAAGGGGGAAAAATTCAGTTGCTTTGCGCCTCCCATTAGTGGCCTAAGAGGGCGCTAACGGGGCTCAAAGCAAGTAGCACCCGGGCGCGGTGCCGCCAACGCCTCCTGCGAAATTCAGCGGGAGGTTAGCGGCGGCGCTAACCGTTAGCGCCCTGCGGCGCTGCGCTGCCAGCGATGACGTCATCGCCATGCGCAGCGCCCTGGCCGCAATCTTCAGTAGCGGCCCCTGACTTACCGCCGGACGCTATGTCCGACGGGATCAGGGGGGGCCTACCTGCGGCCGGGGTGGCGCTATTTAAAGGCAAGGTGTCGGGTGGCCATTTTTGTTGCTGGCCACCTGCCAGTACCTGCCTCCGTTGCTGTCCCTGGCCTCCTGACCCGCCCCCTTTTCTCTTGAGTGCCGGGCTCTTTTCGCCGGCACTCCGATCCCCGGTGGCCCAGCTGGGCCCCGGGTCACGCTGTGCAAGGCCCCTCCCCTTTAAGAAGGGGAGTAAGGCCTGCAATACCACGGCGCGACGTGCTGCAGCGACTTAGCGCGAGACGCTGCGGCACTTAGCACCGCGATATTCCCTTGCAGCGCCCCAAGAGGGAGGCGGGGTGCTTCCAGTAGCACCCTGCTTCCCTCTTGGGTCGCTACCACTCAATTTCGGCCGTGGGGGTGCTAATTTTTCCGGGGCGCTAACAGTAGTTTAGCCCCCAAAGGGGGCGCAACTCAATTTTTTCCCACTAACTATCTGTGATATTAATGGTTGCCTGTTCTCTGAAGGACATATCCATGCCATGGTCATTTCCTTCATTGTTTTGCTGTCCTATGAAGGATACGCACCCTCAGTTTTCTCAATAGTATTTGTGGATTCTCCCTGGATTCCGCATCTCTTCTGATGACACAGTGGGCAATTGACCTACTCTCAAACCTCCACCAGTGCCCCCAAGTTTGGATTGCTGTCAAGAGACACATAATCCAAACCAAGCATGATTCCTCCATCCAATTCCTCCCCTGCAGACATCGCAACACGACTCCTTCCAACTCTGTGTGGTCCAGGTTGGGGACTGAGCAGACTGGGTGAATGGTCCTACTCCTTGGTGCTGAGCATTGCTTCCCCAGTGCTCAGTACCACCACACCTCTATCGATATTTAAGAAGTTGAATGTGTGCTGTTGCGGGAGAGGAGAGTGGGAATAAGCGAAAGGGAGTGGTCAATAAGGTATAGTTGAGAAGTTTAGTGCAGTTTTGCTGGTCACCAACAAATGGGATTCAACAATTCTGCAGCTTTTGTGCATGTAAGTAGTTTTTATGTTAAGACGGTGCAAGAAAATATGAGCTCATTTGGTATTTTGGACAAAACCAAGCATGTTATGTTAGTTTAAGGGTAAAATGTGTCTTTGCACTCAGGATTTGCCTTGGGGATTTTGCGTAGATGCCTGTGGTTCTCTCAGAATTGTCCGAGCATTGCCATTGTTTTTGTAGATGTGAAGCCGGAACTGAAAATTGGATCCAGTGCAATGATGCCCCAGTTAAAATTTGCAAATATCCCGTGACTGGCCTGTTTGAAGGATGTTCCTACATTTTCCGTGTGCGAGCAGTAAACAAGAGTGGTATCAGCAAACCTTCCAGAGTCACAGATGCCGTGACAGCCCTTGACCCTGCTGATTTGGCTAGGCTGCACAGTGAGTATCTTTCATTCACAGACTGCATGAGCTTAATTACGCACTTAATCTGATCTTGAGCAGGAGTATTTTTAGTTCTTTTGAAAAAAAAAAGGGCAGACTTTCAGGCTTCAGGTATTGCGACACAGTTTAAAAGTGACTCTGTAAGAAATAAGGGATGATGCCCACAAATTTTGCCAGAATCTTCCCCAGAACAAGTGAGGGAACATTGGAAATAACAACAGAAAACGCTGGAAAAACTCAGCAGGTCAGGCAGCATCCGTGGAGAGAGAAACAGAGTTAACGTTTCAGGTCGAAGTCCTTTCGACAGAACTGGAAAAAAGCAGGAAATGAAATAGATTTTAAGCAAGGATAACATTGGAACATTGGATATACCTGCATCTTAAATTATGATAATCCCACGCCCTCTCTCACTTTCAGTGTAACCAGTGTCATAGGCCTATGTTCGGTGTTGCTTGTTGAGTTATCAGCTCTTTCGGGGACATGTCTTTTTTTTTTGAAGTGGTTGGTCAGCCCCTGGTAGTTTTCTGGGTTGGCATGTACAGGCAAGGCAGCAGAAGGCAGCTGTCGAATATGGCACAGTACCTCAGTGTGAGTCGTTGTTTGTGGGAGGATAAAGGGGAGGGAAAATCAAAGAAACAAAATCAATTTTTTTTTTTAGTATGGTTATACACATGTAAGGTAACTTGTCACTCGAGTCATTCCAAGCTGTGTTCATGTTTAAAGTGCAGAAAGTGGGGGTTACTCCAATGGGTACTAGTTCAAAGAAAATACATTTGTACAGCTCTGTGTGTTAGACTAACTATGACAGTAAGATTCCAGGTTGTCATGGTGATGATTACAGCAGGGAGAAGGATTTGTGATAGTTTCTGACCCAGTGTATCACTGTCAGAATGCATGAATAGAATGGAAAGCAGTAAAACATGTTGCTAGGGACTCTTGCACTGAAATCTGGAACGTGAGTGACACAAAAAAAAAATCAGACTTTTGTTGACATTTTCACTGTTTCTCGGTAACTCACTTCCAGTGAGTTGCAGCCATAAACAAGAGATGTCACAGGCCAATAGAAAGAGGCCATTGTCAGTGGGGAATTGGAGCTATCTCACTGGTTTGTTAAAATGTATTCAGTGTTTGGTAGTCAAGTCTGAGCAAGTTCTGCCACAGGGCAATACAATAACTTTATTGACCACTGACTGCGCACAGCTAGAATGCCAATTCTGTGCTCCCATCATGCAGGGGCTGAAATTGTTCATTCATCAATCTGCACGGAGTTGTATCCCGAGAACATTGTAAATCAAGCAGTGGCTGCACTTTAATGGTGAAAGTGTGACAGTATTTATTTTCAGAATTCAGAACTATAATTTGTAATGAAATGGCTGTCCCTTTTGCAATCAGTCATTATAACTAGTTACAGCTACATTGCTTGTGGAGTTCTTTCAGCCTCCAGAATAGTGACAACTGGCACTTTTGTAGCATCTTTAGTATTATAAAATGTCCCAAGGTGCTTGCTAGAGGTGGAAAAAATGAACTGGACATTAAGCAGTGATGGGACAAGGGTTACGAACATATGACGGGCAGGAAAAGACCAGCTTGTTCGCCAAGCCTGCTTCACACAGTCGAGATACATGCAGCATCATGCTTAGACCCCCCCCCCCCCCCCCCTACCCACCAGTAGCCATGTAATCTCCTGGGAGAGACAAAATAACAGATAAAAACCCAAGGTCAATTAAGGAAAAAAATCTGGAAAATTCTTCTCCGACTCCCCATAGTCCAGGAGACCACACTAACCACGCTTATATTGCCTTGTATCTCACCTACCTTTAGGGTTAAGGTTGGTGTAAAGGAGGTCTGAGTCAGAAGAGCAATGGGGCTGAACCAAGTTGCTGAACCAGGGGGAAGTGAAGCCATGGAGGGACTTGTAGGCGGGAACAAGGATTTTGAAATCGATACATTGAAGGATGGGGAGCCAATGAAGGTTTTCAGGGACATTGCTGATTGCTGAGGAGTGGGACGTGGTGCAGGATAGGATGCGGGCGGTGACGTTTTAGACAAGCTGCGGTTTGTGAAGGGTGGAACCTGGGTGGCCAGCAATGGCAGCATTGGAGTAATTAGGTTAGATTTTCCCGCGGTGAGGATTTTCAGCGGCCAGAGCGTGATCTCCAGCCGCCCGATAGCCCTGGCAGGAGGCCATTTTGAGGGCCGGACTTCATTAACAATCAACTGGCAGGCTGGGCCAGAACGGAATGGCCCAGGGTAGCCCGCCACCCAGCGGTAGGCCCGGTGAAGATTGCCACAGCCACAGCATGGGCATAAATGGGGCGGTAAGTCATTCCCCACTATCTTCAGGGCACTATAGCCCAGTTTCCACCAGGTTGGAGGCTTCAGAATCTCCCATATTGAGTCTGGAGCGACAAAAGGTATGGAGATAGATTCAGCAGCAGTGGGAGGTGAGTATGGGGTGGAGTCAGATGATGTGGTGGTGGTGGAGATAGGTGGTTAGAGGTTTTAGCTGGAGCAAAATAAGATGGCTTTTGTCGAATTGGTGCATAATATCCAATCAATCTTGATGCACTCATTGCAAATTTGTGGGGCATTGATCCACAGTTCTCAAAGGCAATTAGGGATGGGCAATAAATGCTGGCCTTGCCAACGACGTCCACATCCCATGAACAAATAAAAAAAACATGCTTTTATTATTGCACTGCCATATTTAAACCTTTTATTTCAAATGTTCTTATAGTGGCTCTGGTTAAATGTGGTGGTTCCAAAATGTACTTTGATGACATTATCTACAGTTTTCTGAAAATGTTGATTTATTTCTGCACCTTTCACTTGTGTTCTCTTATTCCTTGGCCCCAACTGGAATGGTTAGATGGTTGGGCCCATCCTTGTGAGCGATGCCGCTGGTCATCCTGCTTCAGTCTGGGTGCAGGAGGGTTGTTCCCATCAATCCCCCTCGCCGGTACTTGGTGCTGAGCCTGACGCCTGACTGAGACCAGGGAATATCAGCTTAGCCGAAGTTGAAAGGCACGGTTTCCTGGTCCATGGCACAGAATCCATTGCATCAACACACACACCTCACTGGGGAGCCCAAGACATGCTTTATGATACTTTTGTAAAAAGAGCAAACCAAGAAAATGATTAGCATATTTTGATATTTGTTACCATGATTCCTGAGTATTTTCTTATACTATACTGTATAACATATTTTATTCTGTTTTTTTCTTTCCTCAGCTATTTATTTTGATGAAAGCAGAGAGATCGTTATATACCAGGATGACTTGGAAGGTAGATTCAATTCTAAACATTATTTTCTTGTGCTTTTTTTAGAACCTGGAGATTACAATAAATATTATTGTATAAAATAACAACAGAAAATGCTGGAAAAACTCAGCAGGCCAGGCAGCATCCATATTATTGTATGACTGATAAATGTGTGTATAGCAAATTAATCTCTCTGCTATTTTAATGGGGGGATTAACCTGTTTATTTTAAATGGGTCATTGCCTCAGTGAAAGTAGTGTGGAGAGGAACTTGATAGGAGCACATTGAGGTAGATTATGACTTTGTGCGATAGTTTAAAACGAATGATAGCGAGTCGGCAGCCCATTTTACATCTAACTTTTTACTTCCATTGAAGTGAATAGAAGTAAAAATTGGGAGAGATGTAAAATGGGCTGCCGACTCGCTATCACTCGTTTTACACTTGTGTTTGTACAATTATATAATTCACAGTCATTTCCAGGCTTATAATATCTGGTATTGCAGGAAGTCAGTATTACAACCTCCTTTACATTGGAACTCCAACTAATGATAAAAGTTCAGGGTTTATTCCACCTCACCAATGTATCACTGGTAAAGATTACAGCAAGGTTAAAGGTAAATGGTTATTGGGTTTAGGCTCTAGTTGACTAATGAGACGTCAGTTCGACATATTGGCCCAGAAATTTGACTCGGAGGCTTGCCGCGGGGGTAAGGATCTTGCCCGATATCACACTCCGCGCCGGCCGTTGTGTTTCGGGCCCACAGGAACTTCGGGTCCTGGGCCTCTCCCTGGTGCCGGCGCGCAGTGCGTGCGTGTCCCAGAGGCGCAGTTAGTGCGATGCGACCTCTGGGATCACGTGGGCCATGGAGAGCCAATGGCAGCACACCATCTTTCATTCATAGATTTGACAGGAGACCTGTCAAAACTATGAATACAAATTGCCCCCAAAAGAACAGCTAAACCTCAAATAAATTTTTTAAAAAACCATCACATTAATAAAATAACTATAGTTAAATAAATTAACCACTTTAAACAAAAATTTAAATTTTTGAAAAAATTTAAATTCTTTTTAAAAGTTATAAAAATAAACTTACCTTTTTTTAAAGTCTCTAAAAAAGATAAACCTGTTGAAATTTTTTTTTAATTATACTTAATTAACTACTTACCTTGTTAAAAGGGGGTCTTACGCCTCCTTTTTTCATGTGTAAATTCTTCCATACTTACCCTCGCGTTGAAACCTGAAAAAAAACCTAAGTGTGCTGCGTGCGCACAGCCTGTAGTGCGCACTCGGTTCACCTAGGAACCGCCCCCTTCGCCATACCGGAAGTGCCGGTTTCCCGCGCATGCGCAGTGCATGCAGGAAACCGGCACTTCGGGATCTAATACGGGTGAGTACACAGTGCGTACTCTCCCGTATTAGGCTGAATTTTTGGGCCATTACCTTACTAATGCTGTGTCTATCTGAGTCCATCTGAACACAGACAGTTAACAAGAGTCTTTCAGACCTATTCTAATACAAGTAGCAATTAAGTGGTTGACTACAGATTTACATGCTTGGGACACACTCTGCTTGATTCGGATGCTGTCTCCCGTTCTCCCAAAGTGGCAAATAGCAAGAGCTTGTTCCCTGCTTTATAGCCATTTCCTTACCCATACATGATAACATTTGTGACTTTTACAATTTACTTAAATCATCATATTTTAGCTTGTGACCTTTAGGTCATTGAGTTTGACTTTGTTGGGCATCTTATGACCCATGGGTCTTTGAACAGATTGCTGAACACGCACAACCATAGGGTCCTCACCCTTATCAGATCCTGTTCCATTGTCTGAAGTTATCATCATCTTAGACAGTGGTCAACTACCTTTCATTACACATATCTCTGCCAGAATACCTTCCCGTGCAGCAGGTAAAGTAAGCTATTTAAAATGTTAAACCTCTGCTTCCTGTATGGTTTGCTCAAGATGTTTTATCCTGAGTTGAGGGCTATGTGCAGAAGCACACATAGTTTTCTTAGGCTAACTTCTTTACCCATACTGCTACACTTTATCCTACCCATAATTCTTGCATTAGCCGTTCTGCCTTGGTGTGGGTAAAAAGCTGCCAAAGCATATATTCTCCAACAATGGTGAAGGGTAAGCAATGGCAAAGAGGAAGAAGGCAGCAATAATAAAGGGATTGATGAAGTTGAAAGTAAAATGGAAGGCGATAATGAAGATAGTAACATTCTGGTTTGGAATAGAATGATTGCCACACTTAACCACTGCATGACGTGAGGCAAATTTAAAACAGCACACTATTGGACCATGCACTCTGCAATCAGTGCTCATGCAGGTATCTAAAACAACAATTTTCCAAATAAACTATGATATTGGGAATGGGAACTAATAACTTGCAATATAGTTTTGCCAGTGACAAGAATTCTAGCTGCCGGGAGTGTTAGCCGAGTGTTAGCCGCCTTCTTTTATATTTGCAATATATGTTTATGATGTTGGATCTTCACACTCACGTTGCTCTTGTAGGAGTTGTCTGGATTCCTGACCTAAACCTGCAAGCACAGCAGTCCGATGTAATGTCTAAGCACCAATATGCTATATCAGATCACAAATAGTGTTCATTTTTTAACAGTTATTTGACAAATGTTCCTTTTCTCGGTACACAGTGCTTCTACATGTTGGAACATCAATATGTTTTTGAGGAATTCAACAGAGTGAGGGCTTGATTTTTAGCCGCACTGTTTCAGAAGGCACCTACTGGAGATTGGGGGCTGGATTTTGAATGACCCATGGAGTCGGGTTTGGAGGCGTGTGGGGGGTTAAATTTGCGGGGTTGGGGTTTCCGACCCTATCCCGACTCCATCCCGCCTCCACGCAATTTTGACATAATCAGTTGCGGGGTTCCCGATTCCGTCCCGCCTCCAAGAGGCGGGAGAGGCCATTAAAGCCCTTAACAAGCTCTAAATTGGCTCTGTAATGCGATTTTGAAACGCTGTAGCTAGTTTAACCCTCTTCTGACGTGAAGCACGCCTGGTGTGAAACATGCCAGTGAAACCTGGCAGGAGCACAAGTGGATAGCTGACTATCGGCTGCAAGTCCACTATTACAACGGAGATGTGATGAAGGTGGTAGTGGTACTAGTAGTATTAGCTCTGAACATTGCCTCTGATGCTGCTGCATTGAATGGCAAAAAAAATGTCTCTCTCTCTCTCTCTCTCTCTCTCCTTTTTGCATCCAGGTCCACTCACATCATAAGCCAGGCAACTCCTCTCTCACCAACAGTCTCTGAGACTAGGCAGTCAGTACTGATGACATCATCAGAGGCGACTTTCAGACTGAAAACACTAATTGGTTCATGGGTTCCCACATGCTGCAACTCAATTGCCCAATTAAGTGAAAATTGCATCAGGCATCCACATTAATCTGGAGTCGGGGGGAAAACACAAAATGCGGATTACACGACCCCAACCCGACCCCAAGACAAAATCCAGCCCTGGGTGTCTCCATGCAGTGACGAGGCTGTCTAGAGAAGGTTGTTCTTGTATGCTTCCTACTGTTTTAACTGGCAACAGGCCCCTACTTCTGGCCTCCCAGAAGTTGAGGCAAATCCCCTATAGGAAGACTGAAGAGGGATGAAAATAAGTTTTTTTTAAAAGTGCCCTTTATTTGATGGTGGCTTACCTTAAAAATGATTTATTTTCATATTATAAAGGTAGATATGAATTCCTCCCCGAATCCCTTCATAGATTGAATGGTGTGGTACTGAGCATTACAGAATATGAAGGTTCCAGGTTTGATTCCTGTGCTGTGCTGAGTTAGCAGATCTTAGCTGGAGTGATATCGGGGGTTCTGTACTTGGCCTCAGCACCCTGGGCTAGGGAAGGGTAAAAGATCAAAGACCTTTGCTCCCCAATGCTACCCAGTGGCCCCTGCTGGAAAGAACTTGGCGCTGGATTACCGCGGGGGTTTCTCGGGGGCATAGTTTCAGAATAAAGGGTCGCCCTTTTAGAACTGAGATGAGGAATTTCTTCTCTCGGAGGGTCATAAATCTGTGGAATTCTCTGCCCCAGAGAGCCGTGGAGGCTGGGCCATTAAATACATTTAGGGTATAGACAGAGTTTTGCAAGATAAGGGAGTGAAGGGTTATGGGGAGCGGGCAGGGAAGTGGCTTTGAGCCCAAGATCAGCCATGATCTTATTGAATGGCGGAGCAGGCTCGAGGGGCCAAGTGGCCTATTCCTGCTCTTATTTCTTATGTTCTCCCATTCTCCTGCCATGTTCTCCCATTCTCCTGCCATAACTTCACCGAGAGCTCGGCAGGCCCTCCAGAGAAATGGGGCGAACGGCTGCCAAAGTTACTGCAGGAAATCGAGAGAAAGATCAGGGCCCTTGTGCATTGATGTTTGTGAGGACCAGATTGTCCTTGGCTCTGCTGCTCCCCATGGTCTGGCAGCCTGTTGACATGCACTGGAACTATACTCCATCATTAGTCTCCCTTTTGGGGAGGAGGAGATAATAAAAAATGATTCTGGTTTGTAATATTATCCTGTAATTGTATTCAACCTTAGGGCTGCAATTCATAACCTTTTTCTCCAGTACCATGTTTGTTTTAACTAAAAGTGATTATGTGTGAAATGTTTTCTATGTATAGTGGTAACAGTACATGGTGAGACTCTGTGGGCTAACAGTGGTGCCTGATATATTGAAGTGTTGGGGTGCAGTATTGGACCCTCTGTAAAGTTGTAAGTGTGAGCAACAGCCAAATGGATGAATTTTAATTCCTTATTTTCCTCTAAATATTATATATTCATGAGCCCGAGTAATTTTTATGCTGACTCATAGCTAATGTTTGGGATACCATTTACCTGTTAAAAAATCAGACTATATTAAGAATATCGATTTATAATCCTCATGCATTTAACACAGAAAGAAAAGTGATCCAGTTAGGTTTGTTTGTTTATTTACGGATTCCCAGTCTGAGTATCTCCTCTGACCAATCTCTGTGCAAGGCGCTGATGCGTGCTGGGATGTGGTTCCACGGGTGTTCCCGGTTCTCTGGTACCTCACCCAAGTCATACTTCATCGACGAGCTTGAGCAGTGAGCGTGAGCAGCTACTGAACTGTAAAGGACGTCGCAACAAAAATCTGATTCTGCCCTCAACTGACCTTCACAGGCACTGGTCACTGGAGAGTGATCAGGAGTGCGATCTCCGGTAGATTTTTACCTTCTGAGTCTAATTGTACAAGTCTAGTGCCAGACCAGTTGAGGTCAGCTCAGTAACAACCAGAGATTGAGTCTGGGACCTTCCTGGTATGTATGGTTTCGTGCCACAGCAGTGTTTCTTTTCAGGCAGTGCTATCATCTATATGCACCTAGTTTTTATTAGAGTCTTTAGCGTAGAGGTTAAAACTGTAGTACCAGTAATCCATTTGTCTCTTATCTCTATTCCATAGCGGACGTAAAATCCCCAGGGCAACCCACGAATGTCCATGCAGCTGAGACCAGCAGGAACTACATTGTACTCAGCTGGGATCCACCTGATCCACGTGGCAGAGAACCACTGAAGTATTTTGTTGAAAAGGTATAAAACTTTGTGCTTGGGCCAAAATTGTTTGTAATGATTTAATTTTCTAACCGATTTTTGTAATATTACTCCTGCCATACAACTTAAAATATCATATTAGATCAAAATCACTTTTGGATTATCAGTCTATAACTTGGGTGTAAAATAATAATTACATTTGTTGAAAATGCATTTTGCAGATTATGCTGATAGTTAGATGAGGAAGGACGGGAGGAGGCTCGAGTGGAGCATAAACGCCGGCATGGACTGGTTGGGCCGAATGGCCTGTTTCCGTGCCGTATATTCTATGTAATCCTATATAAGATCGAGGGAAAGGAGCTGCAAAGGGTTTGCAACACAAAGGGGCTGCAGTACAATAGAGTTACACTAAGGCAGAAATTGGACCCTGCTGTGCCCATTCTTCGGGCGCAGAACGGGGGGGATAAAAGCACCAATTATCTGGTGTTGCTTCCCGTGCCCCAAGGGCGTCTAAAATATGTTTGACGCCATATTGGGTTGGGTGATATTCGGGCATCCCTGGAGGTCACCTAAAACAGGTGTTAGGTGCCTTGTATATGTTAATGAGGGGCTTAAGACCTGTTTCAGGACCTCGCCCAGAAATTCGTTAGGCCTGAGCAGAGAATGCGCTGGGAATGCTCCTCTCTGGTTTTTGAGTCCTTAAAGGGATGGCTGGAGGCTGCCATGAAAAAGTAAATATTTTCTTTTAAACTTGCCTTCATGTGGAGATGGGGCGAGCAGGAGTGCTCCTCCTGGCTCCAAAATACTACTGTGGGCTGCTGATGGTCTGGGCTCACCCCCCTCCCGCATTCCTCCCCCACCCCCACCCCCACCCCCAGAACTTACCTGAGGCCACTGCCGGTGAGGCAGTCGGCCCAAATTGGTCATCTTCCAATCAGACGTCCCGAGGCAGTTCGCTGGAAACATGTGGATGAGGCCCGAGGTCCAGTTTTGGTCAAGTCTCGAGCCTCCGGCTTTAGGCACATGTTGTCAGCACGCTGACCATTCTGCACCTGAAAACGGGCCAAAACTAATTTCTAGTCCAGTGTTTCTGGACTGTAGTGCAGTCGAGCTGTAGTGTGTAGGGCCGTTTGTATATGGGAGCTGCACAGTGATTCCCTTCTGAATTATAAATGTATATCTTAAATCCTTAACGTCAGTATTCACAACTCCTTTATGGAACCCAATTAATAATTCATATTAAAAGTATCTCTTAATGTGCAGTTTTAAAGTTGCCATGCCCCAAATTGTTGCTAAATCAGGTCTTGGCTCAATAGTAGCACCCTTGTCTCTGAGTCAGAAGATTGTGGGATCAAACCCCCCCCTTGTCTCTGAGTCAGAAGATTGTGGGATCAAACCCCCCCCTTGTCTCTGAGTCAGAAGATTGTGGGATCAAACCCCCCCCTTGTCTCTGAGTCAGAAGATTGTGGGATCAAACCCCCCCCTTGACTCTGAGTCAGAAGATTGTGGGATCAAACCCCACTCCAAGACTTGAGCACATAAGCTAGGCTAACATTTCAGTTCAGAACTGAGACAGTGCTCCATTATTAGAGGTGCTGTCTTCTGGATGAGACGTTAAACCAAGGCCTTCCCTCTCCGGTGGATGTAAAAGATCCTGTGGCACTATTCAAAGAAAAGCAGGGGAGGTGTCCTGACATTTACCCCTCAACCAATTAAAGATTTAGATGTCCTCGTGCAAGAAACACAGAAAGCTAGCATGCAGGTACAGCAAGCAATAAGGAAGGCAAATAGCATGTTGGCCTTTATTGCAAGGGGGCTGGAGTATAAGAGTAAGGAAGTCTTGCTACAATTGTACAGGGCTTTGGTGAGACCACACCTGGAGTACTGCGCACAGTTTTGGTCTCCTTATCTAAGGAAGGATATACTTGCCTTGGAGGCGGTGCAACGAAGGTTCACTAGATTGATTCCTGGGATGAGAGGATTGTCCTACGATGAGAGATTGTGTAGAATGGGCCTATACTCTCTGGAGTTTAGAAGAATGAGAGGTGATCTCATTGAAACATACAAGATTCTGAAGGGGATTGACAGGGTAGATGCTGAGAGGTTGTTTCCCCTGGCTGAGTGTCTAGAACTAGGGGGCATAGTCTCAGGATAAGGGGTAGGCCATTTAAGAGGAATTTCTTCACTCAGAGGGTTGTGAGTCTTTGGAATTCTCTGCCCCAGAGGGTTGTGCATGCTGAGTCTTTGAGTATATTCAAGGCTGAGGTTGTTAGATTTTTGGACTCTAGGGGAATCAAGGGATATGGAGATCAGGCAGGAAAGTGGAGTTGAGGTCGATGATCAGCCATGATCTTATTGAATGGCGGAGCAGGCTCGAGGGGCCGTACGGCCTACTCCTGCTCTTATTTCTTATGTTCTTATATAAAAAAAACAGATCACCTGGCTATTCATCTCTTTGCTGTTTGTGGGATCTTGCTGCATGCAAATTGACTGCCGTGTGTGCTACGTAACAGTGACGACACTTCAAATGTAATTCATTGGCTGTAAGTGCTTTTGGATGTGAAAGGTGCTAAATAAATGCAAGTTCTTTCTTTCTTAGCATATTAAAGTCAGAGAAGGCTGAATTGAGTATCAGTAATTAGATTTAAAATAATTTGTTAGCTTGTTTTTCGACTTATGAAAAAACAGTAAAAATTGTACAATAGACACAATATTGTAAATGTCTGGAGCATAGTCTTCCTGTATTGGTGATGTACTATATTAAATGTAATGTAAAGATGGTTTTTTTAAATCTCTGTTGATAGTTTTACAGGTGGGAAGGAAGCTAGTTAATTTTTCATATGGGAAACCGTTTTGAAGGCAAAGGTTAAGGGGTATTTACTCAGACTAAGGTTGGTTTACTTTGTTTTTTATAATCCTGGCTTGAACAAATTGTAGTAGATCTAAATAAAAATGATCCCTGATATGCCACAACCTCCGATATAATATACGCTATGTATGTCCCCTTCACTAATTGAGAAGACCGCTCTCCTTATAACCCGATCAATAGAACACAGCTATTGGTGATTGGAAACCCATATGAAACATGATTTGTATAACACTGATATAACTTACACCTTTTTAAAGCTTTTTTTAAAAAAAGCATGGAAACACCATCTGTACAACACTCCCTTTTCACTCAAATATTGTCAGCGACTCCTTGATTGGCAGAAAAAGCAAGTCAAATACTCTGTCCGTAATGTATCCCTGCCAAGCCTCCAAATGATTAACCAGACATGTTCTGTAATAAAGTTCTGTTTTCTCTTTCAGACTATGGCTGGCAGCACAACCTGGCAAAGGGTCAACATGGAGATTGCTGCAAGATCCCCACGTTTGGCTATATTTGACTTGGCTGAAGGAAAATCCTATGAATTCCGTGTTTATGCTGTTAACAACTTTGGTTTGAGCCAGCCTTCAGCGTCCACCGGACCGGTTGTAGTTCAGGAACGCATTGGTAATATTTTTGTTCAATGTAGAGTAAAGTTTATTGTAGAATTAGTGTTACAAACACATGCTTTTCTCTTCATATACATCATGAAGAATAAGTGCAATGTGATAAATGGACCACTAAAGTTGAACTGTATAGATTCGTTGCCAACATGCTCTTGTTATGAAAGAGTGTTGTCTGACAATGATTGACAATGGCCTATATTAAAGGAAAGTGTAATTATAAAGAATATGAACAGTCCCTTTTTGATGGTTCTCAATTCCTTTTGACCATATCCGGACCATATGCTTCAATCCCTGCTCTATTCAGAAATGCATTCAGTTGTCTCCTAAACCCATTTATTCTTCAGATTCAATAGTATTCCTTGGTAACTTATTCCATAATTATTATTCCTTGAGTTCTGACTAACTTCCTTTCTTAGTCCTAATTTTTAATTAGTGCCACTGATGGGCCATCTAGAAAGATTTGCTTGCATCAACCATCAGATCCTTCATCATTAATGAAAACTTCAATTAGGTCACTTCAAATCCTCCAGTTTTCCAAAGAAAATAAGCCGCTGATTTGGCAGATCTTTTGTTGCTCGGCCACGCAGTGTAAATATCATGGTTTAATGCATCTACTGTAATTTATGAACATTCAATAAATGGAGGCTATATCTGGAAAACAGTGCGATGGTATCGATAACGCCACATCCGAGTCTGACCCAGCTCACTCATGAATGGCAAAGTTACAACAGTGCTCAGCCTCTTGATTGAAGGTAATTGTCCTATCACAGCACTGGTAGCATGGTTTCAACTAAGAAAAAGAATGAATTTCAACATTTATTGCATGGATGAGTGCAGCTCCAACAACACTCAAGAAGCTCGACACCATCCAGGACAAAGCAGCCCGCTTGATTGGCACCCCATCCACCACCTTAAATATTCGCTCCCTCCACCACCGGCATACTGTGGCTGCAGTGTGTACCATCTACAAGATGCACTGCAGCAACTCACCAAGGCTTCTTCAGCAGCACCTCCCAAACCTGCGACCTCTTCCACCTAGAAGGACAAAGGCAGCAGGCGCATGGGAACACCACCACCTCCAAATTCCCCTCCAAGTCACACACCATCCTGACTTAGAAGTATATCGCCGATCCTTCATTGTCGCTGGGTCAAAATCCTGGAACTCCCTCCCGAACAACACTGTGGGAGTACCTTCACCACACGGATTGCAGCGGTTCAAGAGGGTGGCTCACCACCACCTTCTCAAGGGCAATTAGGGATGGGCAATAAATGCTGGCCTTGCCAGTGATGCCCACATCCAATAAATGATTTTTTTTTAAAAAATTGTTTAATCCAGGAAAATCAGTTGAAACTGTTTGGTGATCCAATTCTCTGATGGCATTTGGAGATACTTACCTTTCTTTATATGTGGGCTTCAACAATTACATTTTTGACTGTATGCAGCATCACAGCCAAGCCTAGTCTTGCCCTCCTGCCTCATCCATGCCCATACACCTTCCAGGAGGAGACAGTGCATAGTGATTAGAAATGAGAAAACTAGCTAATATATTTCCCTTCCCTCACTCAGGGGCACTGCCACTAATTGTAATGTCCAAACTCCTGCTCCAGCTGAGATCAGCTAACTCGGTACAGTCCAGGGATTGAATCCAATACTCGGCTGGCCTTTTTGCCTTTGTAACACGATGGTTATTGCACTTCCCAGTTAAACCATTGGTGGTGTCAAGTGCCGCTTTTTTTAATTATATCTTTAAGACCAAAGGAACGATAATTTTGTTTCCAGTATTTTTTAATTTGTTCTTGGGATGTGGGTGACACTGGCAAGGCCACTTTTCCACCCCTCGTTGTCCTGAGCAGATGGTGGTGGGCTTTCTCCTTGAACCACTGCAGCACTTGTGGTGTTGATGCTCCCATGATGATGTTAGATAGGGAATTCTGGGATATTGACCTGGCGACGATGGAGGAGCGGCAATATATCTCCAAGTCAGGATATGGTGCGTGATGGTGTCCCCACAACATTGCTGCTCTTGTCCGTGATGGCAGGAGCTCCAGGGAAGGGAGGTGCTGTCAATGTTGCGGCAGTGTATCCTGTAGATTGTACACACTGCAGCCACAGCGCACCAGTGGTGGAGGGGGTTGGTATTGAGCCCAGTGGCAGGGACACCAATCAAGCGAGCTTCTCTGTCTTGGATGGTGTTGAACAGTTGCAACCCTCCAGGTGAGTGGAGAGTATTCCATCACACTCCTGACTTGAACCTTGTAAGTGGAGGAGAGGCTTTAGGGGGATCAGGTGGTGAGCCATTCGTCCCATAGTACCCAGCCTCCATCCAGCTCTTGGGAGCCATGGTGTCGATATGACTGGTCCAGTTAGGCTTCTGGTCAGAGGTGACCTCCAAAATATTGATGGTAGGTGACTTGACGATGGTGATGCCATTGGCGGGAAATAACTGGGCTTTCTCTTGTCTGAGACGGTCATTTTCTGCCCTTATGTGGTGTGAATGTTACCTGCCACTTGGCAGCCCAAACATGGACATTGTAGACTGGCATGGGCTGCTTCATTATCAGAGGTGTAATGAATGGAGCTGAACACTGTTGTAAAATATTGCTTCGAGTCAAACCTTGAACTCTTTAAATTTCACTGTTACATTGTGATTTTTTTTTTTAAAGTTGTGATTATTCTTACCTTTTTCAGAGATTCCATCTCCACCTAGTACTGTTCGCTGTGCAAGAAACACAAGGCATTCAGTTGTTGTGCATTGGTTGGCTTCAAAAAATGCCAGTGAACTGATCGGCTACTATATCGATTCCTGCCTGGTGGGAACCAATGACTGGCAGCCATGCAATCATAAGCCTGTAAAATACACAAGGTCATTCTCACAATTCCTTGTCTTCAATTTGTATGAATTAAAAATAACATTTTGTTTTAAGTTAGAATCCCACTGCATTTCACTAAATCAACAGTCCTTTTTGTCTGTTGCAGTACATAAGATTTCCTCTTAAAAATAGTATTATATAGGTTGGCTGAGTGGCTCAGTGGGTTTATGCTGGAACCTCTGCCTGCCCTTTATAAAACCACTGACACAGAGGCAGAGCTGGGGTTGGAGACCCTCTGCACTGGGTCTTCCTGCTTCCCTGGCTCAAAAGGGACCTGCCATAATATTGGAGGCCAACACCGAGATAGATGAGCCATATCGACTTTCAAAAGGTTGCAAGTGAGCCCAATCTGGGGATCCACGTCAGGGAATCAGCCTGCACCCACAAAGATAAGGTACCAATTTCTTTCTGTGAATTCTGAAGGGGCACTCCATGGCTTGCTTTCCTGCTGATTCTACAAACTCTGGCAGAGCAGCACCAGCGGACGTGATCCTGGTGTAATCACTGGGGTGGTGGCCCATGGGTTTTTGGGCCTATAGCTTCAGAGCGCTACTTCTGTTTTAAAGCTAGAAGTTCAATAAATGTAAACAAACTGAAAAGCTTAATTAGTAATGAATGAGGGAAGAGGTGAGATTTAACACCCAGCAAATATTTTAGAATCCTAGAATGGTTACAGCACGGAAGAAGGCCATTCGGCCCGTCGAGCCCGTGCCGGCTCTCTGCAAGAGCACCTCGGCTAGTCCCACTCCCCCGTCCTTTCCCCATAGCCCTGCAAATTTCTTTCCTTCAGATACTTATCCAACTCCCTTTTGAAAGCCGTGATTGAGTCTGCCTCCACCACCCTTTCAGGCAGTACATTCCAGATCTTAACCACTCACTACGTAAAAAAAGTTTTTTCTTATGTCGCCTTTGGTTCTTTTGCCAATCACCTTAAATCTGTGTTCTCTGGTTCCCAACCCTTCTGCCAATGGGAACAGTTTCCCTCTATCTACTCTGTCCAGACCCCTCATGATTTTGAACACCTCTATCAAATCTCCTCTCAATCTTCTTTGCTCCAAGGAGAACAACCCCAGCTTCTCCAGTCTATCAACGTAACTGAAGTCCCTCATTCCTGGAATCATTCTCGTAAATCTTTTCTGCACCCTCTCTAAGGCCTTCACATCCTACCTAAAGTGTGGTGCCCAGAATTGGACACAGTACTCCAGTTGGGGCCGAACCAGTGTTTTACACAGGTTCATCATAATTTCCACACTTTTGTACTCTATCTCTCTATTTATGAAGCCCAGGATCCCATAAGCCTTTTTAACTGCTTTCTCAACCAGCCCGGCCACCTTCACCGATTTGTGCACATATACCCCCAGGTCTCTCTGTTCATGCACCCCCTTCAGGATTGTACCATTTAGTTTATTTGTCCTCTCCTCATTCTTCCTACCAAAATGTATCACTTCACACTTTTCTGCATTAAATTTCATCTGCCACGTGTCTGCCCATTTCACCAGCCTGTCTATGTCTTCCTGAAGTTTATCACTCTCCTCCTCACTTTTCACTATACTTCCAAGTTTTGTGTCATCTGCAAATTTTGAAATTGTGCCCTGTACACCCACGTCCAAGTCACTAATATATATCAAGAAAAGAGTCATTAATATATATCAAGAAAAGTTTAGATTTTATCCACGCGATAACAGAACATACCACCTCCAATATTATATTCTTACTGACAGACTTGTGAAAGGATGTGAATGTATTTATCTTAACTGAAGAATTGCTTCAACACAATATTACTTTTTCTGTGTTTTTCCCCATTAGATTTGTTGTTCATGGTCTAAAGACTGGGCACAAGTACATCTTCCGTGTGAAGGCAGTGAATGCTCTGGGAATGAGTGAGGAGTCTGAAGAATCGGATCCCATTACTGTCCAAGCAGCTCTTAGTGAGTATCCACTCCTGGCTCTCAAACAGTTTATACATTACAGTAGGGGAAATACAAAGCACGAGGCTAGAAACTGTTACTGAAGCAAATAAAGACAGGAGTTTAATCATTTGGAATGCACTGCCTGATAAGGTGGTGGATACGGATACAGATTCAATAGTAGCCTTCAAAAGGGAATTGGATGAAGACTTGAAGGAGAAAAAACTACAGGGATATGGGGAAAGAGCGGGGGAGTGGGACTAACTGGATTGCTCTTCGAAAGAGCCGGCGCAGACTCGATGGGCCGAATGGCCTCCTTTGGTGCTGTACTATTCTATGATTGGCATAAAGGTTTCCTGATGGATTTTCCGATTTTAAAAACATTTGAGTGTGCAGGAAAAATGTTAAATATCATAATTTCTGGTTATGGATGTCTGAAATACAAACATTTAAAGATTTTTTAACACCAATAATATGAAGGTACAGTTAGGTCGCAATGAACCTGCTACCATAGGACAGACTGAAAGGGAAACAACACTCTTGGGAAGAGAAGTCAGTAAAGCAATGGTAGTCTAGGCATTTGTTTTCTCGCACTTCTTCGTTTGTGTTATTAACAGCCTTGTACATAGTTTTAAGTGTTAAGCTTTATCCCATTCCTCATTGGGAAACATGAAAAAACACATTAAACACATATAAAACCCATGTCCCCATAATTTGTATTTGTGGAAAACCTAACAATGCACAGAAATAACAGTACAATTTATCAATCGGTTATTTGACTATTCACGATCTAGACTTGATTTTGGGCATTTGTCCTTGGCTTTTAGGACCCGTGTCCCTGCAGGTTGAGACATATGGTACTGGGAAGGGAAGCACTGCTATCCTTTGAAGGGTAGTTTCCATATTGAGGAGGGAATCAGTAAAGTTCTATGGAAAGTAATAAAAACCTTGAAGAGAGAGGTAGCAACACTGGTTGCTCGGGGAGTGTAGGTACAGGAGCTAGAAGTGCCCATGCCATTTTGTGTAATTTTTTTTCTCTTATACTCTGTTTTTGCCAAATTACATATTCATGTTATCCTGATATTTTTTGCATTTGAATATTTTAGATAAAATTGACCCAGTCTTGACATCCATCAAATTAAAAGTTAGTCCTTACTTCAATTTTACAGAAGTATTAACTAATGCTTCACTACATTTTGAATGATCTTCAGATATAAATTGGAGAAATTGTCTTGTCAACTTCTGTGATTTATATCTGAAGATTATTCAAAATATAGATGGTATAGTGTAGAAATTACCGTGGGTGATAATGGCTGAAAGCTTAGAGTATTCATATGTCATTCTTCTGTCAGCTGTTTTAATGGAGGTATTAACTTAAGTGGATTAACGCCTACATTAAAATAGCAGATAGAAATGTTATATGAATATTAAGCAAATGTCTGCTATTATTGCCAAAAGCAATTTCTATCCTTATAGAATCATTTTTTAATAGTATGGGTGTTAGTTCTGTGCTGTATCTAATTGACTTTCTTTATGTGACCATTTTAGGAGGGGGTATTCCTCATGGTAGGTACTGGAGCATGTGTGAAGCAATCAGTCACATTTATTGTTATCACAATAACCTAAAGCACCATGTTGTTTCTTTAATGGATCCACATATTAACATTCTCACTGGTGCCAGTACATGAGCACAGTTTAATACTTACTCCCTATTAAACTTAAAGCACCAGTGCTCTAATTGTAGAACAATTTATTTTTAATTCTCACGGGCAATCTGTCACGATTGAGCTCAGATCCAGCATTTTTTGTGAAAGAGTTATTAATTAAAGTTGTTATTTAATGCCTCATAGATGCCAGTTATACCGTATAATCTGCACTGATTGGTTTTGCGTTGACACCAAGCTCGGGCTTCGTGTTTGAAGCAATTTGAAAACTCCCCCAGAAGGGGGAATGTCTGGTTTTCCTGCTTTGGCTGCAAAGTGAAATTTTGAAGCAAACCTTTTAAAATGACTGGTTAACCTTTTCAATGCTAGCAGAGACCAACTGTCCCATCCTCCTAACATTAAAATTTAAAGGATATTTGAACACTTGAGAGCAGAGCATTGCTCTGTTTTCTTGACTAGACAGTAATGTAGAGCCAACAGTATAACTTGAGTCTGTCAGTTCCGTATCACTCTACTTCAGTAACATTACCAGTCGTATAACAATGCCCAAAAAATCTAATGTAAGTTATTCAAGATTACATGTATCAAGTATCTATGTATCAAGTATGTATGGCATATTCAAAAATCAAGTCATTGTTCTTTATTTTTATTAGTCTATTATATAATAATTTAACCCAAAGAAAGGCTGATCATTTTCTTAGTCATGGGGACTTACTGAGTGGTATCTCCAGATTCTGGAGTCAGGATTTACATCCCTCAATCTTTATCTCCCCATAGCTGGCCCATCATCACCTCATGGTATAACTCTCCTTGACTGCACAAATGACGCTATGACCCTGGGCTGGAAGTTACCAAGATTCACCGGTGGCTCAGATATCATTGGATACTACATGGATCATCGTGAAATTACTGACCTGCATTGGCATGAAAGCAACATTAAAGCAATCACTGGAACAGTTTACAAAGTTAGTGTTATGTTCAATATTTGTACGAAGGGGAACAATTTCTCACAAATGTGAAGAGCTTTTCTTTGTTTCCACTAGCCAGTCACCAAATGCAAAACGCCAAATATCTCCTAATCTGTTGGTAAATCACACAGAATGGAACTTTTGAAAAGTATGCAGTTGGCGTTAGGGATCCATTATTTCTTCATATTAAAGTGTACATCTCTGATATTTAAGACATGACTAAACTGTATTATCAGCAACATCTTGCCTGGGCATTAAGCATTAACTGGGTGGAGTGCAAGGAGAAAGATTGTGCAGGAAACATTATACACCTGTAACGGAGAATGTCTGGTTTTCCTGTCATTTTAAATGAATGGAATGAAAATTGAGCAGCTACATTACAGGTGTGCAATCCTCCCTGCCTAATTTCCCTTTCTGCATTCCTCCCAGGTGATGCTCAGGCAGTGAAGATAAAATCCTACCCATCTTATGTAAACGTTACCATGATATTGTGCACGTTCTCTTGTCTTGTGTCTGATAACACGAAACAACTACTTGCAGTCCTCAGCATGGCAGAACAATGTGTGCAACTTTATATCATGGAGCAATAATATTTTATTAGATATACATATAACTTTTACATTTATAAAGCCCTGTATAGTGTTGGATTTCACGACGACTGCTGGTCCTATTCAGTTCACTTAATGCTTTCTATGGAGGGTTGAAAGTCTGTCCAATGAGAGCTGGCTTATTCACCAACGAGACCTTAGTGTTTCTGCAGAGAGGAATGAATTTCACTGTTAAAAGATCAGCGACTCACTAGTGAGAGTCTTTCCGCTGAAGGACCACAACTTTATTTTTATTCATTCATGGGTTGTGGGTGTCACTAGCAAGACCAGCATTTATTGCCCATCCCTAATTGCCCTTGAGAAGGTGGTGGTGAGCTACTGCCCATTAGTATTTATTGTCCAATGGGGGTAAAATTCAACTTCTGTGAAGCACAAAGTGGTCAGTAGTGGACTGGCCGCCCATTATACTCTCACTCAACCCGATTTTTCTTTTCGTTGAAGTAATTGGAAAGGAAATCGGGCTCCCGACCTCATTATAGCCTTGGTCCAAACATGGACAAAGGAGCTGAATTCCAGAGGTGAGGCGAGAGTGACTGGCCTTGACATCAAGGCAGCATTTGACCGAGTGTGGCATCAAGGAGCCCTAGTAAAACAGAGGTCAATGGGAATCGGTTGTATAGCGGGCGGCTGATCCATTGCCGCCCGTTTTGCATCCCCGCCGCAGTTGAATTTTACCCCCTGTAAGGTTACAGTGCCTCCACATATAGTAAAGGAATTGTCTCATTTTCGCCTTCCTATATGTAGGGGCACTTGTATCCCACACTGTAAACATTGGCAAAGGATAAGGTGATACAGTAACCCTACTTTTAAATCATTTAAAAAAAATTAATTTATGGGATGTGGGCATCACTGGCAAGGCCAGCATTTATTGCCCATCCCTAATTGCCCTTGAGAAGGTGGTGGTGAGCCGCCTTCTTGAACTGCTGGAGTCCGTGTGGCAAAGGTACTCCCACAGTACTGTTAGGGAGGGAGTTCCAGGATTTTCACCCAGCGACGATGAAGGAACGGTGATATACTTCTAAGTCAGGATGGTGTGTGACTTGGAGGGGAACTTGGAGGTGGTGGTGTTCCCATGTGCCTGCTGCCCTTGTCCTTCTAGGTGGAAGAGGTCGCGGGTTTGGGAGGTGCTGCCGAAGAAGCCTTGGCGAGCTGCTGCAGTGCATCTTCTGGATGGTACACACTGCAGCCACGGTACGCTGGTGATGGAGGGAGTGAATGTTTAAGGTGGTGGGTGGGGTGCCAATCAAGCGGGCTGCTTTGTCCTGGATGGTGTTGAGCTTCTTGAGTGTTGTTGGAGCTGCACTCATCCAGGCAAGTGGAGAGTATTCCATCACACTCCTTATGCCTTGTAGATGGTGGAAGGATTTGGGGAGTCAGGAGGTGAGACACTCGCCGCAGAATACCTAGCCTCTGACCTGCTCTTATTGCCACAGTATTTATGTAGCTAGTCCAGTTAAGTTTCTGGTCAATGGTGACCCCCAGGATGTTGATGGTGGGGGATTCGGCGATGGTAATACCGTTGAATGTCAAGGGGTGGTGGTTAGACTCTCGCTTGTTGGAGATAGTCATTGCCTGGCACTTCTGTGGCGCGAATGTTACCTGCCACTTATCAGCCCAAGCCTGAACGTCGTCCAGGTCTTGTTGCATGCAGGCATGGACTGCTTCATTATCTGAGGAGTTGTGAATGGCACTGAACACTGTGCAGTCATCAGCGAACATCCCCATTTCTGGCCTTATGTTGGAGGGAAGTTCTTTGATGAAGCAGCTGTAGATGGTTGGGCCTAGGACACTGCCCTGAGGAACTCCTGCAGCGATGTCCTGGGACTGTGATGATTGACCTTCAACCACCACAACCATCTTCCTTTGTGCTAGGTATGACTCCAGCCAGTGGAGGGTTTTCCCCCCGATTCCCATTGACTTCTGTTTTACTAGGGCTCCTTGATGCCACACTCGGTCAAATGCTGTCTTGATGTCAAGGGCAGTCACCCTCGCCTCACCTCTGGAATTCAGCTCCTTTGTCCATGTTTGGACCAAGGCTATAATGAGGTTGGGAGCCGAGTGGTCTTGGCGGAACCCAAACTGGGCATCGGTGAGCCGGTTATTGGTGTGTAAGTATCGCTTGATAGCACCGTCGATGACACCTTCCATCACTTTGCTGATGATTGAGAGTAGACTGATGGGGCGGTAATTGGCCGTGTTATATTTGTCCTGCTTTTTGTGGGCAGGACATACCTGTGTAGTTTTCCACATTGTCAGATAGATTCCAGTGTTGTAGCTGTACTGGAACAGCTTGGCTAGAGGCGCGGCTAGTTCTGGAGCACAAGTCTTCAGCACGATAGCCGGGATGTTGTCGGGGCCCATAGCCATTTCTTGATATCATGTGGAGTGAATCGAATTGGCTGAAGACTAGCTTCTGTGATGGTGGGGACCTCAGGAGTAGGCCGATATGGATCATCCACTTGGCACTTCTGGCTGAAGATGGTTGCAAACGCTTCAGCCTTGTTTTTGAGGGTGGGGATATTCATGGAGCCTCCTCCTCCCGTTAGTTATTTAATGGTCCACCACCATTCACGACTGGATGTGGCAGGACTGCAGAGCTTTGATCTGATACGTTGATTGTGGGATCGCTTACCGCTGTCTATAACATGCTGCTTCTGCTTTTTATCATGCATGTAGTCTTGTGTTGCAGCTTCCCAGGTTGGCACTGCATTTTTAGGTACGCCTGGTGCTGCTCCTGGCATGCTCTTCTACACTCCTTACTGAACCAGGGTTGGTCCCCTGGCTTGATGGTAATGGTAGAGTGAGGGATATGCCCGGCCATGAGGTTACAGATTGTGGTGGAATACAATTCTGCTGCTGATGATGACCCACAGCACCTCATGGATACCCAGTTTTGAGCTGCTAGATTTAAAACTGTAGATTAGTTAAAAGGTTTATTAAATATGTTGTACAGTACATTTTGAAGAAACACAATGGAACTGATTTTCCTGGCCCCTCTCTGTCTGGACACTGGACAGGAATATGCTACACCGGCCCAGGCACAGGTTCACCTGAATTTTATGAGCTGGTTCATTATCATGGCCTCGGCAGGGTTTTGTGCTGGCATTGAGGCGCAGAAACCAAAGCACTGCTGCAGGCTCTGGCCGCCTCCCGGCCTGAAAATTAACTATAGACTGAAGAAAATATCCCCCCCCCCAAGTTCTGGCCCCTTCAGAATCCCTGATCAAAGAGGGGTCATCGGCAGAATGTCCAACACCACCACTTTCAGATGTCCCTGAAAAGTGAGAGAAGAGGAAATTGAGCGTCAGATATTGTTGGGCCTGTGTCTAGTGCAGGCGCAGGCCCTGCTCTACCTGGGCACCGTGAATGGAGCAGAGACCTACTCCTTTTTCCTGACCTTTGCACCCAGGAATAGGTGTTCTGGGAACAAAGGTCAGGAAAATCAGCCCCACTGTCTGAAAGTATTTAAGGGCATTAGCGTTCTGCATTCTCTGAAAACCAAGAGTATTTGAGCTCGCATTTGAGAGCCCCCACATCAATTCCTTACAGCTTTCATCAGTATATTTAATCTTTTTTAGAAATATTATGAAGTTAGCAAATGTCATTCTGCTGTTGAGAGCAGGATTTTCCTATTCTAGATCACAAGAGGGGTTTGAATGGAGAAGGTCCTTCAGCCGATTTCATCTCATCCTTCTAGATTACAAACTTACCATCTTCCCGTCACAGCACCTAAATGAGTCCAGCGTTTTGGCATCAATTATTCTTCCTGACAATTACACATTGGAACTATTGGACATCCTCTGCGTAAAGAAAAACTTCCCAATGTCTTTCCTAAATTAAGCTTTTCCCAACCCTGGACTTGTGCCCTCTTGTAAAAGTATTGTCTTGGGTTTACATTCTCTATCCCATTTAGTATGTCATGTGCTTCTATAAGGTCCCCTCTGAGACATTTCTTTCTGAGGCTGAAGAGTCCCAGCTTATCAATTAGTTCCTCATTGCTCTTCCCTGTTATATCAAGGTTCAGCCTTACTGCTTCCTCTGCATGGTCTTTAGAGCCTGGATGGCCCTCACATGTCGAGGTGATTAGAACTGTACGTAGTACTGCAGGTGCCACCTGACCAGGGTACTGTACCACCTCCGAATGACCACAGAATATTTCAGCTCACCTGATTTAGTAATGAAACCCAGCACCCTATTTAAGTGTTGTTTATTGCTGCCTCACTCTGTTTAAAATTGAGAGGTCGCACAACACCAGGTTATAGTCCAACAGTTTTATTTGAAATCACAAGCTTTCGGAGCTTACTACTCCTTCGTCGGGTGAAGTAAAAAGATACAGAATCGGCAAAGCATATATAGATAGAGAACAATGCATGTGCAATTGTAAGGTACACATGCATTGTTCTCTATCTATATATGCTTTGCCGATTCTGTATCTTTTTACTTCACCCGATGAAGGAGTAGTAAGCTCCGAAAGCTTGTGATTTCAAATAAAACTGTTGGACTATAACCTGGTGTTGTGCGACCTCTCAATTTTGTCCACCCCAGTCCAACACCGGCATCTCCGCATCATGATCACTCTGTTTAGACATGGCTGGCAAATTCCTCAGAGCTGTTGCTGCTCTGCTGGTGTTACTTCACCAGAAGTGCAGTGGAAACCCTGTTTGTGAGCTGGTTTGAGGAATTTCCCAGCCATGGTGAGCAGAAAGTGAAAGTGCACTAACACCCTAAGGTCTCTCTTGAATTCCATCTTGGCAAGTTCCATCCCACCCATGCCTCCTATTGTTACTTCCAACATGCAATACTTTTCATTTCTCCATATTGAATTCACTCGCACTGAGCAGCCCAGGTGCAAACCCTATTGAGTTCTCTTTGTAAAATTTGTGCTGTGCCCTCAGTCTACAGTCCCCTATAACTTGGCTGCAAATGTAACTGCTTTACATTGTGACTGCGATTCCAGGTCACTTATGCATACCAGGAACAGGGACCTGGAGTAAAACACAATGGGGTTAAATTTGTGCAAGGGTTCTCCCAATTGTCCGCTGTAACTTTCGCTGTTTACGCCGTTTCTCCGGAGTTTCCATGGGTCATCTGCCGAATTTATGGCGGACAATTGGGAAAACCCCCATTGAAATTAATGGCAAATGATTTTGTTCGGAGATTGTAACACATACTACAGTATAAAATTACTTTGAAGATGTTTGAAGTTTTCTGCCACAATCCATGGCCGTAGCAATGTTGATGGATTCTTTCTTTTGTTGTTCCTTTAAAAGGTTGAAAATCTGAAAGAAGGCGGTTTCTATGAGTTTAAAGTCAGTGCTATGAATCTGGGTGGTGTTGGCGTCCCTTCAGAGTCCAGTCGGCCTTTCAAGTGTGAAGCATGGACTATGCCACAACCAGGTAATAGAATTTCCAGAGGCATGTCATTATTAACACAGGTCACTCATAACACAGACTAGTCACTTAGACTAGGGGCTGGATTTTGCCAATGGGGAGCTTTTGGAGGCAGGACTCCCACTTGTCGGGTTTTAGTCCCGCCTCCATCGACTTGTGGCCAACCCACACTATTTTCCCTTGATTAATTAAGGGGAAGCCGGTTACGGAGAACGTCAGCGTATGACGTTTCATCTGGCAAAAATTTTTGACAGATGAATTGTCATCGTTTGACAGCTCTGTGAAGCTGTCAAACACTGACATTCTCTGTTGTTTGATGAGTTCTTGTATTCAAGACTCATCAAACCTCTTTTGTGAGCAGAAATTAGATGGATGTTGCATCGGAGAATGCAGCAGCCATCTGTCATCTCTGCCGGTGAAATGCGAGAGTCTCCGCATCCCCAACGGTTGAAGCCTGCAGGAAGAAACAAAGGTAAGTAAATATTTTCTATCACTTTCCACTCTCCTCACATATTTACCTCTCCACACTTGCACCCATCACTTACCTTCACAGTACACTTTTGCACCCCTCCGATGGGTGGGTACCCGCCCCCAGATTTTGCCATTTTCCCGGCAGTCTCGCCTCCAAACCTGCCTCCCCAGGGCTGGCAAAATCGCCCCCATGGTGTACATCTTCATTTTGTAACCTGCTTTGCAAAAGAGTTTGATGGCAGCATTAAAGACAAAGGCCTCAAAATTCCTGGGGCCTGGAAAGATGGAAAGCCTGATTTCCGCCTGGGGTAGGGGGAGGCAGGAAGTCGGGATGAAAGCTGGTTAAGTCGGGATTCTGCCCCATTCAGATGGCCCTTTATATTCCAATGGAGGAGGGCCAAGGGCGGATTTGGGACATGTTGGGGGGGAGTTGCCGAGCTACCCTGGGATTTCTGCCTTTACCCCTTTGAAAGCTCTCAGTGGAACTTATGCCCGCTGAGACCTGGCGTAAGTCCCTTTGAGGCCTTCTGAAAGGCCCCAAACCTTATCTAGACTAAGGTGATTGATCCCAGAGGAGATTGATTATCTTACCTGGAGATAAAATGGTTCATTTTAGAACTGAATACTTCGAAAAATTAAATATTTTCTTGGGCCCTGTTTGGACCTTTGGAGGACCTCAGGTGGAGCGCCCGTGGGTTGTTCCGCCTTACAAGAGTGGATGAGGGCAGGTGCTGATGATGTCCCCTTACAGGCACTGGTGGTTTGCCCCATCCGTGCAAATAATCTCGGGAACTTGGGACAGGCTTGGGGCTAGGATGGGTGAGGATTCCACTCCGCTGCACTTACGTTGGTGGAGTGGTCCTCCAGGAATTCCAGGACCAAATATGCTGTCGTTGGAAAGTAAGTGCTGCATAAATACCCAGCTTAGATAATTAAGGGGGGTGGGAGTATATTCTGCTGATTTTTCATAGTGATGTTAATCTTTCCAGTGTTGTGGACACACTTGCTTATCCAGGCGCTGTTGGGCTCAAGCAGGTCACAAATGAGTTTCCTCATGTCAAAGAACGACCTGGCCACATTTACGAGGTGATGATGCCAAAACTTCAATGTATGTTGCTTTTGACCGGATGATAAAAGGTCTTAAAGTTAGTTTTCAGCCACTGAATATTGATTTTTTTTAAATGTTTGCTTCCTCTTCCAAAATTGATGGCAAAAAAAAGTGAAAGTAAAACATTCCAAGGTTTTTTTGTTTGGTGGGTGGGGAGCGGGGGCAGGCGGCAGGATGGTAAGAAAAAGTCATATATCTTAGAATAGGTAGAAATAAATCATACTAAAATTAAAGACATACCAGAGGTTTTCAAAATTATGAAAGATTTTGAGAATGTGAATCTTGAAAACGGTGAAAGATGTTTCCACTAGTTGGTGAACTGGTGACCAGGTGAGTGAAAGAGCAAGTTAAAAGAGATTTTCACATGAAGGGTTATTCGAACTCCCTTTACCACAAGTGGCTATTGAGGCAGAGAAAGAAGTATCATTTAAAAGGGAATTGGGTAAGTATTTGAAAAAGACGAGTGATAAGGATACAAGGACAGGGCAGGGAAATGGGAGTAAAGTAGATGGCTCCAGTTGAAGAGGTAGCATTCGCACAGATGGGCTGAATGGCATATGCTGTAAACGCTACGATTCTATGAAATAAAAATAGACCAGAGATGATGTTGGTTTCACTGTGACAGTGTGTGAACTGAAAAAATGGAAAATGAGACAGCCCTGGGTGACATATTTCCTTGGATCTGTGCACAGGGGTGAAGTATATTGCCCTGAACTTTAAAATAAAAAATATTGAGCCAGGATAGTCCAGCCCTCTCCTACATGCGCACGTGGCAAGCATGGTTGGAAAATGAACTCGGGATCATGCTCTGCCAAGTCTGCTGCCATTACTTTAGTGACTACACCTCAAAAACACTTCATTGGCTGTGGAGTGCTTTGGGACATCCTAAAGTCATAACAGACGCTAAATCAGTGGGGCTCCCTTACGGGTGAGCACACCTCCCCACCCGATTTTCCTGTAATTGCTGTGCCCAGGCAATCCAATAGCCCCAAGGCACAAGATCAAAAGAATCTGCTCTTTAGTGACTGAGATATCTTTGTAATAAGAAGTGTAGATATCAGTGCCGATCCTTCCCTCAGCTCTACATGCTTTTAATTCTGAGCATTGCTTCACTTGGTGCAGAACTTTCCTAGAAGTCACTACACTGAGTGGCACTAAGATGTTGTTCTTACTTTCTGTATACTTCAGGCCCCACTTACGACCTGACATTCTGTGAAGTAAGAAATCATTCTCTGGTGATGCTGTGGAAACCGCCAATTTTCACTGGCAGCAGCGCTGTCACTGGCTACACAGTGGATATCTGTGAAGTAAATTCAGAGGAATGGAGAACTGTGACGGAGAAAGCCGTAACCACTCGGTACTTGAAGGTTAGGAATGAATCGCTCGTGCTATTATGTTAAATACCTCAATTTACTTTGATGATAAAAATATTTATACTTCAGCTGGAATGCCTTAAAGCCCCATGGCTAAATTAGCCAGTGTTTCTGTTCTTGATCGCGATCCATGTGTGGCTGTCACATGACAAATGGATCAGGTTCGGCTATGTTGGTTAGCATTGTTGAATAGCTTGTCAAAACTTGTTGTCTAAGTTTCTATATGAAGAATGGCCACTTGGATAAGGCATCACAGGGGCTGTATTCCATTAAGAGACAGCTTCAGGAGAGGAAAGGAGAAAATTGCGGGCGGGGGAGGGAATCAACATCAAAAAACAAACTTTGCTTCATAATTCTGAAGCTTCTACTTCATGTAATATGCAATTTTGTTATTTTCAAAAAAAATCTTAATTTCCCCCCTTCTTGTATCCACCAATTTCTCCCTTCCACTCCTCATTTCCTGAAGGTGACTCTTTGCTGAGCCATGGTTCCATGGGTGCTAGCTATGCTCTGGTACTGTGTATGAGTGGCCATTCTTCATCTAGTGAGTCTAGACAGGGCTAGACAGACTGGCTGGGGAGGGGGTCTAGAACGTGGGGTCACAGTCTCAGGATACAGGGTAGGACATTTAGGACTGAGATGAGGAGAAATTTCTTCACTCAGAGGGTGGTGAACCTGTGGAATTCTCTACCACAGAAGGCTGTGGAGGCCAAGTCACTGAATATATTTAAGAAGGAGATAGATAGATTTCGAGACACAAAAGGCATCAAGGGGTATGGAGAGAGAGCGGGAATATGGTATTGAGATAGAGGATCAGCCATGATCATATTGAATGGTGGAGCAGGCTCGAAGGGCCGAATGGCCTACTCCTGCTCCTATTTTTCTATGTTTCTATGTTTCTAGACAAGGAGGCAGACTATTTGACCATCGGAGAATCACAAACAAGCCCAATCCTGTCATCACATATCCACATGCGCACTTCCAGCAAGGAGGAGCATGAGTCCTGGATGATTTTCCCTTTGCTAAAATCAGGCATTACAACTGAGACCAGCTAACAGTACACAGCGGAGATCGAACTTGGGATCTCTCCCATCTGCAAGGCTCAGCTACTCAGTGCCTTAACCAGCTGTACCTTGAGGGGACCAAAATCTTAGTTTCTTTAGAGCAGTGAGCCCCTGATCTGGCCATTACTTCAGACCTCTGAGATGAGTTGGGGTTCGGATCAGTGAGAGAGAGAGAGAGACAGTACAGAAATGATGCTGTCCTGTCCACGATATGCACGTCTAGAAATGGGCCAGACTGCAGTGCACAGCAAGTGCAAGATCTTTAGTGGATGCTGATCAAAAGCTGATGGTTACAGTGGAGTTGCTCTATACAGTAAATACTTATTCTTACGAACTTCAGTTCCATTTTCATCAAGACATATTAGGAATTAACCCCAAAGGCATTAACTGCTTTTAATAGGAGTCTATTTTGTATAGGCACTAAAGAGTGGAGGAAAAAAACCCTCTTCTACTCTCTAGTCTGACCTAAAGCTTGAACATTACAATATAAAGAAAAGAATAAAGTCACAAACATTTTCTTAATTCTGTTCGATTAACTGGTTTCACTTTCATTATCTTCACAGGTTACTAAGTTGGAGGAAGGGAAGAGCTACATCTTCAGAGTCCATGCAGTGAATGCAGCTGGTCCGGGCAAGGCTTCTGAGCCTTCTGAGCCTGTCTTCATTCAGGCTAGGCCAGGTACGTTCAAATGAGCCATTGCTTGTTACAGACAGGGTTAGGTAAAAGGCTGCTTTGTGCCTGGTACCACGCTATCACTGCACCACATTGCAGGAAGCACTTTATGCTGCTGCTTCCATTGGAACTAAATATTTGTCTTCCTTTAAGAGGAAGGAAAAAAACTAGAGGGAGTGCTCTTAGTTCAAAATACTCCCCGTATTGACAGAAGGAAATAACAGTCTTGCCAGGAATTTATTCGATGTTATTGTAAAAGATGGCTCCGTTGTAAATGTAAGGGGGAGGTGGAAGTTGGGGGGTGGGGGGGAGGCACTTCAAACCAGTCGAAGGGCTACTCCTGTGCTGCCTGACCCCAGGAACCAATGTCACATACTGGGAAATCTGCATTTCCAGCCTATAACATGGGCTTTGTGACGTTGGGCAGCTCTGATCCAGTTGAAGTCGTCTCCCTCACTTTACAGCAGAAGTGTGCTGAGACACTTCCTATTCTTGATGTCACCAAAGTGTCCCAGCAGCGAGGGATTATCCTACTCAAATGTCTCGCGTCAGTTAAGAATGTTGTTTTCTTTTCTGAAACGGGATCGTATTTTGAACATAAAATACTCTCCCTTAACAATGCTTCTAATCATATAATCATGTTATTAATATCATAACTATTTCTTTCTCTTGACTTAATCTTTAAGGAACCAAGGAAATCACTACTGGTGTCGATGCAGAAGGCAACATCTACTTGAGCTTTGAGTGCCATGATATGACAGATGCCTCCGAATTTTCTTGGGGCATGGCCTATGAGGAAATAACTGACTTCTCAAAGGTCCACATTGAAACAGAGGGTGAAAAGTAGGTCGATTATTTTGGTATATTTTTAAGTTACATTAAGCCCCTGGTGTTTTCCTTTCAAGACTCCCAGCACTCATGGTTTTCATACTGCATCGAAGTTACATTTTATTTCAGATTGAGCTTGGTATGGATTCAGTTTCCGGCTGGTTCATTTGATAGCTGCACCTGTGTGTTGCAGTATTGACCTATACAGATCAGTAAAGCACCAAATTCAATCAATCCCATCACTGGGCCTGTGCCTATTGCAACCCCAGACTTAGCTCTGCCTCCCAGGGAAAATCCCAGGAACCCTGGGGCAATGTAAAAGGGGATCTGGCATAATCCGTTTCTGCCCCCCTTTTCCCAACCTCTGTACCTGGTGAGTGGGAGTTCCCCGGGCAAAAGTCAGGAAAATCGGGCCTACTTTCTTTGGTAAAAAGCTAAGAATAGCAAATGCATAGGTTAAGATTTTTGCAGATGTTGCAACATTTTGGAGGATCTCCCTGATGATATTTTGGCCATTGGTTTTATAAAGTTTTTAATGGCTGGAGCTTCTCAATATTAGAAATGGTGTCAGCTAGCTGTGAATCTCTGATATCTTTCTAAGCATTCCCTTTGTTCTATGGTAAATGCATGCGGTTGGCTGGAATGCAAGCAACCTTTGTTAGAGTTGGATTGATCATGGACACTCTGGCCCCAAAATTCCTAGGGAGGCTTGGGAGGGGCGGGTAGAACAGGGGTGGAGTGGAACTTCCACCCACCCAATGCTGAAAGTCCCCCAGCCTATCTGAAATCCTCGGGTCAGGGTAATTTAAACGTCCATGGTGGGGCACCCTCATTGTTTGCAGCACGAACCGGGATGTACGCCTGACTGATTGAGGGGGGGGGAGAATTCCACTGCAGCAGTTTGCCACAGCGCCCATGGTCTTGCACGGCTCGGGGGAGGTAGAGAACTGGAAAGCTGCTCTTCTTTCTTCTGGTTTCAGCAATGCTGAAAGAGCAGAAACCGATCTGGCGATGGTTTAAAGACACACCCTGCCCCCCCCACAGCCCTAACAACACTGGGCGTCAAGGACTGGCAGCCAGCCCTGGGATCCAGCGTTGCTAATGGCGTGAACAGGAAACAACAACGTATTTTCCTCGTGCATACCCATTCTAATGTACCCGCCCATTTGCAGCTGGGTGTATTGTGGCCCCGCCTCAAAGTGCTGTGCTGTGCAATAGGACCAGAAGGGGCGGAACCTTGGAGGATCTAAGCTCCGCCCACTGGCAGTCCACCACAAGACTTCCCTCCCCAGCCGCAAGAATTTCAAGGCCCCTGCATTAAATATTCATCAAAGACTTCTGTCAATTGCGTTCATCCGATGGTGATGGGTCAGACTAATGTATAATTTCCGTTTGTTGTTGCGTGAAGATAATCTAGTGGATATTGGGGAAAGGAGCAGGAATTAAACATCATTTATTGAAAGCCATCACCCCATTGTTTACCAAGGTATGAAGGCTGTCAACAGTTCATTTGCTTGACTTCTTCAAAAATAATTGTTTTGATAGCAAAAAAATAATTGAATAAATGTCCCAGGACTGACTGCTGATTTGTAGTTTAGGACCACTGCTTTTCTTGATTATATATTAATGACTTGGACTTAGGTGTACAGGGAACAATTTCAAAATTTGCAGATAAAACAAAACTTGGAAGTATAGTGAACAGTGAGGAGGATAGTGATAGACTTCAAGAAGACATAGACAGGCCGGTGGAATGGGAGGACACTTGGCAGATGAAATTTAACACAGAAAAGTGCGAAGTGATACATTTTGGTAGGAAGAACGAGGAGAGGACATATAAACTAAAGGATACAATTCTAAAGGGGGTGCATGAACAGAGAGACCTGGGGGTATATGTGCACAAATCGTTTGAAGGTGGTAGAGCAGGTTGAGAAAGCGGTTAAAAATGCATACGGGATACTGGACTTCATAAAAGAAAGACTTGCATTTATATAGCGCCTTTCACGACCACCGGACGTCCCAAAGCGCTTTACAGCCAATGAAATATTTTTGAAGTGTAGTCACTGTTGTACTGTAGGAAATAGAGGCATAGAGTACAAAAGCAAAGAAGTTATGATGAACCTTTATAAAACACTGGTTCGGCCTCAACTGGAGTATTGTGTCCAATTCTGGGCACCGCACTTTAGGAAGGATGTGAAGGCCTCAGAGAGGGTGCAGAAAAGATTTACAAGAATGTTTCCAGGGATGAGGGACTTCAGTTTTGTGGATAGACTAGACTAGAGAAGCTGGGGTTGTTCTCGTTAGAACAGAGAAGGTTGAGAGGAGATTTGATAGAGGTGTTTAAAATCATGTGAGGTCTAGACAGAGTAGATAGAGGGAAACTGTTCCCATTGCCGGAAGGGTTGAGAACCAGAGGACACAGATTTAAGGTGATTGGCAAAAGAACCAAAGGCGACATGAAGAAAAACCTTTTTACGCAGCGAGTGGTTAGGATCTGGAATGCACTGCCTGAACGGGTGGTGGAGGCAGACTCAATCACGGCTTTCAAAAGGGAATTGGATAAGTACCTGAAGGAAAAAACTTTGCAGGGCTACGGGGAAATGGCGGGGGATTGGGACTAGCTGAAATGCTCTTGCAGAGAGCCGACACGGGCTCGATGGGCCGAATGGCCTCCTTCTGTGCTGTAACCATTCTATGATAGCAACAAATTGCATTTATATCGCGCCTTTAACATGGTAATATGTCCCAAGGCGCTTCACAGGAGCGTAATCAGACTAAAATTGACACCAGGCCAAAGAAGGACAGGTAACTAAAAGCTTGGAAAAAGAGGTAGGTTTTAAGGAGGGTCTTAAAGGACGAGGTGAGAGGTGAGAGGTGGAGAGGTGGAGAGGTTCAGTGAGGGAATTCCAGAGCTTGGGGCCTAGATGGCTGAAGACACGGCCGTCAACGGTGGGGCGAATGAAGTGGGGGGACACACAAGAGATCTTTATTTATGTCACTACATGGGCTGCGAGTGACAGAATCCTGTGTGCAGTGCTCACACATTTACCACTAGATTTTCCGATTCCTGCACCTGGATGTGTTACGTCGCCTGGGAGCAGCACATAGATGAAAATCAGTCGGTGACGATCGCACTTCAGAATGACAGCCTGCATTATTGTCCATCCATGGACAGAAAATCAGGTGTGCTCCCTTGGTCATCACTCCTCTATGTGCTGTGCCCAGGAAACCCAATGAGCCCTGGCATCGGAACAGGAAAATCTAACTCTCTGGTCAATTAAACATTCAACTCAGTTGTATGTATTGTAAGTTACCAGTTGTGCTATATAGAATCTTGCTATATTGTTGCTTCAATGAATTATATTTTATTTATGAATAAAATTTGTTTTTCTAATAGATCCAAGCTGATCTTTAAGCATCCTAACATGTCAGATTTGGGAACATATTCTGTGGCAGTCTCAGACACTGATGGCGTCTCTTCCAGCTTTGTTTTAGAAAAAGAAGGTACGCTCTCCTCCACACATCCGATCAGGGCCAAGGCCGTATCCGGGTGGCTCTCTCGATCGACAGGCCGCAGGAAACCCAGTTCCACCAGGTCTCTGCCGAAATTTCACAGGGAGCCCATATAGACCCGTAGAAGTGTCATGGGCCGATCATGCTCGCCACTCCTACCTCAAGGTGACGTGTCTGGGGAGATTTCCTGAGCTACCCTGGGAATTCTGTCCATCATGTCCTTATAAGACCTCAGTGGAAGTTTTAGCAGCTGAGAGCTGACACGAGTCCCATTCAGGCCTTCCAAAAGGCCCGAAACCAGAATTGATTACCTTAAATTTCTTACCTTAAGTCTTCCTTCAGAGCTGAAGAATTTTAAAGTTTTTTTTTAATCTTTGGCCCCCGGGAGGACTCTACTGTATGCTGCTGGATTGGGGAGTGGGTGGGGGTGGCAGTGGGGCGGCACCACTAATACACCCTTGCAGGCTCTGATGGCTCACCTCAAACATGCAGATGACCCTGTCCTCAAAATACAGGACGAAACCTAGGGCTTCAGGCATGGGCACACTTGCAGCCCACTGTGCCCCACTTCTGCTGGCTGAGCAGGCCGATTGGAATTTCAGCCCCACTGTGTCTGGTTAGAATAATTGGTGTAGATTTTTTCATATTTGTCGCCTGGGCAATAAGCATGGTCTGGACGGAGTTTAGAAAGGAAATTCTGGCGGGGAGGCTTGCAAGCCAGTCCACTGAATCCTTCCCACCAGATTTTCCCTATTGTCCAGACGATGTTTAATGCCCAGGTGGTAAAAATGGAAAGTCTATCCTATAGAATCTAAACGGTGTATTGGGTTTCATTATTAAATCTCAGAAAATGTTGTCACAGAATAAAAATCCATCTGCCTTCTATTTTTCAGAAATGGAACGCTTGATGACTTTGAGCCACGAGATCAGACATCCAAGTGAGTATAGCTGAACGTTTATTGGCAAATTTACTGCGAATGACAACACAATGAAGCCTTCATTATTCACTCTGTCAATTATAGAAACATAGAAACATAGAATCTAGGAGCAGGAGTAGGCCATTCGGCCCGTCGAGCCTGCTCCACCATTCAATACGATCATGGCTGATCATCCAAATCCAGTACCCTGTCCCTGCTTTAATCCCCACAGTACACATATCCCACCCTACCCCCGTAACCCCACGTATTTAATTCCCCCTAACATATCCCATCCTATCCCCATAACCCCACATATTTAATCCCCTCCTAACTATCGGATTTTCTCGGGACAAAGTCTTGCCTTATTTAATTTCAGCTTTCATTCTTCAAGATTGTGCACTATAAACTCTCGCTGTCCTGAATTAAATTGTTTCCAATCCTTGGATTGAAACATGAGGAGCAGCATGAATTAATGCAAACAGAACGTGGCTATGTTAAAATGTATTGGAAATGTTTACGGGGGAAAGTGCGAGTCCTTTAGTCAGTTTAGCAGTTTAACATCTGCCGATTTGTATATATAAAAACATGAGTGCCATCTGTCACACTTGAAAGTGGCGCGCATAAAAATTCCGGGCCGGATTTTCTACTCTGAGATCGGGCAGGATAGCAGCGGAAAATAGGGAAAACTCAGGTGGCGAGGCCTAATCACAGAATCCCTACAGTGCAGATAGAGGCCATTTCGGCCCATCGAGCCTATCCCACCCTATCCCCGTAACCCCACGTATTTAATCCCCCTAACACTAAGGGTCAATTTATCATAGCCAAATCAACCTAACCCGCACATCTTTGGACTGTGGGAGGAAACCGGATCACCCGGAGGAAACCCACGCAGACACGGGGAGAATGTGCAAACTCCACACAGACAGTCACCCGGCACCGGATTCGAATCCGGGTCCCTGGCGCTGTGAGGCAACAGTGCTAACCACTATGCCACCGTGTTGATTCCCATTAGCAGGTCCAGGCAAGCTGCCCCATTTTCCTGTCTCCGTCAACCCCGGGAAGTGCCAGGATAAGGATGGCGGCAGTCCCCGAGATAGTAAGCAACGCTCCCTGTCTTTTTTTGGTGCACAGTCCCTTTAACGGACTGCGCGGCCCATTCAAATTTTCGCGCACGCTCGGTTTCTTACATTGAAAAGCCGGTGAGCAGCCTGCGCGGGACCTCCAGCCCACTGCGCAACCGCGCGGCTTAGCGGGAATGTTGATAGTAAGCCACTTATGTCACTAGTCCATCTGGGCCTAGCCAGTGGGCTCCTCTCCTCCACAGCGGCCCCAACTACTATTAATTTTAGGTCTCATTTCAGCCGAGAAATTTCCGCTGTTCCCTCTTCAGGGTTCTTCCGCCCCCTTTTAAATCCTCGACCACCTCTTCAAGTGCTGCAGCACCACCAGAATTTTACGTGTTGGCAGCCCCGGGGTCCTGCTTTGTTCCCGAGATCCCACTAGGAGCCCGCCCTCTTATGACAAATGAGTCCCGGCCCAGGAAAATGAGGCGCACTTACAGTGGGGCGATAGTGATGGGTGGAGGTCTTGCTCTGTCGCTAGTCCGCCAGGAGGAGAATCCAACCCTCTGTACCCCAATTGCACATAACTGGCTTAAATATCATATTCATGAAACGGCAACAAATCACAACTGAACAAATATGGAAACCACCAGCGAACATACAGCATTTAAGAAATATTAAAAATGAAAGCAATCAACCTTGGATTGACCTCAGAATTTTATAACTAAGAGCAATTAATTGGCTTCAGAATGTACGCATTCACAGCAATAGGCCTTAAAAGAACAGGCTATAAACGGCTCCACTTTATCAGCACAATAATACATTGTGCGTTGCATGGAATAATAGTTCTTTACCAGGAACGATGGTATCGAAGGTCGCTAGTGTTGGATATCTGTGAAGAAATTCTCTATCACTATTTACACCATTTCTCCGGGTTTTGCACGGATTTTCCACTGAAACCTCAGGAGATCAGGAGAACCCTCGCAGAAATCCAAACTAAATTCCACTAATTTTTTAATTTTTTTTTGTTGAATACAGTAAATACGCAATTCAAAGCAACTCCTTCTTCTCTTTCCTCTTAGCAATCCCGTTGAAAAGTGAATTATCCTACGAGGTTTTTGAGAAAGGCCAAGTTCGTTTTTGGCTACAGACTGGGAGCGTGTCACCCAATGCTCATTGCAAATTCATTGTCAATGACTTGGAGCTGACAGACACCAAGGTAATGACTCCCTTCAAAGCAAAGTATCTGTAAGTGATGGGATGAAAAGCGACTGTGGCAGAAAACGCCAAGGGACATCAATGTGTGCCACAGCACAGCATCGCCTTTCTTTATTTCGACACGTTATTTTATAAATAAACTTGAACCAGGAATAAAAGTAGAAACGGCTGGGAATGTGCAAGAGGTTGGGCAGCAGCAGAAAGAGAAAGAGGAGTTCTGACTGAGGGTCACACTGAAATGGCAACCAGTCTTGCAGATGTTTACTGACTTGCTGGTCTAGAGATCCTGCTGGTTCATGGCAGATTTTACATCCAGCGATATGCAAATGAGTTTGACCGGAAACTTGAGAAAAATAAACAATTCTCAAAACTGGCGCATTTTGCGTCCAAAGTGGAAACTCTACCCTGTGTCTTTCCAGCATCTCCTGAATCTATTTCAGTGTCCCTGCACTCAGGGCTTTTCTTTTCATCTCCACTAAGTTGAGTCAGCGTTTACCACATCGTTCCTATATTAAAAAGTACATTTGGGGAACTCGTAAAATTAATTGCACAATGCACAAGTGATGAAGTTATGAGTAGAATTTCTCTTTCTTACAATCTGTTTGCTTTTAGAATTCATTTGCTCCTCCTGCAAGGTTCTTCCCCCCCCCCCCCCCCCCCCCCCCCGCGCTTGCTGTTACTTAACCCAGAGGACAGGCTGGCATCCTGGGTCTTTGTTGATGCTGCTTTTTGTACTGACCGCTAGAAGTTTAATCCCTTCTGACTATGCGGCCCTACCTCAATGGAAGTGCCTGACCTCTGCTCCGCATCTCTTCCATACTACCTGGCTGAGATCAGAAACTCACACCGGGGTAGAAATGTTGGGGGCAATTTTAACCTTAAAGAAACGGGCGGGTTGGGGGTGTGGGGGGTATAAAATTGTTAAAAAATGGGATGCCCAACTTGAACCCGCCCACTTCCGATTTTAAGGGGGGGCAGGTGATCAACCCACTCCCGAGGGCGGAATGTCAATTTAAATATTATAATGAGATTGAAGCCTCTTTTTTAACCTCCATTTTGTTTTTAACTGCATGTGGACGGGTTTCACACAATTCGTGAAACCCGGCAGTTACAGCAAGACGGGGACTGCTGCATCCAGGAGGCAAGAGCCTTTATACCTACCTCCTGGATCCAGGGTCCCTGCCTAGCCCACCCCCCGCGATCAGAGACCCCTCCACAAGGCCTCCGATCACCTCCCCAGGCATTCCCCCCCTCCACCCCAGCAATGATGCTGAGGCCGGCCACGATCCTCCCTTCACCACCACGATCATCCGTTGGTCAGCCACGATCTTCTCTTTCCACCCCTACCGATCCTCCGATGGCCGACCCCGATCCTGCAGTGGCTGGCCACGATCTTCCCTTCACAACGCCCCATCATCCGGCCCTGAGCCTCTTCCCGCCCCGCCCCCAGCCCGATCCATCCATTTAACTACCCGGCCTCCACGCGAACCCTCCCTCCCTTTTTCCTCTGTGCGGCCGCAGGCCTACCCGCCCACAGCCAGCCAGCCTCTCAATCTGGCCGGCTGGGGGCAGGAAACTGAGGCCTCGCATGCAAATCAGGTCCTGCCATTAAAGTCGTCAGGGCCTGCAGGAAACCCGGCTCGGAGCCCCCCCAGCCCCAACCCGCTTTCCTCATTAAAATTCCGGCCGTTGTCTCAGAAGTCTGTGGTGGTTCCAAAGAGCTTGTTTAATGATGGAATTATTTCTCTTTTGAAGCACTTTCGGTAGTGGTAGCAAACCTGAGATTAATGAACAAACACCTACAAGCCTTCTGCCCTGAGTTCCACATTCAAGTAAAAAGAAAAACTTTAAAAGAATATGGGAAAGGGTCTAAAGAGTTGGCCCAGGCGTGATGGGCCATTGAACTTCAATGGAAAAGATGATGATCGGGGTAGACTGTAAAACAGGCTACCGATTCGCTATTGCCCATTTTTCATTACCACCAAGACGAATTTCTACCTCATATTCTTTATTTTTTGTGAGTGTCAAACACAGTGGTGACCCTCAGATCTATTTTTTCCCCCCCTCTCTTTCAATTTCCCCCGCCCCACCATCCCCTCCCCCCCCCTTTCTTTTCCTGTGCCATACTTCTGGCCTTTGCAATTCCACTCCTACGCCAACTGGTAGAAGGTGCATAGGACCAACCCAAGGTTCGTCTGATTTACCCAGCATCCCTGTTGGGGAAGCACCTGTCCTCCTTTCAGCATCTCTGCACGAGGCCTGGTGGAGATTAGGAACTTGCTGCCTGAAAAATCAAGGGTAGGAATCCTACTACTCTACAACACATTGGTACTCCGCCATGTCGTGTCACTGGCCCACCTTGTAGGAATAATTAGGCTGAGTGTAAGGATCAATTTAGTAGCACTGCTCTCATACATGATCTGGGCGATCAATCAGTCAGTTGAGCAATGCACCTGCACTTTCCTGTACACAGGAACAGGAGGAGGCCATTCAGCCCCTCGCGCCTGCTCTGCCATTCAATTAGATCATGAATGGTCTGTACCTCAACTTCATTTACCCATCTTACCACCATATCCCTTGATACCTTTGCCTAAGAAAAATCTATCACTCTTAGTCTTGAAAGCTCTAATTATCCTAGCCTTTTGGTGGAGAGAATTCTAGATTTCTACTGCATAGCAGCTATCAGAGAGGCAATGCATCAAAGTATAATTATTCAGTCATTCCTGCAGTGGAAATTATTACCCAACCGATTTATTCAAATCTGCTATCCCAATGAATTTCTCAGATGCTGCAGAAAAAATGATTGTCTGTAAAGTGTGCGAATCTAAATAGACTCCATATTCTGAGAAATTTCACTTGATTTTCCTCAAAGGAACACAAGATTACGTTTGATAAATCTACCGGTATGATTGAGATGGTGATGGAGCAGTTCACGAGTAAGAGTGAAGGTACTTACACTATCCAAATAGAGGATGGCAAGGCCAAAAATCAGTCATCACTGGTTTTCATTGGGGATGGTAAGTGTGCTTTTTCACCTCAGTAATACAGTCAGCTTCTTTTACACCCAGTGCCTGACTAGCTGGATGGACTACATTGGCTGAAAATGTTTTACTGTTTGTCCTTTGTAGCATTTAAGGCGGCACTGGCGGAGGCTGAATTCCAGAGAAAGGAATTCCTGAGAAAACAAGGTAAGATATAAATGGCTTTTGTCTTGGACAAAGCTTCTATAAAATTATCCCCCTTTTTGTGTGCTTGAAATTGACTTGAAATCTTCTGGGATGGCACACACTGCATGTTAATGTGTTCCAATATTGGGTTTTAATAATAAAGTCCTCTATCTGCTATTTTAATGAAAATGCGGGTTACTGGCTCATTACTATAGAGGAAAGAAGAATTTTATACAAATGCCTTCTTAGGCAGTCCCTCGGAACCGAGGATGACTTGCTTCCACACTAAAAATGAGTTCTCAGGTGACTGAGGAGTCCAATGCGGGGCCTACAGTCTGTCACAGGTGGGGCAGACGGTGGTTGAAGGGGCGGGTGGGTGGGGTGCTTGGGTTGACATGCGCTCCTTCCGCTGTTTGCGCTTGGCTTCCGCTTGCTCCCGGCGAAGAGACTCGAGGTGTTCGGCGCCTTCCCGGATGCTTCTCCTCCACTTTGTGCGGTCTTGGGCCAGGGATTCCCAGGTGTCGGTGGGGATGTTGCACTTTTTCAAGGAGGCTTTGAGGGTGTCCTTGAAGCGTTTCCTCTGCCCACCTGGGGCTCTCTTGCCGTATCGGAGCTCCGAGTAGAGCGCTTGTTTTGGGCGTCTCGTATCAGGCATACACCCGAAGGTCACACTTTCTTCTGGAAAGGCAGACAAATGCATTATATTGGTTGTAACTAATGTCGCAGAACGCAACTTCACTGCATTTGTGCTTTTTAGTTTAAATTAGGCATTTTTATCTCTGCCTCACTCTACAGTAAATGTTTCCTATCTTGCTGGCCTTTCTTCGCTTTCTCTGTTCCTCCCTCCCCAGGGGCTGATGAATTATTGTAGAGCATTTTACAGGTTACCATTATTTTAGTTGAACCGGTTTTGTTTCTTGTCTAGGTCCCCATTTTGCAGAGTACATGCACTGGCACGTGACAGAGGATTGCGATGTTGAGATGATATGCAAGGTAAAGAATGTCACCAACTGTTGGATGAACTGTACTGTTATAAACCGGCCAAGGTAGTGTGCGTGGGAGGACACTAAAAATCTACAAATATTGAGCAGTTATCGTGAAGAAATCCACACAGTGCTATCGTCAGAGATCTGATAGGTTTCCCCACATTTCACAGACCCTGATACTTTTGCTCATCTGCCTAAAACATAGCAAAGCAAGATGGCAAGAAATATATGAATAAGGTTCCCTCCACTTAACATTGTGATGGTATTATTCACAGTGCAACACAAAAGATTTGCATGTGGGAAAATGTGAAGTTATCCACTTTGGTAGGAAGAATAGAAAAGGAAAATATTATTTAAATGGAGAGAGACTACAGAATGCAGCAGTACAGAGGGATTTGGATGTCCTCGTACATGAAACACAAAAAGTTAACATGCAGGTGCAGCAAGTAATTAGGAAGGCAAATGGAATGTTGGCCTTTATTGCAACTGTACAGGGCTCTGGTGAGACCACACCTGGAGTACTGCATACAGTTTTGGTCTCCTTATTTAAGGAGGGATATACTTGCACTGGAGGCAGTTCAGAGAAGGTTCGCTAGGTTGATTCCTGAGATGGAAGGGTTGTCTTATGAGGAAAGGTTGAGCAGGTTGGGCCTATACTCATTGGAGTTTAGAAGAATGAGAGGTGATCTTATTGAAACATATAAGATTCTGAGGGGGTTGGACAGGGTAGATGCTGAGAGGATGTTTCCCCTCATGGGGGAATCTAGAACGAGGGGGCATAGTCTCAGAATAAGGGGTCGCCCATTTAAGACGGAGATGAGGAGGAATTTTTTCACTGAGGGTCGTGAATCTTTGGAATTCTTTACCCCAGAGAGCTGTGGAAGCTGAGTCATTGAATATATTCAAGGCTGAGATAGACAGATTTTTGAGCAACAGGGGAGTCAAGGGTTATGGTGAGCGGGCGGGAAAATGGAATTGAGGCCAAAATCAGATCAGACATGATCTCATTAAATGGCGGAGCAGGCTCGAGGGGCCGAATGGCCTACTCCTGCTCCTATTTCTTATGTTCTGGGACCTGCCTATTGCCAATGCACCTGCTGTCCTGGCATCCTAGGTTATTGCGGGAAGTAAGGGTGAAAATAGCGGAGGCTATGGCCACAATCTTCCAATCATCCTTAGATATGGGAACAGTGTCAGAGGACTGGAGGATTGCAAATGTTACACCCCTCTTCAAAAAAAAAAGGGAGAGCAATAAACCCGATAACTACAGCCTAATGTCAGTGGTGGGGAAACTTCTAGAGACCATAATCTGAGACAAAATTAATTGCCACTTGGAAGAACGTGCATTAATAAATGCCGGCCAAAATAGATTTGTTAAAAGCATATTGTGTCTGACGAACTTGATCGAGATCTTCAATGAAATAATGGAGAGGTTTGATGAAGGTAGTGTAATTGATGATGTGTATATGACTTTCAGAAGGCATTTGATAAAGTGCCACATAATAGACTTGTTAGCAAAACTGACGCCCATGGGATTAAAGGGGCAGTGGCAGCATGGATACAAAATTGGCTAAGGGACAGAAAGCAGAGAGTAGTGGTGAACGGTTGTTTGTCAGATTGAAGGGAAATATACAGTGGTGACCCCCAGTGTCGGTATTAGGACCACTACTCCTTTTATATACATTAATAACGTGGACTTGGGTATACAGGGCATAATTTCAAAGTGTGTAGATGACACAAAGCTTGGAAATGTAGTAAACTGAGAAACTTCAGGAGACAGACTGATGAAATGGGCAGACACATGACAGATTAAATTTAATGCAGAGAAATGTGACGTGATGCATTTTGAAAGGAAAAATGAGGCAATATAAATTAAATGGTACAATTTTAAAGAGGGTGCAGGAACAGAGAGACCTGGGGGTTCACATACACAAATCTTTGAAGGTGGCAGGACAAGTTGTGAAGGCTGTTAAATAAAGCATACGGGATCCTGGGCTTTATAAATAGCAGCACAGAGTACAAAAGCAAGTAAGTTATGGTAAACCTGGTTCGGCCTCAGCCAGAGTATTGTGTTCAATTCTGGGCACCACACTTCAGAAAGGACGTCAAGGCCTTGGAGAGGGTGCGGAGGAGATTTACCAGAATGGTACCAGGGATGAGGGAATTCAATTATCTGGAGAATGAGGAAAAACAAGATGAAATCTTCAGAAAAGTCAGAGGCATTTTGAACAAGCTTACTCCAGAGAAGTTTGACAAGCACTGCCTTGAGCTCCTCAGTGTGGGCGGAGACTCGAAACTGGTCCTAAAAGGGATCATTTTATTGATCGTAGATAGTGGGGTTGTTCTCCTTGGAGCAGAGAAGGTTAACAGGAGATTTGATAGAGGTGCTCAAAATTATGAGGGGTTTTGATAGAGTTTGCTGTTTTCACTGACAGCAGGGTCGGTAACCAGTGGATACAGATTTAAGGTAATTGCCAAAAAAAAGCCAGAGGGCGAAGAGGAGAATTTATTTTACACAGCGAGTTGTTATGATCTGGAATGCACTGCCTGAAAGCGTGGTGGAAGCAGATTCAAAAGGGAATTGGAAAAATACTTGAAAAGGATTCATTTGCAGGGCTATGAGGAAAGAGCAGGGGAGTGGGACTAACTGGATATCTCTTCAAAGACACGATGGGCCGAACGGTTAAATCTGTGCTGTATGTTTCTATGATTCTATGAAATTATAAGCTGGTCCCAGAGTAAATATTAGAAACCGAGGGGGGAAACTTCGTCCCCTTAGCGCCTCCCAGTATCGCCGGGATGAGGCGAATCCAGCGCCGCACGGCAAAATAAAATAAAAAATTATGCTTTAAAGTGCTGCCTGATTCCACTGGTTCATGGCAGATTTTGCGTTTGGTGATATGCAGTTTGGGCCGGAATCTCCAATTGGGCCCAAAGCGATATCTCAATTTGTGTTAACTTTATCTCTCAACTGTTACTATTTGTCATGATGTGGAGATGCCGGTGTTGGACTGGGGTGGACAAATTGTGAGAAGTCACACAACACCAGGTTATAGTCCAACAGTTTTATTTGAAATCACAAGCTTTCGGAGCGCTGCTCCTTCGTCAGGTGAAGTCACCTGACGAAGGAGCAGCGCTCCGAAAGCTTGTGATTTCAAATAAAACTGTTGGACTATAGCCTGATGTTATTATTTGTAACAGGGCTTGCCAACCATTTTCAGAGCGAAATAAGCAGGACTCCAGCTTGACGAGGGTTGACCTGAACAGCTCTCTTAAACCCTACATATGTTATCCCCTTGGTCTCTCTCCTTCCACCCGCCACAAACTTCAGCTCATCCAAAACTCTGCTGCCTGCATCCTAACTCGCACCAAGTTCCGTTCACCCATCACCCCTGTGCTCGCTGACCTACACTGGCTCCCAGTCCGGCAATGCCTTGAATTTAAAATTCTCATCCTAATGTTCAAATCCCTCCGTGGCTTCGTCCCTCCCTATCTCTGTAACCTCCTCCAGCCCTACAACCCTCCGAGATCTCTACGTTCCTCCAATTCTTGTCTCTTGTGCATCCCCAATTTCCATTGGCCCACCATTGGCGGCCGTGCCTTCAGCTGCCTAAGCCATAAGCTCTGGAATTTCCTTCATAAACCTCTCGGCTTCTCTATCCTCCTTGAAGACGCTCCTTTAAAACCTCTTTGACCAAGCTTTTGGTCACCTGTCCCATATCACTTTATGTGGCTCGGTGTCAAATTTATTCTGATAACACTCCTATGGAGTGCCTTGAAAAGTGCTACTGTGTTAAAGGTGTTATATAAATGCAAGTTGTTGTTGTTGTAGTCTTACTGGTTGTAGTGGCCAGCCAATAGGTAGTATGAGTAGAGTTCTGGGATAGGCTGCCCACTTGCCATCTGTACATCAATAAATATGATGGAAGAATGGGGATGACTTCTCATGAAAATCATCTAAAAAAAATGAAGGGCTGGATTTTAATACTGGGGCGGGTTGGGGTCGTGTCATCCGCATTTCGTGTTATCCACCCGACTGCAATTGGATGTGGGAGATTGATGCAATTTTCACTTAATTAGGCAATTGAGTTCCAGCATGTGGGAACCCATGAACCAATTAGTGTTTTCAGTCTGAAAGTCGCCTCTGATGATGTCATCATTGTAGGTCAGAGACTGCCTGGCCTTTGCTGTGAGAGGACCTGGATGCAAAATGAGCAGAGAGAGAGAGAGTTTTTTTGCATCCAGGTCCTCTCACAGCAAAGGCCAGGCAGTCTCTGAAGACATTCAATGCAGCAGCATCAGAGGCACCTAATACTACTACTACCTTCATCACAGCTCCGTTGTAATAGTGGACCTGCAGCTGATAGTCAGCTATCCACTTGTGCTCCCGCCAGGTTTCACTGGCGTGTTTCACATCAGGCGTGCTTCACGTGGGAAAAGAGTTAAACTAGCTAAAACATTTCAAAATGGCATTACAGAGCCAATTTAGGGCTTGTTAAGGGCTTTAATGGCCTCTCCCGCCTCTTGGAGGCGGGACGGAGTCGGGAACACCGCACACGATTTTATCAAAATTGCATGGAGGCGGGATCAGGTCCGCCCGCCACTTTTCACAATTTTAACTCCCCACACGCCTCCAAACCCGCCTCCACGGCCCTATGAAAATCCAGCCCTAAGTATTTAAAAAATTTTGCTCAGACGAAAAATACAGAAGCTGTATAATTGCACTGCTTGGGAAACTGTCCCAACTTCCCAAGTTGACAACTCTTTCCCCCACTCACCTACGCCAAGAAATAACTGCACAAATAAGTGAAATGTATCGGTGGCCAAGTCATTACTGGTTGGGTGATCGATATAGAAAAATATCTTTAAAGTTCTGTGTTACCACTGGTTGCAATTCTGTTGACCAACTGTCCCATCCGTTTATTGACGTGCTTTATTTCAATTGTGTGCTACAGGTGGCAAACACAAAGAAGGAAACGACGTTTGCTTGGTACAAAGATTCTGTAGCAGTTATTGCCGAGGAGCCACCTAACGCCCAGACAGGAGAATGCAAGCTGCACATTTCTGAGGTAAGAAGAATACTGTCAAACAGTGTGGCATAAAAGGCATTTGTAGCGCGTAGTGTGGAGTCACCCACCGTGTTTTATTACCCAGATCGAATATGTTTTCATGCTAATTTATTTTATTCAAATCAATTTACTAACGTGTATGTGTAAGGAAAGAATTAATCGCAAACTTAAAAAGGAAATACCACATCTCCTCAGTTTTTATGTATTAGCCTGAGATGAGGAGAAATTTCTTCACTCAAAGGGTTGTGAATCTTTGGAATTCTCTACCCCAGAGGGCTGTGGAAACTCAGTCGTTGAGTATATTCAAGACTGAGATCGATAGATTTTTGGATACTAAGGGATATGGGGATCGGGCGGGAAAGTGGAGATAGAAACATAGAATCTAGGAGCAGGAGTAGGCCATTCGGCCCGTCGAGCCTGCTCCACCATTCAATACGATCATGGCTGATCATCCAAATCCAGTACCCTGTCCCTGCTTTAATCCCCACAGTACACATATCCCACCCTACCCCCGTAACCCCACGTATTTAATTCCCCCTAACATAGCCCATCCTATCCCCATAACCCCACATATTTAATCCCCCCCTAACACTAAGGGTCAATTTATCATAGCCAAATCAACCTAACCCGCACATCTTTGGACTGTGGGAGGAAACCGGAGCACCCGGAGGAAACCCACGCAGACACGGGGAGAATGTGCAAACTCCACACAGACAGTCACCCGAGGTTAGATTCGAACCCGGGTCCCTGGCGCTGTGAGGCACCAGTGCTAACCACTATGCCACCGTGTTGCCGTAGATGAGGTAGAAGATCAGCCATGATCTTATTGAATGGCGGAGCAGGCTGGAAGGGCCAAATGGCCTACTCCTGCTCCTATTTCTTATGCTCTTATGCCTTTTTTTTGTTATACAACCACTTGTAATTGCCGAATCCTTTTACAAAGCCAAAGATAAAACTAAAAATAGAGCATTCACAGATTTAAAAAAATCACCCATCAAAAGAAAACCTGGCAGATGTATCTTTACTTCAAGAATTAAGATTTCAGTTCTGACTGTACCTTAATTTCACGGAGCCCATGTCCTGTTAAACTGTACAGAAATATTCACCCATTAAACCAATTATTGGGGAACAGATTTCGCTCCCTTTAGACTCAATCGTCCTCTATAATTTCAGTACTTCTATGTGCAGGAAATTTAAATGAAATAAAATATATTTTTAGAACCGTGCCAACTGCAGAAAAATATATTTTTCCTTAAATATAACATAACGTTCAGAATACAATGACTGGTACAATGTCTTTTAAAACAATTACAAGTCATTGTATTATTAAACCAATTTCTCTTAGGATACATTGCTGGGTGCTTCAGTATGGTTACAGAGACCATCTCCGTGCCAATTTGTAGACAGACAGGCAGTCAGTGAGAGAGTGCATTGTGTGGGAAGAATATCTCTACGTCACATCCATGTGACAAATATAACGTATGTGCTCTGATCTCACAGGCCAAGCATCAGCTGGACAAATGACCAGCTTCCAGGAACTGTCACTCATGGGCCAAGAGTGTTCCCACAATGACTTCTCCATTTTTCCCTTTCCTCAGCAAATGTAGAGAAGGCAGAGTGGGGATCGGAGCTATGTTTCTTTACTACAGGGTGTGTGTTACTGCTACAATGCCCAGTGGCAGCGTACAGTTGTGTAGAATTGTCTGCAGTTTCTAATAAAAGAACCTTTTTACTTGTAGTTCTCAAAAAAGAACATGGGCGAGTACAAAATGACACTGAAAGATGACAAAGGGCAGGATATCACAATACTGAATGTGGCTGGCAAAGGTACATATATATATATATATCAGTTTGTATGACTTCATCAAGTAGATTTTCCGATTGTGGGCTCCTGGTCCTGCATTAGTGAGCCAGTGCATTATTAGCACCTGCCTAATCGTCGGTGTGCTGATCCCTTTAATTTTGTATGGTAAACTTCATTTACATAGTTCCCTGTCCATGTTGGGACTAGTGTTGAGAGCATGCTGGGGAGTGGGTGAAAGGAGGGGGGAGTAATTGGATGTATTTCTCCAATCGGTTTACATCCACTTTACACCTATTAATTGTGTATAACTGACCGGAAAATCTGCTCTACTTGTTCTAACGTTTTCAAACAGCAAGTAAGAGAAAACTATATTTCCTTTACTTAACGTTTCAACCATACAAATCAGTGTAGTTTCACTCATGATTGATTCTACGATGTGCACTGCCAGCAGGTCAGGTTCATAAGTGGTGGTATTACCTCCTTAGTCTTCGAACCATGTGTGTTGTGCCGTCCCTTTCAATTATGTAGAGACAATGGCCTTGAAGTTATGTTACATGAACGTTTGCGAATGAACAGTTAACATATTAAATAAACAGGTAACTGCCTCTGTAAACAACAAATGAATTTCATATAATCGCATTAAACAGTCACATGATGTATAATAAACAAAAGAAAATGTAATCTTCTCTCTCTTTCAGTGTATGAAGAAATTGTCCAGGAAATTAGCAAAATCAGTGGTAAGTGACTGTATTTCCAACTTAGCCCTGTTGCGCTCCATAATAATAATTTATATTTCCTGTCCTGTTGCACATCTATTGCGTGTTGGTGGAAGTACATACATGGGCTTGCTTTTCATGCCACTAGAGGTTGCTATTGCACTTTGTAAGTTCTGTGTTATGTCACAGTATTTACAAAGCTAGTCAGTGGCAATGAGCAGAAGACATTTATCCCAGGTTCCCGAATATTTCGAAATGGGACTGTCTGACTTGCAAGCCGTGTATTTTGATGACCGTTTTTTTTTTACCTTGTGTAATATTTAATGTATGAGCTAAAAGAAATACTGAATCATCTTGTCTCGCCCAATATATGTGTGCGTGCACTAGTTTAAGATGTGTTAACTTTCAGGACATTCTGCTTCTGAACTGAAGATCAAATGCACCCCAGAAGGAATCCGAATTCAATCCTTCTTGAAGTACTACATGGAGGACATGAAGGTTTTCTGGTATCACAAGTATGTGAACCTGTATTAACATGCATTGGATAAGTAGATTAATGGCATGTTGAGGAAGTACGTGCTTTACACTGTATCGTGGCCATGCAGACTTGTTGTGCTTAGCTCCACTTAACAAGTAAAGCTACCTGATCAGTTGTACAGGGCCTTGGTGAGGCCACACCTGGAGTATTGTGTGCAGTTTTGGTCTCCTAACTTGAGGAAGGACATTCTTGCTATTGAGGGAGTGCAACGAAGGTTCACTAGATTGATTCCTGGGATGTCCAGACTGACATATCAAGAAAGACTGGATCAACTGAACTTGTATCCTCTGGAGTTCAGAAGAATGAGGGGGGATCTTATAGAGACGTTTAAAATCCTGACTGGTTTAGACAAATTAGATGCGGGCAGAATGTTTCCAATGTTAGGGAAAACTAAAACCAGGGGTCACAGTCTAAGGATAAAGGGGAAGCCATTTAAGACTGAGATGAGGAGGAATTTCTTCATCCAGAGAGTGGTGAATCTGTGGAATTCTCTACCACAGAAGGTTGTTGAGGCCAGTTCGCTAAATATATTCAAAAGGGAGTTAGATATAATACTCACAACTAGGGGGATCAAGGGGTATGGTGAGGTAGCATGTTCAGCCATGAACGCCTTAAATGGCGGTGCAGGCTCGAAGGACCGAATGGTCTACTCCTGCACCTATTTTCTATGTTTCTATGTTTTTCTATGTTTCTAAGTAAGTTCAGTAATTGGAAACTGAAAATCCAAAAACAATTTCCTGAATGATTGTAGCTATTCCTGTTCTATGGATTTTTTTTTTATACACAACCTAATTTATAAGGCCAACTTTTCTATAAGGTTGTGGATGATTATTTGAAGTCTACTAAAATACAGTAATTAAAAATAACGGGCTGGATTTTCCAAGCCCCGAGGAGGTGAGCATGAAGGCGGGACTGCCGGTAAACTCGGAGAAAGTGGGTGAGGATGGCAAACCCGCCCCCATCCCGCCTCCTTGCCCTTTTGCCAGGAGGTGGGAAGATGAGCAGCTTCGGGTCCCGTCTCTTGGAGGTGGGAAAGGCATTTCATCCTTTTAACTGACTGCCTGTTAACAGGTAGTTAACAGGCAGAAAAAAGGATTAGTGCCATTTTACCTTCTCAGGTGAAGGCTTCCCAACCTCAGAGAACCCCGCCGGGTTGGAAGAGACGTGGAGGAGGTCTGCGGTGGTCGGAGGCACCTGGAAGTAAGGTGTAGAGGTGAGTGATGGGTGCAAGTGTGGAGTGGTAAGTATGTAAGGTGAGTGATAAGTTTAAAAAAGTGTGCACTTACCTTGTTTTCTTTCTACAGCCTTTAGCCACGCTGGATGGGGAGAGCCGACATCTTCCTTGTCAATTTCACATAATGGCTGATGGAACCTCCGATCCTACAGACATGTGAAATTTACAAAGTTGAAAGGTTTGATGAGTCCTCACCACAAAGACTCATCAAACTAAAGAGAATGTCAGTGTTTGACAGCTCCACAGAGCTGTCAAATGCTGTCATTTCTTCTTTCAAGAAGTCTTGACAGATAGCACGTCTGACGCTGATGTGATCTGTCAGTGACTTCCTCCTAATTGGCCTGCTGAGCCCACAGGGCAGGCTTAACAAGCTCAATCAGGGGGAAATCCCTCCGATTGGTCAGGCGAGGATGGAGGCAGCACATTGACACGACAAGCAACAGTCCCGCCTCCAACTTGCCTCCATTCACAAAATCCAGCCCAATAACTCTCTGAAGCAGTTTGAGTTTTAACCAATCATGTAGTGCTCTCAAAAGAATGTACGAAATCGTAAAGAAAACCTCCATTACCCCTTCAATTATACAGGGACACAAGGCGCAATGCGTTCTTTAATTTGGGGAGCTACCTTTTTATTTCCACACAATTTCATTTTATGATTAACTTAGTGGGCCCTTTTTTTCTAAAGAAACTTCAGGCATAAACCATGGCTCGGTAAAGAAAACTATCATTCATTATAAACTGGAAAAAAATCGGCATTAGAATTAAATAACATCGGTGCATGCAGGATTTAGAATTGTTTTAACACTTGAAGCTCATGGGATTAAAGGGACAGTGGTAACATGGATATGAAATTAGTTAAGGGACAGAAAGCAGCGAGTAGTGGTGAACGGTTGTTTCTAAAACTGGAGGGAAGTGTGCAGTGGTCCCCCCCCCCCCCCCCGCAAGGGGTCGGTATTAACACCATTGCTCTTTTTCATTAATGACTTGGACTTTGGTATACAGCGCATAATTTCAAAGTTTGCAGCTGACACGGAACTCAGAAATATAGTAAAGAGTGAGGAGGATAGTAACAGACTTAGAAGGACATAGACAGACTGGTGAAATGGGAAGTCACATGGTGGATGCAATTTAATGCAGAGAAGTGTGAAGTGATGCATTTTGATAGGAAGAATGAGGAGAGGCAATATGAACTAAATGGCACAATTTTAAAGGAAGTGCAGGAACAGAGAGACCTGGGGGTGTATGTACACACATCTTTGAAGGTGGCAGAACAAGTTGAGAAGGCTCTTAAAAAGGCAGACAGGATCCTTGGCTTTATAAACAGAGGAATAGAACATAAAAACAAGGAAGTTATTCTAAACCTGTATAAGTCGCTGGTTAGGCCTCAGCTGGAGTATTGTGTCAAATTCCAGGCACTAACTTTAGGAAGGATGCCAAGGCCTTGGAGAGGGTGCAGAAGAGATTTACTAGAGTGGTACCAGGGATGCGGGATTTCAGTTATGTGGCGAGCTCGGAGAAGCTGGGGTTATTCTCCTTAGAGCAGAGAAGGTTATGGGGAGATTTAAAGAGGTGTTCAAAATCATGAAGGGTTTTGATAGAGTAAATAAGGAGAAACTGTTTCCAGTGGCAGAAGGGTACAGATTTAAGGTAATTGGCAGAAGAGCCAGAGGTGACACGAGCAGAATTTGTTTTACGCAGCGAGTTGTGATCTGGAATGCACTGGCTGAGAGGGCTGATTAAGCAGATTCAATAATGGGCCGGATATTACGATCTCTATGGGTGTGTACGCGCTGTGTACACACCCGTAGGGACATCGGAAATGCCGGTTTCAGGCATGCACAGCGCATGCGCTGAAAACCGGCACTTCCAATCTGTCAAGAATGCTCTTGACCGATCGGACGCCTGCCCTGGAGAAGGGCCTCTGCGGGTGGATAGTTCCGCTTTCTGGAGAACCTCCACCCGCTGAAAACCCTTAGAAATCTTATACCTGGTAAAAGCAGGCGTAAGGCCTGCTTTTACCAGGATAAGAGTTGAAAAAAAGTTTTTAAAAAAAATTTCCACTCATTTATCATTTAAAAATACTTTAAAAAAAGGTAAGTTTATTTTTAGCCCTGTAAAAAACTTTAATTATTTTTTTCAAAAAATTAAATTTTTGTTTAAAATATTTAATTTATTGTAATTTCAACTAATTTTAAAAATGTGATTTTTTTTTCCAATTTACTTAATGTTTTAAAGTGTTTTTGGGGTGATCTCCATTCATATATTTGACAGGTCTATCTGTCAAGTGTATGAAGGGAGATTCCCTTCTTTGATTGGCTCCCCATGGCCCACTTGATCCTAGGGACGCTTGTGAACCGCCTGCGCCCCTGGGATACGTGGGCCCTGCGCACTTGGAGTTGGAGAGGCCCAGGAGCGGAACTATACGCACCTCGGGAGCCCTCAGGTAAGTGCGTAGATTTTGTCCAGATCGGAGGCCTCCGCACGGAAAATACGGCCCAATAACTTTCAAAAGGGAATTGGATAAATACTTGAAGGGGAAAAATTTGCAGGGCTAGGGGGAAAGGGCGGGGGAGCGGGGTTAATTGGATAGCTCTTTGAAAGGGCCGAATTCACAATGGGCCGAGCGGCCTCCCTCTGAGCTGTATCATTCTACGATTTTATGAACAATAAAATAAACACCTTCTGACTCTCCAAAATGCATACCCTTTTGGAAAACAAAGCTCTAATTTGGACTAAACCCTTAACAAAACCTTATATATACTCATGGTTGGTTCAGGCTTGGCGAGGCCCTCTTGATGGACATGGGTTGTGGGTAGCACATGGTTTTCTCTCACGGTCAGGTCAGCCATTCCAGAAGCAATCTGTAAGCCTACAGTCAGATAGAGAGCGGTGAGATAGAGAGCCATTCCTCCCCATGGTTGGGTTTTATAGTCCATTTATTTTTGAACCCCACCTCTGGGGTGGTTGCTCGCCCACAACAGGCTTCTTCAAGTACAACCCTAGGATTGATTGACACTCCATTTGTTTGCTTTCAGTGTGTTTAATCTAGCTAAGTTAGGTAGGTCTTCTGCCAGTCTGAAGCCAGATTCTGCAAGTTGCTATGGTGATGGGCCGGATTTTGCGTACGCACCCGTAGGGGCCGCGCAAGTGCCAGTTTCAGGCGTGCGAAGCGCGTGCCCAGGAAAAGTGCCTCTGCGGGTGGAGAGTTCCGCTTTTTGTACAACCTCCGCCCGCTGAAAACCTGTCAAATTCTTACGCCTGGTAAAAGCAGCCATAAGGCCTGCTTTTACCAGCTTAAGAGTTTTAAAAAAATAGAAAAATGAAATTTGATAACTCATTTAAAATTAAAAATACTTTTCAAAAAGGTAAGTTTATTTTTAGCCCTGTAAAAATATTTAATTTTTGCAAAAAATTAAATTGTTTAAAATATTTAATTAAATGACATTTTAATTCATTTTAAATATGTAATTTAAAAAAAATTTATTTAATGTTTTAGTGTGTTTTTAAATGTGATCCCCATTCATACTTTTGACAGTTCTGTGCATACGGACCTGTCAAAAGCATGAATGGGGATTCTCTTCTTCCATTGGTTCGCCTGGCCCACGTGATCCCAGGGGTGCTTGCGAACTGCATGCGCCCCTGGGATACTTGGGCCTCTGCGCATTTCGAAGAGGAGAGGCCCAGGATCACAAGCCACGGGATCTACGGAACCAGCAGGTAAGTTCGTAGATTTTTTCCCGATCGGAGGCATCCGCCCGCCCGATCGGAAATTCAGGGCCCATATTTTCTTTGTGCTCTTTAGCGAGGTGTAACTCTGCAGCATTTTTTGCTTCAGCCTGCCTGGAGCCAATTTTACCCTTTTTATATAACTTTTGTTTATCATATGGCCTTTACTGCAACTACCAATAGACTCAAGAAAACTTGTATCTTCCTAGGCCAACCACTTTTGCTTGTTTTCAGTTCGAGCACTGTGATGCTGATGTGAGCATTAATATCACACTAGGAAACTAACATAAGGAATGGCTTTATTACTGCAACAATAACCATAAATAATTAAAATAAAGCCACACCCCAATTTTATTTACGCTTACAATGATGTCCCTTTTTACCCTCCTATTCTTTTACCCTATCCTTTCCATTCTAACTTTAGTCTTTCCTATCTCTTCTATCTGCGTTCTAACAATTTAGAATTATTTTAGATTTAAGAGTGTATAGACTCCCCCAGTTAGTCAGTGAGTTTATCTTGGTGAGTGGCTGAGCCATTTAGACCAATGAGGTACCACCTTCAGTTTCTGATTGCTGCTGAGTGTCAGCCGTGGCTCAGTGGGTAGCACACTCGCCTCTGAGTCAGAAGGTTGTGGGTTCAAGTCCCACTCCAGAGACTTGAGCACATAAAGCTAGGCTGACTCTGCAGTGCGGTGCTGAGGGAGCGCTGCACTGTCGGAGAGGCCGTCTTTCGGATGAGACGTTAAACCGAGGCCCTGTCTTCCCCCTCAGGTGGACGTAACTGATCCCATGGCACTATTTCGAAGAGCAGGGGAGTTATCCCCGGTGTCCTGGCCAATATTTATCCCTCAACCAACTTCACTAAAACAGATTATCTGGTCATTATCACGTTGCTGTTTGTGGGAGCTTGCTGTGCGCAAATTGGCTGCTGCATTTCCCACATTACAACAGTGACTACATTTCAAAAGTACTTCATTGGCTGTGAAGCACTTTGGGATGTCTGGCAGTCGTGAAAGGCGCTATATAAATGCAAGTCTTTTGTGAGTTAGATGGTCTCAGCTGAGCTGGTAGTGGAGGTGTTGAATTAGCCTAGGTGCCCCTGGGTTGTGGCCATAGACTTTGAAGATAGGAGAAGATAGAAGGAAAAAAACGGCCAGGGTTCCTGCTGTTCATCACCATCTCTGTTAGAGGTTAGCATATGTGGATGTCGGGCAAGGACAGAACTGCAGTCAGTGGTATCTGCGCTCCTCTAATTCTGCCCTCTTGAACATCCCTGATTATAATCGCTCAACCTCTCCCAATCCGTGCCTTCTGTTGCCTAGGCCCTAAGCTCTGGAATTCCCTGCCTAAACCTCTCCGCCTCGTTTACCTCTCTTTCCTCCTTTAAGACGCTCCTTAAAACCTACCTCTTTGACCAAGCTTTTGGTCACCTGCCCTAATTTCTTATGTGGATCGGTGTCAAATTTTTTGTCTTAAAATACTCCTGTGCAGCGCCTTGGGACGTTTTACTACGTTAAAGATGCTATATCTCAGGACATCCCAAAGCGCTTCACAGCCAATGAGATTCTTTCGATGTGTAGTCACCGTTGTAATGTAGGACCACGGCAGCCAATTTGAGCACAGCAAGCTCCCAAAAAACAGCAGCAAGATAAATGCCCAGATCATCTGTTTTAGGTGTTAGTTGAGGGAAAAACATTGGCCAGGACACCAGGAGAACTCCCTTGATCTTCTTTGAATCACGCTATGGGATCTTTTATGTTCACCTGAGGGCAGACAGGGGCTCCTTTCAATGTGTCATCTGAAAAGCGGCACCACCAGCAGTGGCAGCACTCCCTCAATAGTGAACTGATCATTTACTTCATTTAACGCTGTAAGATTCTCCTATCTTCAAAGTCTATGGCCACAAGCTAATCTTTCTGGCCGAGCTATATTGAGCAACATTAGCTGAACATGATGATGAAAAATAAGACATTGAACTGACGTGTATTTATTTTACCAGTTGTATAATTTCAGCTGTCTGGTTTTGCTGCACAGCAGAACAATAGCAACATTTCTCTAAAGGACTATCTGGTATCTCATTTTGACATCTTGGATTCCCTTCCAATAATCTTCTTGACATCAAACACTTGCAGCAGTCAAAGTCTGTAGTTTGCGAGATTTACACCACCTTTATAAAATCATTTCCATGGTAACTAGTTCATGCCGAAAATTCCCTTCATTGAAGTTATGTGAAATCAAATAGTGCACACAAGCTATAGCACCTTTTTTTAAAGATTTGCAGCGGTAGTTTATTTACTCAGTTTCTCTCATCCTCTTCCAACCCCACAACTATTTAACACCATTCAGAGATCATAAAAGCAATCAGAGAACAGTCTCCCATTATCAATGGCACAAAAGCGTTTCACACGACAACATTTTTTTGGCCGTGGATTTCCTTGGAGCCGCCCCCACTCTGCTGCCGCAACGCCGTCAGATGTGCAGCGGAAACTCCCGTTTAGACGCAGCTCCGAGGAAATTCCCGGCCACGGTCTTTGACGGTCCGGCCTGGCGTCAGTCGCCGGCGCAATCGCCCTGGTTTCCGTTGCTGCTCACTTTCCAATTCACAGCAGCTGCTTAGCGGGGGAAACCAGACTTCAGAGCAAGTTGCACAATTCACGCCATCGATTTCCGCGGAGTCAATGTTTGCCCAGAGCAGAGAGATTTCTAGTAAAGGTCTTGCCACTCCAGTGCACTCACAGTAGGTTGATTCGATTACACCACAGCTTTCGATAGATTACCGTAGACTGTCCGAGGCGTGAAGCTCCACAGTAATTCAGAAATCAATAAATAAAATTAATAAAACTGTAAAGTCCATTTTCTTTTATTTAGTACATTGATTACTTTGTTTAAAGAGTTTGTGGGTGGCTAATTACTATATTATTGACCATAGCTAGTTCATACTGCAGCAGATGCCATATCCTTAATGTCTAATTCTGTCTGGCAATACTACTTTGTACAAGCTGAATAGACTAAGTGCATGACATCAATTTCTGTCCACATATGTAGCCTTGCTATTATCTGCTTTTTGTTTGCTTTTTGTTTGAATGCCTTATAAATATTGCTTTCCGTTTGGATTTAGAGATTCAAAGATTGCGTCATCTGAAAAAATGAGAATTGGTGGAAGCACTGAACAGGTTTGGATGCAGATCTGTGAACCAACTGAGCGAGACAAAGGCAAATACACGATGGAGATTTTTGATGGCAAAACCTCTTATAAACGGAATCTTGACCTTTCTGGAGAGGGTAAGCCACTCATTCAGAATGTGATTCTTATGCTAAAGTCAGACAGATGTTAAAAAATATCAAATGTATGGATTCCTCTATACTATCCTTAATAAAAGGTCATTTATATATTTGGAATGTAATTGAGAAGATTTGAATTAACTACTATTTATAGTTCTTGTCAATGATATGTCAACTGCCTTGATAAAAATATAACACAGCTTCATTTATGCCTAAAATACGTTTCCATTCCACTCTCAGTCACAGTTTTCTTTAGGCTGGTTACATCCTATTTACAGGATTTTTCCAGAGAATTGGACTGGCTGATTAGTTTCTCAGACGGAATACTCTAAACACTTGGGTTATCAGTAAGAAAAACAGTGGAACCTTGAACTGTGTGTTTTGGATTTGTTTCTGAATTTGACCCAATTCAGAATTGGATGTGCTTCAGATCACTTGACCTTTTCTTCATTCCGTTGTTTGATTTTTTTTCTCTCCCCGCCACCCCACAAACTGTAGACCCCATCGCAAGGGCCCATAATTTGCGCTCAGCGGTGATGCAACGGCGATCGTCGCTGACCTCGAAGAAAGCTGCCCACAGAGTTCTCGCGATCTCTGTGGCGAAAACGTGAGGTTTCTCGACGTGTGATCGATTGTAGCGTTATGAAAAGGGGATTCCTAGCGTAGAGCAGCATGATGTCATCAATCTGTCTAAGCAGCCAATCACATTGAAAAATTCTCAGACAGCAAACCAGGAAATAAAATAGCACTTTTTAAAAATGTTAGAGAGCGAAATAAAGATTGTGACATACACATGGGGTTACGGTAGAAGCTGAAATATCATGAACAAACTTTAAATTTTTTTTTTAAACCTAGTAACCTTTATCATAATGAAGAAATTTGACATGCCACAAATATATAATTAATTTTTCAGGGCCAGAACGGTTATTTAGCAGTCAATACGTTGTTAAAACCCCAGTTACATCTATTCCAACAAGGCTTAACATTTAACAGGATGTTTAACAGCGATATTAGCGCAGAAAGCTCAAGTTTTCGTCAGTTCCACTGATTTCACTGCTTGCCGGCTAGGGGGTTTCCACAGCGCAACCTGTGTCGGAGCAGTGAATGACTGACCGCAACTTCAGGATTTCCAAGTTTAGTTGCGCATGCACGAACATAGGAACAGAAGTAGGCCATTCAGCCCCTCAAGCCTTTTGCGGCATTCAATTAGGTTGTGGCTGATCTGTATCTTAACTCCATCTAGAGCTCAGCAGTTCAAGGGTGATGTCAGGAAGCACTTCTTCACACAAAGGGCAGTGGAAATCAAAAGAAAAGCAATCTGTTAGTGTAATTTTTAATTATTTTCATTAAATTGTTGGTTTAATCAATTCTGACCCATTTGTCTTGTAGTTGAAGTGGTTCGGAGTCCTTGGCAGACCTTTACTGGCTATGTATTTGAGTCTCTAGAATTCCATTGTGAATACATCGGTCACTGGAAGAATAGTGGCAAGAATGTGTCTGCGGTCTCTGGCAGTCAAGCGGTCAGGATTGGCTCAAGTGACCAGAAGTCTAGAGACGGAAGCTCCAAATTTCCTTGAGGGTTCTGCCGGACTCCCGCTGTACCTCTGGCAGAACCCTCTGGAAAACACCAGGTGCCCAGTTGTGCAGGGTCGCCACCGTTTTAGGGATGTTCCGTTGGCCTGGAAAGGGATAGAACCTTTGCCCCTCCCGCCCCTTACAAGACAAATGATGTGAGGGGGCGGCCCCAGGGCAGAGCTGGGGAACAGAGCGTGTTCTCGCTCCGCCAGCTCGGCCGGGACCTGATGTTGGTATGCTGAGTGAGAGAATACTGAGCTCCAGACGGGTGGAAGTGGACTTCACCCGGCAAGGGCAGTGGCCTGAACCCTTGAAGAAATAGGATTTTTTTTAACATGTATTGGATTAGTCCTCTTGCATAAGAGGACTGAAGAAGGGAAGCTGGTTGGAGTCTTGGGGGAAAGGTGGGTTCTAGGTGACCCACCCCAGTGGCAGGCAAGTGCCAGATTTTACATGGGATCAGGCAGGTGCCTGAGAGCTGCCCGTAGTGGCGCAGGTGCCCGCTGGCTTCATGAAAATGAGGAAAGATATAGTTGCATTGGAGGCAAATCAGAGAAGGTTCACGAGGTTGATTCCGGAGATGAAGGGGTTGTCTTATGAAGAAAGGTTGAGCAGGTTGGGCCTGTACTCATTGGAGTTTAGAAGAATGAGAGGGGATCTTATTGAAACATGTAAGATTCTGAAGGGGCTTGACAGAGTAGATGCAGAGAGGATGTTTCCCCTTGTGGGGGAATCTAGAACTAGGGGGCACAGTTTCAGAATAAGGGGGCACCCATTTAAAACGGAAATGAGGAGGAATTTAGTCTCTCAGAGGGTCGTGAATCTTTGGAATTCTCTTCCCCAGAGAGCTGTGGAGGCTGGGTCATTGAATATATTTAAGGTGGAGATAGAAAGATTTTTGAATGGTAAGGGAGTCAAGGGTTATGGGGAGCGGGCAGGGAAGTGGAGTTGAGGCCAAGCAGGCTCGAGGGGCCAAATGACCTCCTCCTGCTCCTACGTCTTATGTTCTTTATGTTATGTAATCTCCCGCTCTGTTGGGATCAGCGCTGGAGGGCATCTCCGGGCACAATCCCATAACCACCAGGATTTTTGGAGTCAGGATGTCTGCCAATTTTCTTTAACCTTGCAGTGTAATCAGTATTTGTGAAACTGCAATGAAGGTGAATTCATTCCTAAAGGTGTTTTACTTCTCTCTCTTCCTTTGTATTACTATTAAAGGGAGTCGGAGCACAGCAGTACCTGAGTGGCACTAATATTTCCTGCCTCAGGTGGCTTTTTATTGATTTAGGGAGTAGTCTGAAGCACTGATTTCAATTCCTTTTATATAGCATCTTTCATGTCCTCAGGTCATATCAAAGTGCTTTAAGGCCAATTAATTACTTTTGAATGCTAATCACTCTTGTTTTTTTTGGTGCCTCGGTTTAACGTCTCATCCAAAAGACGGCAGCTCCGACAGTACAGCACTCCCTCAGCACTGCACTGAAGTGTCAACCTACATTATATGCTCAAGTCTCTGGAGAAGGGCTTGAACCCATGGCCTTTAGACTCGGAGGCACTGGGCCAAACTAAGACTTAAATGTAGGGAGCTCTCCTGGAATGCAGACAGGCTGCCTTCATTAATAAAGTCATTCGAGCATCTCCAGGCGCATGTAAAGATCCAAAATGGCACGTCCCCATAGGAGGGAGAATGAAAAGAGGCTATTAGGTCTATCGAGCCTGTTTTCTCCATGGGCCGTGTGCGATGGAGTCTATGCTGGACTCTACTATTTAATATCCTGAGGTAGGTTTACCCCGGTCCACAAAAGTAAATTCAGTAAAACTTCAGAATATTTATCTAACCTCTCAAACTTGATCTCTTGGCTTCCTTGGCATGACATCTCGATGTGATTCACTAAATTGAAACTAGGAGATTTAGATCTGCATTTTACTCAATGCAGTGTTGGGCAATGTTGTGGTGCTAAAAGTAAGTAAAATGGGCCTAGGAGGCCTCCCACCGAATCTCTGCCCCTTAATCAGGCCCCTCAAATTCCCCCCCCCCCCCCCCCACTACTTCCAGCAGGGATCTCGGCTGCCCATACTTTAACTGCCCCACTACATTTAAATGACAGTGAGGGGAAGGGGGTGCTTGAGAAACTGGCTGGTTTCAATGGCATTCTACCATAGTACCACTGACCCACTTTAAGACTAGAACAGGGGTGGCAATGCTGAGTCTGCAGTGGTGGGGTGGACACCAAATCCAACGCATGAGGGATGGGACCTAGTCCTGACCACCTCTCACTCTCCCTCTCCTATGCCCTCCTAGCACCTGGGTCTCTGCTTCCTTTAACTGTAGCTCCTGATTCTTTCAGCAGCAGCAACAAGTGCCCTGTAGCAGCACCATCAGTGTCAGCTGTGGCTCAGTGGGCAGCACTCTCGCCTCTGAGTCAGAAGGTTGTGGGTTCATAGTCCCACTCCAGGGACTTGAGCACATAAAGCTAGGCTGACACTCCAGTGCAGTGCTGAGGGAGTGCAGCACTGTCGGAGGTGCCGTCTTTCGGATGAGACGTTAAACCGAGGCCCCGTCTGCTTTCTCATGTGGACGTAAAAGATCCCATGGCACTATTTCAAAGAAGAGTAGGGAAGTTATCCCCGGTGTTCTGGCCAATATTTCTCCCTCAACCAACAGAACAAAAAAACAGATTATCTGGTCATTTATCACATTGCTGTTTGTGGGAGCTTGCTATGCGCAAATTGGCTGCCGCGTTTCCTACATTACAACAGTGACTACACTTCAAAAAGTACTTCATTGGCTGTAAAGTGCTTTGAGACGTCTGGTGGTCGTGAAAGGTGCTATATAAATGCAAGTCTTTCTTTCACTATTTCCCTCTATTGAATTAGCAGCCTCCCTCTATAGCACCGAGATCTCATTGGGTACCCACACTACACATATAATTGACCCTGAGCCAGGACAGTAGGTTATAATCACTACTGGATTGGACTGGCTGGCTGAAATTCCCACCTCCGACGGCAATACCGCCCTGAGGGAAAATCCAGCTCTCCTCCTTTTGAATAATACATGTTGTGTAGTTTGGACGTGCTTCCCCTGCTTTTCTTTATCTTTGAAACTGTTTGTGAAGACGTCCTCCCTCTGTTTTGTTGGGCTTTACATTGTTACAAGTTTGATGACACTATCGAACACGGGGGCGGGGAGGAGGCAGTAATGGATTTCCATTGGAGGAAGGGAGTGTACAGGGCCGCCTTGCAGAATAGTGGGACTTCCCACCACTGGCTGAGCTTTGAACGCTGAAGGTCGGTGTCGCCCCCAAGATTCCAGAGCAGGGGCCTAGTGTGATATTTGTGGTGGTTCCAATTATTCTTGTGGCTTGCTCTGAAGGAGCAGGCTCTGCACAGCAGCATAATGAAGCAACTTCATGCTATCAAAATTGAAACGGTAGAGTGGAGGTAGGGGAGGAGAGGATTCATCGCAGAGGATGCTACAGCACAGTAAACTTAATGACAGGGAAATGGAAGCTGTACGAGAGGCAAATGGAAACAAAGGTCCCGCAATAACTGGTCCAATTTGGTAGAGTTTCACTATAAATTGATTCATGTCACGTGTCAGAATAATCCAGGGCAGTTTTCTATAAGTCATTTATTTGTTAATAAAGTTAAAAATTGTACCTACATGTCTATTAGATGTGTGCATATGTAAGCTTTGAACTGTGCGTGTAGGGACACTATTGTACGCTAATTTTAAAAGTCTCTTTGATTTGCTTTGCAGCTTATGCTGAGGCATACACTGAATTCCAGAGGCTGAAGTAAGTTTCCATGTGGTGTGCATATATTTCATTTTCAGGTCGTGCAATTTCAAAATGCTCTTTCAAATGGAATTATTGCATAGAACACAATTTCTCCGTGCCGTCTGTTCATTAACTTTTGTCTTTGTCAGCAGAAAATATGCTGGCATTAATATTACAAAAATCCTTGAGTTTTAAAGATGCCGTTTTGTTAAATTAAATTTTCTAATTCTCATTTTCAGAGCGGCAGCTTTTGCAGAGAAGAGTAAGTACTGAGTCTGATTTTCCTATTTATTAAAAACATTATTTCAATTGGTGCCAAACTCTTTATTAAATAATAATACAAAAAACAGATGGTTTATTTGGGTTAACAATGATTTTCCCATTATAGATCGTGGCAAAGTGTTAGGAGGATTGCCAGATGTGGTAACTATAATGGAAGGCAAGGTAAGACAAATGCATGATCGGAATCAGATTTCAGTGCTTCAGCGTTTTTTTATTATTTTCACTCTAAAAGGGTTATTGAAAATGCTACTTAACACTTCATGCGTCCATGGCCTCGCCCCCTCCCTCCCTATCACTGTAACCTCCTCCAGTCCTCAAACCCTCCAAAAGCTTTGCATTCCTCCAAATCTGGCCTCTTGTGCATCCCATATTTCCTTCACCCCACCTTTGGCGGCCATGCCTTCAGCTGTCTAGGTCCTAAGGGCTAGAATTCCCTCCCTAAACCACTCCACCCCTCTATCTCTCTCTCTCTCCACCTTCAAATCGCTCCTTAAAACTTACCTTGTCACCTGTCGTAACATCTCCTTATGTGGCTTGATGTCAAATTTTGTCTAACAATGCTCCTATGAAGCGCCTTTGGACATTTTACTACGTTAAAGGCGCTATATAAATGCAAGTTGTTGTTAAAAATGCTGCTTCACATTGCAGACGTCGCACTGTCTTCAGATGCCAAACAACCTTTAAACTCTGGTTGCTTCTGAGCTACATCCTAAAACTGCTAAGCAGATTCCCAACTGCAAACTTCCCTTACTAACTAGTGGGGTTAAAGAGACAGTGGCATGAATACAAATTAGCTAAGGGACAGAAAGCAGACGGTAGTGGTGAACAGTTGTTTTTCAGACTGAAGGGAAGTAAACAGTAGTGTTCTCCAGGGGGCCGGTGTTAGGCCCACTGCTCTTTTTGTTATATATTAATGACCTGGACTTGGGTATACAGGGCATTATTTCAATGTTTGCAGATGATGCAAAACTCGGAACCGTAGTAACAGACTTTAGGAGGACATAGACAGACTGGTGAAATGGGCAGACACATGGCAGGTGCAATTTAATGCAGAGAAGTGTGAAGTGATGTATTTTGGTAGGTAGAATGAGGAGAGACAATATAAACTAAATGGTACAATTTTAAAGGGGGTTGCAATAACAGCGAGACCTGGGGGTGTATGTACACAAATCTTTGAAGGTGGCAGGACAAGTTGAGAAGGCTGTTTTAAAAAAAAAAAGTATACAGAATCCTTGGCTTTATAAACAGAGGCATAGGGCTGGATTTTGATACTGGGGCGGGATGGGGTCGTGTCATCCACTTTTCGTGTTATCCACCCGACTGCAATTGGATGTGGGAGATTGATGCGATTTTCACCTAATTGGGCAATTGAGTTTCAGCATGTGGGAACCCATGAACCAATCAGTGTTTTCAGTCTGAAAGTCGCCTCTGATGATGTCATCATTGCTGCTGCATTGAAGGTCTGCAAAGACTGCCTGGCCTTTGCTGTGAGGACCTGGATGTAAAATGAGTAGCAGCAGCCCTAAGTCTGCTCCCAGATATTTTTGCACCACCACTCCCAGATATGTTTCCCATCCATCCTTCCCATCCCTCCAGCCAGGTAGGTTTCACATTCGTGGTTCAGAACAGGCGTGCTTCACGTAGGAAAATGGTTAAAATCACAAAGGCCTTTCAAAATGGCATTATAGCGGCAATTTAGTGCTTGTTAAGGGCCTTAACAGCCTATCCCGCCTCTTAGAGGCGGGACGGAGTCGGGACCAGCAGACACGATTTAATGAAAATTGCGTGGAGGCGGGCTTGTGCCCGCCCGCCAGTTTTCGCAATTTTAACCCCCCACACGCCTCCAAACCCACCTCCACTGGTCAATGAAAATCCAGCCCATAGAGTACAAAAGCAAGGAAGTTATGCTAAACCTTTATTAAACATTGGTTAGGCTTCAGCGAGAGTATTATCTTCAATTCTAGGCACCACAACATGCTATAGACAGGGCTAAGTGACCCCACAATCAACGGATCAATTCTTGGCACCACCTTCTTGGAGGAAGGATGTCAAGACCTTAGAAAGAGCACAGAATGTACTCTGGGTGGGGGACGTCAATGTCCATCACCAAGAGTGGCTCGGTAGCACCACTGCTGACCAAGCTGGCCGGGTCTTGAAGGACATAGCTGCCAGTCTGGGCCTGCGACAGGTGGTGAGAGAACCAACACGAGGGAAAAACCTACTTGACCTCGTCCTCACCAATCTACCTGTCGCAGATGCATCTGTCCATGACAGCATTGGTAGCACTGACGACCACACAGTCATTGTGGAGACAAAGTCCCGTCTTCACACTGAGGACACCCTCCATCGTGTTGTGTGGCACTATCACCGTGCTAAATGGGATGGATTCAGAACAGATCTAGCAGCTCAAAACTGGGCAACCATGAGGTGCTGTGGGCCATCAGCAGCAGCAGAATTGTATTCCACCACAATCTGTAACCATCAAGCCAGGGGACCAACCCTGGTTCAATAAGGAGTGTAGAAGAGCATGCCAGGAGCATCACCAGGCGTACCTAAAAATGAGGTACCAACCTGGGGAGGCTGCAACACAGGACTACATGCATGCTAAAAAGCGGAAGCAGCGTGCTATAGACAGGGCTAAGTGATCCCACAATCAACGGATCAGATCAAAGCTCTGCCACATCCAGTCGTGAATGGTGGTAGACAATTAAACAACTAACAGGAGGAGGAGGCTCCATGAATATCCCCATCCTCAATGATGGTGGAGCCCAGCACGTGAGTGCAAAAGACAAGGCTGAAGCGTTTGCAACCATCTTCAGCCAGAAGTGCCGAGTGGCAAATACCAGAGTTAACGTTTCAGGTCGATGACCTTTTGTCAGAACTGTGACTTAGCGTTCTGACGAAAGGTCATCGACCTAAAACATTAACTCTGTTTCTGGCTCCACAGATGCTGCCTGACCTGCTGAGTATTTCCAGATTTAATGTAATTGGTAAAAGAACCAGAGATGAGATGAGGAAAAAATTCTTTACACCGAGTTGTTGTGATCTGGAATGCACTGCCTGAAAGGGTGGTGGAAGCAGATTCAATAATAACTTTCAAAAGGGAATTGGATAAATACTTGAAGGGGAAAAATTTGCAGGGCTATGGGGAAAGAGCAGGGGAGTGGGACTAATTGGAGAGCTCCTTCAAAGAGCCGGCACAGGCATGATGGGCTGAATGGCCTCTTTCTGTGCTGTAAGAATCTATGATAAACAATAATTAATCTTTGAGCGACCTCCACCTGAAATGATAAGCGTATTGCAATCTGCGATGTTGCCTCACCAAACAAATAAATTCTGATCAGACTGTGTTTACATATAGCAATCTGACTTTGTGACCTTAAAGGAACAGTACAACTTTAACCACAGCTCCACCTTAGCAGAATACCATCTGATTTACTGTGAGCGATGGCATGGGAGATATAGAGCAGGACACACACAAACTTGTGTCACAGTATTTGTCTTTCTGAAACTAGACTCTGAGCTTGTTACAGTGTCACCCCAGAGTCGGTGCTTAATTCATATAAAAAGTTGTAAATAAAGTTAACAAGGTCATTCGTGTGCAATACATGCCTGTCAAAGTGGAGAAAACATAATGGCCCCAGTTTTGACCTTCAGCGTACATCGGAGGGGCAGTGGTTGGAGCATTCTTAATGCCCGATTGATGTTTTTGACGAGAGGCCTGAACCATTTCAATGGTTCGGCCTCATTTATATTGAATTGGCGAACTGCCCATGCATTTCAAGTGCTGATAGGCAGCCTGCTGTTTTGGGAGAGCGGGAAATCCGGCAGGATTACCACAACAGCACCTTTAAAGAGGAGGGTTGGGCAGATGGTGACGATGGAGGGCAGTAATAAAGGGACTGAGGACTTTGAAGATGGTACAGGAAGAGCAATTCAGGTGATGCTGAAGGCACTTAGCCTTCCAAAACTATTAATAAAGCTGCCAGACCATCTTCCAGCAATCCCTTTAACTGAGGCACGTCCTGGCCATTTCCCACTCTTGCCTCCCATGTATACTGGGTGCCACGCCGATGACAACCAAAATGGCATTGGGGTACTACCTACATGATAGCACCCCGATATGCATGCAATATTGAGGACCCCTGTCTGTATCCAGCGGGAGCGTTGGCTGCCTAAATTGCAGCAGACAGATGGGAAGTCGACGGTAAGTTTGTTTTTGACTTGCTCGTGGCCCGTTCGCAACCTTGGTGTCATATTTGACCCTGAAATGAGCTTCTGACCACATATCCGCAGCATAACAAAGACCGCCTACTTCCACCTCCGTAACATCGCCCGTCTCCACCCTTGCCTCACCTCATCCGCTGCTGAAACCCTCATCCATGCCTTTGTTACCTCTAGACTTGACTATTCCAACGCACTCCTGGCTGGCCTCTCGCATTCCACCCTATGTAAACTTGAGGTCATCCAAAACTCGGCTGCCCGTGTCCTATCTTGCCTCAAGTCCCATTCGCCCATCACCCCTGTGCTTGCTGACCTACATTTGCTCCCAGTTAAGCAACACCTCGATTTCAAAATTCTCATCCTTGTTTTCAAATCCCTCCATGGCCTCGCCCCCTCCTATCTCTGTAATCTCCTCCAGCCCCACAACCCTCTGAGATATCTGCGCTCCTCTAATTCTGCCCTCTTGAGCATCCCTGATTATAATCGCTCAACCATTGGTGGCCGTGCCTTCTGTTGCCTAGGCCCTAAGCTCTGGAATTCCCTGCCTAATCCTGTCCGCCTCGCTACCTCTCTTTCCTCCTTTAAGACGCTCCTACCTCTTTGACCAAGCTTTTGGTCACCTGCCCTAATTTAACCTTATGTGGCTCAGTGTCAAATTTTCTGTCTTAAAATAATCCTGTGCAGCGCCTTAGGACATTTTACTATGTTAAAGGCACTATATAAATACTTGTTGTTATGAAATGGAGTTGGTAGAGGGTTGAAAATCTGGGCCTCGGCCTTGCCTGCAACAGTGCGATAGTAAAAGCTATTAAGTTTTTGTGAGCTTTAACTTACTTTTGTGCCTTGTGCTCCAGACACTGAGCCTCACTTCCACTGTGTTTGGGGACCCGTCTCCTGAGGTGACCTGGCTCAAGAATGACAAAGATCTCGAGTTGAACGATCACCACTGTGCGACTGTCGAGCAGGGAAAACATGCTTCCCTGACCATTAAAGGCGTTAGCACGGACGATTCGGGAAAATATGGCATTAACGTCAGGAACAAATATGGCGGCGAGACAATTGATGTCACTGTAAGTGTCTATAAACACGGCGAGGAGATCCCATTGCCAAAAAGAGGGGTTCAGAAAGCCCCAGAGCCGTCAAAGGCAGCTCCTTCTAAACCTGCAGAGCCTCATAAGGATTCAAAGGTTGGAAGAAGAAAGTAATGCAAAGATGACTTAAAGTGGTAACTTACTGTAAACTTAGCTTGAACTGCAGTGAGCAATTACAAGTGAAGCTTAATGTAGTAAATAGAAATTTGAATTGGGGGGGGAAAAAAAATCAATCTTGGCCTCTTCCTCGGTGCATCATACAACATTTATTCATTAGATAATTTTTAACCTCCCAAGTCATTTAAGGAGTGATTTATCTGCCTTGATCCTCCTAGCAAATGCTGATGGCGCAAGTCGGGAAAATGCGTTTCCCCAGCCCATGATTTTCCGTACATTAATTTTAATTAGTTTTCCGCCTGGCATGGGCCAGGAGCACTGAAGCAGAAAATCTCTAGTTTTTTTTTTGCTGAAGGCCACGAGGTCCTGGTTGTTTACAGAGGAATAAAGTTCATGGTTGTAAATGCGACAGCGTCAAAACGAGTTTATGAAGGTTTTGCAGAACGCACTGCTTTAGCTAGCTGCCGTAGTAAAATTATGTTTATTTAGAGGCTCTTCTGATCTGATGGTGCCAACCTGTTGTTTAAAAAAAAAACAGGAATGTATAAGCTGCTAGAATCTCGCACCCTCCAAATTAATTGTCACTTTGTTACTTCCAAGGGGCTTTAATATCGCAAATTAATATCAACCCTTGGCTAGAATTCACTCCTACTGTAACTGTGTCACTTGACTAATACCTACCATGTCTGAAGTTGCTGTGCTTTGTTTGTTATGCTTTGCACCAATAAAATGGCCTCTTATGGCAATCCCTGATGCACACTTGTATTCCTGTCTCACACAAGTCTCATAATTCTCGCATCTAAAGTCACGTTTTTAAAAATTGGCTGGATTATGACTAATTATTTCACTCTTGATTCAATGCCTGAAATATTTGTTCAGCACTTTTTTTTTTATTTGATGTATGATTTTCACCAGTCGTGGAATAGTAACACATGCATATGGAAGCAAATTTGTTAAATATTTCCCAGCCCAAAGGGACTGGAAAGCACACCTTCAGTTTAACTCCGAGCTCAGCTTGAATTCAGTGCAGACTAAAGGCATAAAAGTCTCTTCTTTCAACGTAAAGACTCCTTGTGAAATGGGTATGTGTCGTCGCAACCCAGTTCCGAGTGGGCTTAGAACATAAAACTATCCATCAGCCAACCGACTTATTCAAAAGAGCACAAATGGCCGGTGTTCGGCCCAACCATCAATGATTTACCTTCTGTCATAAGGTCATGAGGCAGTTCGCTGATGATTCTACAGTGCTCAGACCCATTTACAATGCTTATAATGAAAAGAAAAGAAAGGCTTGCATTTCTATAGCATCCTTCACAACCTCAGGACATCCCAAAGTGCTTTGTAGCCAATGCAGTTCTTTTTGAAGTGTAGTCACTGTTGTAATGTAGGAAACGCAGCAGCCAATTTGCGCACAGCAAGCTCCCACCAACAGCAATGTGACAATGACCAGATAATCTGTTTTTCTAGTGATGTTGATTGAGGAATAACTGTTGGCCAGGACACCGGGGATAACTCCCCTCCTGCTCTTTGAAATAGTGCCATGGGATCTTTTACCTCCACCCGAGAGAGCAGACGGGGCTTTGGTTTAAAGTCTCATCGAAAGGCGACACCTCCAACAGTGCAGCACTCCCTCAGTACTGCACTGGTGTGTCACCCTAAATTTGTGCTCAAGTCTCTGGAGTGGGACTTGAACCCAGAATCTTCTGACTCAGAGGCGAGAGTGCTACCCACTGTTCAGGGTGAAATCAGGAAGCACTTTTTCTCAAAATGGGTAGTGGTAACATGCAATTCCCTTCCACAAAAGGCTGTGAATGCTGGATCAATTGAAATTTTCTAGGCTGAGTGACAGATTTTTATTAGGTAAGGATATCAAAGGATATGGATCAAAGGTAGGTAAAATGGAGTTGAGGTATAGATCAGTCATGATCTAATCGAATGACGGAACAGGCTTGAGGGGCTGAATGGCCCACTCCTGTTCCCATGTTCCAACCTTCAACAGCACCACCATTGCTCATCAACATCTTGGAGTCACCACTGACCAGAAGCTTAACTGAAAGCAGCCATATTAACTACATGGCTACAAGAGCAGGGTATAAGCTCGGAACTTGGTGATGAGTGGATCACCTCCTGACCGCTCAAAGCCTCGCTACCATCTGCAAGGCTCGTCAGGAGTGTGATGGAGTACTCACTACTTGTCTGGACAGGTGCAGCCACAACAACACCCAAACAGCCTTGACACCATCCAGGACAAAGCAGTTTGATTGGTCAGTGCCCTGCCACTGGACTTTGAATCGTAGAATCATAGAAATTTATGGCACAGAAGGAGGGCATTCGACCCATCGTGTCTGTGCTGGCTGAAAAAGAGCTATCCAGCCTAATCCCACTTTCCAGGTCTTGGTCCGAGGCCTTGTAGGTTACAGCACTTCAAGTGAATATTCCATGTACTTTTTAAATGTGATGAGGGTTTCTGTCTCTGCCACCCTGTCAGACAGTGAGTTCCAGACCCCCACCACCCTCTGGGTGAAAAAAGTTCTCAACTCCCCTTTAATCCTTCCACCAATTACTTCAAATCTATGCCCCCTGGTTATTGACCCCTCTGCTAAGGGAAATAGGTCCTTCCTAACCACTCTATCTAGGCCCCTCATAATTTTATACACCTCAATCAAGTCTCCCTTCAGCCTCCTCTGTTCCAAAGAAAACAACCCCAGCCTATCCAATCTTTCCTCATAGCTAAAATTCTCCAGTCCTGGCAATATCCTCGTAAATCTCCTCTGTACTCTCTCTAGAGCAATCACGTCTTTCCTGTAATGTGGTGACCAGAACTGTACACAGTACTCTAGCTGTGGCCTAACTCGTGTTTTATATAGTTCTAGCATAACCTCCCTGCTCTTATATTTTATGCCTCGGCTAATAAAGGAAAGTATCCCATATGCCTTCTTAACCACCTTATCTACCTGTCCTGCTACCTTCAGGGATCTGTGGACATGTACTCCAAGGTCCCTCTGTTCCTCTACACTTCTCAGTATCCTACCATTTATTGTGTATTCCCTTGCCTTCTTAGTCCTCCCCAAGTGCATTACCTCACACCTCTCCGGATTGAATTCCATTTGCCACTTTTCTACCCACCTGACCAGTCCATTGATATCTTCCTGCAGTCTACAGCTTTCTTCCTCACTATCAACCACACGGCCAATTTTTGTATCATCTGCAAACCTCTTAATCTTGCCCCCTACATTGAAGTCCAAATCACTGATATATACCACAAAAAGCAAGGGACTTAGTACTGAGCCCTGCGGAATTCCACTCAACAGCCTTCGAGTTACAAAAACACCCATCAACCATTACCCTTTGCTTCCTGCCACGGAGCCCATTTTGGATCCAACTTGCCACTTTCCCTTGGATCTCATGGGCTTTTATTTTTCTGACCAGTCTGCCATGTGGGACCTTGTCAAAAGGCTTGCTAAAATCCATGTAGACTACATCAAACGCACTACCCTCATCAACCCTCCTTGTTACTTCCTCAAAAAATTCAATCAAGTTAGTCAGACACGACCTTCCCTTGACAAATCCATGCTGACTGTCTTTGATTAATCTGTGCCTTTCTAAATGACGATCAATACTGTCCCTCAGAATTTTTTCCAACAATTTGCCCAAGGTTAGGCTGGCTGGCCTGTAATTACTCGGTCTGTCCCTTTGTAAACAACGGTACAACGTTAGCAGTCCTCCAGCACCACACCTGTAGCCAGAGAGGATTGAAAAATGATGGTCCTCCCTTGCTTCCCTTAACAGCCTGGGATACATTTCATCCAGGCCTTGCGATTTATCTACTTTCAAAGATGCTAAACCCCTTAATACTTCCTCTCTCACTATGTTTATCTCATCTAATATTTCACACTCCTCCTCCTCAACTACAATGGCTGCATCTTCCCTCTCTCTCTTGTGAAGACCGATGCAAAGTATTGATTAAGAACCATACCCATGTCTTCCACTTCCACACACAGGTTACATTTTTGGTCTCTAATGGGCCCTACTCTTTAGTTAATCTCTTGCTCTTTATGTATTTATAAAACATCTTTGGGTTTTCTTTGATTTTACTTGCCAATATTTTTTCATGTCCTCTCTTTGCGTTCCTAATTTCCTTTTTAATTTCACCCCTGCACTTTCTATACTCCTCTAGGCTTTCCGTAGATTTAGCTCTCGGTATCTAACACAAGCTTCCCTTTTTTGCCTTATCCTACCCTGTATGGCCCATGACATCCAGGGGGCTCTAGATTTGGGAGTCCCACCCTTTTTCTTTGTGGGAACATATTTGCTCTGAACCCTCACTATCTCCTCCTTGAATGCCTCCCACTGCTCTGACATTGATTTACCTTCCAAGTTGCTGTTTCCAGTCCACTTTTGCTAAATTACATCTCGGCTTAGTAAAATTGGCCTTTTCCCAATCAAGAACTTTTACTCCTGATCTATCTTTGTCCATAACTACACTAAATCTAACTGAATTATGTCCACCCCCTCCACCACTGGTGCACTGTGGCTCCATTCTGTGTAATCTACAGGATGCAGTGCCACAACGCTCCAATGTTATGTAGACAGCACCGCACTCCCCCATGCAACCATGTGAAGGCCCTCTAGAGGGTGCAGAGGAGATTTACCAGAGGTTCCGGGGATGGGGGATCTTAGCTGCAAGGACAGGTTGGAGAAGCTGGATTTGTTTTCATTAGAGCACAGGAGGTTGAGGGGTGATTTGATAGAGGTGTATAAGATTATGACGGGTTTGGATCGGCTAGACGGGGAAAGGCTGTTCCCACGAGTTGATGGTACAAGGACTAGGGGACACAGATTTAAGGTTTTGGGCAAGAGATACAGGGGGGACGTGAGGAAAAACTTTTTTACGCAGTGAGTGGTGAGGACCTGGAACTCGCTGCCGACAGAAGTGTTGGAAGCGGACACACTCAATGTTTTGAAGGGGAGACTGGATAGGCACTTGAGGGAAATAAACTTGCAGGGCTACAGGGATAGAGCGAGGGAATTGGACTGACTGGATTGCTCTACAGAGAGCTGGCATGGACTCGATGGGCTGAATGGCCTCCTTCTGTGCCGTTATGACTCTCTGACAAGAGCAGCTATATCACAGGAACACCATCACCTTCAAGTAACACGCCATCCTGACTGGGACATAGAGGCCCTGAATTTCGGCAGAGGTTGTACTGATCACCCGCTGTAACTTTGGCGGAAAATCGGTGGAAACCACACCCCCATCCCTCACCCCACACCCACACCCCCAACCCCCGAAAAATGACGGAAATGGCTGATGTTCCTCGGGGGTTTCCTCCAATTTCCTGCCGAAGCAACCGCAGCTTAACTGGAGAACCCCTGTACAATTCTGGGCCATACTGTCATTCCTTCATTGCTGCTAGGTAGCGAATTCCAGAAATATCTACCTAACCCCATTCTGGGAGCAGTGTTAGCACAAGAACTGCAGCGGTTCAAGAAAAATGCTCATCACCACCTTTTTGGGTCAACTAGGGATGGGCGATGTACAGGGCCTTGCCATCGTAATTCATATCCAGAGAACAAATTAAATTAAAGATTCACATTGGTGCAGTAGGATATAGCCTTCTGCAGTTGAAGTTAAGATGCATCGTTGAATTAGAGTAAGTGTCAGCTGTGGCTCAGTTGGTAGCACTCTTGCCTCTGAGTCAGAAAGTTGTGGGTTCAAGTCCCATTCCAGAGACTTGACTGCAAAAATCTAGGCTGACACTCCCATGCCGTCTTTCGGATGAGACGTTAAACCGAAGCCCTGTCTGCTCTCTCAGGTGGATGTAAAAGATCCCGTGGTACTATTTTGAAGAGCAGGGGAGTTATCCCCGGAGTCCTGGCCAATATTTATCCCTCAATCAACATGACAAAAACAAATTATCTGGTCATTATCACATAGCTGTTTGTGGGATCTTGCTGTGTGCAAATTGGCTGCCACGTTTCCTACATTACAACAGTGACTACACTCCAAAAGTACTTAAATAAAAACAGAAAATGCTGGTAATACTCAGCAGGTCAGGCAACATCTGTGGAGAGAGAAACAGAGTTAATGTTTCAGGTCTATGGCCCTTCGTCAGAACTGGAAAAAGTTGGAGATGGAACAGGTTTTTAAGCAAGTGTAAATGGCAATGGCAGAATGATCAACAGCTGTCACTCTGACCTCTCCGTTCTTGGCCTCTTACAATGTTCCAATGAAGCTCAACGTAAACTCGAGGACCAGCACCTCATCTTTCGATTAGACACTTTACAGCCTTCTGGACTCAACATCGAGTTCAACAATTTCAGACCATAACCTCTGGCCCCTATCTTTTTTTTCATTTTTTTTCTCTCTCACATGGCAGCTGTCTTTCATTCTGCCATCGCCATTTACACTTCATCTAGACCCATCTTTTGTTTCTTAACTTGTCCCATTACCATCTCCTTTTGCCTTGCACCATCATCCCTTTTGTCTCTTAATCTCTCCTGCCTTCCATCCTATCACAGACCTTCCCTTTTGTTCTTTCCTCTCCTCCCCCCTCTCCCTGCCCCTACACTTGCTTAAAAACCTGTTCCATCTCCAGCTTTTTCCAGTTCTGACGAAGGGTCATCGACCTGAACCGTTAACTCTGTTTCTCTCTCCACAGATGCTGCCTGACCTGCTGAGTATTTCCAGCATTTTCTGTTTTTATTTCAGATTTCCAGCATCCGCAGTATTTTGCTTTTGTATTAGTCTCCAAAAGTACTTTATTGGCTGTAAAGCACTCAGACGTCTGGTGGTCGTGAAAGGCGCTATATAAATGCAAGTCTTTCTTTCTTCACTGACCATAGCCTGTGTTACACTTGATCTCACATTGAAAATGTTACATTCTGAGCATTCACACAGGGAAAAAAATGACAAGTGAATTATAAAGTGGCTCTAGACTGCCAGGGCATTGTTGCATACCACCCCACTAGCCTAGGAAAGGAAATGGAATTTCTCTTTCATCGCCTGACCATAAGGCGCATCCCCTTTAAAATAAAAAGCGCAGGAGGAAATGGAGGCACCAAGGACGGGAATGCAGATATTCCTACTACTGAACAAATCCATCGAGCAGGACTGCTAAGTAAAGCCAAACCATACAAAACACTGGAATTAGATGCACCAACCGCTGGTTAATATGGTAAAAAGTGAACAGCTTACCTTGTTTTAGGCTCTAGCTACAGATGCTGGTTACCTCCATCAGCATGATGAGGAGGAAAGGTATGTTAGATAAGATGGAGCTAGCTCAAGATGTTTGGGGATTCCCCTGCCGGAGCTGCTCTATGGGCCCCTGCATTGTTTGATTCTCCCTCCCCCCCACCAATCACAGAATCCCCACAGTGCAGATAGAGGCCATTTCGGCCCATCGAGCCTGCACCGACACATATCCCACCCTATCCCCGTAACCCCACGTATTTAATCCCCCTAACACTAAGGGTCAATTTATCATAGCCAAATCAACCTAACCCGCACATCTTTGGACTGTGGGAGGAAACCGGAGCACCCGAAGGAAACCCACGCAGACACGGGGAGAATGTGCAAACTCCACACAGACAGTCACCCGAGGCCGGATTCGAACCCGGGTCCCTGGCGCTGTGAGGCAACAGTGCTAACCACTATGCCACCGTGTTGCCATCCCGACAGTGGGCTGGATTACCCACTTTGTGGTGGGATAGTGGCGAAGCAGAACTTCCGCTGCTCTGACCCTTCCCCCCTCCAGGTAACCTCCGGGTCCCTGACCCATGTCCCCTGGACAGGATTAATTTCCTGCTGCCACCGAGGGTAATCCTGGTGGTGCTGCAGTAAAGAGGCAGGAGGCCAGATTAAAGGGGCAGAAGGACCCTGAAGGTAACAGCCCCAATGTTTACTGAGGCCTTGGCCAAGACCGAGATTTACATCAGCCAGGAGACTGAGGCGAAATGGAGAGAGTGGGGGCCTTTACCAGGCTCTCTTCCCTCCATTTAGAAAATTTAGGGTTATTACCACCACGACCATCTTTCACCAGGCAGCCCCAAGAAACCCCAGCAAGAGTGATGGATGGGAGGGAAATGGGACTGGAAGCTGGGCTCCACATGCCCCAGCAGCACTTGTATGAGGCAGCTGGGGAAGAGGCGGTAGACAGTGGTCTGGGTAGGGGCGTGGGAGGGTGGGGGTGGTGGCAGTAGGACTAGCCGCCTGTTTTTGCTCCATTTGCTGTCCTGCCCGATTTTCAGCGGAATTATAAGAGGAAAATCCAGCCCTGTATCTATTACTTGCTCCCTTTCACTTTGTTACACTCTATTCCTCATGCATTCTCTGTAGACTTTCCCACCTTCCTTCCTTTCCTCCAGTAATATCAAACTTCTGCTTTTTTCCTGCGGTGATCTTTCCCAACTCCACATCTCCATTAGTGAGTGTTGTATGTTCCTCTCGGGAATATGGAGCCCAATCCATTAAACGATTGATGAAAAGGCACAAAGGCAGTGGAAAATTTAGAGAAGGGCAGCCACAATGATACCAAGCTTCAGGTGACTGAGCTCAGCTAAGAGATTAAATCAGTTTATCATCAGAAAATAAAAGATTGAGAGGACTTGAAATAATTAATAAGGTGGATATCGAGAGGTAGTTGTGAAAAACGAATATAGAGGTCATGATTATAGACTGAAAAAGCCACGAGTTAGACATTTGAGCATGTTGTTCATACTCCCGTCAGTGGACTATTGCATGAGTCCATATGTGCCTCTCCAATCTTTTTACAAGGCGACCGAGAAAACAGCGGGTAAGTCAAGGCCTAATACCAATCGATAAGCTGCTTTATTTCACAATAAGGTACGCATGATCAGACACACTTCATTCAATCAGCACAATTTATCTTCACGTAATAATAAAAAAATAAAGAACTCTCCATGTTTCCCCACATTAGTAGGTCCTCTTACTTGAAACAAGATGACTTCTAACTGTCCTCCAGCCTTTCTTAGCTCTTAGTCTCGACAAGAGCCTTCGCATCATTCTCTTTCAAAACCCGACTGCCCTCGCAGCCTTTTCTTGCAAAACCTGACTGACTGGCTGAAAATTATTCTGTGTACTTTGTCTCCCTCTGTTCACAGACAGACAGGTATCATGTGGGGAGAAATTCAATATTGTTTCACCCATTTCGTGTGAAAAGTTTAGGTTGGGGGGTCAAATTTCGGGTCATGATCTTTCGTGCCCAATTTCCCCCTGGAAATACATCGACTGCCAAATTAGAAGCTGGCGACCTCCAAGTGTGCAGGGTGCCCATCTAAAACAGGCATTGAGCGGCTTAAATATGCCAGCTTTAGGGCCCCGACAGAAAATGACTGAGAAAATGGGCAGAGCACGCACCGTCCAATTGTTCCACGTCTTCTATGGTCCAACCATCGATCCTTAAAGGGATCGCTGGAGGCCGCCCAGGAAGAGGTAGTTTTATTTCTGTGGAGCCAGGAGGAGCAGGAGTGTTCCTCCTAGCTGCACAAAAATGACTGCGGGTCGCTGCCAGCCTGGGCTTGTGCTCCCCACCACTTCGCTTCCCACCCCCAGGACCTACCAGCAGGCTGACTCTGTGTTGGAGCCGGCCAACATTCCTAAGGCCCCGACTGGCGACCTGTATCAGGACGTCCAATTGGCAACTCGCCAGTTTCTTGCAGATGATGCCCGAGGCCCAATTTTGAACAGGCCCCAGGTAGACATCTTCGGGTGCGGATTCGCATTGCGCCACCCAGTGCAAGTTGTATTTCCTCTCCAAAGACTCTCCGTCACAATGGATGTGAGCTGTGTTTTGATCATTGAGGCAAGCTAATGAATTGCTTACTGTTTAAAGTCTTTGGAGAAAACAACTTCCAGTTAGCATATTAATCACCTTTCATCTTACTGCTTTTTTTTTAAACTTGCGAGAATATTTTGCTTTTAAAAATCCACCATTAAAAGCAGTTCTTTTCCTAATTCTTTTCTGTGGAAAAATGGTGATAAAAGCCTGAAACATGACCCTGTGAACTGAACTTAACAGAGGGAGTAACGTTTTTTTCACTTTTAGGTTGCAGTCCGGGAGTGATACTGGGGTAGAGTGCAGAGAGCACGGTGTTGTGATACAAGCTGGGAACTGCACTCGACCAATTAGGAGTGAGCTCCTTGCGTGTGTGCTAACACTCAGGCACAAAGCTTTGCAGTCCCGATATCTAATTTGTAACGTTAGGAGAGTGGGGTTTGGAGCACCCACTTTCTCATATCATTATTAAGACTCTACAATAAGTTTAGAAAAAGTGACCGGAAGGTGCCTGAGCACTTGCATAGAATTTACAGCACAGCAACATGTCCCCGCCTGTGTTTATGCTTCACACGAGCCTCTTCCCACTCTAGTGACTTCATCTCACCCTATCAGCATATCCTTCTATTCCTTTCTCCCTCATGTACTTATCTCGTGTCACCTTAAATGTATTTGTGCTATTTATCTCAACTACTCCTTGTGGTATCAAATTCTACATTCTCACCACTCTCTGAGTAAAGAAGTTTCTCCTAAATTCCCTACTGGATTTATTAGTGACTATTTTATTTTTATGACCCCCTAGTCCTGGTCTCCCCCACAACCTCTCAGCGTCTACCCTATCGAACCCCTTCATAATTTTAAAGACCTCCATTAGGTCAGCCCTCAGCCTTCTCTTTTCTCAGGAAAAGAACTCCAGCCTGTTCAGTCTTTCCTGATAGTCGCACCCTCTCAGTTTTCATGTCATCCTTGAAAATCTTTTCTGCACTTTCTCTATATTCTTTTTGTAATATGCAGCATCTGTACAAAGAGGAAGATGGCACATGCCGAGGCTGTGCACGTAGTCAGGCATTTGTTTTTCTCACAGGCAGGAAAAACAAGGTTACCAGAACACATTTGCCATAACATGCTTTATCGCGCCAATACCAGTAGATGGCACTATAAGACCGTAGTCTCATGAACCTTTATATCTACCATAAACTGCAAGGACATTCCCATCAATTTTTAAATATATTTTCTGAAACACGCAATGGATTCAAAAATAGTGTCTGCTGAGAGATTGGTTTCAACAGTGCGAAAGACTGTATTCTAAGGGGAGTTCTACAATCGAAGTACAACACGCATCTCATTTTCCATATTCCATTGTACTAAGTGCTTGCCGACCTTATGAAAACTGTAGCATAATTAAAGGCCACTTTATGACCACATTTTAACAGTCTACAACATCTCAATAAAGCGGAGCTAAAAATTGCAATGTCCCACAAAACACCAGGAACTGAACATTAACGTGATTTCTGTTTCAGGGACTTGGAAAGGTAGCAAAGAGTTGCACGTCCCTTAACTGCCATCATGGTGCAGTTTGCAAAAAAAATGTGGCTGTAATGTTTATTTTACTGAAAGGTGAGGAGAGAGTCTTGTCTGACTCTATTCCTAAATCCTCATTCTCTCTCTCTCTCTAATTGCCATCCTGGCTGCTCTTTCCTTTCCAGTCTCTGGTTGAAGGACTGTTGCTGCTCAATGACTGTTCATTCCACATAGATTACAACCGCAGGAGTTTTTTCTCTCTCTGTAAAGTGGCACAGTAAATGGGCTTGTGAAGATGAACTTATTTCTCGTCTAACAGAGGAAAGCTTCAGGAAAGTATAGGGACCAGAGGGATTGTTGTTACCCGAATTGGGAAAAGTGGAACGGCTTGGAAAAAGTGCCGGGATCCAAATGCGCCGCATTTGTTCTCAGTTGGAATTTTCCCGCTTGGTTGGTTTTGTAAGGAATGGAACCTCTGCCCACCCCCTTATAAGGCCGGCCATGTCAGAGGGAGCAGGGCTGGGGGCAGGGATGCCCCTTGCTGGGAAATTCTGCTTTCCCGATCCATAAGGGGATACTGGATGGCAGGGATGGCGAGCAAGGTGAGGTGTACCAGTTTCCAGAAAGCCCCACGAGAGAAGTGGCCCGGACCCATGGAGATAATTTTAAGATAGGCCCCCTTACACAGGGAGCTGAATGGGAGGCGGGGGGGGTGGGGGGGAATGGGATCTCAGAGGTGGGGGCGGGGTGAGAGGCCTGGGCACTGGCTCTGGATAGCCGGTGGGTGGCTGGTGTTCCTGGCAGCATGGGGCAAGTAGATGCCTGTGATGCACGCATAGTGCAACCGAGGTGCCCTGTGACAGACCCCAAAACTCCAGCGGGGCCAGCGCTGAAGGGCACAGGAGGGCGACCCAACTATTTACAGGGCCCACATATAGATATTTAAATCTTTTCCATTAGATCAACTATAGAAGAAACCAAAGAAGCAGGCTGCCTGCAGAATAGAGGGAGGGGAGGAGGATTTCACAGTCAGGCAATCTGTGCCCGAGATTAAAAACTATACAGCAGAAATAACATTCTGGAGATGTTGACGAACATGGTGAATATTTAAATAGTATGGGGTAGAAATTAGGTCGCGCCCCATTTGGGGCGCAAATATCGTCCGGACGCAAATATTAGCGCCTGGCGCTAATTATCGGCACTGACGGGAAACTTCACTTTTACCGCCCCGGGAGGTGAGTGGAGCGCTAAAGCAGGCGCTGCACACCTCTCTTAAGGCGCAAAGGCCAAGGAGTGAGGCGCTAACTCGGAGCGCTGGCGAAGCTCATGTAATGTCAGTCAGCAATAGAACACACACACAATGGCACGGGCCAGTTCTTAAAGGGGATGGTTAATCTTGCTTTCCATCCACATCCTGTTCATTGCTGCCTTGAATCTCGGCCTGGAGAGACTTGCACATCAAATGTGCTGGAAAGTACAATGGAGAGCACCAGGCAAAGAGCTCAGAGTGCAGCTCCCACGGTCTCTGCTAAATCGATACAAGGAATGGCAAATCAAAATGAACCTGCAAAGTGCTGCTCAGTACCCAAAACTCCTTCACACAACGTTGAATCTCTCCAGAAGTCTCTCCCTCTCTCTCTCAGAATGCGTAGTTCAAAAATGCCACCAACAATAAAAGACAGGAAGAGGCCCCCTTTAAATAGCGCCCCCCCCCAGCCCCACAGCGATTGATAGCGTTCCAGTCTTCTGGTCGTTGGAAGCGCCAGGCGGTAAGGCAGGGGGTGCCACTCAATTTCCGCTACGGGGCGCCCCAAGGGCGTTGCACCATGGAATGACGTCACAATCTGCGCGCGCAGGTGGTCGCAGCGGTAAGTTTTAGCGCCGCCGCACAATCTCAAGTTAAGTTCTCGAGCGGCGCAAACATCGCTGCGCCCGGGCGTTAGCGGCTTTGCGCCCCATTAGCGCCCTCTTAAGGCGCTAACGGGTGGCGCAACCAAGTGAATTTTTACCCCTATAACTTTAATATTGAGCTTCTGTGAAGCTTTGGGGGTAAAAATTCACTTGGTTGCGCCACCCGTTAGCGCCTTAAGAGGGCGCTAATGGGGCGCAAAGTCGCTAACGCCCGGGCGCAGCGATGTTTGCGCCGCTCGAGAACTTAACTTGAGATTGTGCGGCGGCGCTAAAACTTACCGCTGCGACCACCTGCGCGCGCAGATTGTGACGTCATTCCATGGTGCAACGCCCTTGGGGCGCCCCGTAGCGGAAATTGAGTGGCGCCCCCTGCCTTACCGCCTGGCGCTTCCAACGACCAGAAGACTGGAACGCTATCAATCGCTGTGGGGCTGGGGGGGGCGCTATTTAAAGGGGGCCTCTTCCTGTCTTTTATTGTTGGTGGCATTTTTGAACTACGCATTCTGAGAGAGAGAGGGAGAGACTTCAGGAGAGATTCAACGTTGTGTGAAGGAGTTTTGGGTACTGAGCAGCACTTTGCAGGTTCATTTTGATTTGCCATTCCTTGTATCGATTTAGCAGAGACCGTGGGAGCTGCACTCTGAGCTCTTTGCCTGGTGCTCTCCATTGTACTTTCCAGCACATTTGATGTGCAAGTCTCTCCAGGCCGAGATTCAAGGCAGCAATGAACAGGATGTGGATGGAAAGCAAGATTAACCATCCCCTTTAAGAACTGGCCCGTGCCATTGTGTGTGTGTTCTATTGCTGACTGACATTACATGAGCTTCGCCAGCGCTCCGAGTTAGCGCCTCACTCCTTGGCCTTTGCGCCTTAAGAGAGGTGTGCAGCGCCTGCTTTAGCGCTCCACTCACCTCCCGGGGCGGTAAAAGTGAAGTTTCCCGTCAGTGCTGATAATTAGCGCCAGGCGCTAATATTTGCGTCCGGACGATATTTGCGCCCCAAATGGGGCGCGACCTAATTTCTACCCCTTGGACTTTTAAGATACATGGTATTCTCAGCTAGAATATAAATCTAAAATCCTCGGTATCTTGGACTAATCTTTTAATCCCTTCAGCACACGAATACATAAAAATGGCATTCAGTAACTCACTTTACTAAAATGCCCTCGTCTTACCCACTTCTCCACTCTTTCGCAATTTTCCTTCAATTTGCTTTGTCAATACTATTTCATCTCCCTCCCTTTGCTGCATTATCCTTCTGATGTTTTGTTTCGATTCCCCCGCCTGGTGTTTTGGCCAATTATTATCAGAAATGCAACTAACTTATGCTTTGGGGGCAATGAGCGCCCACACATTGTAAGCAGAGAGCGCTGCTGGATGAAGGGAAGCTGAATGTAGATCGAGCCATTTTTCTGGCTTTCAACAAAATGAAATTTATTGCACGGAGTGAAAGGCCTTGCCAGTGATCTGAATATCTCTAGTAACATTTCCAAAGTCTGGTCTTCAGATGTTGTGAATCTATGAGCTGTCAGTGGGTTGCTTTCCAATGCAGACTTGGCTTGTATTCCCTTGAGTATAGGAGATTGAGGAGTGATCCGATCGAGGTGTTTAAAATGTTAAAAGGATTCGATGGCGCAGATACAGAGAAACTATCTTTTTTCTTTTTTTATGCTTATGACAGCAACAACAACTTGCATTTATATAGCGTCTTTAAGGTAGTAAAACGTCCCAAGGCGCTTCACAGGAGTGTTATCAAACAAAATTTGACACCGAATCACATAAGGCGATATTAGGATAGAAAGGGGTAGGTTTTAGGAGCGTCTTAAAGGAAGAGAGGGGTAGAGAGGCGGAGAGGTTTAGGCAGGGAATTCCAGAGCTTCGGGCCTCAGCCGCTAAAGGCACGGCCGCCAATGGTGGAGCGATTTAAATCGGGGATGCACAACAGGTCAGAATTGGAGGAGCGCAGAGATCTCGGAGGGTTGTAGGGCTGGAGGAGGTTACCGAGATAGGGAGGGGCGAGGCCATGGAGGGATTTGAAAACATGGGTGAGAATTTTAAAATCGATGCGTTGCTGGACCCGGAGCCCATGTCGGTCAGCGAGCACAGGGTTGATGGGCGAACGGGACTTGGTGCGAGTTAGGATATGGGCAGCAGATCTTATGATCTTGGCCAGTGGGGGATCTGATGCAAAGGGCCTTGGACTGACTACATTCTACAAAGTGGTCTGCAGCTCGATCAGGTGATCATGCAGCATTGCACAGCTGCAGGCTGTGGACTTCTCCAGTGAAATTCCCAAACTGTATATTACACTCAAGTAACACCATTAAGTGCTAATGTTGAACTACTAAAGCAAGTCCTGAGAGGTCCAAATCCCTGGGCTCAGCAGCTAAGGCGTCCTTGAGCTTGCCCTCCACCCAGCAGGTTATGTCTCCTGCAATTCCATCTCCACTTGTTCCTCTTCGCTCACGCTCTATTTACCGTGCTATCTCTTTCAACTCACCAACAGGCGCCTCTCCTCATGAGGAGACCAGCAATGAAGGTTCAGTGACCCCTTCCTGTTGTATGCAACCTTCTCCTGCCAGCAGATATATCATTGGAAACGAGACAATGAAAGGAGATGGGTGCCATCTAAGTGACCAAGACATTAGCTACGTTATGGGAGTGTGTGAATGTGCAGCAGCAAGAAAACGTGCGCTGACCTTGGACTCGTTACTTGCCACATTTAATAGGCGACATGTTCAGCACTTCGATATGGCTACATCACACCAGGTAAAGCCATGAGCATTCTCTTGCATTTGGAAAGATAAACATTTATAGCAAAGTTCACTGTGTTTTGCCTCCATGGTGGTGCACGAGTGAAGAGCATTAAAGAACCCATTAACAGGCTGTCAAATCTACGCATACTTAGTGTGGCAAACCTCCATCCTCAGCCGCTCCCAGGTTCAGGGCACAGGTGAGCTTGCATTGATGTGCTCTGCCACCCATGATGCTCTGGTGATGTGCTTTATTGCAGGATGGCTCTCTCTTCCAAGCAGGGCGACCCTTCACTGCAGGGCTTTCTACAGCAGCACCTCAAACACCTGATTGCTGACTCTGCCCCCAACCATTTTCATCCAAAGCTGAAGTACATCTTTAAGGTCAGCCAGCAGTTCTTTAAAAGAGATGCTGGTGCGGGAAATTCTGCCCCTGACCTTGGCACGCTCCCAGCACGTCATGTACTAAGTTTTTAAAGAGTGCTGTCAAGATATTTAAATGAGCTGACTTTGCATTATCCGTCTTTTGTCCCCAGTATGAGTGCAGTCCCCAGTGCACAGCGAGCTTCAATGCACAACAGCAATCCACAATACAATGATCCCCAATACACAGTGCAGTGGGCGCCCCAGTGCACTGCAGTCCCCAGTGCAGCCCCTGTGCACAGCGATTCTCAATGCACTGCAGTCCCCAGTGCAGCCCCTGTGCACAGCGATCCTCAATGCACTGCAGTCCCCAGTGCAGCCCCTGTGCACAGCGATCCTCAATGCACTGCAGTCCCCAGTGCAGCCCCTGTGCACAGCGATCCTCAATGCACCGCAGTCCCCAGTGCAGCCCCTGTGCACAGCGATCCTCAATACACCGCAGTCCCCAGTGCAGCCCCTGTGCACAGCGATCCTCAATGCACTGCAGTCCCCAGTGCAGCCCCTGTGCACAGTGATCCTCAATGCACTGCAGTCCCCAGTGCAGCCCCTGTGTACAGTGATCCTCAATGCACTGCAGTCCCCAGTGCAGCCCCTGTGCACAGTGATCCTCAATGCACTGCAGACCCCAGTGCAGCCCCTGTGCACAGCAATCCTCAATGCACTGCAGTCCCCAGTGCAGCGAGATCCCCAATACACTGCAATCTGCACTGCTACACTTGGACTGCATTATCGGCCTCAGTGAGTTACAAGTAAAGCACATTTCTTGCTCAGAAACGGCATTGACTGTTTATTTTCTTATTCAAACTTCCACTGGATCCCTTAGATGGATTCCTTGTTGTTGCAGCGCCTACCTCGGAACACATCATTAGGTATTTCCCTAGTATCTGTGCACGTGTAGATGGCCTCATTGTCCAGTAGAAAGTGAACATTTGAGCTTCAACAACCCCATTACTAGCAACATCTTTCGCTCAACTTTACAGTTAGGTTGTCATTTATTTTTTTATTTTAGATTTTTTGGGTGCAAAATCTCAGGTCTTGTGTCTAGAATCTTTGAGGTCACCTAGAACAGGTGTTCTAGTTCCGGCTACATTATTGCACTGTCCTGACCACTCACACCATCTGTGCTTATCCTGGTGAGCCGCCTATATCGGGCAAAGGGCGCTGACCATTCGTCATCATCATAGGCGTCAATTACAAAGGCGCCACTTAAAACGTATTAAGCGTGCCGACCATTTCGTGGCTTTCATAAGAACATAAGAAATAGGAGCAGGAGTAGGCCATTTGGCCCTTTGAACCTGCTCCGCCATTCAATGAGATCATGGCTGATCTTCTACCTCATCTCCTCTTTCCTGAACTATCCCCATATCCCTTGATTCCCTTAATATTCAAAAATCTATTGATCTCTGTCTTGAATATACTCAATGACTGAGCCTCCACAGCCCTCTGGGGTAGAGAATTCCAAAGATTCACCACCCTCTGAGTGAAGAAATTTCTCCTCATCTCAGTCCTAAATGGCCGACCCCTTATTCTGAGACTGTGACCCCTGATTCTGGACTCTCCAGTACCCTCATTCAGTACTTACCTGATTGAAGCTGTCCGAAGTCTCCACTTTCTGACTGGCTCCCATAGTTGTTAACAGTGCAAACAGCTGACAGAGATTAGGCAGTTTCAAACAGCTGTTCACACTGTTACTATGGGCAGCAGTCAGAAAGGGGAGACTTTGGGCAGCTTCAAACAGATGGTTTCACTGTCCACTGTGTATAGCGGGCAAATCGCGTTGGCACAAACGGGCCTACTATATGCGCTGGGGACCGTACTCCAAACATTAGTAAATGTGCTGCAGCGCTGATGTACTCCTTCAGTGAGTATAGGTGGCAGTGCAGATTAACACATTGGAAAAGTGCTGCAGTTCGGGAGCCTATTCATTTCATTCCATATCAGCCAATGATCACTGTGTCTATTTGCCATAAGTGTGTAATTCTTTGAAACAGTTTGATGTAGATATCTTGTCCACATAATACTCCAGAAAATTCAATCATATGATTTGATTTGTTTTGTAAGAGAGTGGAATTTATTTTTATTTTAAAAGATGCGTGGCTAGATTTTCCTCTTCAGCTATGCCAGTAAACAATGTCCAAGATGTATTTCCTCACCAATTCAAGGTGCAAAGTAAGGCGTGGGGGGGGGAGGGGATACACTTTAACAGTAAAAGGCCCCAGTGACTACCCTAACTATTTAAGTAACCTTGGTACTGGGAATTGGGCTATGGGCAGAAGCACAAGCAAGGGACAGCCAGAATTCCCTCTCCACTGATGATCCAGCATCATTGCAGCATGAAGGGGGCTAGACTTTCCATTCCTACCACTACTGTGCTTCCTCGATCTGTCCAAATCTTTACCTGAAGTTTTGCTAACGAACTGACTATGGAAAATAGGGTGCTAACAGCCTGGTTTCAGTTGAGTCTGTCTAAAACCTGCCAATAGCTATTCCAGTCTAAACTATGCAAAAAGCAGAATATCTAGGCTAAAGATTCGTGCAGGAGGCTCTAATTAATTCTCAATTTTGGGTACAAAGTGTTTTATGCTTCCTCAATGGCTCAATTGTTACAAGCAGTGAGGAACTGGCCCATACAGACCAGGTTCCAGTGTCTGGCCCTTACCTGTGTTGAGTTATCTGAATTCAGACAAGGCAGGGGTTGGGTGCCTACAATTGCCCTCAGTGTTCCTGGGCTAAGGAGGAGAAAAATTAGGCCTGGTTCATCCTCCTAATTGTTATCCAGTAATCACCACTGAAAATTGCACGTGTGTGGACATCAGATGAGAGAAGATCGGGCTTCACCATGGTGCTTCTCAAAGTCAAGGAGCTGCCCAATATTCACTGTCTCGGCGCACACACGATAAATAGTCACTTAGGCACAGTGCCAGAAGGTGGCCGATGGCCGTACCATACCATAGCATAACTCAACACCTTCAGGAGAGAAGGGGAAACCATTGGAAGAAAAATAAAATAGGAACTGATAAACATTTTATATGGAGCAAGAGAAATAATGGAATGGGGCCCACATCACTAATCTCCTCTGTGTTCTGTTGTTCCTGATATTTCATCATCATAATGCAATACAGCAGAGTACCAGAGGGAGATTCACAAACACAACAAACCTTCCATTGTCATGAATTAGTTGTGGACACCAGGATTTGGAGAATTATTTGTCAAATGTACAGTTTTTTTGCTAAACAAAAATGTTATTTAGATATGTCAACAGTGTAAAGAAATGTAAGGCTTATAGTGTAGGCAGAAGTTACCTATTTTAAGTTTCATCTTCTGTTATAAGAGACACTTTCGGTATAGCAACAACAGAATAATATTGATTATGACACACAGTCTGTTCCTGCCCAAAGTATCAACAACGGCAAGACACACCAGAAAAAATCACGGCTAATGAGTAATGAAATAGAATCAATTTTGAATGTCTCGAACAATAAGTCTCCAAGTAGTGCTTGAAACATGAATTAAAAGCTAACAATTGGCAGGTTAGACATTATACAAAAACTTCACCAGTTTAGATCAACAACTGACTACTTCTTCAATCCCAGGAGTTTAAAACATCCTGCAATGCCAAGGCATTGCTGTAACTCATTATCTTAATTGATTTGTCAAGCGTTCCCTCATCGAGACCTACAAAGAGCAGTGTTGCAATGGGGGCAATCACTATAATCCCTGGTGGTAACCACAATGAATCATACATGTTGTTTCCAAGTCTCAGGAAGAGATCTCCATCAAGTAGTTATTTGTGGCACACATTTTTTTGCACTTGTGTGGGGAAATACCAATGGCAATCAAAATTACATTGCTCCTGGCACAGCAAAATATCAACTCATGCTTTGGACTTGAAAGTAACAAAAAAATGCTGAATTATAGTTTAAAAAACTACCATGAGTGTTTCAAATAGAATATTACAGTAAATGTAAACACCAATGCATTTGGCAATGAGATTCTGAGTTATTCTGGTGAAATATCAGTGGAAATAAATATTACATTTCCACTGATATAATATTAACAAAGACGTCCCCACTTTTTTATTGAGCTATAAAAAGCAGGAAAAAAATACTAATTTTATTTTCCTAGTAGAGGCTTGCCTCTCGTATTAGGAACAACAAATACCACAGCCTTTGATCGGATATTAGATATCTTCACTCAGGAGGCTGATTACAATGCTCTGTGACTTTATTGTCCATGAGTTGTCAGCCGTGGCTCAGTGGGTAGCACTCTCACCTCTAAGTCAGAAGTTGTGGGTTCAAGTCCCACTCCAGCGACTTGAGCACATAATCCAGGCTGACACTCCAGTGCCAGTACTGAGGGAGTGCTGCACTGTCAGAAGTGCTATCTTTCAGAGGAGAATTTTTTTTTAATTTATTTGTTTTTTATGGGATGTGGGCGTCGCTGGCATTTATTGCCCATCCCTAATTGCCCTTGAGAAGGTGGTGGTGAGCCGCCTTCTTGAACCGCTGCAGTCCGTGTGGTGAAGGTACTCCCACAGGGCTGTTAGGGAGGGAGTTCTAGGATTTTGACCCAGCGACGATGAAGGATCGGAGATATACTTTTAAATGATGTTAAACTAAGGCCCCATCTGCCCTCTCAGATGGACATAAAAGATCCCACGGCACAATTTCAAAGAGCAGGGGAGTTCTCCCTGGTGTCCTGGCTCATATTTTTTCCCTCAACCAACATGGCTACAACACATTATCTGGTTCTTATCATTGCTATTTGTGGGAGCTTGCTGTGTGCATATTGGCTGCCTTGTTTCCTATATTACAACAGCGACCACACTTCAAAAGTAGCTCATTGGTTGAAAAGTGCTTTTGGACGTCCTGAGGTTGTGAAAGGTGCTATATAAATGCCAGTCCTTTCTTGCTTTATGAGTTAACTAATCAGTCTCACTTGTGGTTATTTTATCACAAAGCTGACATTAACAAGTCCTCTATGTCACACAAACAGCTCAAGTCCCTCACTGGGAAAACATGGGGGTTCAATTGGCTAAACCCGAAAACGGGCGTGGGGGATCACGGTACGCGATTAACCCACGCCCGTTCATTGTGTTACAGGCAGCGCGTTAAGTTCGTGCTGCCTGCTGTTTTAAACGAATGCTGCGCGCAGCCTGCACTATTCATTGACTGCACACACCAGCAAGGGACAGATATCGAGAGTGGCTAGCGCTATTTAAAGGCAGCCTGCACCTCTTAAGGGGGAGGTGCATTATGGCTGCAAGAAATGGTGGGATTTTTTTCATAAGTGAATCTGAGCTGTGATACTTTGAGGAATGGCTAAACACGAGAGAGTGAGAGCACTAAGGTTTTCTGACAATGCACTGGAGGTCTTGGTGCAAGACGTGGAGAGAATGAGAGACATCCTGTATCCACAGGGAGCAAGAGGCCCTCTAGACATATGCTCAGGAAGCAGTGGGAAGAAGCAATGGCAGAGTTCAATGCATGGAGTGTTGCTCCAAGAACATGGACGGAGTGCAGGAAGAAGTTTAATGATCTGATATGAGTTGTCAAAGTGAGCGAGTTTAATCTTTAAATGGCATATCCTACCAACTGCACCACTAGCCTCATCAACTGCTCAATTCTCTACACCCCCATCACCCAGCTACCAACAATCGCTATCAATCTGTACTCAACCCTTCAATTCATATGCTTTATCTCACCCTCACACACTTATGAATCATAGAATCATAGAATGGTTACTGCACAGAAGGAGGCCATTCGGACCGTCGAACCCGTGCCGGCTCTCTGCAAGAGCACTTCAGCTAGTCCCACTCCCCCGTAGCCCTGCAATTCTTTTCCTTCAGCTACTTATCCAATTCCCTTTTGAAAGCCACGATTGAGTTTGCCTCCACCACACTTCCAGGCAGTGCACTCGCTGCGTAAAAAAGTGTTTCCTCATGTCACCTTTGGTTCTTTTGCCAATCACCTTAAATCTGTGTCCTCTGATTCTTGACCCTTCCGCCAATGGGAACAGTTTCTCTCTACCTACTCTGTCTAGACCACTCATGATTTTGAACACCTCTATCAAATCTCCTCTCAACCTTCTCTGCTCTAAGGAGAACAACCCCAGCTTCTCTAGTCTATCCACGTAACTGAAGTTCCTCATCCCTGGAATCATTCTCGTAAATCTTTTCTGCACGCCTCACACCCACAGCTTACAGCTCGCACACACTGGCAGCTATTCAACTATTACAGCCATATCGCCCAAATTTATTGCACGACACTCACTTGTAGGAGAAGGTGACGCATAACAGGAGGCAGCAGGAAAGGACTGGAGAAGAACAAGTGCGCCTGCAATGTTTTAACCCTCAAGGACATCATAGGGAGGGGCATCTCTGAGGCCGTGACCACTGGTGGGGCTGGAGGGATCGATGATGAGGTTATCTGCATACCTAATCCTCCTTCACTCATCCCACTTCTCCCTCATCCCACAATCTCTTCTGACTCACAAGCTCAGATGGTGTAAGCACACACTTCTTACTTACTCCTCTTCCCCACCACAACCCAATCGTTGTCCCTTTTTCATTTCAGATACCTAAGAACTGGAACCTTCCCAGTCAGAAGAAGAAGAGGAAGAGGAAGAAGGCAGTGAAGATGAAGAGACACCATCGCTTGATCTTACATTTGCAGCCACCAGCTCAGGTAGTGACATTGCACATATTTTAGAGGCTAGGATAGAGGAGGGATCTGCACGTGGTGAGTCACCGGGCACAAGTGCGCAGGAGCCAGGGCAGGGGGAAAGGGTAGTGCAGGTGCCAACTCGCCGGATGGTGAGGACACACAGTAGTTCTGCTGCAGAGGATTCAGATGAGGACTTCGATGGGCCAGGCAACAGAAGAATGTTGTACATAACCAAATGCTTGGTACAATGTCAAGGAGCATGGAGGAGTCCAGCACCAACTTGGCACAGGACTTTGCGCAGAGCTTGGAGCCCATCCTTTCCAACATGGAACAGGTGTGGTCACCTCCATCACCACACCTGTGGAACCCACCATGATGCAGTGCCTGATGGCCGATGTCACAGCTTGCATTGCAGCAGAAACAGCTTCCATCAAAGGTCTGAGTGCTGTAGTGGAAGCTCAGACTGCTGCCATCGTGGCTCTGGATACCAGTGTTCAAAGGGGCTTCCAGGGTGTCACAGCACTCCAGCAATCTGTTCTCCAACAGATTACCAGGATTGCTGAGGCACTGCCCCAGGAGAGTGGCAGTGGCTCCATAGAGCACAAACCTGCTGTCCTCTCTCCGGATGACAACATCCCTGCTCCCACCCCTGTCTCTCTGCCTACGCCCTTGCTGTTGCCTGTCAGCCAGCCAGCCCAGACTGCTGCAGCCCATGCCGAGATGGTGCAGTCTGAAGCCGGGCCCGCTAGGCCCAGAGCTGCTCGAGGTCACCCTCCAGAGCCATCTGCAGTCTCTTCAATTGGAGTTCAGCAGCCTTCCACCACCCATGCCACAGCCATTGGAGAAGCACCTCACAGGAGCACTAGGATACGCAAAGGACATGGAAGACAGGCACAAAGGAGATGCACAAGGGTGATTAATTTATTTGTGAATGCATGATGTCATGATTGAATTTATGAATTTGTAAAATTGGATTAGAATGTGCCTTTTCTGGTGGGTTTTATTTTTGTGTTGTTGGAAAGAGGACAATGTGATGGTCAGTGATAGAGGAACAGTAAAGAGCGTGGGACTGTTGGTGAATGGGGAGGTGTGATTGAGGTTATTGGTATCGCTCATGGTTTATTTGATCAAATAGAGCCCGTGCAGAAAGGTCTACGTTGTAGTCTCCCTTCCACTTTGTGTTCCTCCACTTCATGTTGCACATCCTCCTCCTCTTCCTCCTGCTCCTCAGCTTCTCACCTGATAGGTGGTGGCGAGGGCTGTTCCCTCACAATGGCCAGGTGGTGGCGAGGGCTGTTCCCTCACAATGGCCAGGTGGTGGCGAGGGCTGTTCCCTCACAATGGCCAGGTGGTGGCGAGGGCTGTTCCCTCACAATGGCCAGGTTGTGCAGCATACTACCACAAATCTGGATACCCGCTCAGCTGAGTACTGCAGGGCTCCTCCAGAGCGGCCCAGGCAGTGGAAGCGTTGCTTGAGGATGCTGATGGTGTGGTCTGTAATATTCCTTGTGGCAGCATGGCTCTCATTATAGGCCTGCTGTGCACATGTGCATGGATTTCGGACCGGAGTCACGAGCCATGTCACGAGTGAATAATCTTTGTCACCCAATAGCCAGCCATTGACCTGCCATGGTGGGTCAAATACAGGTGGTACAGAGGACTGCCACAGAATGAAGGAATCGTGACTACTGCCAGGATAACGGGCATTCACCTGCATGATGCGCTGCCTGTGGTCACACACCAGCTGCACATTGAGGGAGTGGAATCTCTTTCGATTCATGAAAATGGCCAAGTTCACAAGAGGGGCACGCAGGGCAATGTGCGTGCAGTCAATGGCACCCTGCACCATGGGGAAGCCTGCAATCCATGGAAACCCTTGTGCTCGCTCCGCCTGTTTGTCTCTGGAAAGAGGGAATGAGATTAAACTGTCTCTCTGTGTATAGAGAGCTTCAGAGACACCCCCTATGCAGCAGTGCACTACAAACTGCGAGATGTTGCTTATATCTCCAGCAGCAATCTGGAAGGAGCCAGACCCATAAAAATTAACTGGCAATGCTTTCCTGGCCCTGCTTTGAGGTTGCAGTTGTGGCTGCAGCAGCAGCAGATTTTAGTCACAACCTCTTTAGTGAAGCGAAGATGTCTGAAGCATTAAAGTTGAGGTCAGAAAATTGCTCCCTAAAGACCCTTGGTGGATATGACCTCCTGCAGAGAGTCCTTCTCCCCCCTCCTCGTCCTCCCTCTTCTAGCAGCTTGTCCTGCTCTGCGTGACCTCTCTTCATTCTCAGTCATGCTCAGTTCCCAGAGGAAGCCTGCCCAGGCCACCATGTCTGGAAGCAACTTGTTTCAGCACAAGCTTTTAAATGATCAGAAAAGTACTTCACCCTGCAGACTATTCAACTTTAGGCAAGTATAGGTAAGCTCCAAAAAAATGTGCAAATACACCAGCAGCCACAAGAAATAATTCAGGAAATAACCTGAAGTAGTTCATGATTCCTTTAAATAGTCCTGGTGAGGTGTCCTTCATGCCGTTAAACGTCGTGTTCAGCTGTGCAAGGTTAAAAGAGGGCATTGGCCGAAGTGTGGAGTTCAAAAATGGCAGTGTGGCATCAAATCAGCGTTGCACACTGATTGACGTCATAATCTGCCTGCTCTGCATGCTGCCGGCAGTCGTTACGTCCGCACGCACAATCCATTTTACCAAGATGGCGACCTGCGCACCTCCTGTCGGAAATCTGCACGCGCATCTCGGACCCTGCTTGCGAGCATTAGGTGGCTGCGTAGCGCCTAAATATTGGGCGCTACAGGGCCCAATTTAGCCCCCACTTACTTTAGTTAATACGGCCACCATTAGTCGTTATTTGTATTGCTGTTATCTTCTTGACATAGAAACAAGTGCGATTCCAGTATGCTGTATTTTTCTATCCTCCTATTCATGACTAATACATTTCCATCTTTACTTTCATCTCTCTTCCTTGTCTCTCTCAGACCAATGATTGTTACCTGACAGAACTGTGAAGCTCTTTATCAGCATTCTAAAAATTGCCATGCAGATGAGAAGCTTATTCTTTTAAATTAAAGGATGTAGCAGCTTTTTTTTTTAAATTTGTTTATGGGATGTGGGCATCGCTGGCAAGGCCAACATTTATTGCCCGTCCCTAATTGCCCCTGAGAAGGTGGTGGTGAGCCGCCTTCTTGAACCGCTGCAGTCCGTGTGGTGAAGGTACTCCCACAGTGCTGTTAGGGAGGGAGTTCCAGGATTTTGACCCAGCGACGATGAAGGAACGGCGATATACTTCTAAGTCAGGATGGTGTGTGACTTGGAGGGGAAATTGGAGGTGGTGGTGTTCCCATGCGCCTGCTGCCTTTGTCCTTCTAGGTGGAAGAGGTCGCAGGTTTAGGAGGTGCTGCCGAAGAAGCCTTGGTGAGTTGCTGCAGTGCATCTTGTAGATGGTACACACTGCAGCTACGGTATGCCGGTGGTGGAGGGAGTGAATGTTTAAGGTGGTGGATGGGTTGCCAATCAGGCTGCTTCGTCCTGGATGGTGTCGAGCTCCTTGAGTGTTGTTGGAGCTGCACTCATCCAGGCAAGTGGAGAGTATTCCATCACACTCCTTACTTGTGCTGTTAGGTGGAAAGGCTTTGGGGAGTCAGGAGGTGAGACATTTGCTGCAGAATACCTAGCCTCTGACCTGCTCGTGTTGCCACAGTATTTATGTGGCTGGTCCAGTTAAATTTCTGGTCAATGGTGACCCCCAGGATGTTGATGGTGGAGATTCGGCGATGGTAATGCCGTTGGATGTCAAGGGGAGGTGGTTAGACGCTTGCTTGTTGGAGATAGTCATTGCCTGGCACTTCTGTGGCGCGAATGTTACCTGCCACTTATCAGCCCAAGCCTGAATGTCGTCCAGGTCTTGTTGCATGCGGGCATGGACTGCTTCATTATCTGACGAATGTGAATGGCACTGAACACTGTGCAGTCATCAGCGAGCATCCCTACTTCTGACCTTATGTTGGAGGGAAGGTCATTGATAAAGCAGCTGAAGATGGTTGGGCCTAGGACATTGCCCTGAGGAACTCCTGCAGCGATGTCCTGGGGTTGTGATGATTGATCTTCAACCACCACAACCATCTTCCTTTGTGCTAGGTATGACTCCAGCCAGTGGAGCGTTTTCCCCCTGATTCCCATTGACTTCAGTTTTACTAGGGCTCCTTGATGCCACACACGGTCAAATGCTGCCTTGATGTCAAGGGCAGTCACTCTCACCTCACCTCTGGAATGCAGCTCTTTTGTCCGTGTTTGGACCAAGGCTGTAATGAGGTTGGGGGCCGAGTGGTCTTGGCGGAACCCAAACTGTGCATCAGTGAGCAGGTTATTGGTGAGTAAGTGCCGCTTGATAGCACTGTTGATGACACCTTCCATCACTTTGCTGATGATTGAGAGTAGACTGATGGGGCGGTAATTGGCCGGATTGGATTTGTCCTGCTTTTTGTGGGTGGTTTTCCACATTGTCGGATAGATGCCAGTGTTGTAGCTGTACTGGAATAGCTTGGCTAGAGGCGCGGCTAGTTCTGGAGCACAAGTCGTCAGCACGATAGCGGGATGTTGTCGGGGCCCAGAGCCTTTGCTGTATCCAGTGCGCTCAGCCGTTTCTTGATATCACATGGAGTAAATCGAATTGGCTGAAGACTGGCTTCTGTGATGGTGGGGACCTTAGGAATAGGCCGATATGGATCATCCACTCGGTACTTCTGGCTGAAGATGGTTGCAAACGCTTCAGCCTTGTCTTTTGCACTCACATGCTGGGCTCCACCATCATTGAGGATGAGGATATTCATGGAGCCTCCTCCTCCTCCTGTTAGTTGTTTAATGGTCCACCACCACTCACGACTGGATGTGGCAGGACCGCAGAGCTTTGATCTGATACGTTGATTGTGGGATCGCTTAGCCCTGTCTATAGCATGCTGCTTCTGCTTTTTAGCATGCATGTAGTCCTGTGTTGCAGCTTCCCCAGGTTGGCACCTCATTTTTAGGTACGCCTGGTGCTGCTACTGGCATGCTCTTCTACACTCCTTATTAGAAACATAGAATCTAGGAGCAGGAGTAGGCCATTCGGCCCGTCGAGCCTGCTCCACCATTCAATACGATCATGGCTGATCATCCAAATCCAGTACCCCGTCCCTGCTTTAATCCCCACAGTACACATATCCCACCCTACCCCCGTAACCCCACGTATTTAATTCCCCCTAACATATCCCATCCTATCCCCATAACCCCACATATTTAATCCCCCCCTAACACTAAGGGTCAATTTATCATAGCCAAATCAACCTAACCCGCACATATTGAACCAGGGTTGGTCCCCTGGCTTGATGGTAATGGTAGAGTGAGGGATCTGCCGGGCCATGAGGTTACAGATTGGGGTGGAATACAATTCTGCTGCTGCTGATGGCCCACAGCACCTCATGGATGCCCAATTTTGAGCTGCTTGATCTGTTCTGAATCTATCCCATTTAGCACGGTGGTAATGCCACACAACACGATGGAGGGTATCCTCAGTGTGAAGACGGGACTTCATCTCCACAATGACTGTGTGGTGGTCACTGATACCAATACGGTCATGATGCATCTGACAGGTAGATTGGTGAGGACGAGGTCAAGTAGGTTTTTCCCTCATGTTGGTTCACTCACCACCTGTTGCAGGCCCAGACTGGCAGCTATGTCCTTCAGGACTCAGCCAGCTCGGTCAGTAGTGGTGCTACCGAGCCACTCTTGGTGATGGACATTGAAGTCCCCCACCCAGAGTACATTCTGTGCCCTTGCTACTCTCAGTGCTTCTTCCAAGTGGTGTTCAACTTGGAGGAGTACTGATTCATCAGCTGAGGTAGGTGGTAATCAGCAGGAGGTTCCCTTGCCCATGCTTGACCTGAAGCCATGAGACTTCATGGGGTCCAGAGTCAATGTTGAGGACTCCCAGGGCCACTCCTTCCCGACTGTATACCACTGTGGGACAGGACATACCCAGGGATGGTGATGGAGGAGTTTGGGGCATTGGCTGAAAGGTATAATTCTGTGAGTATGACTATGTCAGGCTGTTGCTTGACTAGTCTCCCAATTTTGGCACAAGTCCCCAGATGTTGGTGAGGAGGACTTTGCAGGGACGACTGGGCTGGGTGTGCCAGTTCCGAGGTCGAAGCCGGGTGCTCCGTCCGGTTTCATTCTTATTATTGTGTTTCGTAGCGGTTTGTTACAACTGAGTGACTTGCTCGGCAATTTCAGAGGGCAGCTAAGAGTCAACCACATTGCTGTGGGTCTGGAGTCACGTATAGGCCAGACCAGGTAACGATGGCAGATCTCCTTCCCTAAAGGACATTAGTGAAGCAGATGGGTTTTTACGACAATCCAATAGTTTCATGGTTACCATTACTGATACTAGCGTTTTTTAATTCCAGATTTATTTACTTAACTGAATTTAAATTCCCCAGCTGCCGTGGTGGATCATTAGTCCAGGCCTCTGGATTAGTAGCCCAGTGACATTACCACGATGCTACCGTACCCGACAGCTAACTTACATCTATTGCTTTTTTATTGAAAGAATGCTTTAACTGCTAAATAAGGAGAAATGATATAAATAACATATTAAATGTTGAGTAGTTCATAAAAAGAATTGTGGCAAATAAACTACCGATGTCTTTTCTTGTAAAATTAAGAAAAAAGCTTCTGGCCGTGCATTGAGTGCATATTTCTGCATATTTTAACCAGAAAAAAAAACTTTTAAATATTAATGACATTTACTGAGTTAAATGTTAAAAATAATATCTTTTTCTTTGACTGTTTCCCTTCTGGAAGGTGCTAACTTCTGCTGGGTAGTTTCACCGCTGCTGTCCGCCCTCACTTACCTCAGCCCTAAATTGGCCGTGGTTCGACTCGACATGTTCCTACAGATAAGCTGCAAATAAATGCAAATCTAAAGCTGTAGTGTAAACAGGGCTTTCCAATGTTTTCATGCATGAGGAATTAAGGCACAAAACCCCTGTCAGGTTACAGCCCCTAGTATTATTCATGACTCTAAATGATGTGGCATTGGTGCCTTCCACAATGCTTATCATGGATTGTGTGTGCGGTGCCTAAAATTAGAACTGACACAAAGGGGTTCTGTTTCCAGGATTAGGTGTCAAATTTATGTAAATTTAAAATGATTACAAAAAAAATGCCTCCGGAAATAATTGTAGAATAACTGCTACCAGAGGTAAATGCAGAATCGAGCCTGGTCAGAAAGTTTGGGTGAGCTTGTTGGTTTACTAAACAGATTCTGAATGGGCAGGCTCAGTGTTTTATTCTGCGTTTGATAATGCGTCACTGCAGAAGCTGAACACTGTCACATCAGTGTCTGTGGAATTGCACTAAGCAATTGTAGTTCTTAGTGTGTCACATGTTAGATCAAAAGTTACCACCAAAAGACTTGGATGTTATAATGTGAATATGGTGGCACTGAGTTCCTTAGCCTTTCCAGGCCTTTTAGCAATACTATGGGCCGTATTTTGCGACTCCTATGGGTGCGTACGAGGTGCGCACGCGCCCGTAGGGGCCGCGCAAGTTCTGGGTTTAGGCGTGCGAAGCACTTGCGCTGAAACCCGGCACTTGCGATCTGTCAAGAATCTTCTTGACAGATCCTCCGCATCCCCGGGAAAAGGGCATTCGCGGGCGGAGAGTTGCGCTATTTGCCCAACTTCCGCCCGCTGAATGCCCGTGAAATTCTTACGCCTGGTAAAAGCAGACGTAAGGCCTGCTTGTACCAGCATAAGAGTTTAAAAAAAAATAAAAATAAAATGTTATCACTCATTTATACATTAAAAACCCTGTCAATAAGGTAAGTTTATTTTTAGCCGTTAAAACATATAAATTTAATTTTTGTTTAAAATATTTAATTAAATGGCATTTTAATTAATTTTAAATATGTAATTTTAAAAAAAAATTATTTCATGTGTTCATGTATTTTTTAAGTGATCCCCGTTCATACTTATGGGGTTTCAGTACGTACGGAACTCCCATAAGTATGAATGGGGATTCCCTTCTTTTATTGGTTGGGCTGGACGCATGCGCCCCTGGGATACCTGGGCCTCTGCCGGCGCGTACCCGGAGAGGCCCAGGATCGCGAGTCTCCATACCTCCCGGGCCACCAGGTAAATACGTCGATTTTTTGCTGGTCGGAGGCCTCTGCCCGCGGGAAGCCTCCGATCGCAAATGTTGGGCCATTGTGCTTAATCCACCCTGATTAATCATCCAGTATACCTCAACAATAGCAGACTCCATACATACAGCTAGCGCATTTTAAAATCCTGAATACATTGCAATGTGAAATTAAATATATACAAGGACGAGTTTACCGGTCACCAGCCAGAAGTACTGATGAGGTTCCCTTTGAACTCTTCACTCCACTGCAAAGTCTTTTCAGGACAAGAACAGGAAACCAGTAACACCATCCAATCCCACTCATCTCAAATGCGCCACAACTGTGTGACGCCCAGACTCATGGGATAGTTTCCTCACAGGCGAGACTGTTGCCTCCTTGCCACACTTACTGTAAATGCACTGGCAGGAGGCAGAGGCAGCATTGAGAAAGTGTTGGAGCAACACTATTCAGTTATCAGTGGCAGTATATGCATTAACATCAGGCGGTTTAAATTTTCGAGGCTCGCGACGGTCTCTCCATCGCTGACCATGGGAGTTGGAACGATTATGGGCAACTCCCAGGAGCCTGGGAAATTTGAAACAGCCAAAAGGGCTAACGTGTCCGTGCTGCTGCTGCTGACACATTCACATATCCAACTTTGCCGCGTATCTGTATACACCTTGGTATCAAGAGGGTCAGAGATACAGGTTCTAGTGTAATAGATTTTTCAAATGCATTGTGGCTACTGTAATTCAAAAATATTCATTTGTTCCTTACATTCATTTGTTGCTTACATACTATTCCTCTATAAGTTCCCTGCTCACAAAGGTTCCATGTTCACTGTCTGAAAACTCTGCGTGCCCCATGTGGTACCAGGCTGTTTTAGTTTGCACCACTGTTGGAGGTGTCAGCTGGTGTACATTCTCCATCAGCCTGGTGTAATATAGAATTAGCTAGCTTAACCAAACAATGAACCAGATAAAATTGTACTTCAAAACATGTATGTTGTTACTTCAAGATCTGCAATCTCTTCAAGTCGGAATGGCGAGAAAGCAAAGTTTAAAACCTTTGTCATCTTTGCACATATATATGGGCCAGAAATTAGGCACTTGCCGGGTGAGTACGCGCTGTGTACTCACCCGTAAGGCCACCTGAAGTGCCGGTTTCCTGCATGCACTGCGCATGCGCGGGAAACCGGAACTTCCGGTCTGGTGAAGGGAGGGGTTGAGAGGTGAACCGCGTGCGCGGGAGAGGCTGCGCGCACGCAGCGAACTTCGTTTTTTTTTCAGGTTTCTCCGGGAGGGTAAGTATTGAAGAAGCTGCGCTTTTAAAAAGGAGGCGCAAGACCCGTTTTTAACAAGGTAAGTGGTTAATTAATTACAATTTAAAAAAAATTTCAACAGGTTTATCTTTTTTAGATACTTTAAAGAAAGGTAAGTTTATTTTTAGCACTGTTAAAAAGTATTTTAATTTTTTCAAAAATTAAAATTTTTGTTTAAAGTAGTTAATTTATTTAACTTATAGTTATTTTAAAAATGTGATGGTTTTTTAAAATTTATTTGAAGTTTAGGTGTTTTGGGGCCGATTTCAATTCATAGATTTGACAGGTCCTGCTGCCATTGGCTCTCCATGGTCCACGTGATCCCAGGGGACGCATCGCACTAACTACGCCCCTGGGATACACAAGCACCGCGCGCCGGCAGCTGCAGGAGGCCCAGAGGTCAACGGCAGGCGCGGTAGGTAGGTGCGCGCGCGATCCTTGCACCCGCGGGAAGCCAGGGAGCTGAATTTCTGGCCCATAAATATTTTACAATACTGCAAGCTCCAGCAGCACTAACATACCTATCACCTAATAACTCAAACCAAATAAACTATTTTTATATAACAAAACGAGTCTTTAAAACACCGATACTTTAAGAAGCATGATGAGCAAGGCAATAGTTCTGAAGCTTTTTCAGCTGGATGGAACTGTCGATCTGTTTCGATACTGGGCTGTTATTGTAGGTGACCATGTACAAAACTATGAGCCTAGGAAGTCAAAAGTTGCTTTTATACTGGTGCTTGTTTAGGTTGGATTGAAAAAACCAGCATTGGTGAGCTGGCTCCTGACCTTTACGTTGCTAAATCTCGTTCCCTTACCCTGGTGGCATGATTCTAGCCCCGGTTTTTTGTGTCATCTTTACACATATTAACAAACCCTTGGTTACTTTGAACCCTCAGTCATTCCTTCTGGGTAATGTGGAGAGCTGCGAAAACTAAAGTTTGACAAGCAAGCACAAATAATATAAGTACAAATAAATAACATGAAGGTGAGTGCACACTCACCAAAAATAAAGAGGTGAGAATGTAAATCCTGCTGTTACTACATTTTGTGGTTGCTGCCAAGACATAATTCGAAGCTGTGATGTTACTAGCTTATATTTGAACAGTTATTTTCCCACAGTGTTAGTACGATTTTATCAATTTATTAAGCTAATGTTAAATATAAAAACAGCTGGTGCTTCCAGAATCGTTCATGATTTTTCACTTCAAGGAACAATTTTTTCACTTTCCCCTCACCCAATCCTAAGCTTTATTACTGATGCTATCAGCGAACAAATACTTAATAGCTTTGTATGACAACCTGTGTCCTTTATTTTAGCACAAGGATTAACCTAGCTATTTTAAAAGGGTTAACACCTGAACTGAAATAGCAGATAAAGGAATATCGTACAAAAGCATTCAGCATTTGGCCACTAATATCGCCACGGGTAATTTCTCGGTTACTGTTGTCTATTTTTCCCCTCTTTTAGGTTCATCACACTGAACTACTTGAAGGAACTTTCCAATATTTTCACTACAGCACTGAAAGTACTATGGATAATGCTTTTGTTTATTTTGTTCTTTTACAGGTCATTGTTACACGAAAACTTGCCAAATTTTGCATTACCGTGCACAAGATTGATGCACCTGCTGAGTTAGAAGCTCTAAAGGCCACGGACAGTAAAATAGCGCAGACAAGAGGAGACTTATATTAGGAGGTAAGTCCTTAACGTCGGAGTAAAGTACTGCAGACAGCACCTGAGCAAATGTTACCTTTACATTAAACATTCAGGTACAGATGTAGAACACTGTGGGGTTGAAATCACACTGTACGATACAGTAATGAAGGTGTTAATGAATTTGTGTGAAACTTTAACAAATAGCATTCACCCATTAAAAGAAAGGGCTCAGTTAAAATAGCGAACAAAAGGATTCCATATGAATGCATTAATGCGCTCATGACTTTAGCTAATATGTTTTTATGCTTCACTTATGTTATCTGTTCCGCTCTTTTTAAGATATTGTAAACAAAAGGTCATTGTGCAGACAGCATGCTGCCAACTTCTGCCACTGCTGTTCTCTACCTGTCTCTTTGGAGGTCCTCAAGAAACACCACCCTTGCCCCAATCTGTACTTCCCATAAGGGAGTGGCTAAGACCAGGAACTCCCCAAAAAGCATAGATTGGGGGGTGGCGGGCGAGTACTGTAGACACAGTCACACCTTACTACCCCATACACCACCCTTCTTCGGAACATATAGCATCTTCCGTGGTGCTGGAACTGCGACGACCCTGAGTGCATTGTGAAATACGATTTCCTTAAATACTGGGACACTTGGTACAAATGCTTTACTGTCAGCAGGGCCTTATTGCTCACTCACACAAATCGATGGTTTATTACTTTTTAGACCCAGAGCTCAAAGCAGTCAGAAGCTGCAACAGAACATCCATTTCACTTCATCTAAATTCCCAAACGCAAACCTTCAAAGTTTTACAGAATAGTAAGTACAACAACAACAACAACAACTTGTATTTATATAGCACCTTTAACGTAGTAAAACGTCCCAAGGCGCTTCACAGGAGTATTTTAAAGACAAAAAATTTGACACTGATCCACATAAGGATAAATTAGGACAGGTGACCAAAAGCTTGGTCAAAGAGATAGGTTTTAAGGAGCGTCCTAAAGGAGGAAAGAGAGGTAGCGAGGCGGACAGGTTTATGCAGGGAATTCCAGAGCTTAGGGCCTAGGCAACAGAAGGCACGGCCACCAATGGTTGAGCGATTATAATCAGGGATGCTCAAGAGGGCAGAATTAGAGGAGCGCAGATATCTCGGGGGTTGTGGGGCTGAAGAAGATGACAGAGATAGGAAGGGGTAAGGCCGTGGATGGATTTGAAAACAAGGATGAGAATTTTGAAATCGAGTCGCTGCTTAACCGGGAGCCAGTGTAGGTCAGCGAGCACAGGGGAGTTGGGTGAACGGGACTTGGTGCGAGTTAGGACACGGGCAGCCGAGTTTTGGATGACCTCAAGTTTACGTAGGGTGGAATGTGGGAGGCCAGCCAGGAGTGTGTTGGAATAGTCAAGTCTAGAGGTAATAAAGGCATGGATGAGGGTTTCAGCAGCGGATGAGCTGAGGCAGGGGCGGAGACGGGCGATGTTACGGAGCTGGAAGTAGGCGGTCTTTGTTATGCCGCGGATATGTGGTCAGAAGCTCATTTCAGGGTCAAATATGACACCAAGGTTGCAAACAGTGTGGTGCATCCATTCACATGGCTGAGACATAACCCGGGAAAACTGACCACTTGCATGTTCCTAGCACGCGGCCTCAGCCGACAGGAGTGAAGATATCAGGAAATCACGGGTGTGCAGCCAATGGTTTTCCATCCAACGAATGGACAGAAAAACGTGGGCCACTGGGCACGCAATTTCCTGCTATGTGCACCCACTGGCCTAGGCTTTGTACCAGGCCCGTGGAACTGTCCTCTCTCATTTACACAGAGCCCTTTTTCTATCAGCAGCTGCTATTATTTGCAGTATTCATGGCTCAAAACTTCTCTATTGGAAACCACTGCTTCCTGTTACACAAAGGCCCTTTTTGGAGTGATGAGCTAATGTTGACGGTATTGTGGATTTCTGACAAGTACAGAGCGAGTGCTCCAAAAATATTAGGGGTAATTGCACAACCTCAGGCTCCGAAAGGCGAGCGGACACTCTCTGCATCCACGGCTTCTAGCTGGAAGCTCAGGATCTTACAATTAACGGTTATGTATCGGTCAGAGTTAAACCGCACGTAAAGACAATGGGGTTGAAAATCTATGTCCGTTCTGGCATACGCCTGCTGTAACTTTGGCAGGTGTCCGCTGGAAAGGACGGAAACTAGGCTGCGAACTCGATACACCGACTCTCGGCCCTGAACTCTGGTTTCTGGACGGCCTTGTGAGGTGGAGCCTTTGCCCGCCCCAAACAAGACCATCGATTTAAAGGGGGCAGGGCTGTGGGACAGGAACTTCCTGGATCCCTCTGAGGGGTATTAGCTTTCAAAGGGAATATATATGTATGTATATATTATATACCCGTGGTAGCGGAACATCCAGTGATAGAAGGAGTAACGCCTTTCTCCATGGCAGATGTGGGATCATGCCTGGGATCCTGATAATTGGCCCGGGAATTTTTTAAAAGCTTTAAGACGTCCTCCTTAAAGATGCCAGAAAGTCCAGTATGTGCCCGGGCTCGGGGGGGGGTGGAAACATGGCACCATGCCCCCTAGTCCTGGGCACTTAAACTGAACTTCCTGGCTTCGTCGGTGGAGGAGACACCCCAGATAAGTTATCAACCTGCCATGGCCATGTAAATTGCGAGACCTCCCCTTTTTGCCAAAAAGTGGAGTGAAATTGATATACTTTTTTTTTTAAGTTTAGTGTTGCTTGCTAAGGCTCATTAAAGCCTTGTTAATGAACTTTCAGAGTTGAATGCAGTTTTCCACTAGATGAAATAAAAGTGAGCAGATTAAGATCATTTTACCCACTCAGCTAGATATAATTCAACCATGGAGTAGTTGAACTGTTTGCCAAACTTCCTGTTCAACATGGATTCTGCTGCAATGGTTACATTGGTGTTACCAGTTAGCCTCAAACAAAGGCGATAGCAAAATACTGCGGATGCTGGAAATCCGAAATAACAACAGAAAACGCTGGAAAAACTCAGCAGGCCAGGCAGCATCCGTGGAGAGAGAAACAAAGTTAACGTTTCAGGTCGATGACCTTTCGTCAGAACTGGAAAAAAGCAGGAAATGAAATAGATTTAAAGCAAGCATAAAGCTGGGAAAAGGGGGAGGGGATGAAAGAACAAAAGGAGAGATTAAGAGACATTGAGAGACATCAAGAGATGATCAAGGCAAGAGGAGGTGTTAATGTGACAGGTTGAGGCTAAATGAAGTGTGAAATGCACTGGCAGAATGAAGGACAGCTGCCAGCTTCTGGGAGGGAAAAAAAAGGGGGGGCCAAACAAAAGGGTGGATGAAAAAATAAAATATAAATGTGATAGGGGCTGAGGTTATGATCTAAAATTGTTGAACTGATGTTGAGTCCAGAGGGCTGTAGGGTGCCTAAACGAAAGATTGGACACCAATCCTACCAACTACCATCAGATTTTTAAACAGTCACTTTAAACAACTGAACAGTGCTTGACTGGAAGAACTGTAACATTTTGGAATTTTTACCTATTTGGACTGGAAGGGATTTTGTTTTCATTTCTGTTATAATATTGTTATGAAGTTAGATTCAGCTTATAAAGGGATAATTCCCAAGGTTGAAGCTTTCCTTTTTGACATTAAAAAGCCTTTCATCACTGGACAATAGGTAGCTGGAAATGTTGATGAGCTATCCTGAAAGGAAATGGGACAGTCATTAAACTTACTTCTGCATATTGCATCCGGGTTGAGATAATAAGAAGTCATTGTGCACATCCCAGAGCAATTCACACCCTGATGTTAGATTGGATTATCGTGCAATACAACTGCCGGGGGTGGGGGGCAGCTGAATGGACAATTCTGTTCCCACAGGTGTCCACATCAAGGAGGCGGCTTCCCATTCAAGGTAGCAACTTTGTTTGACAGCTCAGCAAAGCAATCTTCATCACCCAGAATTTGATATAAAATGATAACACGATAAGAAGTTACGGCCATCAATATATAATTAAAAGTCTGTCACACATGAAAGTGTGCGTTCACAAGTGTCACACCTCAAAGTGCCACTCGTCTGTGGAGCAAAACATAACGAGTGGTTGAAATGAATACCTCTGTTAAATTACCATCAAATGCCAGATTGACTAAAGGTGGGTGACTTGAAATCAGTTCTGTTCAGTTGCTAGGTGCCAATGAAGAATATGTAAGCATCAGAAAACTGATAAGAACATAAGAAATAGGAGCAGGATTAGGCCACTTGGCCCCTCGAGCCTGCTCCGCCATTCAATAAGATCATGGCTGATCTTGGGCTCAAAGCCACTTCCCCGCCCGCTCCCCATAACCCTTCACTCCCTTATCTTGCAAAAATTTGTCTATCTCCACTTTAAATGTATTTAATGACCCAGCCTCCACAGCTCTCTGGGGCAGAGAATTCCACAAATTTACGACCCTCTGAGAGAAGAAGTTCCTCCTCATCTCAGTTCTAAAAGGGCGACCCTTTATTCTAAAACTGTGCCCCCGAGTTCTAGATTTCCCCATGAGGGGAAACATCCTCTCTGCATCTACCCTGTCGAGCCCCCTCAGTATCTTATATGTTTCGATAAGATCACCTCTCATTCTTCTAAATTCCAATGAGTATAGGCCCAGCCTGCTCAACCTTTCCTCATAAGTCAAACCCCTCATCTCTGGAATTAACCTAGTGAATCGTCTCTGAACTGCCTCCAATGCAAGTATATCCTTCCTTAAATAAGGAGACCAAAACTGTATGCAGTACTCAAGGTGTGGTCTCACCAATACCCTGTATAGTTGTAGCAGGACTTCCCTGCTTTTATACTCCAACCCCCTTGAAATAAAGGCCAACATTCCATTTGCCTTTTTGATTACTTGCTGTACCTGCATGCTAACTTTTTGTGTTTCAAGCAAATCACTCAATTTTTTTCAAAGCTACTGATCCCAGACCAGCATGTAGCAAAAACTGACAAATCAAAGTGCTTAAAAAAAATTGTGAGCTTGGTTTGAGCCCCCATTTTGATTTTTCAGCTACCTGAAAACATAACCATGTAAGTATCATCTGCTCAACTGGAGGAGGGCAAATTTCAGAGAAGTTGAAAAAGGAGCTGGCCCAGGTGGATGGGAATTAAAGATTGACAGGTAAAGCAATAAATGAACAATGGGAGGCCTTCAAAGAGAAGATAGTTCGGGTACAGACTAGGCATAGAATGGTTACAGCACAGAAGGAGGCCATTCGGCCCGTCAAGCCCGTGCCGGCTCTCTGCAAGAGCACTTCAGCTAGTCCCACTCCCCTGCTCTTTCCCCGTAGCCCTGCAAATTTTTTCCTTCAGGTACTTATCCAATTCCATTTTGAAAGCCACGATTGAATCTGCCACCCTTTCAGGCAGTGCGTTCCAGATCCTAACCACTTGCTGTGTAAAACAGTTTTTCCTCGTGTCGCCTTTGGTTCTTCTGCCAATCACCTTAAATCTGTGTCCTCTGGTTCTCGACCCTTCCGCCAATGGGAACAGTTTCTCTCTATCTACTCTGTCTGGACCCCTCATGATTTTGAACATATTCCCACGAGGGAGAAAGGAAGGGCATTCAAAGCTAGAGCTCCCTGGATAATTAAAGATATAGGGGGAAAAATTGGGTTGTGCCCCCTTTGGGGCGCTAACTTCGCCGGGGCGCTAATTTTAGCGCCTCGAAAAAATTAGCACTCCTCGCCCGAAATTCACCGGTAGCGCCCCAAGAGGGAGGCGGGGTGCTACTGGAAGCGCCCCGCCTCACTCTTGGGGCACTGCAAGTGAATGTCGCGCCGCGGTACTGCAGGCCTTCCTCCCCTTATTAAAGGGGAGGGGCTCAGCGCAGCGTGACCCGGGGCCCAGCTGGGCAACTGGCAGGCGACCAGCAACAAAAATGGCTGCCCGACACCTTCCCTTTAATTAGCGCCGCCCCGGCCGCAGGTAGGCCCCCCTTGACCCCGTTGGACATAGCGTCCGGCGGTAAGTGAGGGGGTGCTACGCAGATCGCTGCGGGAGCGCGAGCGGGGCGCTGCACACGGCGATGATGTCATCGCCGGCGGCGCAACGCCGCTCGGCACTAACGGTTACTGCCACCGCTAACCTCCCACTGAATTTCGCGGGAGGTGTTGGCGGCACCGCGCCAGGTGCTAGTTGCTTTGCGCCCCGTTAGCGCCCTCTTAGGGCACTAATGGGAGGCGCAAAGCAGCCGAATTTTTAGGCCATAGAGATTAAAATGAAACAGAAAAAGGAGGCTTATGATAAATGTTGGGTTCATAATACAGTAGAGAACCAAGCTGAATACAAAAGTAAAGAGGAGAACTGTAAAGGAAATAAGAGCGGCAAAGAGAGAATATGAGAATAGATTAGTGGGTAACATAAAAGGGAAAACAAAAGTCTTTTACAAACAAATAAATAGTAAAATGGTAGTCTTAGGAAGGGTGGGGCCGATTAGGGAATCTTCTTATGGTGGCAGAGGGCATGGCTGAGGTACTAAATGAGTACTTTGCATAGGATAAAACGAGATAAAAAGGAGGTACATAAAAGGTTGGCAGCACTCAAATAGAAAAGTCACCCAGTCCAGATGGGATGCATCCTAGATTGCTGAGGAAATTAAGGGTGGAAATAGTAAAGGCTCCAGCCACAATCTTCCAATCCTCCTTAGATGTGAGACTGGTGCCAAAAGACTGGAGGATTGCTAATGTTGCACCCCTGTTCAAAAAAGGGGAGAGCGATAAACCCGGAAACTATAGGCCAGTCAGCGTAACGTGGATGGTGGTAAACTTTTAGAGACAATAATCCAAGACAAAATGAGTTGTAACTTGGCAAAATATGGGTTAATAAATGAAAGTCAGTATGGTTTTGTTAAAGGCAAACCATGTTTGACTAACTTGATTGAGTTCTTTGATAAAGTAACGGAGAGGGTTGAGCAAGGTAGTTTTTAAAAATTCGTTCATGGGAAAGGGGGGGTTGCTGGCAAGGCCAGCATTTATTACCCATCCCTAATTGCCCTGGAGAAGGTGGTGGTGAGCCGCCTTCCTGAAACGCCGCCGTCCGTGTGGTGAAGGGACTCCCACAGTGCTGTTAGGGAGGGAGTTCCAGGATTTTGACCCAGCGACAATGAAGGAACAGCGATATATTTCCAAGTCAGGATGGTGTGTGACATGGAGGGGAACTTGGAGGTGACGGTGTTTTCATGCGCCTGCTGCCCTTGTCCTTCTAGATAGTAGAGGTCGAGGGTTTGGGAGGTGCTGCCGAAGAAGCCTTGGCGAGTTGCTGCAGTGCATCTTGTAGATGGTACACACTGCAGCCACGGTACGCTGGTGGTGAAGGGAGTGAATGTTTAAGGTGGTGGATGGGGTGCCAATCAAGCGAGCTGCTTTGTCTTGGATGGTGTCGAGCTTCTTGAGTGTTGTTGGAGCTGCACTCATCCAGGCAAGTGGAGAGTATTCCATCACACTCCTGACTTGTGTCTTGTAGATGATGGAAAGGCTTTGGGGAGTCAGGAGGTGAGACACTCGCCACAGAATACCCAGCTTCTGACCTGCTCTTGTTGCCACAGTATTTATGTGGCTGGTCCAGTTAAGTTTCTGGTCAATGGTGACCCCCAGGATATTGATGGTGGGGGATTCAGCGATGGTAATGCCGTTGAATGTCAAGGGGCGGTGGTTGGACACTCACTTGTTGGAGATAGTCATTGCCTGGCACTTGTGTGGCGTGAATGTAACCTGCCACTTATCAGCCCAAGCCTGAATGTCGTCCAGGTCTCGCTGCATGCAGGCATGGACTGCTTCATTATCTGAGGAGTTGCGAATAGCACTGAACACAGTGCAGTCATCAGTGAACATCCCCACTTCTGACCTTATGATGGAGGGAAGGTCATTGATAAAGGTGGTTGGGCCTAGGACACTGCCCTGAGGAACTCCTGCAGCAATGTCCTGGGGCTGTGATGATTGACCTCCACCACCACAACCATCATCCTTTGTGCTAGGTATGACTTCAGCCAGTGGATTGATGTTGTGTATATGGATTTTCAAAAGATGTTTGAAAAAGTACCACATAATAGACTTGTTAGCAAAATTAAAGCCCATGTGATTAAAGGGGCAGTGGCAGTGTGGATACAAAATTGGCCAAGGGTCAAAAAGCAGAGAGTAGTGGTGAATGGTTGTTTTTCAGACTGGAGGGAAGCAATGTTCCCCGTAATATTGTTGCATGGCCCTTTAAGGGGATTTGTAGCCCATTTATAGGTTCACGGAAATTTAACATTGATAAAGGCGATCCCGGGCTGCGTGGGACCGGCAAAGAGCTGCGCAGCCATGCAGCTTAGAGGGAACGTTGGAGGGAAGTATACAGTAGTATTCCTCAAGGGTCGGTATTAGGACCACTGCTCTTTTTGGTATATATTAATGAGGTCCACAGGGTATAATTTCAAAGGTTTGCAGATGACACGAAACTCGAAAATGCAGTAAACAATGAGAGGATAGTAACAAACTTCAGGATGACATAGACAGGCTGGTGAAATGGGCAGACACATGGCAGATGCAATTTAACGCATTGAAGTGTGAAGTGATTTTGGTAGGAAGAATGAGGAGAGGCAATCTAAACTAAATGGCACAATTTTAAAGGGTGTGTAGGAACAGGGAGACCTGGGGGTGTATGTACACACATCTTTGAAGGTGGCAGTACAAGTTGACAAAGCTGTTAAAAAAGCATACGGGATCCTTGGCTTTATTAACAGAGGAATAGAGTACAAAAGCAAGGAAGTTATGCTAAACCTTTATAAATCAATGGTTAGGCCCCAGCTGGAGTATTGTGTCCATTTCTGGGACACACTTAGGAAGGATATCAAGGCCTTGGAGAGGATGCCGAAGAGATTTACTAGAATGGCACCAGGAATGTGGGACTTCAGTTACGTGAAGAGACTGGAGAAGCTGGGGTTGTTCTCCTTAAAGCAGAGGAGGTTAAGGGGAGATTTAATACAGGTGTTCAAAATCATGAAGGGTTTTGATAAGAGTAAATAAGGCGAAACTGTTTCCAGTGGCAGAAGGGTCAGTAACCAGAGGACACAGATTTAAGGTATTTGGCAAAAGAACCGGAGGTGAGATGAGGAGAATTTATTTTTACGTTGTGAGTTGTGATGATCTGGAATGTACTGCTTGAAAGGATGTTGGAAGAGGATTCAATAATAGTTTTCAAAAGGGAATTGGATAAATACTTGAAAAGGAGAAATTTGTAGGGCCATGGGGAAACAGGGGAGTGGGACTAATTGGAGAGCTTCTTTCAAAGAGCCAGCACAGGCACGATGGGCCGTATGGCCTCCTGCTGTGCTGTATCCTTCTATGATTCTATGAAAAAAAAAATTGAACAATTCAGAGTAAAATGTTTATTCTTACTCATTAGGGCGGAGCCCATGCTTCAAGTGAGGGGTGATGCTCATAGAGGAACCCATTGCAGGAAAATGTTGGTGCACAGCCCATGATTTTCTGCTTGTTCATTTTAATAAGCAGCGATCATGAGCTGTGCATCTACAATTTCCTACAATGCTCTCCCTGTGAGCACAGAGACAGCACACTAGAGTTGTCCGTAGTGTTCTAAATCCCTGGAAAAAGTTCTCTTGTAGCAGCCAACTCTGCCGTCGGCAGCCTAGGTACGTGCCTGGAACTTCGATTATTGTGTTGGGCTTTGTTGAGTTTTATTTTTCTGCAGGTATCTTGTTTTGTCCCATTTGGTGGGTTCAAACCCCATTCAAGGACTTGAACACATAATCTAGGCTGACACTTCAGTGCAGTACTGTGGGGGTGCTGCATTGTCAGATGTGTTATCTTGCAAATGAGATGTTAAACCAAGGCAAAATACTGCGGATGCTGGAAATCTGAAATAAAAACAGAAAATGCTGGAAATACTCAGCAGGTCAGGCAGCATCTGTAGAGAGAGAAACAGAGTTAACATTTCAGGTCGATGATGAAGGGTCATCGATCTGAAACGTTAACTCTGTTTCTCTCTCTACAGATGCTGCCTGACCTGCTGAGTATTTCCAGCATTTCCTGTTTTTATGTTAAGCCAAGGTATTGATTGCCTGTTCAGTTGGATATGAAAGGTCCCACAGTACTATTTGAAGAAGAACAGGAGCGTGCTCCTGGTGTCCTGGCTAACATATATCTCTTGACCAACACCAAAAAAACCCCAAATAATCAAACCATTTATTGCATTGCTGTTAGTGGGACCTTGCTGTGCGCAAAGTGGCTGCCATGTTTCCCAAAAAATAATTGCTACACTTCAAAAGTAATTCAATGGCTGTACAGGACTTTGAGATATCCTGAGGATGTGAAAGATGCTATATAAATGCAATCTCTTTCCTTGTTATATGACAATCACAGCAAAGCCCTAGCCTAGTCATTTTGGCTCCAGAATGGAGTTAATGTTGCCTCCCTTCTGAGTCCAATAAAGTGCACCACATTTTTGAACTGGGAAACACATAATGCGCAAGATTTGTTTTAATGATTGACAGCAAGACAGGCTGTTTATTGGGCTTGCAGGTCCTACTGGCTGTAAGCTCTGCCTCCTCCACTCTGGATGAATCAACAGCCAGCAAAACCAATATTAGGAGCAGTGAAGATAATTGTCAATATTTTTTCTTTGCATAAGAACATCAGAATAGGCTAAAAGCATGAACTTTTAATCTTTACCCGAGGTAATTTTGACAGGAAATATTGCTACAGCTACCTATGTTCATGGGTTTGTCTATATTTAAGGTTGCCATGTGCGTCCTTCCCCATTTGCTATTTCCCCTTCTAACAATGCAACTTCAAACTAACCTGCAGCAACAACGTAGAGGGCTGGTATGCGATTTTTGATGCTAATGATGCTCACCTGTATTACATTTTTGAGATGTCAGTGTTTGTGCGTCAGGAGGTCAGGCTGGCTCATGGTATAATGGTATAACAGTCATAAATCACTTTTGAACATTTAAGGCCTTCATTTCATGTCACGTTGCAGCCACCAGCAGTGTTTCTCGATTTTGGAAGCAGATTTGAATTTTTCCATTTTCTTTCCGGTGTACTCCAGCTCAGCTATGGCCCATATACTCTTCAATTTATTCTCAAATATTGCAATATGTTTTCACAGGATTTCATCCCATTAAAAAAAATGAAAATCCTTCGATTTAATAGTTTTTTTTGATAAAAGTCGACATTGAAACGTTTACATGGACACAATCTGTGCGAATGTGAAACTGTCAAAGACGCTAAAATTAAACTGTAACGCGCTTTAACATATTTCTATGGAAGTCCCCTATAATGTTGTCATTTAAATAACGTTGACATGTTGATGACATATTGCACAGCACAATTTCAGCTCCAGAAAGTGGGACCAATTACAAAATGATCTTATCCCTGTTATACAACATTAAAAATATCTATTGAGCTTTTTAATAGCTCCTAGGAAAATGCAGAAAGTGCACTTTATCTTATCTATATAGTATTTTTGTCAATAAATGTCTGATTATCCTTGTGCTCGCTGACCTACATTGGCTCCCAGTTAAGCCACGTCGCAATTTTAAAATTCTCATCCTCGTTTTCAAATCCCTCCATGGCCTCGCCCCTCCCTATCTCTGTAATCTCCAACAGCCCTACAACCCCCCACCCCCTCCCCAGAGATATCTGCACTCCTCTAATTCTGCCCTCTTGAGCATCCCCGATTATAAATCGCTCAACCATTGGTGGCCGTGCCTTCAGCTGCCTAGGCCCTAAGCTCTGGAATTCCCTCCCTAAACCGCTCCGCCTCTCCTTCCTCCTTTAAGACGCTCCTTAAAACCTACCTCTTTGACCAAGCTTTTGGTCACCTGCCCTAATTTCTCCTTATGTGGCTCGGTGTCAAATTTTTGTCTTATAACACTTCTGTGAAGAGCCTTGGGATGTTTTACTACGTTAAAGGTGCTTTATAAATACAAGTTGCTGTTGTATTATGTGATTTAAAAAGAAAAATTCATTCTGGGGATATGGGCATCGCTAACAAGGCCAGCATTTATTGCTAGGCACTAGCTGCCGTTTAGAAGATGGTGGTGGGCCACCTTCTTGAACCGCTGCAGTCCAAGTGGTGAAGATATCTCACAATGCTGTTAGGTAGGAAGTTCCAGGATTTTGACCCAGCAATGATGAAGGAACAGCGATGTATGTTCAAGTCGGATGGTGTGTGAATTGGAGGGGATGGTGTTCCCATGCACATGCTGCAATTGTCCTTCTAGGTAGTGGAGGTTGCAGACTTGGGAGGTGCTGTTTGAAGAAGCCTTGTCGAGTTTCCGCAGTGCATCCTGTTGATGGTACACACTGCAGCCACAGTGTGCTGGTGGTGGAGGGAGTGAATGTTTAACGGTGGTGGATGGGGTGCCAATCAAGCGGGCTGCTTTGTCCTGGATGGTGTCGAGCTTCTTGAGTGTTGCTGGAGCTGCTCACACCCAGGCAAGTGGAGAGTATCCCATCACACTCCTGACTTGTGCCTTGTAGATGATGGAGAGGTTTTGTAGAGTCAGGAGGTGGGCCATTCGCTGCAGAATACCCAGCCTCTAATCTGCTCTAGTAGACACGGCATTTATGTGGCTGGTCCAGTTGAGTTTCTGGTCAATGGTAACACCCAGAATGTTACTGGTAGGGGTTTAGGCAATAGTAATGCTATTCAGTGTAATGTTCCAAATTGCTTTCCAATTGGACCACGTGGCAATATCAGTCACATGGTTAGCAGGGCTCACTCAAAGCTCACAATCACATTCCACAAAGCAAAATACCTGAAAACAGCCTTTACACGACAAAAATGGGTAGGGGCGATTTTTCTCTCTGTCAACATCAGCAGGAGGCCAAATCAATTTTCGCAATCTGGCATCATTTAAACACTGGAGGCGCGCTTCCAGCAAGTGAAGAGTATTCCATCACACTCCTGACTTGTGGGTGATGGAGAGGCTTTGGGGAGCCAGGAGATGAGCCATTCGCTGCAGAATACTAATCGCACTGCTTATAGGCAGCTCGCCATTTAGGAGGGCAGGAAATCAGTAAGATCTGCCGCTTCTTAAAGGGGAGGTGGAGTGTTCAGTAGTGGTGAACCGACAAAACACTACTAAGGCAGCAGGCAGAATGACGGTGGCCAGGGCAGATACTGGCGTGGAGGTCCTCATGAAACAAGTGAGGAAGAGGACGTTGGTCCTCTCTGCTTCAGATGGACAATGGGTGCCCTGGTAAATTAGGCCAGTAGCAGTGTAGAGAGGGGGTTGGGCAGGTCAATGCACACTGCATAGCTCCAAGGACCTGTTTCAAACACTTAAAGAACATTTTAATTGTAGATTTAGGAAAAATGACCCATAAAATCTGAAATTAAATCATAAATGTTGGAGATCCACAGCAGACTAGCAGAAGTGAAGGAAGGTTACGCCAGAAAAATTAATATATCTTTCTCTCTCAGTTGCTGGCTGAACTAGGCTATGCATTTTCAGCACTCCCTATTTTTATTTTTAATTTCTGTGTTTAATCTACCCATTCCAGTTGCAATAAGTGCAATTTTAATCTTGTTTGCACTAAAATTGTTTACTGTGAAATTCTGTGTTGAACCATGCAATTGACTATGCAAAGTATATGCAAATTAGGTACATCGCACAAAGTGAGGCTAAGAGGCTAAGAAGGGGGAAGGCTCCATTCAGGCATTACAAAGCAATCTCTCTTTCAATTTCTTATTTTAGTACAAAAGGCTACAAATCATTTGAAGGGCACTTCCTTTTCTAGTTTGAAAAATAACTAAAATAACCCACTTTTTTAATTATCTTTTGGTGAAAGTGTCGTCGTAACTGGACTATCTTGCCATTGTTCAGCATGTAGCTTTATAATAAATTGCACTTTGCACGAAATGTGGCCCCAGTAGAAACTTGTGGTAGGGTTTAGTCTAACTAACATTTCAATAACAACCGACAAACAACAACCATAACGTAGACAACAATTAGCTTATACATAAAATTCACCACTAATTAATAGTTGTAATACCAATATAAATATTATTTTTGTTTAATAAATGATGATTTTATAGTTTACATTTTGTCATTTTAAGTTAATTATGAAAACATACTTAAGTGTCTGCCATGGCTCAGGTTGGTAGCACTCTCGCCTCTGAGTCAGAAGGTTGTGGGTTCAAGTCCCACTCCAGAGACTTGAGCACAAAAAATCCGACAGTGCAGTGCTGAGGGAGTGCTGCACTGTCGGAGGTGACGTTAAACCGAGGCCCCGTCTGCTCTCGCAGGTGGATGTAAAAGATCCCATGGCACTATTTTGAAGAAGAGCAGGAGAGTTATCCCTGGTGTCCTGGGCCAATATTTATCCCTCAATCAACATCACTAAAAACAGATCATCTGGTCATTATCACATTGCTGTTTGTGGGAGCTTGCTGTGGGCAAATTGGCAGCCGCATTTCCTACATCACAACAGTGACTGCACTTCAAAAGTACTTAATTGGCTATAAAGTGCTTTGGGACATCCTGAGGTCGTGAAAGGTGCCATATAAATGCAAGTCTTTCTTTTTTTTCTTTTAACTTATCTATATTTTACTAAAAATGGAAGTGTCTGATGAAAAATTATGCTTTTTTAAAATGATTTTTTTTTAAAATTGTGTTTAAGTCAAAAGAAAGTTAAAGATCTACAAGATACAAATAAATCAATCAATCAGAATGCCAATCATTACTGCTACCTTGCTTATCTTGTGGAATGACTGCAACAGTATATGTTCTTTCTGTCTTTTGGATGAGACACTAAACCGAGGCCCCACCTGCCTCTCAGGTGGACATAAGATCCCATGGCCCTATTTCGAAGAAGAGCAGGGGTGTTCGCCCTGGCGTCCCTCAACTAGCATCACTAAAACAGATTATCTGGTCGTTACCACATCGCTGTTTGTGGGACCTTGTTGCGGCAAAATGGCTGCCGCGTTTCCTACGTTACAACAGTGTCGACACTTCAAAAAGTACTGCATTGGCTGTAAAGCGCTTTGGGACGTCCCGAGGTTGTGAAGGGTGTTATATAAATGCAAGTTCGTTCTTCCTCACTCACACCCGACATGGGTACTTTTTTTTGCTTTGCTGTATCAGCTCACGTTAACTTGAGGTTTTCTAAATGCCATTATCAGTCCTGTTTAAGTCTGTGATGTTTACCATAGCATCCAGTGAAGTGATACCTGGCTGTCAGTAAGATAATAATTATCTTTTCTCCCACAGTGTTTTTTCAATGTTTAACATGCTGACAAAGCATGCTGAGGGAGCGAATGAAGAGAAGTCAAATGTGAAGAGAATGTTTAAGCAATATCCCATTCTCTTTTTGGTGGTTGCTACACATGAAGATTAGTACAACGTATATTTTTTGATGATATAGATAAATGCATTTGTTTTTAAGCATAGTAAGCTTTAGTTAGCGAAGTTGTTTCAATTATTGCATTTACCTAAAGAGTAATTATAGTGTTCATCATCAAATTACAGGTTTATAGCAAAGATACTTGAATTTACTAAGAAATTTAAGAAAACATCTGCAGTCCTGACATTATTTCTTCACTGTCATTTTGCAGCTCCACATCACTGTCATCTTGACTTTAAACATTCAGATCACCTGTGCAAATCTGCTCAATATCATGACAGAAATGAAAGTAAGAATACAATGCCGCATTTAATACAGAGATGTCGGAGGCGATATATAAACTAGGTCGGTTTCAGCATAGCATGAATGCGAGTGGATAAGCGAGCCTTAAAACAAAAAAAAAATGAAATACTCATCGGTACATCGGCCTCCTTAAGATACAAAATAAAGAGAGAAAAAGAAAAATCGCAGATGCTGGTAATCCGAAATAAAAACAGAAAATGCTGGAATTACACAGCAGGATCCCAGTATCTATAAAGAGATGATAAACATTTCAAATGTACACCCAAAATGTTAACCTTGTTGCAGATGCTGATGGACCTGCTGTGTTTTTCCACGGTTTTTCTGTTTCTGTGTCGCCATAAGTAGGTTGGAAAAGTGAAAGGGTTCATTAGGGCTTGCTGGGTTTGTGACATTAAAGGGGTTATTTTACAAACTTGTACTCCGCCATGTTTTCTATCTATTAATTTTAAAGAAAGGAAAATCCTGAGTGGCCTGCACCCAAATTCCTGATATGTGTTTCCAGCAGGTCATTGCCAGGAATATACAGTTACCCCTTAAAGGGGCATTCACAATGGGCAACTGACATCAGAGGTGCAAAATTATACAAACAGAATCTTCAAGCTCCGATATTACAAAAAAAACACATTCAGTTTACAGTTTTAGAAACTGAAGAGAAATAATGAGATAATCTACTAGTTTCGATTAATGATTGTAGCAACTCACTATTTAAAAGGAAATAAACATATCTGTTTTAAATATGATGCGGAGATGCCGGTGTTGGACTGGGGTGGACAAAAGTGAGAAGTCGCACAACACCAGGTTATAGTCCAACAGCTTTATTTGAAATCACAAGCTTTCAGAGCGCTGCTCCTTCGTCAAGTTTTTTGTTTTCCATACAGACTCCAGCATCTGCCACATTTGACCCCTTGTGACCCCACCTCATTGTCTTTGTTGTATTTTGCTATCGTCTTTGATGTAATGACTTCCTGACTGACCTGGTTGGACACCATCCACACCTTTGATTGCGGTGATTGTCTCTCTGCCGAGGTGTGATAAAGGGCAGTTAGAAAGATTAACTGTAGTCGTCTGGCAGTGTTCTCTGACTATATATGCTGTGCCCATATGTATTTCTTCACTTCACCTGACGAAGGAGCAGCACTCGGAAAGCTTGTGGTTTTAAATATGGTGAGAGGATTGCAAGACTCCAGTGAGCAGCAAGAAAGAATTTAGATGGGAAGAGCTCACTCAGAATCAAAGGCAGCTCTACTGGTATAAAGATGAGGGGAAACTGTGCGGTGCACCGAATCCTTCCACTTCTGGAGCATAGGTTTCTATTCAACCCACATTGATAAGATGGGCCTCTATTCCCTGGTCGGATAAATGTAAGTTCACTGTAGAAAACTGTCCATAAGTCAGAAGTAACTGGGTTTAAACCGGCAGTATTACCCAGAGAGGTCACAAGGATGAATGTTTTTAGAAAAACTCACATTAGTTCAGTGAGGCTGGGGGCTGGGGGACTGGGGGACAGTGGAGAGGCTAGTGGTGGTGGTTTTCTGAGGTTGGGCTGATGTGCATTTTTGAGAAAAGTAGAAGGGTTAGACTTCATCTGGTCTACGCTATGCTAACATTGTGAAAAGTGCAAAAAATGTTCCATTGACCAACATGGTATCTGTCAACATGATGATCATAAAAATCCCAAATGATGAAAGTCCGGTCAGGTCTCCCGGTTGGGGCGCGGGTGCGGTCTGCTGTATGCGCCCGAAAACAGGCCATAACCAATTTCTGGGCCTCAGACTCTTCATCCATGAAAAGCAGCAAATGAAAGGCAGCCCTTATACCGGTGTAAAAGATACTACGTGGATAGAAAACTGTTAAACTGGAAGTTAAACTATAAGGGATAACGGACCAATTGGCAAAAGGCAAGATCAGGACGAATGTCAGGAAGCATTTCTTCTTGCAAAGAGTACTTAATGCCTGGAATGGTCTTCCAGGCAGGGTTGTGGAGGCAAAAATTCTGGAATAACCCAACAGTTAGATACTGCGATGAGGGCATTGTATATTTCTATGGAAGGCTGAATGACATCTCTCATTTGTACTTACCTTTGTTATCTTTGTGAACTCAGAATACTTGCTGTCCACATTTATGATATAAGATGGGACCTGAATACCTTCTGAAATGGGTGAATGATTGCAAACCCTCTTTAGAGAAGGTTAAGAAATCCAATTGCATTAAAGTCAACAGGTTGTGGAGATTTGTTGTCTACTTTCATAGTCAGCTTTAATTCAATGCAGTGGCTCAGATTATATATTCTACACGGTTAACATTATACTGATCCAGTGAATAGAATCAAACAGCAAAAGCAGCTGATGCATTATTTTACACACGCACCCAATAAGATCTTCGAGCATGCCATGAGTGTATTGTGTGAGGACTGAGACTGGCAGGCAATTGATACAAAGACATGGTTTTCTAAACATTTTGTTGTGAAGCAGAAAACGCATTAAGATTAGTCATCAGCTCGGGGAACTGGGCCAGGTTATACTTTTGTGTTACACTTGTAAACATTCAGGTTTTTTTTTTAAATGAGTATTTTACTCTCCTTTTAAAATCACATTTTCGCCATGCAGGGAGTGCAATTTATTCAAAGGCTCGTCCCTTATAAAAATAAAGGAGCAAGTAAATAAATAACAGGAGAAATTGCTCCTAAGAAACCTGTTTTAACTGTATGTCCTCAAGTTAGCGAATCAGAATTGTTATTTCACCTCTTGTACCTGAACGAATCCAGCCCAAATTGATCAATGGAAGTCCTGCATCTTTGTCAGAATGCTACATGTAATGAGACCAATTCCTAGTGGGAATGAGCCAACACCACAAAAGTACTTGTAAACAGCATCAAATTCGATCTGACTCAAGACTACTCAATGTCTTGGAGCTGCAAAAAGTCCAGAATGTTCCTTGGCCCCAGACTGACATCCATTACCTTGGTGAACACAAAAATTCACCCAAGAAAAGGATGAATATCGAGCATCACCTTCTGCATTGGATTTCTTCCTCAGCTTCCACAATATTTCATCGTCGATGTTAATGTGAAGCTTGGAACTGGAATGTGATGTTTGTACGTCATTCTGCAAATCAAAACACTGTTCACACTGAAAGGTGTGAAAGCACAAATGCTGAAGTAGCCAGGAATGTGGAAAAAGTAGCACCTTAAATGAATCATCCTGGGGTGCTGCGCCAACATTTTAGGAAAAAGAACCTAAATGGCGGGAGATGAGGAGAGTTTTTTTTTTTACACAGCGAGTTGTTATGATCTGGAATGCACTGCCTGAAAGGGTGGTGGAGGCAGCTTCAATAATAACTTTCAAAAGGGAATTGGACATATATTTGAAAAGGTAACATTTTCAGGGCTCGGAGGAAAGATCAGGGGAGTGGGACTAATTGGATCGCTCTTCCAATGAGCTGGCACAGGCACGATGGACCGAATGGCCTCCTTCAGTGATGCAAGATTCTATCATTCTAAAAGCAGAGATACAATGGGAGTGCGCCCTGCATACTTTATTGACTCTGACCCAGAAAAATGGACCAGATTTATGGCGAGGTCAGACATGTGGGCAGAAGTCCCACTCTGACTCCTTCTGCCAGTGACTCCCCCTTGAGAAACCCTTCACCCCACTCATGTTTAAGATTCATTGTTTCTGACTGACAAGTGAATAAGGCGAGCTAAACAGAGCTATGTTTAAACATGTCACACGGGCTAAGGCGTGCATCTCCGGCCCTGAGATTTCATGTACAGTACCTGTGCAATTCAAGTATTCACAAAGCTGAAGGTCAATTCGCAGGGACCAGCTTCCCTAGAAATATGAAAGCATTCTTTCTCCACCTGCACCATTAGGGAGAACACATGGGATGTGCCAATTCCGAGCAATCAGTCTGCCAACACCGCTGGAGAAAACAGATGTGTTTTGTACCACAAGCCAGCCAAGGGTTGATGCCCTCCCCCCAATAACTATCAAACAAGCCAGCCAAAAACCCTGCTCCTGGACAGCCAATGATCAATAGTTCCACTCGATCGCCAAGATTGGATATTCTCACCAGAGATGCAGAAAAGAAAGCCCATCATTGGACAATGAAATAATTCAAATGTAAAAGCTCTCCATCTACCTTTGCTTCTGTTGGCTCAAACGGCTTACCCATTTCTAGCCATAATGGCAGGAAAGCAAAGGTAGATTGTGCAGGATTTACAGCACTTGTGCACAGAGGGACAGGCCAGCGAAATGTGGATATTTAGAATTTAACCCAAAATTGCCAACTGAAGTTAGTTTGGGTTTGGAATTTGGCGGAATGCTCAGCACGAACATCTAATGGTGGGTGCAAAGCCTAGTTGAGGGGACAACACCTAATATGTAGGAGGGGGTTTATTGGGTTAGAAGTAAGTGATTTGGAAAGTGGAGCTGATACTCGTGTGTTGGAAAGACAAATAGTTTTCTACAAAGTTTGGAGCAGCTTATTAGCTTTTGCCGTGCAAGTTATTTTCCTGTGAAAAATAATGAGCAGAACCTGCCTATTCCTTGATGTGACAATTACGATTTCAAACAAGAAAATCAGAGCTTGGCATCCAAATTTAACAAAATAGTAAATTAATCATGTGAAGCTATTATTGCCAGATTCCATCATTATGACTGCTACATATATAAAATAAATATACTTTCAATGCATTGTATTTTCCTGCCACTTAGAGTGTAAGATTGATGATGCTTGAATTGAAAAATAAATTTTGCTGTGATGTTTTTTCAATACTATTTTTGCTATTGTAGTTATGCTCATCAACGTGCCGGTTAACAGTAATGGGGGACCCAACAGCTTTCGATATCATAGACGGCCCCTATAATCTGACACTGCATCACTATATTTGTAATTGGTGGTACCTCTCCAGTGCTTTGAGGTGCCTGCTGTACATGGTCCATGTCTCTGAGGCATACAGCAGGGCGGGTATCGCTACTGCTCTGTAGATCATGAGCTTGTGCCGGGTTTGAGGTCCTGGTCTTCAAACACTCTCTTCCTCAGGCGACCGAAGGCTGCACTGGCACACTGAAGGTGGTGTTGGACTTCGTCAGCGACGTCTGCCCTTGATGACACCCTCAAAGCCTCCTTGAAAAAGTGCAACATCCCCACCGACACCTGGGAATCCCTGGCCCAAGACCGCACAAAGTGGAGGAGAAGCATCCGGGATGGCGCCGAATACCTCGAGTCTCTTCGTCGGGAGCAAGCGGAAGCCAAGCGCAAGCAGCGCAAGGAGCGCACGTCAACCCAAGCACCTCACCCACCCACCACTTCAACCACTGTCTGCCCCACCTGTGACAGAGACTGTAGGTCCCGCATTGGACTCATCAGTCACCTGAGAACTCATTTTTAATGTGGAAGCAAGTCATCCTCGGTTCCGAGGGACTGCCTAAGAGAGAGAGATATTTGTAATAGTGTCAAATATATAATCTATTAAATAAAGAAATAAATGTAACACTCAATCTTGGAAATTATGCTATTTTGATAGCTCTCCGTCATATTTAACATATAGTTTGAATTCCATAACCTAGTCTTGGGACAGCAGCAGCTCGTTGTGTGATGAGGCTATGGTAGCTGTGATTGAGTTTATGTGCATGAGTCTTTATTGGTGATCTCTGTATAAAGCAGTTTAACGTTGGTGCAAAGCAGGATGGAGAATGGGAAGTCATATGTAAAAGATAGTGGGTGTATGGAACTGCAGTCATACAGAATTAGAGAGAGGTGAAAAGCAAATTGAAAGAAAGGAATAGTATAACCAAAATGGGAGCTGGGGCAGCAGGCTTCATTATTAACATGCCCTTTCGTCGCAGCTTCTGAAAATTATTAGAAACATTCTCCACACTTTAAGCCATTACCCACTGAGAAATATTGTAAAAAGACATTATGGCCTGGAATTTCCGTATGATTTCCGCCGAGACAACAGTTTAATCTGGGCGGCCAGATCAAAGAGAGCGAAAGACTGCGAATTTTAAGCAGTAGTGAGTTGCGCCCATAACCACTTTACTCTGGAGTATCCGTGATCTGTTGCGTTGGTTCAAAAGTCCCTTTGCCTGAAGCAATCCCCATCTATAAAACTGGTGATGCCCCCTCGGTCATAAAAGGCGGGTTTCTGCAGATTGCGCTCATTGGGGGGGGGGGGGGGTGGTGATGGTTATTACATTGTGCCCAGAGTCTCGGGCACACAGGCACCCGCAGTCACATTAATCCAGCATAATCACCTAGACCAGCAGTCACTTGAAGCCTGATCTAGGTCTGTTTCGTCTGTTGCAGCAATCAGTTTAAATCCAGCCAATTGATCTGTCCTTCTGGTACATAAGACACACCTGACCAGCAGTCAGTTGGGGCCACAGGCCATGCCCTGATGCTGCTGAAATCAAAGTTGAAGAATGGCTCATTTTGATTACGCCGCTCAATTGCACTGATGCACGGGAGATTTTCCATTCAGGTTTCTGCTAATGAGTTTGCGCAGAAACCTCCGCGGAATTCCACCTCGGCCAAACCGGCACAGCGTCCAGCGCATTCTGGGAGCATTTTGCTAAACAAACGTTATGGCCCTGAAAAAACGAATGTTTATTTTGTGGAGTGTCAAATTTATCCATTTTAATAAAATACCCACCCTGAGTGTTTCTTGGCCCACCTGCTTGCTAAAACCCCAGTTACACCTAATCCAAAAGGATCTAACTTTTAAGGGGGTGTTTAACAGGGTGGGTAAGCAAGTGCTTTCTCACAGTGCCTCCTAACCAATAAATTACCTTCAAAATGTATTTATGTAGGCAAATGTTGCAGCCAATTGGCCACAGTAAGGCCCCACAAACAGCAAATTACATGAATGACCAGATAATTTTTTCTGGTGATGTTAGTTGAGAAAGGAATGTTGGCTAGGGCACTTCTTTCAATAGAGCTGTTGCATCTTTTGTGTCCACCTGAGTACCTGGATGCTTCATCCTGAAAGACCGCACCTCTGACAATGCAGCATTTCCTCAGTACTGCACTGAAAGGTGATGGGACATGGAAGAGAAAGTAACGTGCTCTCTGTACAACTGCTGCTCTTGTATGTTTCCCTTGTAATTCTGAATCTCGGTGAAGTGGGCAAAACTACACGAAATAATCTTACATAACTATATTGCTGCAAAGAAAGCGTAAAATTTATTTCTGCGTGATCATAAAACATTGTGTGTGGCTCTTATAGCAAGCAAGACTTCTTGGTAACACTCAACATTATATAAACAATGCCTCTCAGTACTATCTATTAGTGCATCTTTTTGTGGCATTGGACAGACAGGGGCCGATTTCAGCTTGAGGCACACAGCAGGTGGTTAGAAGATGCAGCGTGCCCGAGGCCAGCTCATTGCTACTGCTGTGAGGCCCGAGACTCATGACCATGGATCCGGCAGGCTGAAGGCGTCATATTTCACTCCAAGGCAGCTCGCCAGTTGGGGGGGAAGGTAAATCGGCCGACTTCTACATGCAGCCGACCGACAGTCTTGGGGTGGGGAGGGTGGTGGAAGGACAGAGAGGTAGGCAACCCTGCGGGGCCTTACACGGGCACGCAGCGAGCCGAAGTTTTCGTGTGGGCCCAGTATGATCTCTCCTGCTCCTCTGGCTGGTTTCTGAGCAGCCTCCAGTAGTTCTTTTAAGGAAAGAAGGAAAGACTTGCATTTATATAGCACCTTTCACGACCACCAGACGTCTCAAAGTGCTTTACAGCCAATGAAGTACTTTTGGAGTGTAGTCACTGTTGTAATGTGAGAAATGAGGATTACCATTAGGCCACTCAACGTCAGTACAAACATGTGCAGGACATGCTTTGCCCCTTTGTACCTCATAATTTTATCAGGGTACAAATAAGCAGAGTGCTTGAAGTACACACTTTTCTCATTGGTACCTCAAAATTGTCATTTACATAGGACCTTGATTTGCATATCACAGGTGGCCCCCCCTCCTGAAACAGGCAGGCCCTCTGCCTGCCCAAGATGGCATTGACTGGAGCTCCAGCGTAAACAGGGCAGTAAGTGACCCAATGCCATTTTCAGACTGCTACCACCCCATTTACACCGAGCAGAGAGTCAAGAGCAAGTGTAGTCTTCATGCAAAGCAGGGTTAGTTTGTAAGGGATAATTGTACCTCAGCATGCAAACCTAATTCAGTTACCATTTCAAGGTCACACAGACTGTCCTGGTCGTTATAAAATTAATTTATCAAACATTTTTATATCTTGTTAAATCATACCGTACCCTTCAGACTTATACAAATAAATTTCTGCAATAAAACTCTCACCACCAGCATCCAATTAAAAGTTTATTAACAGAAACTAAAAACAAATCCTCATAATAAATTACAATCAGGCAGGAAAAATTACCCTGAACGTCAAATGTAAGCAAATGCCTGAAAACGAACACAACAATTGGAATAAGGTCTCCATGTCTAATAATGAAATCTCAAATGTAATAAAAGCTGGACCAAAGTGGGTGCAACTCTGTATGCAACAAAACCCGGCCCCTCAAAGAACTGTTGCAGTTCACAATGACGCAATAAAAAACCCATGCACAAAGAATGGCATGTGTAAATAAAACAGTGGATAAACATATAAATCTGATATTGAAAGACACAGGCCTGTATGTATCGGTACTGTAATACTATTCACCTACCACTTGGAGATTTACTTAAGATACAAGTTACTTGTACTTCCCCCCGCACCAAAAAGAAAATGTTCAGTTATTGACATTGGGGCCAATTTTAGTTTTGGGGTGTTGATCAGACGGGCGGTGAGTGGAATGACCTGTAAAGGAAGAGTACTCCTACCATCCTCCCATTTCTTTGCCCGTTAATAAACTCAGCTGCCCCTTGGTTGGAAGCTGTGAATACCGTCAAATCTTTAGAAAGATCGGGAAGGGCCTTTCTATTGGAAAAATTTTTTCTTAGGTCTATGGTGGCTGAGTGAGAATTCAGATGGCTATACTCTCTGGAGTTTAGAAGAATGAGAGGCGATCTCATTGAAACATATAAGATTCTGAGGGGGATTGACAGGGTAGATGCTGAGAGGTTGTTTCCCCTGGCTGGAGAGTCTAGAACTAGGGGACATGGTCTCAGGATAAGGGGTCGACCATTTAAGACTGAGATGAAGAGGAATTTCTTCACTCAGAGGGTTGTGAATCTTTGGAATTCTCTACCCCAGAGGGCTGTGGATGCTGAGTCATTGAGTATATTCAAGGCTGAGATAGATAGATTTTTGGACTTTAGGGGAATCAAGCGATATGGGGATCGGGCGGGAAAGTGGAGTTGAGGTCGAAGACCAGCCATGATCTTATTGAATGGCGGAGCAGGCTCGAAGGGCCGTATGGCCTACTCCTGCTCCTATTTCTTATGTTCTTATGGCTGATACAACAACTTACATTTATATAGCACCTTTAACGTAGTAAAATGTCCCAAGGTGCTTCACAGGCCCGTTATCAGATAAAATTTGACACTGAGCCACGTAAAGGGACATTAGGACAGATGACCAAAAGCTGGGACAAAGAAGTAGGTTTTAAGGAGCGACGTAAAGGAGGAAAGAGATGTAGAGAGGCGGAGAGGTTTAGGGAGGGAATTCCAGAGCTTAGAGCCTCGGCAGCTGAAGACAAAGCCGCCAATGGTGGAGCGATTAAAATAGGGGGTGTGCAAGAGGCCAGAATTGGAGGAGCACAGAGATCTCAGAGGGTTGTAGGACTGGAAGAGATTACAGAGATAGGGAGGGCCATGGAGGGAATTTGAAAACAAGGATGCGAATACAGCCACAACGGCAGCAGTGTGTGCAATGCTAAAACAGAGAGCTTGAATTTAGTGGTTGGCTAAGTTTTCGAGTGTTTTGAAAGGAGTATTTTAATTTTACTGAGTTACTGAGGTGAGTAAGTCTGGGTAAGCTAACTGAAGTAGTTTTTCAGAGTGTCGCTGTTTCTTCTAATTTAAGGCATAGGTTATGAAAAGGCAAAGTGGTAGCGAGCATCTAGAAATGCAGACCAATTCAATAAACTTATTTCACTTCTTGGATCTTACCTTTCAGAGAAAGACTATCCCTTTTAAATTGTAGCAGTCCAATCCTATTATGTGGGACATCAGGCTGGGAAAATCTGTGTCAGGCAAGGTGTGACACCCTTAACTTTGAAATCTCCTGCCATAGCACCACCTATAGGCATAACTGGCACTACAGACAGTACAACGGGTTTGCTGATGGGGCAGAGTTACTATGAAAGATTTTGATGAAATGCCGATTTTAATATATAATGTGTACATATATATACATTTATATTTATAGTAGGGCTACATTAACAGGGTGCATCCAGAGGCAACTGTTACAAGATATAGATATCATAAAATTGACCTTGGTGGTTGCTGAGAGGATAAAAGAACTGGTTATTTTTTATTCAGTATCACTGGGCAAGTCCAGCACATTTCCATGGCTTGGAGCCAAGCTTTTTATCTTCATTGGTCACTGAGTTATATATCATGGAGCCACCTATGAAGTATAAATCAATGTTCCCATGAATTTGGACCCTATTCTCAGCGTATAATTTGTTGTGTTATTATTTGCACGGAGTTTTATGTGTCAAATCGTACAACTGTCCCTTAATGGAAGATGCTCTTTTGCAAAGTCTTTTTTAATTATTTCACGTAATACTTGCATTTATATAGCACCTCATCATGTTGAAACGTCTCAAAGGGATTTTACACAATTAATTACTTCCTGAAGTGCAATGATTGTTCTTAAGCAAATAAACAGCATGGCTTCCCTCAAAGAATGCTATTTCCCTGTGACCCCCACGAATAGCAAAATATCAAGAGACAGTCACATTCTCAAAATCTTGCAGAGTGCAAATTCATTACAGTCGTGGGACTATAACGATTCTCATTTTTTTCCACGCAATTTTGGGAAACGTTGCGACATAAATTCTTGGCCATGTGCTGTCATGGAAGGAAATTGTTTCTTCTATTGGGCTATTTGTGGAAAAATGGCTCACCATAAATCAATGTAATTAAAATATGATTCACACAAAATGGAGGCTGTGCAAAAAGACATGCACTGCTCATCATGGCTGTAAGACGAATGACCTTATCACTGCTATTGAGGAAACTAAGAAAAGCATTTATTTTTATGTATATAATACATGCATTGCTATAGGGTAGCTTTTTTGAACAATAAAAGATGCAGCTCTTCTGTTTTTATAATATCAATACTACACTTATGTGAAGAATTTAAAGGTACAAGGACTCGGGGACACAGATTTAAGGTTTTGGGCAAGAGATACAGGGGGGAGATGTGAGGAAAAACTTTTTTACGCAGCGAGTGCTGAGGACCTGGAACTCGCTGCCGACGGAAGTGGTGGAAGCGGAGACACTCAATGTTTTCAAGGGGAGACTGGACAGGCACGTGAGGGAAATAAACTTGCAGGGCTACGGGGATAGAGCGGGGGAATGGGACTGACTGGATTGCTCTACAGAGAGCCGGCACGGACTCGGTGGGCCGAGTGGCCTCCTTCTGTGCCGTTATGACGCTATGAGCTCTGGAGAGCATTGCAGCCAGGACCAGTGCTCCACATGTAAATGTCACAGCCCCACACTATCCTTACATTTTATGTCACAGGTTTTCTCACTGCCAGCCCCACACAGAGGGCCGTGCTCTTCAAAACATAGAGATGACATGGCAGAAGTGCTCTTTAAGAGAACAGGCCTTTTCCTTTTTTTTCCATTATTCCTGATGGCACCTAGCAGTACAGCAAATTGAACGAGTTTAATGTATTGATATGTTTCCAAATGTCCCAAAAGCAGCTCTACTGAATGAACCAGAAATAGTTTGAACGTAATAAATGTCCAGGTAGGATAAACAATTACCACCCTGGCTATTAAGTTCACAGGCTGTTAAGACTCTTGTATTTCAGGCAATTCTGTCCAAGAAATACAATACGAAAACAAAGAAATATAACTTGTCGATAGTGGAAAATAACATTTGAATAACCTTTAAACTGGACTTTATTACAAGGACATAGAAAGAAAAATACAACAAATTCCTGGAAATCTGAAACGAAAATAGAAAAATCTGCAAATACGCACCAGATCTGTCAGTACTTGTAAAGAGAAAGGACAGTCTAACATTTTGGGCGTAATCCCATTTCATTACATCTCATTGTATCTGAAATGTTGGCCTGCCTTTTCTCCTTGCAGATACGGATGGACCTGCCTTGCGTTTCCAGTATTTGCTGTTCTTGTCTATTTCATAGCTCACACACCTGTTGGACACTCCAATTTCAGATCTCCAAAACCCCGCAACCTATATTAAGAACATAAGAACATAAGAAATAGGAGCAGGAGTAGGCCAATCGGCCCTTCGAGCCTGCTCCGCCATTCAATAAGATCATGGCTGATCTGATCCTCACCTCAAATCTAAAGAACACAAGAAGTAGGAGCAGGACCCGGCCACTCAGCCCCTGGGCCCGCTACGCCACCCACAGGGCCTCGACCGATCCGAACTCAGCCTCATGTCCAATTTCCTGCCCGCTCCCCGTAACCCCTAATTCCCTTTACTTCTAGGAAACTGTCTATTTCTGTTTTAAATTTATTTAATGATGTAGCTTCCACAGCTTCCTGGGGCAGCAAATTCCACAGACCTACTACCCTCTGAGTGAAGAAGTTTCTCCTCATCTCAGTTTTGAAAGAGCAGCCCCTTATTCTAAGATTATGCCCCCTAGTTCTAGTTTCACCCATTCTTGGGAACATCCTTACCGCATCCACCTGATCAAGCCCCTTCACAATCTTATATGTTTCAATAAGATCGCCTCTCATTCTTCTGAACTCCAATGAGTAGAGTCCCAATCTACTCAACCTCTCCTCGTATGTCCACCCCCTCATCCCGGGGATTAACCGAGTGAACCTTCTTTGTACTGCCTCGAGAGCAAGTATGTCTTTTCTTAAGTATGGACACCAAAACTGTATGCAGTATTCCAGATGCGGTCTCACCAATACCTTATATAACTGCAGCAATACCTCCCTGTTTTTATAATCTATCCCCCTAGCAATAAAAGCCAACATTCCATTGGCCTTCTTGATCACCTGCTGCACCTGCATACTAACTTTTTGATTTTCTTGCACTAGGACCCCCAGATCCCTTTGTACTGCAGTACTTTCCAGTTTCTCGCCATTAAGATTATGGGCCAAAAATTGATCCCGCTGCGCGAGAGTACGCACTGCGTACTCTCGCGTATTCTCTCTCCAATTGCCGGTTTTCTGCATGCACTGCGCATGCGCTGAAAACCGGCACTTGGTCTTTGGAAAAGGGGGCGGTTCCTCGGTGCACCGCGTGCGCGCTACAGGCTGCGCGCACGCTGTGCACTTAGTGCTTTGGACGCGCAGGTAAGGACGGAAGATTTTAGAAACGAAAAAAGGAGGAGTAAGACCCACTTTTAACAAGGTAAGTAGTGAATTAAGTATTATTTTGAATTTTTTTTAACAGGTATATCTTTTTTAGAGACTTTAAAGACAGGTAAGTTTATTTCTATAACTTTTTAAAAGATTTTAAATTTTTTCAAAAATTAAATTTTTTATTTAAAATGGTTAATTTATTTAACTATACTTATTTTATTAATGTGATGGTTTTTTTAAATTTAATTGAGGTTTAGCTGTTATTTTGGGGGTGTGTAAGATTCATAGCTTTCACAGCACGTATGTGAAACTTATGAATGGAAGATGGTGTGCTGCCATTGGCTCTAACTGAGTCACGTGATCCCACAGCTCGCACGAATTCACTACGCCGGTGGGACACGCAAGCCCAGCACAGCAGCTGTCTAGAACATCAAGTTCGTGCGAGCTGGATCTGAAAAAGCCAACGCGGAGTGAGAGATCGCGCCTGCTCCTTACCCCCGCGGGAACAGAGCGAGATCAATTTCTGGGCCAATAACTTGCTCTCTGATTTTTCCTGCCAAAGTGCATAACCTCACATTTTCCAATATTGGCCCAAAAATTCGTGAGGAAGCCTTCGTGCGAGGGTAAGGCTTCCCCGCGATCTCTCACTGCGCGTTGGCTTTTTCAGTTCCAGCTCGCACGAACTTGATGTTCTGGACAGCTGCTGTGCTGGGCTTGCGTATCCCACAGGCGTAGTTAATTCGTGCGAGCTGTGGGATCACGTGACTCAGTTAGAGCCAATGGCAGCACACCATCTTCCATTCATAACTTTCACATAAGTGCTGTGAAAGCTATGAATCTATACCCCCCCAAAAGAACAGCTAAACCTCAATTAATTTTTTTTAAAAACCATCACATTAATAAAATAAGTATAGTTAAATAAATTAACCATTTTAAATAAAAAATTAAATTTTTGAAAAATTTTTAAATCTTTTAAAAAGTTATAAAAATAAACTTACCTGTCTTTAAAGTCTCTAAAAAAGATATACCTGTTAAAAAAAATTCAAAATAATACTTAATTCACTACTTACCTTGTTAAAAGTGGGTCTTACTCCTCCTTTTTTTATGTGTAAAATCTTCCGTACTTACCTGCGCGTTGAAACCACTAAGTGCACTGCATGCGCGCAGCCTGTAGTGGGCACGCGGTTCAGCTAGGAACCGCCCCCTTTTCCATTCACCAAGTGCCGGTTTTCAGCGCATGCGCAGTGCATGCAGAAAACCAGCAATTGGAGACAGAATACGCGAGAGTACGCAGTGCGTACTCTCGCGTAGCGGCACTAATTTTTGGGCCATTGTATTGCATCTGCCAAATCTCTGCCCACTCACCCAGCTTGTCTATATCCCCTTGTAGGTTTTTTATGTCCTCCTCACTTTCTACTTTCCCTCCCATCTTTGTATCATCTGTAAACTTTGATATGTTACACTCGGTCCCCTCCTCCAAATCGTTAATATAGATTGTAAAGAGTTGGGGACCCAGCACCGACCCCTGCGGAACACCACTGGCTACTGGTTGCCAGTCCGAGAATGAACCATTTATCCCAACTCTCTGCTTCCTGTTAGATAACCAATCCTCCACCCATGCCAGAATATTCCCCCCATCCAGTGATTTTTTATCTTGAGCAATAATCTTTTATGTGGCACCTTGTCGAATGCCTTCTGGAAGTCTAAATACACTACGTCCATTGGTTCCCCTTTATATTAAAAAGGTTTTGCAGACAGAGCATGTCTGGAAGGTGTCTCACCTTAAAAGTGGTTTCGCACTTTAGGTGCGACACTTGATACAAAACATCATAAGCTGCTCATCAAGCATCGTACTGGTAAAAGGCTAAACAATCAGGAGTCACCATTTGTAAATTGAACAATGCTGACTGGGTAAATTCCACTTTCACTTCGGAAAAAGACATCAATCAGCAAGCAGCAAGAATGACAAAATGAAACGTGCACCATTTCCATTTATCAAACAGCTAGGAAATGGCTACTTATCACCAACCAGCAAGTACCAGAAACGTCACCATTTTAATTTCTCAAACAGCCCAATTTATCTCCATGTAAATAATATTTAGAGCATAATAAACACATAAAAATGAATAATTCAAACCAAAATGATTAACCTTCCCCATACAACTGTCTCCACAGGTTCTTCTCTTTCCGGAAAGAAAAGGAAAAACATACACTTACCTTTCTCGGCCTCTTCTGGGCCTGATCCTCTACTGTCCCAGGTTGGACTGACGGGAAAGTCGCAGCGACTTCCCTGCTCAAGTTGGAGTTACAACAACAGCAACTTGCATTTATGTAGCGCCTTTAACTGAGGGAAATGTCCAAAGGCGCTTCACAGGAGCGTATCAAACAAAAATTGACACTGTGCCAAAGAAGGTGACTAAAAGCTTGGCCAAAGAAGTAGGCTTTAAGGAGGCTCTTAAAGGTGGAGAGAGAGGTGGAGAGGCGGAGAGGTTTAGGAAGGGAGTTCCAGAGCTTAGGGACTAAACGGCTGAAAGCACAGCCACCAATGTTGGGGCAAAGGTGGTGGGGGAGGCACAAAAAGGCAGAGTTGAAGGAACACAGAGTTCTTGTAGGGTTGTAGGGCTGGAGGAGCTTACAGAGATAGGGAGGGGTGAGACCGTAGAGGGGTTTGAACACAAGGATGAGAATTTAAAATCGAGGCGTTGGTGGACCAGGAGACAATGTAGGTCGGTGAGCATTGGGGTGATGGCTGAACGGGACTTGTTGCGAGTTAGGATATGAACAACAGAGTTTTGGATGAGTTCCAGTTTATGGAGGGTACAGGATGGCTAGGAGAGCATTGGCATAGTCACACCTGGAGGTAACAGAAGCATGGATGATGGTTTCAGCAGCAGATGGGCTGAAGCAGGGGTGGAAGTAGATGGCCTCGGTGATGGAGAGGATTATGGGCTCATCTCAGGGTCAAATAGGACACCGAGGTTGGGAACAGTTTGGTTCATCCTGAGACGATGGTCAGGGAGGGGGATGGAATCGGTAACAATGGAACAGAGTTTGTGGCAGGGGCCGAAGACAATGGGCTGGATTTTCATTGACCTGTGGAGGCGGGTTTGGAGGCGTGTGGGGGGTTAAAATTGCGAAAACTGGCGGGCGGGCACAAGCCCGCCTCCACGCAATTTTCATTAAATCATGTCTGCTGGTCCCGACTCCGCCTCTAAGAGGCGGGATAGGCTGTTAAGGCCCTTAACAAGCACTAAATTGCCTCGATAATGCCATTTTGAAAGGCCTTTGTGATTTTAACCCTGTTTCTGCGTGAAGCACGCCTGTTCTGAACCACGAATGTGAAACCTGGCGGGAGCACATCTGGCTGGCTGGCCGGCCGATCGATCGATCTGGGAGTGGTGGTGAATGGGAGACATATCTGGGAGTGGTGGTGGATGAGAGACATATCTGGGAGCAGACTTAGAGCTGCTGCTGCTCATTTTACATCCAGGTCCTCTCACAGCAAAGGCCAGGCAGTCTTTGCAGACCTTCAATGCAGCAGCAATGATGACATCATCAGAGGCGACTTTCAGACTGAAAACACTAATTGGTTCATGGGTTCCCACATGCTGGAACTCAATTGCCCAATTAGGTGAAAATCGCATCAATCTCCAACATCCAATTGCAGTCGGGTGGATAACACGAAAAGTGGATGACATGACCCCAGCCCGCCCCAGTATCAAAATCCAGCCCAATGGCTTTGGTCTTCCCAATGTTTATTTGGAGGAAGAGTTAAAATTGCAGTCGGGTCCCGCTGACGTCACTGGGCCCTGACATACATATGTAAAGTAGAATCCCACCAGCTTAGAGTAGGTGCCCTTGCCAACTGCTCAGGAGAGCTAGTTAAAATCACAGGTAACAGGAATCTTGGTGGTTCCAGGGCAGCTAAGTAACTTGGGGCATTTTAACTGCCTACTTGCTTGGTTTCCACCGGGCGGGTAGGGTTAAAATCGCTCCCAGTGGCTTTTCCTAGCCGCTAGCCTTTTTTTTTGTCTTCTCCAACGAGAACTACCAAACAAAGAGCTGGAAACTTCTCAGACAGTGATAATAATTGTCCTTGCCACCCACACCCACAATGTGGAAGGAAGTGGCATAGTTGCAACTCCCGAACCTTCCGGGCCCCTCTCACCAACACCGGCCAAAAAATAAAAAGCAGGGTAAACCTGGTCTGGAAACTCACTGGAACGTCATGGGGGAGAGCAGCCAGAACACTTTGCACCACAGCCGTTGCCCTAGTCTGCTCTGCTGCAGAATACGGCTCTGCCTTATGGTCCTGCAGCCGCCACACAAAGATCGTGGGCGTGCAGCTAAACAGCGCCACGAGGACGGTGTCAGGAATGCTTAAGTCCACTCCAACTGAGTGGCTCCCGGTGCTGTCCTACAGTGCCCCACCTGCCATTCGCTGCGACATCACCGTGCTCTGTGAGATGGATTAAAAAATGAGCAACATCGACCTTCCCATTTACAAAGTCTTGAAAATCCCACCACGAAAGCGCTTCAGTCCATTCCAACTGAGTGGCTCAAGGTGCTGTCCTACATTGCCCCGCCGGCCATTCTGAGAAACAGCAGCCAATATTCATGCAGCTGGTATTAACCCACTATCCAGATGGACAGAATCATGGGACACATGCAACATTAAAGAACTAACACCTCATCGGTGACCCAACAGCAGAGGTCCCTGGCTTCGACCTCCCTCGAAGACAGTGGTCAGCGCTCAACCAAATCCACACAGGGCATGGATGATGCGGCCACCTGTTGAACAAGTGGAAGATGAGGGACGAACCAAGGTGCGACTGTGGCCATGAGTCCCAAACCAGGGAACACATCACATCAACCTGCCCACTAAGATCTGTTGTGGGAGGCACCTCATTTCTCCACTCATGCGGCCATCGAATGGATAGCCAAACTAGACATCCCATTATAAGCTTTTCCTGTCATACAAAAGTAGTAAGTACCACAATGAAACACAGTAATTCACCTTTATGAATCCAGCATAACCCTTCAGCTGCTGCTTGTAGTGGCTTATCTATGATGAAATGACAGAATTTAGGGTGAGTGATGTCATCCAGTCCTAAAGGCATCACTTGCATGACTGTTAGAGCAAGTGCATCTTCCTCCCCTGCTCACTTCTGGCATAATTGATGGCAGGATTTAAACAAGGCAGAAATCTGATAGATCCAGGTTATGTCCAAAATTCCAAACCAGTTCCAGACAGATTTGCCAGATTTCTGCCCTACCAAACCATCGGAATTTCAGCATCTAAATTATGGTCTAATCTACTGTTACATAAAGTAAAGGAAGATTGTGCGAAGACATGTGATAAGACCAGTAAGCCAGAAGAGGATTTTTTTTTTGTTTGATCCCAGGGCGTACTACAAATTTATCTAGCTATCTGGTCATGTGAAAGCACCTTCTTGGGACATAGGGAGTGAGGGCTCATCTACCAGAGTGGTCTGAGATTCTGAATTTTAAAAAAATCTAGAACAAAAACAGGATAAAGAACTTCAAAAATATAACTTTGCCTACTAAGTTTTTCTGATGTCACATCTCCAGTGGAACAGTTCGGCACTGAAGGAAAAGTAGTTTCTTTGATCCTACTGCTGGAATATTCAACTTGGTAATTAGCCAGTGACAACTTATTTTTGCCTTTGCTGAGCTGCAAAACAAAGCACTTCCAAATAACAAGTGATTTTCCCTCCATCTCAAACCCTTCATTATTTCTTTCTGTGATTTCAAGCCACGTCAAATTTCCAGCTTTTTCAATACTTTCCTGTGAATACTTTTATCCCTTTTATAAAATGTGTTTCCTCTGGTTGAAATCATTTATCCTCAGTAAACTGCGCTTCAAACATACATTCCATCTATCACGAAGACATTAAACTGATGTTCAAACCCGCATCTGGTTACAAAAAGTAAATGCTCTTTTCTCGGAGATTAAAAAGTTCACTGTAGTTCTGTTTTGAAAGAAGTAAAAGGTTACTTTTGTTTCATTATTTATTTGTTGTTTGAGTTATTTGCATTCTATCACTTTTAAGAACCAAGGTTATTATAATCCACTATTTCAAGTGGACTAACTCAAACAATTTACCTTTAATTGGAGCAACTGAATTTAAAAAAACTGAGCATATTCAATTACATCTTAGAGTTTAAAAGAAAGCATTATTGCTTTTTAAATGTTTTTTTATATTTCTTGGGTAATACCTAGAAGCATCCAGTTAAGCATAAGAAAAAAGTCACAAAAAAATTCAGCATTGGCAAAAATTCCATTTGACCTCAGAAGTATGCCCTAAGTGGTAAAAATGTTAATAGATTTGGAAGAAAGGGCGATCTAGAAGGATTCTGCAGGGTTCTCCAATTGGTCCACCGTAGTGTCAGTGTTAGAGTTGCAGAAACCTGAGAAAGTGGTGTGAACGGCATCTACGCCATTTCCCAGGGTTTTAAAAAGAAAAGAAAGACTTGCATTTATATAGCGCCTTTCACGACCTCAGGATGTCCCAAAGTGCTTTGCAGCTAATGAAGTACTTTTGAAGTGTCGTCACTGTTGTAATGTAGGAAACACAGCAGCCACTTTGTGCAAAGCAAGGTCCCACACACAGCAGTGAGATACATGACCAGATAATCTGTTTTAGGTGTTGGTTGAGGGATAAATATTGGCCAGGACACCAGGGATAACTCCCCTGCTCTTCCTCGAATAGTGCCATAGGATCTTTTACATCCACCTGAGAGGGCAGACAGGGTCTCAGTTTAATGTCTCATCTGAAATACGACACCTCCGACAGCATTCCCTCAGCACTGCACTGAAGTGTCAGCCTGGATTTCATGCTCAAGTCCCTAAAGTTGGGCTTGAACCCACAACTTTCTGACTCAGAGACGAGAGTGCTACCCACTGAGTCACAGCTGACTCTGTGCGGTTCTTTTGCTGAAGTTACATTGGACCAGCGGGAGAACACCCGCGGAAAGTCACCCCCATAGACCTTTAAAGGTAATAGTGCAAGTAGAAAAGCCCATAAAAAGGGCAAATGGAATTCTCAGTCTTATATAATGAGCAGTGAATACAAAAGCAAGGAAGTGATGTTGAATTTGTACAAGACATTGGCTAGGTCACAGTTTGGTTAGTGCATGTTCTGGGCACTGCATTATAGAAAGAAAATTAGAGGTGTAGAATGGGCACAGCAAAGATTCACTAGAACAATATTAGGAATGAGAGTTTATAGCTATGAAGAAAGGTTTGAACAATTGGATCTTTTTTTCCGCTGGAACAGAGATTAATAGAATCATAGAATGATACAGCATAGAAGGAGGTCGTTCGGCCCATCGTGCCTGTTCTGGCACTAGAAAGAGCTATCCAATTAGTCCCACTGCCCTGCCCTCCCCCCATAGCCCTGCAAATTTTTCCCTTTAAGTATTTTTCCAATTCCCTTTTGAAAGTTATTATTGAATCTGCTTCCACCCAAACTTTCGGACAGTGCATTCCAGTGCAACTCGCTGCACAAAAAATTTCTCCTCATCTCGTCTCTGATTATTTTGCCAATTACCTGAAATCTGTGTCCTCTGGTTACCGACCCTCCTGCCAGTGGAAACAGTTTCTCCTTATTGACTCTACCAAAACAATTCATAATTTTGAACACCTCTATTAAATCTCCCCTGCTCTAAGGAGAACAGCTGCAGCTTCTCTCATTAAGGTGGGGGATGGGGGGATCTAATAGAGCTTTTCAAAATTATGAATGGTTTTGAAATAGTGAGAGAGTGGAGGAATGTTGAGTTGAGCCTATGATCCGTCTCACTGCTGAGACCCTATCATCAACCTGTCATTGTGAGAAAGCAGTGAGCAGAGGCCATGCAGTGCCTCCCACTGCTGTTCTCACCACCTCCTTGAGATTGGTTCATCCACCCAACCTCTTGGCCACAGAAGGCTTGTGACATGGGGGTAACCAGGCTAGAGGAAAAGAAAAATTTACCAAGAAGAAGGAGCCATACCTTTATGTACGAGTATTACCAAGAGTAAAGTTTTGTTGGCAGCGATTTCTAAACTGCAAGTGGTATCTTTAACGCCTGTGTGTACAGCACTGACTGACCGGAGTGCAAAGAGGAAAATTGGGCAGGTTTTTCTTCTGTTAGTGCTCAACCAGGGAGTTGTGCACCTTTGTGCATTCCCCACTTCCTTCGCCCCAACATTGGTGGCCGTGCCTTCCACCATCTAGGCTCTAAGCTCTGGAATTCCCTCACTAAACCTCTTTGCCTCACCCCTTGTCTCTCCTCCTTTAAGGCGTTGCTTAAAATCTAGCTCTTTGACCAAGCATTTGGTCACCCATCCTAGTGTCTCTGTCTTTGGCTCGGTGTCAATTTTTGTCTTATTACGCACTTGTGAAACACTTTGGGACATTTTACTATGTTAAAGGTGCTATATAAATGCAAGTTGTTGTTGTTGAGTGAAGATGCAAATCTGCGCCATCAATGTACACTGAAGACTGGAGTTTACCAGCCCTGAGGAGGCGGGTTTGGAGGCGGGACTGCTGGGAAAATCCCCAAAAATGGGAGCGAGTCCCAAACCCGCTCCCAACCCGCCCCCAACCAATCTTCCCGGGAGTCAGGTCCCCGATTTGCGCAGGGACCTGACTCCTCGCGGCCGGAAGAGGATTATAGCCACTTAACTGCCTGTTAACAGGTAGTTAACAGGCAGTTAAGAGGCTTTTTCCAATTTTTTGACTGCTGCTGCGGGCTTCCCGACATCGGGGAACCCCGCCAGGGTAAGTGAGGCATGCTGTGGGTCTGTTGTTATGTTGGTGTTTGGATGACAGCTGCAGAAGTGGTGTGAAGGATGCAATGGGACAATGGTTAGTATCAGAGGTAAGGACATGTTGTGAAAGTAATTTTTAATGTGGTTAGATGTTTCTGCAGGTGACAAGCAGTGAAGTGTTTGTGTAGCCTCATCTCATCGGGAGAAGTGACAGATGGCTTCTGCAATCTCAGCTGCAGCTGCCATCTGTTTTATCCTAAGGAGAGAGTAATTGGAGAGCCTGGGTACAAGGGCTCACCTTTGGACAGTGATTGTCAGTGTTTGACAGCACCTTAATGCTGTCAAATACTGTCAAATCATCTGTCAAACAAGTGTGGTGCATATGCATTTAAGAAAACCGGTAGATGAAGCGTCATCCACTGACGCCATCTGACACCGGCTTTCCCTTAATTGGCCAGCAAGCCCGCAGGGCGGGCTTAACAAGGCCAATCAGGGCAAAATAGCATTTGTTCGTCAGGCGTCGCTGGGAGCGGGACTAGAACCCGGATGGCAGCAGTCCCGTCCCCAATGCGTCTCGGTGAGTAAAATCCAGCCCTGAGTGTACCTCTTCCACAGATGCAGTATTACTTCATACTGAATTTCCAGAATGCAATATAATTTACAGTATGTCTTCCTAATAAAAGTAACATTCTCTTGGCATCTGCAGAAACCCTGCACTCAGATCTCCTGAGACAGCAAAGTTCTGGTCCAATTGATGTTGGAATAGCTGCTTCAAAATGTAAATCAGACATAGATAGAAACGCTTCTGTGGCAGTTCTCAGTCTTACTTGTGGACACATATAAAGAAGGAATGAAAAATTTGCATTTATATAGCGCCTTTCATGGCCTCAGAACATCCCAACCGCTTTACAGCCAATGAAGTACTTTTTAAGTGCAGTCACTGTTGTAATATAGGGAAACGGGGCAGCCAATTTGTACTCAGTGAGGCCCCACAAACAGCAATGAGATAATGATCAGATAATCTGTGTTAGTGGTGTTGGCTGAGGGATAAAAAATGGCTAGGACACCATACAACAACAAAGTGCATTTATATACTACATTTAAGGTAGTAAAATGTCCCAAGGCTCTTCACAGGAGCGATTATCAAACAAAATTTGCCACCAAGCCACATAAGGAGATATTAGGACAGGTGATCAAAAGCTTGGTTAAAGAGGTAGGTTTTAAGAAGTATCTTAAAAGAGGAGAGAGAGGTGGAGAGGTTTAGGGAGGGAATTCCAGAGCTTAGGGCCTGGGCAGCTGAAAGCACGGCCGCCAATGGTGGAGTGATGCAAATCGGGGATGCACAAGAGGCCAGAATTGGAGGAGTGCTGAGACCTTGAAGGGCTGTAGGGCTGGAGGAGGTTACAGAGATAGGGAGGGGAGAAGCTATGGAGGGATTTGAAAACAATGATGAGGATTTTAAAATCAAGGCATTGCCAGGCCGGGAGCCAATATAGGTCAGCGAGCTTGGGGTGATGGGTGAACGGAACTTGGTGCAAGTTAGGATGTCGCTGATGGGTAGCATATAGATGAGAAATAGGAGGGGGCCAAGGATAGATCCTTTTTATTTTATTAGTTTATGGGATGTGGGCATTGCTGGCAAGGCCAGCATTCATTGCCCATCCCTAATTGCCCTTGAGAAGGTGGTGGTGAGCTGCCTTCTTGAACTGCTGCAGTCCGTGTGGTGAAGTTACTCCCACAGTGCTGTTAGGGAGGGAGTTCCAGGATTTTGACCCAGCGACGATGAAGGATCGGCGATATACTTCTAAGTCAGGATGGTGTGTGACTTGGAGGGGAACTTGGAGGTGGTGGTGCTCCCATGCGCCTGCTGCCCTTGTCCTTCTAGATGGTAGAGTTCGCGGGTTTGGGAGGTGCTGCCGAAGAAGCTTTGGCGAGTTGCTGCAGTGCATCTTGTAGATGGTACACACTGCAGCCACGGTACACTGGTGGTGGAGGGAGTGAATGTTTAAGGTGGTAAATGGGGTGCCAATCAAGCGGGCTGCTTTGTCCTGGATGATGTCGAGCTTCTTGAGTATTGTTGGAGCTGCACTCATCCAGGCAAGTGGAGAGTATTTAATCACACTCCTTACTTGTGCCTTGTAGATGGTAGAAAGGCTTTGGGGAGTCAGGAGGTGAGACACTCGTCACAGAATACCTAGCCTCTGACCTGCTCTTCTTGCCACAGTATTTATGTGGCTGGTCCAGTTAAGTTTCTGGTCAATAGTGACCCCCAGGATGTTGATGGTGGGGGATTCGGCGATGGTAATGCCATTGAATGTCAAGGGGCAGTGGTTAGACTCTCGCTTGTTGGAGATAGTCATTGCTTGGCACTTCTGTGGCGCGAATGTTACCTGCCACATATCAGCGCAAGCCTGAACGTCATCCAGGTCTTGTTGCATACGGGCATGGACTGCTTCATTATCTGAGGAGTTGTGAATGGCACTGAACACTGTGCAGTCATCAGCGAACATCCCCATTTCTGACCTATGTTGGAAGGAAGGTCATTGATGAAGCAGCTGAAGATGGTTGGGCCTAGGACTCTGCCCTGAGGAACTCCTGCAGCGATGTCCTGGGGCTGTGATGATTGACCTTCAATCACCACAACCATCTTCCTTTGTGCTAGGTATGACTCCACCCAGTGGAGAGTTTTCCCCTTGATTCCCATTGACTTCACTTTTACTAGGGCTCCTTCATGCCACACTCGGTCAAATGCTGCCTAGATGTCAAGTGCAGTCACTCTCACCTCTCCTCTGGAATTCAGCTCCTTTGTCATTGTTTGGACCAAGGCTGTAATGAGGTCGGAAGCAGAGTGGTTTTGGCAGAACCCAAACTGGGCATCAGTGAGCAGGTTATTGGTGAGTAAGTGCCGCTTGATAGCACTGTCGATGACACCTTCCATCACTTTGCTGAAGATTGAGAGAAGACTGATGGGGCGGTAATTGGCCGGATTGGATTTTTCCTGCTTTTTGTGGACAGGACATACCTGGGCAGTTTTCCACATTGTCGGATGGATGCCAGTGTTGTAGCTGTACTGGAACAGCTTGGCAAGAGGCGTGGCTAGTTCTGGAGCACAAGTCGTCAGCACGATAGCCGGGATGTTGTCAGGGTCCATAGCCTTTGCTGTATCCAGTGTGCTCAGCCGTTTCTTGATATCACATGGAGTGAATCGAATTGGCTGAAGACTAGCTTCTGTGATGGTGGGGACCTCAGGAGGAGGCCGATATGGATCATCCACTTGGCACTTCTGGCTGAAGGTGGTTGCAAACGCTTCAGCCTTGTCTTTTGTACTCACGTCCTTGGGGGACTCCAGAGGTAATGGAAGAACTCCCCTGCTCTTCTTCAAATATTGCCATGGGATCTTTTTCATCCACCTGAGAAAGCAGTCGGGCTTCAGTTTAAAGTCTCATCTGAAAGATGGCACTTCCAACAGTGCAGCGCTCCCTCAGTACTGCACTGGAGTGTCAGCTTAGATTTTTGTGCTCAAGTCTGGTGCATATAGTCAGAATAATGGAAGGAAAGCTGTGCTAACGAGGTTCTCAGGCACCCACCAGAAGAAGAGTAACTGATACCTCATTTATGTTCAGACCCTAGAGCTGGTATTCAGTTTTGAGCATTTTGTGGCTTCTGTCCATGAAACTATCCTGTTTATAATGTGGTTTCGTCAAAAGTTGGAAAAAACACCCCGCAGTGGGGTAAAAAAAGTGTGGCTGTTGTTTGCCTTCCACTTTTTTGCCATTCTCTGAGCCTCATTTTCATCTGTTTCAGTTGTGCTCACCTTGAATCGAGATTCTTGTCTTTCCATGTTAAAATACTGGTTATCAATTTGAAACACAGTCTGCGTGCGTGGCACTGTTCCACTGCATTCGTGCTGGCACATAATATGCTGTTGTATCCATTTCTTCAACAATATTTTAATATTATGAAAGGAAATCCTGATTTAAACTAAGTGCTTCTAAACTTCAATGAGTGAGACCAGATCCACTGTGGAGGTGAACAGTTGCCCGAAAAGGCGGATTCCATTTGCTCCGAATTGGCTGCATTTTTGATGGTAATAATTGCAAATAGGAGCTGATTATACAGTTTTGTGGATTCTGTTCTAATTTCTCATCAAGATAAATTGTCTGTGTTATCCAGACTTTCCCTCCTCCATTCAAATCAATTCACATTGAATTCCTATGGGTAACAGCCATTATAAACAGGGGGAAACATACTCCTCATTCAGAATGCTTCACACTGAAATAAGATAGGCCAGTGACCCTTTTGATGCCTAAAAGCCGTATTCACTCATTTTACTCGATCACATCTGCCCAGTGTCCATTTTGCTGTGGAGATGGAGGTTAATATTCTTCTGTTTCTATGCTGTCGCCTCCAGTCCAGATCCAAGGTCGTCCCATCCTCTGTCATCGAATTACAGTATGCAGACGACGCTTGCGTCTGCGCTCACTCAGAGGTCGAACTCCAAACCATCGTCAACACCTTCACCGAAGCGTACAAGAGCACAGGCCTTACACTAAACATCCGTAAGACAAAGGTCCTCTACCAACCTGCCCCCGCTACACAGTACTGCCCCCCGATTATCAAAATCCACGACAAGGCCTTGGACAACGTGGACCACTTTCCATACCCTGGGAGCCTCCTGTCAACAAGGGCAGACGTCGATGACGAAGTCCAACACCGCCTTCAGTGTGCAAGTCCAGCCTTCGGTCGCCTGAGGAAGAGAGTGTTTGAAGACCAGGACCTCAAACCCGGCACTAAGCTCATGGTCTACAGAGCAGCAGTGATACCCGCCCTGCTGTATGCCTCAGAGACATGGACTATGTACAGCAGGCACCTCAAAGCACTGGAGAGGTACCACCAACGCTGCCTCCGTAAGATCCTGCAAATCCATTGGCAGGATAGGCGCACCAACGTCAGTGTTCTCGCTCAGGCCAACATCCCCAGCATCGAAGCTTTGACCACGCTCGATCAGCTCCGATGGACGGGTCACATCGTCCGCATGCCCAATACGAGACTCCCAAAACAAGCGCTCTACTCGGTGGGCAGAGGAAACGCTTCAAGGACACCCTCAAAGCCTCCTTGAAAAAGTGCAACATCCCCACTGACACCTGGGAATCTCTGCCCCAAGACCGCACAAAGTGGAGGAGAAGCATCCAGGAAGGCGCCGAACACCTCGAGTCTCTTCGCCGGGAGCAAGCGGAAGCCAAGCGCAAGCAGCGCAAGGAGCGCACGTCAACCCAAGCACCCCACCCACCCGCCCCTTGAACCACTGTCTGCCCCACCTGTGACAGAGACTGTAGGTCCCGCATTGGACTCATCAGTCACCCAAGAACTCATTTTTAATGTGGAAGCAAGTCATCCTCGGTTCCGAGGGACTGCCTAAGAGCGTTTCTATGATGTCATCCTCTGTACTGGCAGGATACCTGGGCTACAAATGGTTTCCTGTCGAGACGTATTGTCATCAAGCTAAGGTCCCCTGATGTTCCTTTTTAATTTTGAAAGGGCAGAGACGCATGGTGCACACCAAGTGTGAAAGGATATAGAAGGGAAGACCAAGTCAATTTGGAAGTAGTGACTAGATGGTAAGCTTGGGTTTTGTTAGCTTGAAAGTTGCAAGAGAAAGGAAAGACTGATGGAGGTAAAGGCCTATAAATGTGGCAGCACAGTGCCCATTGTTCAGGTGCTGACTGGTCTACTAAGCCCCCAAAATGGAGGTCAGGGTGTATTTGTGTTCAGCTCACCCATATAAAATGGCCAATGAAAGTCGTGCATATTATAAACATACGAACAACGACGGACAGGAGAAGACCCTGTGGTCCATCCAGCCTGTTCCACACAATTGTGATGTCATGTGCCTCACTACATACACTCCCCACCCCACCTGATGACCATGTCATCTCCTGGGAGAGGCGAAAAAACAGATTTAAAAACCCAGGCCAATTAGGGAAAAAAATCTGGAAAATTCCTCTCCGACCCCTTTAGGCGATCAAAAGTAATCCAAGAGACCACTCTCGCCATGATTAATGTCATGCAGTATCTACCTTTTACACAAGGTGATCTTTGCCCCAGCCAGAAACCGGTCCCGCTCTCGCTGAAGCAAGTTGGCAAATCAGCGTTCACTGCACGAGCCGGCAGCTTGTTCCACAGGTCTACTATTCCCTGGGAAAAGAACCACCTCCTAACATCTAACCTAGTGCTGGCCTTACATCCGTTTCTCTGAAGGGTTACATAGAATTTACAGCAGAGCTACAGGCTATTCGGCCGAACAGGTCTATGCCAGTTGACGTAAGAAAACTACTAGGCACTTGGTCTAAGCGTTAAACAAGGCTTTAATCAACTGTTTTACAACATGGAGGTCTAGTTGTGTCCTTCACTAGTTCCTGTTAAGAATGTCCCGCGCAAGCTGGGCCCGTGCCCGAGTATTTATACTCTCCCTGGACAGCGCCACCCACAGGCCACTCAGTATTATTTCATAAGTCTTTCTTTCATGAATGACAGATTCATGTCACCAGTATTTATGCTCCACACAAGCCTCCTCCCACCTTACTTCATCTCACTCTATCAACATATCCTTCTATTCCTTTCTCCCCCATGTACTTATCTACCTTCCCCTTAAATGCATCTATGCTAATTGCCTCAACCACTCCATGTGGCAGCGAGTTCCACATTCTCACCACTCTCTGAGTATAGAAGTTTCTCCTGATTCGTTATTGGATTTATTCGTGACTATCTTATATTTATGGCCCCTAGTTTTAAGCACACCCAAAAGTGGAAACATCTTTGCTACGTCTACCCTATCAAACCCCTTCATAATTTTAAAGACCTCGATCAGGTCACCTCTCTGTCTTCTGTTTACTGGAGAAAAGTTCCTCAGCCCGTTCAGTCTTTCCTGATAGTTGTATCCTCTCAGTTCTGGTGTCATCCTTGTAAATCTTTTTCGCACTTTCTCCAGTGCTTCTATATTCTTGCGTGTAAATAAATGTTCAGCAGGCACCCTGCCCACATGCATACCACTGCACTTTTCCAAGTTAGCACCATTCGCCCAGTCCCCCAAAGCATTTAGATCTGCCTGTAGTCGTCGAGCATCGTCCAGAGTCCTGATTTTTGCACATAACTTGATATCATCTGCATCCTTGGTTAGGCCTCAGTTAGAATGCTGTGTCCCGTTTTGGTCTCCTCACATGGTGGGGAATATTGAGGCTTTGAAAAGGGTGCGGAGGAGGCCCCCAAAATTAATTCCCAGTTTAAAACACTTTAGATACCCAGACAGACTCAAAAAACTGGGTCTGTATACTTCAGAAAAGCGTAGACTTGGGCGATTTGATCAAGTTTTATAAAATAATGAAGGGTCTGGATTCTGTTTATGTGGACTAATTGTTTCAACTGGATAGGTTGGGGAGCACCAGGGGTCACGCTAATAAGTTATGTAAGGGCAGAACGAGGTTGGATGCTAAGCAGTTCTTCTTTTCTTACTGAATCGCGGACCTGTGGAACAAGTTGCCAGCTTGTGGGGTGAACACTGATTCATTGTATTCTTTCAAGCAAGAGCTGGACCTGGTTCTGGCTGGGGTGGAGATCACCTTGTACAAGAGGTAGGTATCCTGTAATAGAAATCAGGGTCAATGTGACCATGCAAAGAATAGAAGATGAAATTTAATGTCGACAAGTGTAACATATTGCACATAGCAAGGAAAAATGGGCAACAAACATACTGCATGATTGGTGTTGGAAAAGATAATGAGTCGGCAGCCCGATCTTCTTTTCCATTGAAGTCAATGGGCTGCTGATTCGTTATCGCTCATTTTGTGCTACTGCGAAGACCAATTTAATTTCTTTACCTGTCCCATTACCATCTCGTCTTGCCTTGAGCATCTCTTAATGTCTCTACTTACCATAGTTATTCCTCCCCCCAGCCTCCCCCTTGCTTTTTTATCCGTTTCATTTCCTGCTTTTTTTCTCAGTTCTGACGAAGGGTCTTCGACCTGAAACGTTAACTCTGTTTCTCTCTCCACGGATGTTGCCTGGCCTGCTGAGTTTTTCCAGCGTTTTCTGTTGTTGTTCCAATTTAATTCCTGTTGGGTTGTGATGGCAAACTGGTTAAGCATCAGCCCAATGTTGAATTTGTTGGGTATGGGCGAGGGGGATGTTTCAAGACAGATATGAGACATCAGAATCTCAGAGGAGAATGATACTCTCCCTCTAGATGAGGAGAATGATGAGACCATATTTAGTGATTCTGCAGTGAATCATTCAGTCATTGTTCTTGTAATCATGCCTGTATTCTTAATTGTGCTGACCAATGAGATGTTAATTGAAGAACAGCTGCACATTTGGTGACAAGATAAGAGATTATTTCATGCAACAAACGCTGGCATCTGATTTGCTGGTCGTGACAACATGATTTATATTTCTAAATGTCTGCTGGGCATTTGCTTGTGTCACGACAATGTTATGTCGGCTTTCTCATGCAAATTATCTGCATAATGTGTTTGTAAAGAAAATATTTCTGCCTAGTTCCAATCCATTTGTAAAGTAGCTGAACAGACCACGTTCACACTGAATTACCTCAAATGTCTTTTATTCATGCCAATCGCTTCTACAATACGCAATACACTATTCATAGGCTGAGATTACTGTTTTTGCTCTTGTATGTCACATCCACCACTGTTCTCCCACTGAACACAATGAGAATATAGGAGAACTAAACAGGTCCCCAGGTTATATAACTTTCATTCAGTACTGGCGTTCCCATTGCTTCCAATAAATGAAAAAGTATCAATGACTGGGGGAAAATTGCCACACAGGCCTTAATTTTAACTCCTGCCATCAGTCGAAAACAAGGTGGAGAGCAGTTAAAATGGAGCGGGGGTTCTGGCCGACTGCAATTTTAAATTGCATGCAGCAAGGGGGCCCACCTCAAGCTGCAGGGGTCCTCTTTAAATATGCAGACCGGGCTCCGATGATGTCAAATTCCCCCCTGGGAGTTAAAATCGAGTCTTGCAGTTTTTGGCATAACTTCAGTGCACAATCAGGGGAGGAAAACTCTGCGGCAGGAAAATGGGGCAGAAGCTGTTTTCTTCGGCTTTCCTCCTCAAAATCAATCCCCTTTGCCCCGAATATCATGGCGCGTTTTGACCCTTTCCGTGATCCGCTCACCGAGACCCGGGTGACCTTACTTGAATATATTATAATGAGACCCAGTTGCAAAGCCACCCTGAAATGAGCATGCTCAGTCTGTCTAGTTCCTAGCGACATGGGCCTACAGCACAAAACTATCTGTAATATGGCACTAATTGGCAATCTCATAGGGAGGGGTCAGAGGATGGCTGCTGTGGGAAATGGAAATAATGTCACACTGGTACAGTCGGGGTGCTTTTCTGCGATTGGGGCTGAGGCATGTTGTTGGAGCAGTGTAGAGGGAGCTTTTCTTTGTATCTGGCTGTGCTGTACCTGGGCGTGGGGGGGGGGGAGGGGGGCTGAAATTGGTCTTTAACTGTAGTGCAAAACGAGTAATAGCGAATCTTCAAGTCAATGGAAAAGAAATTCGGGCGGGGTGTAAAACGGACTGCTGATTCGCTATCGCCCATTTTCCACGACCACCGCTGCCCAATTTCATCCACAGGGTGCCTAAATCAAGAAGAGTCCATTCCACAGTGCTTGCACCCCTCACCTTGAGCACAAAACTGGCCTGTGCCCGCCCCTATTTGCAGTGATATTAGAAATCCACCACTCAGTATTCCTCGCAACATCTTTTAGAACATGTTTATAAATCACCTCAAACCCATTTACGATGGCACTACACAAAGTGACCAGAGGAATTCTTACTCGGTGTGTTACAAAATATGGCTAATATTCCAGCTCCATTGGAATATCTTTCCCCACCAGCAACACATAATAAAAATTCAGATCTGCACCACTAAAGATTTTACAACCATTTAGATGAATGGTTGGAAAGTCATGTACAATGCATGCCCAAATTTCTTATATATGCTTCCAGCAGGCAAGCCTTTCCACTGGTCTTCAACTGCAGAGCAAAGTCCAAAAATGACCCCTTTTATAGACAACATTTTCAGATTTGTGCAAAATATTACTGTTGGTGTATTTACTTAAATACTTGAAGGGGAGAAAATTGCAGGGTTATGGGGAAAACGCAGGGGAGTGGGACTAATGGGATCGCTCTTTCAATGAGCCAGCAACGGCACAATGGGCTGAATGGTCTCCTTCTTGATTTACAGACTTAGTGCTGGAGTAAATGGAAGGCTTGCTCCAGCTCTGCTCTGTGCCATCATGTAATCTGACTAGATTTTAACAGTGGCATTGTGGAGCAAAAATATTGCCCCAAAATTCTGCAGCGTTTAATTGGTCTCCACTGTAACTCCAATGAGAGACCAATGGAACCCCAGGGAAATGGTCTAGATGGCTGAAAACAGCAACTTACGATATTTCTCTGGGGGTTCAGCAGGTTTACTGCTGCAGTCACAGCGGGGTAACCGGTAGAAGCAATACGGAATTTCAAGGACACTGCTTTTCGACATCAGCTCAAAGTATTTACATTGTGTCTGCACCAGCACAAATAATGATCGAGTTAAAAGAAACACAGTTCAGTGTACCCTCCAAATGTTGACCCCAGCCAAGCTTTAATCAAAGGCAGTCCACATTAGCATGTTGCACTTTGAGCAAATCCCAGCAGCAACTTGTAGCTCTTTATTCTAACACTGTGAACCATTTAATTTCCAAAAGACTGAAGCCCAGAAATCCCGCACATTCTTGAGGCCGTATTTGCTTGGCGGATGCGCAGAGGGATTGAGAGTTGCGGGGTGGGGGGGGGGGAGGGGGCAATTGGATCTTTTGGGTTCCACCCAATTGTTGGCTGCACCAACAAATTCTTAGGGGGAGGGTGGTGGCTACTTTTGCCTGTGCCCCCTTGTGTCCCAACCCCACTAGATATGTAGGCATTAGGCCCAGTAGTTACCCAGCTCCACAGAGACCAGGCGTTGATGCCATTCTGGCCTACCTGCGGGCCCCACAAAGCCAAATCCAAGCCACCTGCCAGCATGGGAGCGCAGAACAAGATAAGTTGGCAACCTTTTTGTCTTCAGCCAAACTGCTATTTCATTTCCTGCTTTTTTCCAGTTCTGATGAAAGGTCTTCGACCTGAAACGTTAACTCTGTTTCTCTCTCCACGGATGCTGCCTGGCCTGCTGAGTTTTACCAGCGTTTTCTGTTGTTATTTTGGCCTTTGCTGCAGCTCGGTGCCACTCGGATATTCCGTTGAAGAGTGAACGCCCCTGTTGTGCCATTGGTGCCTGCCCCCAATATGTTAATGGCACCATCCCTGGGTTTCGGATGCAATGGCACTGACAGAATTTTTATTTTAAATTAATATTTGCTATTTTACCATTACAAATCTTTAGAGTGTGAGGCAAAATATAAATTCAATGCATCATATATTTGTACGCATCTATGTGGCAATTATCTCATAATCACTATGAATCCTGTGGTATTTGTTCTTCAACGATCATTAATTTTTAATATGCAAGCAAGACAGCATCAAACTAAAACCAACCAAGCTTAAATGACAACTTCTTATAGATCACAGTTATTATGCATAAGAAACCTTGAATATGCCCTTTAACAATTCATACTGTATATAGAGGATTCTCAGAGGGGAAACTATGTAAAATATTTAAGGGAAACTGATAGGGCTGTTTCAAATTGCTAAAATGTGATTTTTTTTTTGATTGAGTGGTGCTGTTGTTTGTGATGCTGCCCTAGAAGTTGGGTCGCATTGCACCTGTTTTTCAGGCACTGTGCGTCTTTTTAAGTGTCTTAAATGGTGGGCGGGAAAGGCGCCCATTCTTCTGAATGGAAGTGTGCAGCCCGCCATATTGGGTAAGGACAAACAAGAGGCGTCCTTTATCCATGCCTGAAGCAGGCGTTAGATCCTTTGCATATGCAAATATGGGGCCTAACTCCTGCTCAGGTCCCCGCTGCAACATTGGTTTTTCCTGAGGTAGCCAGTGCCATCGCTGGCTACACTCAGGAAATCAAACCCTAAAGCATAAAATAAGCAAAGTTACTTACCTGTAAAGCATCATTCCTAATCGCTGCCGCTCCCAGCCACGACTCCCCCCCGCCCCCCCCCCCCCCCCAATCCCCAAGATCTCCGATACTCGACCTCCAGGCTCCGACCTCCAGGCTCCAGCCCCCGATCTCCCTCCCCCCTCAGCGGGGCACCAGCCTCCAATCTCCCTTCCCCCAGGCTCTGGCTCTCAACCTCTGATCTCCCCTCCCCCCACTCCCCGACCCCAGGCTCCCTGCCCCCGACCTCCCTCGCCCCAAGAGATCTCCAACCTCCAGGCACGGATGCCACGGTCCGTGATCACCCCCTCCACAGCCACCGATCACTTACCTACCATCTCTATGTGAATGAAGTCCGAAGCCCAATATCCTGGTCTTCTCAGACACTAAGATTCATGCGCAAGGTAATCACTCTATGCAAGGTGGGGGTGTGGGGGGTGCGGGTGTAGGGGGCGGCAGGGCATGTGCCCAAAAAGGGCACCCCCGAATTTCTAGGCCATTATATTATCACAAAGAATCCAAGGTTCAATTCCCGCAGGACTACTGAAATAAAAATTCTGTTTATCTGATAAATATAAAAGGGAAAATTAATGCAATTCCTCGTGAATAGAAAAGAAAGTCTTGCATTTATATATAAGTCTCTCAGAAATGTCTCAAGGCACTTCATGTGCAATAAATTACTTTCAAATCTTTTGTAGGCAAATGCTGTAATCAATTTGCAACAGCAAGGCCTGGATTTTCCTTTTCCCGCCCCGATAGGTTCAGGCCTGGGCTTCTGATCACCACTCTGACCTTGCCGTGACCCCGACCCAGTGTTCTGGGTCGGGGGACATTACGTATTCATGACAGGTTCCTGCCAGTGAAAGCCCACCAGTGACCCCACTGGAAGATCCATGTGATGCTGCAATTACACCACCGCTGCAACCCTAGCAGAGGCAAGAGGAAAATCTAAAAGGGCCACAGGACCCAGAAGATTGCATTCATTCTTTTACTGAAGGCCTCGGGCTTTCAGCAGGTAACTGATTGGAGAAAGATGGAGCAAGAGGAGGCCCTCTCTTCCCCCAATTCAATTACTATCACTATCCCAGGCTGACCACCTCACAGTTCACCAGGTGGTGCCAGGGAGTGGTGGTAAGAGGAGTGGATGAAGAGTCACAGAGTCACAGAGTTATACAGCACAGAAAGAGGCCCTTCGGCCCATCGCGTCCGCGCCGGCCATCAAGCCCTGTCTATTCTAATCCCATTTTCCAGCACTTGGTCCGTAGCCTTGTATGCTATGGCGTTTCAAGTGCTCATCTAAATGCTTCTTGAATGTTGTGAGGATTCCTGCCTCTACCACCCTTTCAGGCAGTGAGTTCCAGATTCCAACCACCCTCTGGGTGAAAAAGTTTTTCCTCAAATCCCCTCTAAACCTCCTGCCCCTTACCTCGAAACTATGCCCCCTGGTTATTGACCCCTCTACTAAGGGGAAAAGTTCCTTTCTATCTACCCTATCTATGCCCCTCATAATTTTGTACACCTCAATCAGGTCCCCCCTCAGCCTTCTCTGCTCTAAGGAAAACAACCCCAGCCTGTCCAGTCTCTCTTCATAGCTGAAGCGCTCCAGCCCAGGTAACATCCTGGTGAATCTCCTCTGCACCCTCTCCAATGCAATCACATCCTTCCTATAGTGTGGCGACCAGAACTGCACACAGTATTCCAGCTGTGGCTTAACTAGCGTTTTGTACAGCTCCATCATAACCTCCCTGCTCTTATATTCTATGATGCGGAGATGCCGGTGTTGGACTGGGGTGGACAAAATTGAGAGGTCGCACAACACCAGGTTATAGTCCAACAGTTTTATTTGAAATCACAAGCTTTCGGAGCTATCGCTCCTTCCTCAGGTGAAGTAAATTGGATACAGAATCGCCAGAGCATATATAGATGGAAAAAAAAGCATGTGTACTTTACAATTGCAGACCAATAAATTAAATCATCCTGACTATCTGCCGAGGTGTGATAAAGTTAATTAAGTCAGCCAGGAAGGTACCACATCAAAAGACATAGCAAGATACAACTGAGACAATGAGGTGTAGTCGCAGGGGTTCTAACGTGTCAAAAGCTGCCGTCTGTATGTAAAACGAAAAGCTTTAAAAAAAATGTACTTTTTTACTGGGAAAATTTTTACTTTTTTACTGGGAATACACGATACATGTCACGATACATGACGTGATCCGGACTCGAGTCGTCGTTAGCTTGTTCACAGATGTGATTCCCAGTAAAAAAGTAAAAATTTTCCCAGTAAAAAAGTACATTTTTTTTAAAGCTTTTCGTTTTACATACAGACGGCAGCTTTTGACACGTTAGAACCCCTGCGACTACACCTCATTGTCTCAGTTGTATCTTGCTATGTCTTTTGATGTGGTACCTTCCTGGCTGACTTAATTAACTTTATCACACCTCGGCAGATAGTCAGGATGATTTAATTTATTGGTCTGCAATTGTAAAGTACACATGCTTTTTTTTCCATCTATATATGCTCTGGCGATTCTGTATCCAATTTACTTCACCTGAGGAAGGAGCGATAGCTCCGAAAGCTTGTGATTTCAAATAAAACTGTTGGACTATAACCTGGTGTTGTGCGACCTCTCAATCTTATATTCTATGCCTTGGCTAATGAAGGCAGGTATCCCATATGCCTTTTTAACCGCCTTATCTACCTGTCCTGCTGCCTTCAGGGATCTATGTACATGCACACCAAGGTCCCTCTGATCCTCTGTCCTTCCTAGGATCCTACCATTCATTGGGGCAGAAATTCGGCTGTTGTCGGGTGAGTACGCACTGTGTACTCACCTGTGGACGGAACGAAAGTGCTGGTTTCTTGCATACACTGCGCATGCACGGGAAACTGGCACTTCCATTCCCCTGAGGAAAGGGGTTCAGAGGTCGAATGCGCACGCCGGAGGGCCAGCGCGTTCGCCTCGCACTTCGGATTTTTTTACAGGTTCCTCCGTGAAGGTAAGCACGGAGAAGATACACTTTTAAAAAGGATGCGCAAGGCCTTCTTTTAACAAGGTAAGTGTTGATTTTATTAAAATTTAAACATTTTTTTCACAGATTTATCTTTTTTAATTACTTTAAAAAAAGGTAAGTTTAGTTTTAGCCCTGTTAAAAAATGTAATTAATTTTTTCAAAAATTTAAATTTTTGTTTAAAATAGTTAATTAATGTAATTTATAGTTATTTTTAAAATGTGATTAAAAAAAAAATATATTTGTAGTTTTAGGGATGTTTTGGGGCCGATCTGTATTCATAGATTTGACAGGTCTTCCTGTCAAATCTATGAATGAAAGATGGTCTGCTGTCATTGCCTCTCCATGGCCCACGTGATCCCAGGGGATGCATCGCACTAACTACGCCCCTGGGAGCTGCAGGAGGCCCAGGAGCCGAAGTCCCCGTGGGCCCAGAGGTCAATGGCAGGCGCGGTAGGTAGGTGCGCGCACGATCCTTGCACCCGCGGGAAGCCAGGGAGCCGAATTTCTGGCCCGAATCGTGTATTCCCTTGCCTTGTTAGTCCTCCCAAAATGCATCACCTCACTTTTCAGGGTCAAATTCCATTTGCCGCTGTTCTGCCCATCTATCCATCCCATCTATATCGTCCTGTAGCCTGAGGCTTCCCTCCTCGCTATTTACCACTCCACCAATTTTTGTGTCATCTGCGAACTTACTGATGTTACTTACTGAGAAATGGGCTGAGAACCCAGCAACCACTTCTTTAAGTCAAGGTGACCCGCTGATGTGGGAAGTGTGGCGTGTTCTTTATTTTGTATCATTATACAAAGCTAGGTTATACTGATAGAACAGAATGAATCTGAACATAAGAGTTGCTCTGTATGTTTACCACTGTGAAATAAAGTTGCTCAATGACGTACGGAAGCGACTGATGCCATTGAATCAAAGAAGGCATTGACGGCAGACCTAAATTTGTAACAACAATGAATTAGAAAGGAGAACAACACGGAAACTTAGCTACGAAGGAACAATAAAGGATGTTTGACCAACGAGGAAGAAAAAATATGACAGGCATACTCCAGCGTCATGACTTAGAAGACACAAGAAATCTTAGTATAAAGAGGCTCAACAAGGTGTCAGCCATGGCTCAGTGGTAGCGCTGTGGATATTAATTGTCAAAAAATAAACTTCCACCATTTTTCAAATGCACTTTTATTGCTATCCAATATTATTATGCCCAGCATAAGCAAAATACTGCAGATGCTGGAAATCTGAAATAAAAACAGAAAATGCTGGAGATACTCAGCAGGTCAGGCAGCATCTGTGGAGAGAGAAACAGAATTAACGGGCCAGAAATTCGGCTCTTGTCGGGTGAGTACGCGCTGTGTACTCACCCGTAAGGCCACCTGAAGTGTCGGTTTCCTGCAGGCACTGCGCATGCGCTGGAAACCGGAACTTCCGTTCCCCTGAAGGAAGGGGTTCAGAAGTCGAGTTCGCTGCGTGCGCGCTGCCTCTCCCGCGCAGCGAACTTCGTTTCTTTTTTCAGGTTTCTCCGTGAGGGTAAGTATGGAGAAGCTGCACTTTTAAAAAGGAGGCGCAAGGCCTGTTTTTAACAAGGTAAGTGGTTAATTAAGTACAATTTAAACATTTTTTCAACAGGTTTATCTTTTTTACGTACTTTAAAGAAAGGTAAGTTTATTTTTAGCACCGTTAAAAAGTGCAATGAATTTTTTCAAAAATTTAAATTTTTGTTTACAGTAGTTAATTTATGTAATTTATAGTTATTTTAAAAATGTGATGTTTTTTTAAAATTTATTTGAAGTTTTAGTGTGGTTTTGGGGCCGATCAAGGGATATGGGGAGAAAGCAGGGACAGGGTACTGAATTTGGATGATCAGCCATGATCTCATTGAATGGCGGAGCAGGCTCAAGGGGCCGAATGGCCTACTCCTGCTCCTATCTTCTATGTTTCTATGTTTCTATCTCTATTCATAGATTTGACAGGTCTTCCTGTCAAATCTATGAATGAAAATTCCCTGCTACGATTGGCTCTCCATGGCCCACGTGATCCCAGGGGACGCTTCGAACTAACTGCGCCCCTGGGATACGCAAGCACTGTGCGCCAGCAGCTGCAGGAGGCCCAGGACCCGAATTCCTCGTGGGCCCGAAGCACAACGGCAGGCACAGTAGGTAAGTACACGCGTGATGCTTGCACCCGCAGGAAGCCGGAGAGCCGAATTTCTGGCCCATTGTTTCAGGTCGATGACCTTTCGTCAGATAATACTGTTATTATGCCCAGTTTCAATAAGGTGTGCAAGATGGTCTAGTCTGTCTATACCTCCATGTTACATGGCAATCATTGATGACACGCCAGAGTGGCCAATAGGAAAGTTGTGGGATAGATTTTCCAACTATTTTTTCTTCCCCTTATGGTAGCTTTGCTGCTCTGACTTACTCTGCTTAGTGTCCAAACTAAGAATTACGAACATTTTTCTACTGGGACAATTACTGCAGATTTTTTTTTTGCTCATCTTTAGTGGCTCATCCTTCTATCTATTTCATGAAATTACTGACATATATATATTTACATCCTTTATCGGTCAATATTAAATGACAGACAGTCTATGACAACTCCCATGTTAGACTTTCAGGATATCATTACCTTCCTTGACACTGTCATAAGTTGTAACTTTCCCACATTACAACAGTGACTACAATCCAAAACAGTACTTCATTGGCGGTAAAGCGCTTTGAGACGTCCAGTGGTCATGAAAGGCGCTATATAAATGCAAGTCTTTCTTCTTTCTTTCTTTGCACCACCTTTCCAAATCTCACCTACATCTCTCCTAAAAATAGCATTCATGTGTTTTTAGCAAATACTTCAAGCTGCCTACATGTTAGTAATACACAGTTGATCCAGCACACCCCCTCTCACTCTACAATTTACCAATTTCAGTGACAGATTCCCACCATCTGTGAAGAAGTCCATTCTTCATGTTGTCTATCCCAATGTCATCAGTGTGATTTTTCATCCTGGTCCAATCTGGTTTATTTCCAGATCTGGACCCTTTGAATGTGCCCTTTGACCTTTGATATTTCACCGGTGAAAATTCATTAATTCCCTGTTATCGGGATGGAGTGAGTCTGTTGTGGACTCTGAGCTGTGGCTATTTGATACAGAGCTTTGGATCATGTAATCATTGACAAATAGCCATAATGCTGGTTAGGAGTCAAGAGTTGTTAGCATTTTCTACAGCTCTCGGGCACTGTTTGTCACATGCGCCTGACATCCATGATAAGCCAGCAATATTTTTATACTGGATTAATGTTTGATGTCAAACTCAGTGTCCTAAAATTTCATCTGCCATTTATCCTTCTGGATTTTCAAAAATTCCTTAACCTACGTACCGTTATATATTTTTGTGCAAAAAAGAGAGAGAAAATTACAGACTGAAGCAACAATAATCAAGAACTCTTTTCGGGGGGCCACCATTTATCCATTTACCTTGGTTAACGTGTTCATCCTCTGTCCCTCAGCCTATACTTACAAAAGGACTACTGTCTTCTATATGCAAAGACAGAAAGAGACTTCTTGAACAATAGACTATTACAAATATTGAAGTTCAATATTTCTTTAGTGATTGGAACACTTCGATTGCAAACTTCTCCACTTAAATTGAGAGCCTTCCTTAATCAGTTGTTGGAAGGAATTTTGTTATGTCACTGGTCTCCTTTCTGAATCAATAATAGGAGCATAATAATTCCCTTTGTAGCTCACTGGATTGAGGCCTCGGGAACGGGCTGGGACAGCCTCCAGCAAGATAGGCTGCGGGGGTGTGGGAGGTCATGATCGCGGAGTGTGAGGGTCCCGGAGTGGCTAGCAAAAATCTATCGCTCTCAGATTTAAAATGATTAAGTGAGCTAGCCTCTACTGCTTTTTGTGGGAGAGAGTTCCACACTTCAACCACCCTTTGCATGAAGAAATATTTCCTAAGGATTTTAAGGATATTTTCCTTTGTCTGCACCACCGGAAAAATGTTCTCTCTATCTACCCTATCAATTCCTTTCAAAATCCTAAAAGCCTCAATCAAATCACCCCTTAACCTTTTATATTCCAGGGAATATAAACCTGGTTTATGTAATAAAAACAGAAAATACTGGAAATACTCAGCGGGTCAGGCAGCATCTGTGGAGAGACAAACAGAGTTAACGGCTGGAATTTTCCGGGATGTTAGCAGGCGGGATTGGTGGCGGGTTGGTTGGGAAATTTGATATTTTTGCCACGCGCCTTTCCCAATGTCGGGTCTGTCAACGCTGAGCAGACCCGGCATACAGCAGCGGGCGACCCAATTCAGGTCATTAGTGGCTTGTTTAGAGCCACTTAAGAATTATTTTCAGCTTATCTTTTGCATTTGACAGCTTGCCCACGGGGTCAATGCTGGTCGTGGACCACGTCTGTCAAGCTGAGGCGGGAATTCAGTGGCCATGGATTCAGCTGTTGAGTTGACAGCTTCAAATGTAAAGTAAAAGCTCCCACCTTACAGAGATATCTTCCCTCAGCCACAAGCTCTTCCTCACTGCATTTCCACTACAGATTCACCATGCTGCAAGTCTTTACACAAGTCTCCATCCAGTCTGACCTCATTACCTCTCTCACCATTGACAGATCACTTCTCTCATCTCTACTTCACCTGCCATCTATTCCATCAGCAATGGGTGCCCTTTATACTCTCTCACCTTGGTCCTCAGAATCCCACCACGATCAGCCCCAACACCAACAACACCAGGCACACCAGCAGCACCAACAACAACACCAACCTTCTCCGCAATCAACTGATGCTGCACAGGACAGAGGGCATCAGCACCCGACCACATTAGAAACATAGAACATAGAAAAATAGGAGCAGGAGTAGGCAATTTGGCCCTTCGAGCCTGCTCCGCCATTCAATATGATCATGGCTGATCCTCTATCTCAAAACCATATTCCCACTCTCTCCCCATACCCCTTGATGCCTTTTGTGTCTAGAAATCTATCTATCTCCTTCTTAAATATATTCATTAACTTGGCCTCCACAGCTTTCTGTGGTAGAGAATTCCACAGGTTCACCACCCTCTGAGTGAAGAAATTTCTCCTCATCTCAGTCCTAAATGTCCTACCCCGTATCCTGAGACTGTGACCCCTCGTTCTAGAGCCCCCAGCCAGGGGAAACATGCCCACTGCATCCAGTCTGTCTAGCCCTGTCAGAATTTTATACGTTTCAATGAGATCCCCTCTCATTCTTCTAAACTCTAGTGAATACAGGCCTAGTCGACCCAATCTCTCCTCATATGACAGTCCTGCCATCCCAGGAATCAGTCTGGTGAACCTTCGCTGCACTCCCTCTATGGCAAGTATATCCTTTCTTAGGTAAGGAGACCAAAACTGCACACAGTACTCCAGGTGTGGTCTCACCAAGGCCCTGTACAACTGTAGTAAGACATCCTTGCTCCTGTACTCAAATCCTCTTGCAATGAAGGCCAACATACCATTTGCCTTCCTAACTGCTTGCTGCGACCTGCATGTTTGCTTTCAGTGACTGGTGTACAAGGACACCCAGGTCCCTTTGTACATCAGCATTTCCCAATCTATCACCATTTAAATAATACTCTACCTTTCTGTTTTTCCTACCGAAGTGGATAACTTCACATTTATCCACGTTATACTGCATCTGCCATGTATTTGCCCACTCACTCAACTTGGCTAAATCGCCTTGAAGCCTCTTTTCATCCTCCTCACAACTCACAATCCCACCTAGTTTCGTGTCGTCAGCAAACTTGGAAATATTACATTTGGTTCCCTCATCCAAATCATTGCTATATATTGTGAATAGCTGGGGCCCAAGCACTGATCCCTGCGGTACCCCACTAGTCACCGCCTGCCACCCTGAAAAAGACCAATTTATTCCTACTCTCTGTTTCCTGTCTGTTAACCAATTTTCAATCCATGCCAGTATATTACCCCCAATCCCATGTGCTTTAATTTTGCACACTAACCTCTTATGTGGGACTTTATCAAAGGCCTTCTGAAAATCCAAATCCACCACATCCACTGGTTCTCCCTTATCTATTCTACCAGTTACATCCTCAAAAAACTCCAGTAGGTTTGTCAAACACGATTTCCCTTTCATAAATCCATGCTGACTTTGTCTAATCCTGTTGATATTTTCTAAGTGTCCTGTTATCACATCCTTTATAATAGACTCTAGCATTTTCCCTACTACTGATGTTAGGCTAACCGGTCTGTAGTTCCCTGTTTTCTCTCTCCCTCCTTTTTTAAATAGTGGAGTTACATTTGCCACCCTCCAATCTGCAGGAACTGTTCCATAATCTATAGAATTTTGGAAGATGACAACCAATGCATCCACTATTTCCATGGCTACCTCTTTTAGTACTCTGGGATGCAGATTATCAGGCCCTGGGGATTTATCAGCTTTCAGTCCCATTAATTTCTCCAGCACTATTTTTTTACTAATACTAATTTCCTTTAATTCCTCCTTCTCACTAGACCCTTGGTTCCCTAGCATTTCTGGGAAGTTATTTGTGTCCTCTTCCGTGAAGACAGAACCAAAGTATTTGTTTAATTGCACTGCCATTTCCTTGTTCCCCATTATAAATTCTCCCATTTCTGACTGTAAGGGACCTACATTTGCCTTCACTAATCTTTTTCTTTTTATATACTTGTAGAAGCTTTTACAATCCGCTTTTATGTTCCTTGCAAGTTTACTCTCATACTCTATTTTTCCCCTCTTAATCAATCTCTTGGTCCTTTTTTGCTGAACTCTAAACTGCTCCCAATCCTCAGGCTTGCTATTTTTTCTGGCAACTTTATATGACTCCTCTTTGGATCTAATACTATCCTTAATTTCTTTTGTTAGCCATGGTTGGGCCATTTTTCCTTTTGTGTTTTTGCGCCAGAAAGGAATGTATAACTGTTGCAATTCATGCATTCGTTCCTTAAATGTTAGCCATTGCCTATCCACCGTCATGCCTTTTAATGAAGCTCCCCAATCTATCATAGCCAACTCACTCCTCATACCATCGTAGTTTCCTTTGTTTAGATTTAGGACCCTAGTTTCGGATTGGACTTCTTCACTTTCCATTTTAATGAAGAATTCTATCATGTTATGGTCACTCTTCCCTAAAGGACCCTGCACAACAAGATTATTAATTAACTCCTTCTCATTGCACAATACCCAATCTAGGGTAGCCTGTTCCCTAGTTGGCTCCTCAATGTACTAGTCTAAAAAACCATCTCGTACACACTCCAGGAATTCATCCTCCACAGTATTATTGCTAATTTGGTTTGGCCAATCTATATGTAGATTAAAGTCACCCATGATTACTGTAGTACCCTTGTTACATGCATTTCTAATTTCCTGTTTGATGCCATCCCCTACATTACCACTACTGTTTGGAGGCCTGTAGACAACTCCCACCAATGTTTTCTTAGCTCCACCCAGACTGATTCTACATCTTGATTTTCTGAGCCAATATCCTTTCTCATGATTGCTCTGATTTCATCCTTTACTAACAAGGCCACCCCACCTCCTTTTCCTTTTCGCCTGTGCTTCCTAAATATCGAATATCCTTGGATATTCAGCTCCCAACCTTGGTCACCCTGCAGCCATGTCTCCGTAAACGCAATTATATCATATCCGTTTACATCTATTTGCGCTGTTAATTCGTCTACCTTATTACGAATGCTTCGTGCATTCAAATACAGTGCCTTTAGATTTGTCTTTTAAACATTTTTAGGCATTGCTGCCCGGGAGACCAGAGATGGCCTCACCATGGCCAGATTTGCTTCACTTGACTCTGTACACCCTGGCAGTCACATGATGCGCCAGGTTGGCACCACCCCACACCAACACCATAAAGCATCCCTACAATGCCCAAGCCATTCCTTTCACACTCATCACCATTGCGGGGTGATACCGTTATGTCTCACCATTCACTGCAACTCACTAAGCCACCTTTTTTTAAATTCGTTTATGGGATGTGGGCGTCGCTGGCAAGGCCAGCATTTATTGCCCATCCCTAATTGCCCTTGAGAAGGTGGTGGTGAGGCCGCTTTCTTGAACCGCTGCAGTCTGTCTGCTGAAGGTACTCCCACAGTGCTATTAGGTGCACACAAATCTGTCCAAGAACACAAAGTGTTGAAAATAAAGGTTTCAATGTTTGACACCACATTAACAGAAACTTTACATAAGCATTGGATAAAACACCCAAGTGCCTACACTTGTGTGTTGTTAGTTGGTATGATTGCACTCGGATGAGGGTGAGTGTGAGGGATGGCTAGTGAGATGGGGATGTGATAATATTGATAGAGAGGGATGGGTGGAGGTGCAAGGTAAGTTGGTGTGAGTAAGGATGTGCAGGAGTAGGGTAGGGAAGGCAGAGTGATGGGGAGAGGCACAGCAGGATGAGGTTGAGTGTGGCTTTGTACTAACGTTTTGAGATCTACTGAGATCATTGAAATGTTCATGGCACTGCACCCAGGTCCTCCTGATCACATCTCTGCTTGTGCCCTCCTATGCAATGTGCAACCAGGCTGTGTTGATCTCCTGGGGCGGTCTCTTCCACCCATGGGAAGGGAAGAGGACCTCCCTGCGTGCTGTGACTCCCTCCATAAGCATATGGAGGGAGTCATGGGAGAGCCTGGGTGCAGCCCCGTACCTCTGTGCAGTCACTGTCAGTGTTTGCAGCTTCTTCTTCTTCTTCTTAGGCAGTCCCTCAGAACCGAGGATGACTTGCTTCCACATTAAAAATGAGTTTGCAGGTGACTGATGAGTCCAATGCGGGACCTACAGTCTCTGTCACAGGTGGGGCAGACGGTGGTTGAAGGAGCAGGTGGGTGGGGTGCTTGGGTTGACGTGCGCTCCTTGTGCTGCCTGCGCTTGGCTTCCGCTTGCTCCCAGCGAAGAGACTCGAGGTGTTCGATGCCTTCCCCGGATGCTTCTCCTCCACTTTGTGCGGTCTTGGGCCAGGGATTCCCAGGTGTCGGTGGGGATGTTACACTTTTTCAAGGAGGCTTTGAGGGTGTCCTTGAAGCGTTTCCTCTGCCCACCTGTGGCTCTCTTGCCGTGCCGGAGCTCCGAGTAGAGCGTTTGTTTTGGGAGTCTTGTATTGGGCATGCGGACAATGTGACCCGTCCATCGGAGCTGATCGAGCGTGGTCAAAGCTTCGATGCTAGGGATGTTGGCCTGAGCGAGAACACTGACGTTGGTGCACCTATCCTGCCAATGGATTTGCAGGATCTTGCGGAGGCAGCGTTGGTGGTACCTCTCCAGTGCTTTGAGGTGCCTGTTGTACATGGTCCATGTCCCTGAGGCATACAGCAGGGCGGGTATCACTGCTGCTCTGTAGACCATGAGCTTAGTGCCGGGTTTGAGGTCCTGGTCTTCAAACACTCTCTTCCTCAGGCAACCGAAGGCTGCACTGGCACACTGAAGGCGGTGTTGGACTTCGTCGTCAACGTCTGCCCTTGTTGACAGTAGGCTCCCGAGGTATGGAAAGTGGTCCACGTTGTCCAAGGCCTTGTCGTGGATTTTGATAATCGGGGGGCAGTACTGTGTGGCGGGGGCAGGTTGGTAGAGGACCTTTGTCTTACGGATGTTTAGTGTAAGGACCCATGCTCTCGTACGCTTCGGTGAAGTGTTTGCAGCTCCTCAATGTTGTGGAACACTGACAGCACAAATGTCAAAATAAAGTTGGCCATGGTCCGTTTAAGGAAACAAATGACATCACCAGCCCCGCTTCCTCTAATTGACCGGGAAATGCGCTGGGCAGGCTTAACAAGCCCCATTAAGGGAAATTCATTTCACAGAGCAGGATGGAGCCAGCAGCGGAGTCGGGAACCGCCACCGACATCGCCTGCCACGCCCACCACGGACCCGCCGAGGTCAGGAAAATTGCGGCCTGTGTTTCAGGTCGATGACCTTTCGTCTATGTAATCTCTCCTCATAAGCTAACCTTGGAGCCCTGGTAACATTCTGCTTCCAAGGCTAATATATCCTTTCTAAGGTTCGGTGCCCAGAACTGTACACAGTGATCCAGGTGTGGTCTAACCAGGGCTTTGTATAGCTGTCGCAAAACTTCCTCCCCTTTATATTCTAGCCCTCTAGTTATAAAGGCTAACATTCCATTAGCCTTTTTGATTATTTTTTGTACCTGACCACTACATTTTAGTGATCTGTGTACAGGGACCCCTAAATCTCTTTGGACCTCCACTGTTATGGCTGATGACTCAACGCCATGAATCAGGATGATTGATTGGTGATCAGGACTATGGTGTTTCTTGTGAGCCGGTTACTAGTTTGTTTGTTCCTTTCCCTCCCCTTTGCCCTTTGTTCTGACTACTAAAAATGCTTGTTCAACTTTCACTTTTCAGTTCTGAAGTAGGGCTGAGCATGAAACATTAACTTCGTCTGTTCTCTCCACAGATACTGACTGACCTGCTATGTGTTTCGATCATTTCCTGTCTTTGCTTTATATATCCTCACCACTAGACTTCAAGGCGCAGGAAGCCACTCAGACACCCTTCGGAACCAGGTACAGTACCTAGGGGTACAAATTTCATGACTGCTTTTCTGGTGCATAATGTGAATCCGAGCACTGCCACCCCCTGATTTTCTATCCATTTAATTTTAATGGGCAGAAATTCACATGCTGGCTGTGTGCAATTTCACAATATGCACTTCTGGGCTGTTTAGGAGCACAGTAGAAGATTTTTGTACCACTAGATGTCAGATTACAATGCAAAGACAGCTATACCTGCAGGCACCAACATCCACTTTGAAGGAAGTTTTGGTATTATCGAAGTAGAATGGAGCCACAAAACAGGAATTTGTTCCAAAGCTTATGCACTGCATGATTGATTTTACTTTTTCTTTCAGGCAGTGAGTGGTTCAGCTGAGTCATAAAAGATTTGAACGGGAAGCTTTTTTTTCTTCCGAATCAACATCAGCCAGTGCAAAATAACAACAGAAAACGCTGGAAAAGCTCAGCAGGCCAGGCAGCATCCGTGGAGAGAGAAAGAGAGTTAACGTTTCAGGTCGATGACCTTTCATCAGAACTGGGAAGAGCCGGAAATCAAATAGATTTAAGGCCAGGGTAAAGCTGGGAAAAGGGGGAGGGGATAAAGGAACAAAGGGGGAGATGGAGAGACATTAAGAGACATTAAGAGATATGCAAGGCTAGAGGTGGTGTTAATGTGACAGATTAAGGCTGAATGAAGTGTGAAATCCACTGGCAGAATGAAGGACAGCTGCCAGCTTCTAGGAGGAATAAAAAGGTGGGGGGGGGACAAATAAAAGGGTGGATAAAATAAAATATAAATGTGATTGGAGCTGAGGTTATGATCTAAAATTGTTGAACTCGATATTGAGTCCAGAGGGCTGTAGCGTGCCTAAACGAAAGATGAGGTGCTGTTCCTCGAGCTTCCGCTGAGCTTCCGTGGAACAGTGTAATAGGCCGAGGACGGTGAGGTCAGAGTGGGAGTGAAGCGGTGAATTAAAGTGACAGGCCACATATTTTATCCACCCTTTTATTTGTCCCCCCCCACCTTTTTTTTCCTCCTAGAAGCTGGCAGCTGTCCTTCATTCTGCCAGTGGATTTCACACTTCATTCAGCCTTAATCTGTCACATTAACACCACCTCTAGCCTTGCATATCTCTTAATGTCTCTTAATGTCTCTCCATCTCCCCCTTTGTTCCTTTATCCCCTCCCCCTTTTCCCAGCTTTACTCTGGCCTTAAATCTATTTGATTTCCGGCTCTTCCCAGTTCTGATGAAAGGTCATCGACCTGAAACGTTAACTCTCTTTCTCTCTCCACGGATGCTGCCTGGCCTGCTGAGTTTTTCCAGCGTTTTCTGTTGTTATTTTGGATTTCCAGCATCCGCAGTATTTTGCTATCGTATCAGCCAGTGCAAAGTAGGCCACTTGGATTCAGACTTCAGTACCGAACCATACCAAAAATACTCAGAAACCTAAAGGTTTCCAACTATCTGTAGAAGGTTAATTCTGCAATTCTGCCTGCCATTGAATTTTATATACTGTAGGACAGCTCAAGAGTATGTATAAGAGCCTCTTAATGCAGGGTACTTAACAAAAGCTATCAAACAGTTTGACTATTGTAAGAACTTCTTAAACTTTCTCAGCTTTCTTTGTGGATTTTTATTTTACCCACCCCTTACATGTCACTGTAATACACTTGGGGTCAATAGTTGTTTATTTACCCTGAAGTTTTATTGTGTTCTATTCAATTCCACGTTTAGTTCCTCATCACCATTTCTCAAATTCAACCCTTACTGTTAAAACAGACCTCTGCGATTCACCTCACAGCAGCAGCAGCCGCCATTTTTTGTTTCCGTCCCTCATGGTTTGATTGATTTCTCCAATCCTCCAGCTAATCTTCTGCTCCAAGCTGCTCTTTGATTCTTCTTGTTTATTCCCGTCGATCCTCTCTCATTAGGGGTTAAGTTTGGTTTAGCAGCTTGATTCATGATCTGTCAGTTAATCATTAAATTCACTCACTTCTTTGGGTTCGTTAGCATCGGTTGCCTTTCGATTTACGGCCTAGATTGGGGGGATTGGATACAAAGTTAATTCCTATATTTGTGCATTTTTTTTTTAAAAGAATTGTTAGGAGGGCCCTGGAGGAAGCAATATATATTCCCTGCTGCGAGGATCTTAAGTCCTGTCATTTTACATATTAAATCCTGCTTCCTATCATTATACTGATTTAGCTTTTACAGAAGAGATTAGGTTGAACTCTTTGACTGATATGCTGAATTAATTCTCCAATGCCAGAGGGTTTACCTACACAGATAGATATTTCTCTGCTCACTAGAGATCTAATTAGCCATGACCAGCTAAGCAGTGGATGGAATTTAAAGTAAAGGATATAATCAAGTGCAGTTTTCTTGCTTTAAAGCTTCAATTAAATATAAAGAGATCATGCCATTTGTTCTGACAACGCAACTTTTTATACTCTGGCTTTTAGCATTGTAATGCACATTGACTGGCAAAGAAGATAACAAGGCAAGTCATACTGTACTAGCAGACATAATAACACTTACCAAAAGAAATAAAGAGGCAGGTTTTCCTCTTGGAAGGCAGATGTCGAACCCTTAAAGCTAACACATGCTCCCTAATTAAGACATTACAGGAAGCTTGATTCTTCCTCCACCTGCTGAACTCTTAAGTGTAAATGACCTGACTGACCGAGAACCAACGGCACTGTGGACATACGAAGATGTGGTTGTCTGAATCTGCTGATGAACCGAAACAAATGGAACCGGCCAAGGGTCACCGACCCTCCAGGATTGGCCTGGAGTCTCCAGGAATTAACGATTAATCTCCAGGACACTGCTGTCAGCAACCCAGGAGAACAATTACAGGGGGGCATAAAAAAAATTGTATGTTGTTTTCATTTTCTTTGAACACTTTCATTTATTAGTTGTAAAAATATTGGAGATGGGAGAATTGGTTGTTTGACTGACAGTTGAGATCCATCCAATCGAGTATCAAAGAGCCTGTTTATTTACACTTGGTATGGAAAGGGGGTGCATTGCAAGGATGTGTCAGCTGTGGCTCAGTGGGCAGCACTCTCACCCAAGTCAGAAGGTTGTGGGTTCAAGTCCCACTCCAGAGACTTGAGCACAAAAAATTTAGGCTAACGTTCCAGTGCAGTACTGAGGCACTGTCGGAGGTGCCGTCTTCCAGACGAGACGTTAAACCGAGTCCCCGTCTGCACTCTCAGGTGGACATAAAAGATCCCAAGGCACTATTTCGAAGAAGATCAGGGGAGTTATCCCCGGTGTCCTGGGCCAATATTTATCCCTCAATCAGCACTACTAAAACAGATTATCTGGACATTATCACATTGCTGTTTGTGGGAGCTTGCTGTGCACAAATTGGCTGCCACATTTCCTACATTGCAACACTTCAAAATTACTTCATTGACTGTAAAGTGCTTTGGGACGTCCTGAGGTCTTGAAAAGCGCTATATAAATGCAAGTATTTCTTTCTATATATCGGGCGACAAATGGCGGGAGTGTGGGGGGCGAGGTAGTTGGAGGCGAGAGATCATGTGATGAAACCGCCAGATATACATCCAACCAGAGTTGGCGACCCTAAGCATCTGCCCAACTCCACAATCAGGTCTCCATATAATATAGTGGAGATCAGCAAGCACATGGAGGCTGCACCTGATGATTTAATCTAAGTGCAGAGAGCAATGCATCTCCCAGACGCCAACACAAAAAGAAGTGAGTGTGTCACAAACTGCCCTATTTCTCAGCATTGATGCCATTAATGTTATCAGTACATTCAAGTTGAACGCGGTGCTTTTTTTCCTCTGGCTGCAGATGAATTTGAAAAGAGTGAATTTGAATTAATTAAGAGATATCTGAATTTGGGCCATCCAGATCTCTCTGCTATTTAAGTATGTACAGCTTCAGCTTATTTCCTTAGTGCTGTTCTCACAAACAGGAATATGCAATATAGAAAGAAGAGCATAATGAGAGAATGTATGTTCTTTGATTAGGCCATTTTAACTGTTTATTTGATTTAAAAAATTGTTCTAAGATAAAAGGAAAACAAAGTGCAATACATGTCACAAAACATTAACGTTTTTCTACTCTTTTTCTCTTGCACACATGTCATATCGCTAAGTAGATAAAAGCTGCATGTCAGTCATACTAATTAGTATGGATGAGCAGTCCATGAATGACACCATTTCAGATCTACTGTAAAGGCAGGTTTGAATTCACTAAGGATGGAGAATAAAATGTTAGATTAAATAGATAAAGAATATCTGATCTCTCCGTCCTCGGCCTCTTACACTGTTCCAATGAAGCTCAATGTAAGCTCGAGGAACAGCATCTCATCTTTCGATTAGGCACTTTACAGTCTTCTGGACTCAACATTGAGTTCAACAATTTCAGACTATAACCCCTGTCCCCATTTGCAACATCTTATCTCTCCTGCCTCCTACCCTAGCACAGAACGGTCCTTCCTCCCCTCTCCCTCCCCCTTTCCCTGCCTCCGCACCTGCTTAACATCTGTTACATCTCTAGCCTTTTCCAGTTCTGATGAAGGGTCCCAGACCTGAAACGTTGACTCTTTTTCTCTCTCCATGGATGCTGCCTGGCCTGCTGAGTGCTTCCAGCATTTTTTGTTTTTATTCCAGATTTCCAGCATCCGCAGTATTTTGCTATTGAAGAAAATATGCCTCTGTGCATGCCGATTGTCACCATCACTGTTCACCTGTACATTTGCCTCATTGCACATACATATGGCAAGTTTGGCTATCATGCCACTAATTTCCCGCTATCTAGGTTAACGATGCTTAGGTGCATGAGCATTGTGCATTGCTGGATCAATAGCCACAAAGTTAATGGCCTCAAAATTGGATCGCGCCCTTGCCTAAAGAGGCTGGGGCAGGACCATAGGAAATTGGTCCGCTGGCCTCATTTGTATATTACCATCGAGTTGCAGCTGCCAGTCACAGCCCCAGAGGCTGCTCACTGGTCACAGGGGAGAGCGAGATTGGCCGGCTGGGATGGCGGCAATTGGGAAGGAGGGCGGGGGGGGAGGCGAGTGTGGGTTGGCAGCTGCCCGCTGCTTCTCCTGGCTCCGCGTTCAGATAAGTATGACATTTTGTGCTTACCTTTTGGTGGCAACCTCCAGCAACCTTTAAGGACCGCTGGTCTGGCTGCTGTGCACCCGAGAAAACTGATCACGGCATGCTGTGCTCAGTCTCGATCCAATTTGGGAATGGAACCTGAAACATGTGTTCGGTGGCCGGTTTGGGCCTAACGCCTGTTTCAGGTGGGTGCCCGAGAGGACTACAGGTGCCTTAACCAATATGGTGTGTGTTGCACTTCCAGTGTGGGCCATATTGGACAATCCAGCACCCGTTTCTCACCTAAAAAACAGGCACTGCGCAATTGAATTTCTAGGCCAGTATCTGTTAAACTTGTTGGTCTGGAAATTCATCTCCTTACCGCCACTCTGTAGCGCCATGAAATGGCGATAAAATGGCGGCCGCCGCTCTTTCACCAGCTGGTGGCGGGCCCCGCGATGGCTGCCATATTCCTCTCCCACTATTGTGCTGCCGGTAACTGGCAGCGCCCTGGAAAAAAAATGGTGGCGTGGTGACATCAATGCGAACTTCGACCCTAGCACTGAATCCAGCGCTGGGTCCTAAGCGTGCCAGGTTAACCTGGTGTGCAAGCAGGCTGACAGTGGCGATGTCAGCACCTCTTAAAGGAGCACACACATCATAGAATCATAGAATGGTTACAGCACGGAAGAAGGCCATTCGGCCAGTCGAGCCCATGCCGGCTCTCTGCAAGAGCACTTCAGCTAGTCCCACTCCCCTGCCCTTTCCCCGTAGCCCTGCAAATTTCTTTCCTTCAGATATTTATCCAACTCCCTTTTGAAAGCTGTGATTGAATCTGCCTCCACCACCCTTTCAGGCAGTGCATTCCAGATCTTAACCACTCGCTGCGTAAAAAAGTTTTCCTCATGTCGTCTTTGGTTCTTTTGCCAATCACCTTGAATCTGTGTCCTCTGGTTCTTGACCCTTCTGCCAATGGGAACAGTTTCCCTCTATCTACTCTGTCCAGACCCCTCATGATTTTGAACACCTCTACCAAATCTCCTCTCAATCTTCTCTGCTCCAAGAAGAACAACCCCAGCTTCTCCAGTCTATCCATGTAACTGAAGCCCTTCATCCCTGGAATCATTCTCGTAAATCTTTTCTGCACCCTCTCTAAGGCCTTCACATCCTTCCTAAAGTGTGGTGCCCAGAATTGGACACAGTACTTCAGTTGGGGCCGAACCAGTGGTTTATACAGTTTCATCATAATTTCCACACTTTTGTACTCTATGCCTCTATTTATGAAGCCCAGGATCCCGTAAGCTTTTTTAACTGTTTTCTCAACCTGCCCTGCCACCTTCAATGATTTGTACACACATACCCCCAGGTCTCTCTGTTCATGCATTCCCTTCAGGATTGTACCATTTAGTTTATATGTCCTCTCCACATTCTTTCTACCAAAATGTATTACTTCACACTTTTCTGCGTTAAATTTCATCTGCCACGTGTCTGCCCATTTCACCAGCCTGTCTATGTCTTCCTGAAGTCTATCACTCTCCTCCTCACTGTTCACTATACAGGAAACTCTTTATTAACCAGCACCGACGGGATCGGCGTGGTGCCGGTTGATCAAAAAGTTCGGATTACAGAGAGGTATACTTACCAAGGTACAAGAGCCCCATACACGGCCACAGGTGCAGGAGCCCCGGCTACACGGCACTTGTGCAGGAGTCCCGGTTACACGACCACAGGTGCAGGAGCCCCGGCTACACGGCACTTGTGCAGGAGTCCCGGTTACATGGCCACAGATCCAGGAACCCCGGTTACACAGCCACTAATATATAGTAAAACTTACCTGAACCTACTCCTGAATTTTGCCGGTTAAGATAGATTTCCGGATATTTAGGTGTCGGTTAAAAGAGAGTTTCCTGTACTTCCAAGTTTGTGTCATCTGCAAATTTTGAAATTTTGCCCTGTACACCCACGTCCAAGTCATTAATATATATCAAGAAAAGCAGTAGTCCTAGAACTGACCCCTGGGGAACACCACTGTATACCTTCCTCCAGTCCGACAAACAACCGTTCACCACTACTCTCTGTTTCCTATCACTTAGCCAATTCCGTATCCATGCTGCCACTGTCCCTTTTATTCTATGGGCTTCAGCTTTGCTGGCAAGCCTATTATGTGCCATTTTGTCAAACACCTTTTGGAAATCCATGTACACTACGTCAACTGCATTACCTTCATCAACCCTCTTTGTTACCTCATCAAAGAACTCAATCAAGTTAGTTAAACACGATTTGCCTTTAGTGAATCCGTGCTGGCTTTCCTTAATTAATCCACACTTGTCCAAGTGACTGTTAATTTTGTCTCTGATTACTGTTTCTAAAAGCTTCCCCACTACCGAGGTCAAACTGACTGGCCTGTAGTTGCTGGGTTTATCTTTACACCCTTTTTTGAACAATGGTGTAACATTTGCAATTCTCCAATCCTCTGGCACCACCCCCTTATCTAAGGAAGATTGGAATATTATGGCCAGTACCTCCGCGATTTCCTCCCTCAATTCACTCAGTATCATAGAATGCATCCCATCCACTCCTGGTGATTTATCTACTTTAAGTACAGCCAGCCTTTCCAAAACCTCCTCTTTATCAATTTTTATCCTATCAAGTATCTCCACTACCTCCTCCTTTACTATGTCTATGGCAGCATCCTCTTCCTTGGTGAAGACAGATGCAAAGTACTCATTTAGTACCTCAGCCATACCCTCTGCCTCCATGCATAGGTCTCCTTTTGGGTCCCTAATTGGCCCCACCCCTCCTCTTACTACTCTTTTACTATTTATATGCCTACAGAAGGCTTTTGGATTGCCTTTTATGTTGGCTGCCATTCTATTCTCATACCCTCTCTTTGCCCCTCTTATTTTCTTTTTCACTTCTCCTCTGACCTTTCTATATATATAGCCTGATTCTCAGATGTATTTGCAACCTGACATCTGTCAGACATGCTCCTTTTCTGCTTCATCGTATTCTCTATCTCTTTCATCATCCAGAAAGCCCTGACTTTAGTTGCCCTGCCTTTCCCCTTAGTGGGAATGTACCTCAATTGTACCTGAACTATATCCTCTTTAAAGGCAGCCCATTGTTCCATTACAGTTTTGCCTGCCAATCTTTGATTCAAGTTTACCCGGGCCAAATCCATTCTCATCCCACTGAAATTGGCTTTCCCCCAGTTAAACATTTTTACTCTAGATTGCTCCCTGTCCTTTTCCATAGCTAATCTAAACCTATGCTCACTGTTCCCTAAATGTTCACCTACTGACACTTGCTTCCCATGATCTACCTCATTCCCCAAAACCAGATCCAGCAATGCCTCCTCCCTCGTCGGGCCAGAAACATACTGATCAAGAAAGTTCTCCTGAACACACTTCAGAAATTCTTCCCCTTCTCTGCCCTTAACACTATTATAATCCCAGTCTATATTAGGATAGTTGAAGTCCCCCATTATTACTACTCTATAGTTCTTGCACCTCTCTGTAATTTCTCTGCAAATTTGCTCCTCCCTATCTTTCCCACTATTTGGTGGTCTATAGAATACACCTAGTAGTGTAATGTCACCTCTATTATTTCTTAACTCTAGCCATATAGATTCTGTCCTTGACCTCTTCAGGACATCCTCCCTCTCCAGCACTGTAGCATTCTCCTTGACCAATACTGCCACACCACCTCCTATCTTTCATTCCCTATCTTTCCTGAACACTTTATAACCAGGGATAATTAATACCCAATTCTGCCCTTTTTTGAGCCAGGTCTCAGTTATTGCCACAACATCATATTCCCATGTGGCTATTTGTGCCTGCAGCTCACTTACCTTGTTTACTACGCTTCGTGCTTTCACATACATACACTGTAAACCCATCTTAGACCATCCTGTATTTTCTCTGTTTGACCCCACCTAATACCTTACTATTTCTTACTTTCGTGCTCTCTGCCTCTCCCAATCCTTTAAGCACTTTATTTCTCCTTTCTAATGTTACAGCCTGGTGCCCATCCCCCTGCTAAATTAATTTAAACCATCCCCAACAGCACTAGCAAACCTCCCCACAAGGATATTGGTTCCGCCCCTGTTGAGGTGCAACCCGTCCAGCCTGTACAGGTCCCACCTCCCCAGAACCGGTCCCAATGTCCCAGGAATCTGAAGCCCTCCCTCCTGCACCATCTCTCCAACCACGCATTCATCTGCGCTATCCTCCTATTTCTATACTCACTAGCATGTGGCACTGAGAGTAATACGGAGATTACTACCTTTGAGGTCCTGCTTTTTAATCTCTTTCCTAGCTCCCTGAAATCTGCCTGCAGGACCTCATCCCTCTTTCTACCTATGTCGTTGGTACTGATATGGACCACGACCTCTGGCTGTTCACCCTCCAGCCTCAGAATGTTCTGCAGCGGCTCGGTGACATCCTTGACCCTGGCACCAGGGAGGCAACATACCATCCTGGAGTCACTTCTACGGCCGCAGAAACGTCTGTCTGCTCCCCTAACTATCGAATCCCCTACCACTATTGTTTTCCCACTTTTCTTCCTCCCCCCCTGTACAGCTGAGCCACCCGTGGTGCCGCAGACTTGGCTCTGGCTATACTCCTCAGAGGAACCATCGCCCTCACCATTACTCAGAACCAAATACTGGTTGGAGAGCACGATGCACTCAGGGGACTCCTGCACTACCTGCCCGGTCCTTCTCTTCTGTCTGGTGGTCACCCATTCCCTTTCTGCCTGCACACTCTTTATCTGCGGGGTGACCACCTCCTGAAATGTGCTGTCCACGACATCATTCAGGTAAGTTTGAATTTAAGGATTTGGACTGAGGTTTTTGATTTTATTGAAGTGGTGGCTTGCTGCAATAGATGTGAAAAGTTTTTTTAAGTGTGTAGGGAATGCTGCTGGACGCTTGCAAGGGCTCAGATGGTAAATGAAGGCCTTTGAGAAGACAGAACATGCTGCGAATACTCAGCAGGTCACGCAACATCCGTGGAGAGAAAAACAGAGTTCACATCTCAGGTCGACATGCTGCCTGACCAACTGAGTACATAAGAACATAAGAACATAAGAAATAGGAGCAGGAGTAGGCCAATCGGCCCCTCGAGCCTGCTCCGCCATTCAATAAGATCATGGCTGATCTGATCCTAACCGCCAATCTACTATCTATCACAGAACCATCTCCTGCATCTAACAGAATTGCACACACGAAATAGGAGCAGAATCAGGCTACACAGTCCCTGGGCCCGCTCCACTACCCACAGGGCCATGACCGATCCGAACCTAGACTCATGTCCAAATTCCTGCCCGCTCCCCGTAACCCTTAATGCCCTTTACTTCTAGGAAACTGTCTATTTCTGTTTTAAATTTAATTAATGTTGTAGCTTCTACAGCTTTTTGTGGCAGCATATTCCATGGACCTACCACCCTCTGAGTGAAGTAGTTCCTCCTCATCTCAGTTTTGAAAGAGCAGCCCCTTATTCTAAGACTATGTCCCCTAGTTCTCGTCTCACCCGTCATCGGGAACATCCTCCCCGCATCCACCCGATCCAACCCCTTCACAATCTTATATGTTTCAATAAGATCGCCTCTCATTCTTCTGAACTCCAATGAGTAGAGTCCCAATCTACCCAACCTCTCCTCATATGACCACCCCCTCATCCCCGGGATTAACCGAGTGAACCTTTTTTGCACTGCCTCGAGAGCAAGGATGTCTTTCCTTAAGTAAGGACACCAAAACTGTATGCAGTATTCCAGGTGCGGTCTCACCAATACCTTGTACAACTGAAGCAATACCTCCCTATTTTTATATTCTATCCCCCTAGCAATGAAAGCCAACATTCCATTTGCCTTCTTAATCACTTGCTGCACCTGCATACTAACCTTTTGAGTTTCGTGCACCAGGACCCCCAGATCCCTTTGCACTTCAGTACTCTCCAGTTTCTTGCCATTAAGATAATAAATTGCTCTAGGATTTTTCCTGCCAAAGTGCATCACCTCACACTTTCCAGTGTTGTATTCCATCTGCCAAATCTCTGCCCACTTACTTAGCCTGTCTATGTCCCCTTGCAGGTTTTTTATGTCCTCCTCACTCACTACTTTCCCTCCCATCTTTGTATCATCTGCAAATTTTGATATGTTACACTTGGTCCCTTCCTCCAAATCGTTAATATAGATTGTGAAGAGTTGGGGACCCAGCACTGACCCCTGTGGAACACCACTAGTTACTGATTGCCAGTCTGAGAATGAACCATTTATCCCAACTCTTTGCTTTCTGTTAGATAGCCAATCCTCTATCCATGCCAGAATATTACCCCCAATCCCGTGATTTTTTACCTTAAGCAATAATCTTTTGTGTGGCACCTTGTCAAATGCCTTTTGGAAGTCTAAATACACTACGTCCACTGGTTCCCCTTTATCCACTCTATATGTTACTTCCTCAAAGAACTCCAGCAAATTTGTCAAACATGACTTCCCCTTCGTAAAACCATGCTGACTTTGTCCTATTAAATTATGATTATCCAAATGTCCTGTTACTGTTTCCTTAATAATGGACTCCAAAATTTTACCTACCACAGATGTTAGGCTAACCGGTCTATAGTTACCAGCCTTCTGTCTACTGCCCTTTTTAAATAAGGGTGTTACATTAGCAGTTTTCCAGTCTGCCGGGACCTTAGCGGAATCCAGGGAGTTTTGAAAAATTATTACCAATGCATCTACAATCCCTACCGCCACTTCCTTCAAGACTCTAGGATGTAAGCCATCAGGTCCAGGTGATTTATCCGCCTTGAGTCCCATTATTTTACCGAGTACCACTTCCTTAGTGATTTTGATCGTGTTTAGCTCCTCTCCCCCTATAGCCCCCTGTTTGTCCAGTGTTGGGATATTCTTAGTGTCCTCTACTGTAAAGACTGATACAAAATATTCATTCAGTGTTTTTGCCATCTCCATATTTCCCACCATTAATTTCCCGGTCTCATCCTCTAAGGGACCAACATTTACTTTAGCCACCCTTTTTCTTTTTATATAACTATAAAAACTCTTACTATCTGTTTTTATATTTTTTGCTAATTTACTTTCATAATCTATCTTCCCTTTCTTAATCAATCTTTTTGTTATTTTTTGCTGCCTTTTAAAGTTTTCCCAATCCTCTGTCCTCCCACTAGATTTCGCTACCTTATATGCCCTTGTTTTTAGTTGAATACTATCCTTAATTTCTTTACTTAGCCACGGATGACTGTCCTTTCTTTTACACCCTTTTCTTTTCAGTGGAATATATATTTTTTGGAAGTTGTAAAATAACTCCTTGAATGTACACCACTGATCATGTGTCGTCTTACCCTTTAATCTATTTTCCCAATCCACTCTACTCAATTCCGCTCGCATACCTTCATAGTCTCCTTTATTCAAGCTTAGCACGCTTGTTTGAGATCCAACCTTCTCACCCTCTAATTGAATATGGAATTCAACCATGTTGTGGTCACTCATTCCAAGGGGATCCTTTACTAGGACATTTTTAATTAATCCTGTCTCGTTACACAGGACCAGATCTAAGGTTGCTTGCCCCCTGGTCGGTTCAGTTACATACTGCTCAAGAAACCCATCCCTAATACACTCAATGAACTCATCCTCAAGGCAGCCCTGCCCCATTTGATTTGTCCAATTAATATGATAGTTAAAATCCCCCATAATTATAGATGTTCCCTTATTACATGCCTCAACTATTTCCTGATTGATACTCCGTCCAATAGAGTTGCAACTGTTCGGAGGCCTATAGACTACGCCCACTAATGTTTTTTTCCCCTTATTATTCCTTATCTCCACCCAAACTGTTTCATTATCATGATTTTTTGACCCAATATCATTACTCTGTATTACAGTGATTCCTTCCTTTATTAACATAGCCACCCCACCTCCCCTTCCTTCCTGCCTGTCCTTCCTGATCATTAAATAACCTGGTATGTTTAATTCCCAGGCATTGTCACCCTGCAGCCATGTTTCTGTAATGGCCACAATATCATAACCATATGTAGTTATTTGTGCCATTAACTCGTCTATTTTGTTACGAATGCTACGTGCATTCAGATAGAGAACTTTCAAATATGCTTTGTGGCACTTAGTTCCTGCTTTTTCACTTTTTACCAGTTTACCTTTTACTCCACACACTCTGTCCCTTCCTGCCACGCTCTGATTTGTGATTCCCCTACTGCTACCTATGTCTATGACCCTCTCTGTTGTCATTTTTATTTTTTGCTCTCTTGAAACCTCCCCCCCACTGGAGTATTTCCAGTATTTTATGCAGTCATTTCACATTTACAGCAATCCGCTTGCAGCGTGAAGAGGAAGATGCAGAAAAGGTGGAAGCCGAAGTGGAGGAATCAGACAGAAGGATGCATCCCAGACAGGCCCTTTGTGGATGGGAAATCCGGGATGGAATCATCCACCTGTGGTCCCACTGGCTGGGCAGGCTGCCTCTTCTTATTGACCCACTGGCTGGGTAGGCTGCATTTCTTGAGTGTGTGAAATGAGGAAGGCACAAGGGTGGACTTGTGCTAAAGGGAGGGTGGGAAAGCAAGAGGTGTATGCCAGAAGGAGGATAACATATAAGGATACCAGCATCTTGTATCCTTTCAGCCAAGGGCTCAACCATGCCCCTGCCAAGAATGGCCTGCACCGTCTCCTCCAAGGAGGTGAGGTGAGGCTAGGAATGGGAAATGTGCCTCGTGACTGGTGCAGATTGTTGGCAGGTGAGTGATTGGGGGTCGTGCATTGAGCAGTGTGTGAGGCTCATGGTGCAGTTGGTAGGAGATGGCTTTTGAAGATGCATTCACTGACCTTGACCAGTGGTCTGAGGTCATGAAGCTTCTTTGGGCACTGGAGCCAGGTGGTGGGGGCGACACTGCTGGCAGTGACGGCCTTAGTGATGTACTCCCATATCGTTCCTTCTGGAGGGCCTCCTGGCCCCTGTGGGTAGAGGGCCGCTCTTGCAGTGTTGACCCCCTGCACAAAGCTGGAGTGCTGCGTGCGAGACCCTCGGTGCCCCTTCCCTGGCTTGCTGAGCCATGTGTGTTAGTGCTGAGGCAGTTTTCCCATTTGTTGAGGTTAGGAAGGTAATTCAGCTTTAACAGCTGAATATTCATATTTGGAACTTCTTTTAAATGTTGAATTTTTTTAAAGGCAGAAGGGGCTGTAAAATGTATTGATTCGCTGCATTTTATTTTGTATTGCTTCAGTGTGCGTGGCCCCTTTAAATCTCAGACCTCTTCATTGCCCACAATTCCCTGCGAGCTCCACAGGTTCGCTCACAGAGGCTGTGGGAAGCTGCAACGCCGGACCTGGACAGGAACTTCGTCCCGGATCCCTCCAGCAACGCCACCAGGACGGTGATGCACAGAAGGTGAGTGCTGCGCCACCTATCTCCATGCCCCCCCAGACCAATTTGACTCGCTTAGCGTTGCGGCCATTTCCAAAGGTTGCATAACTGCAGTTGCCGGTGACTGCGACAACTTTGCTGGCAAACACGAATTTTCCCCCTGTTAATTTTTATCAGCATATAGTATGGCAGAACTGACTCATTTATGTGGTGGAAAAGATTGGCAGTAAAGAAAGAAAGAAATAACTTACATTTATATGGCGCCTTTCATGACCTCAGGATGTCCCAAAGCGCTTTGCAACTAATGAAGTACTTTTGAGCTATGGTCATTGTTGTAATGTAGAAAACAATTACTTTGGCCATTTTATCCCCTGCTACCTTATAACTGAGCATGTGTTCTGGTCCTCAAGTAGAAGGCTGTCTCTCATTGGCAGGTGCTGCTGCGTTAACGTCCAATCTCTGTTGAACGAATGTTGAGTATGTATCACATATATACAATGTGGAAGGGTGCGTCTATGTCCTCTGTCAGCCATAGCAGATTAGTGCAAACTTTATAGTTTTCCAAAGCCAGCTCTACCCTCTAAAAAAAATGTTTATTCAGAGCAGGTAAATAGACTCATCAATTCAAGCTTAATTGGACTCAAACAAAGCTGCTGACCAAGTTTCAGGACACTAGAACCATAAGTATAAAAAAAACTGCATAGAGTGTAGGCAATATAAACTAAATGCTACAATTTTAAAGGGGGTGCAGGAACAGAGAGACCAGGGTTCACATACACAAATCTTTTAAGGCGGCAGGACAAGTTGATAAGGAATTTAAAAAAACATATGGGGGGGCAAAATTTGGTTGCTTTGTGCCTCCCGGGGCGCAAAGCAACTAGCTCCCAGGCAGGAGGTTAGCGGCGGTGGTGGACAGTAGCTCCCCGTGGCGCTGCGCCTCCGGCGCTGACGTCATCACCCTGCGCAGCGCCCCGGCCGCAAACTTGGGTCGCGCCCCCTGATGTACCGCCGGACGCTATGTCCGACAGGGTCAGGGGGGCGTTCTTGCGGCCGGGGCAGCAATAATTAAAGGGCAGGTGCCGGGCGACCATTTTTTTTGTGGGCCGCCTGCCAGCACCTGCCCCCCTCTGGCCTCCTCCTGCGGGGTGCTGGCTGCGATCCGTCAGCCCAGCACTCCTCTTGAGTGCCGGGCTCTTTTGCTGGCACCCCTCTCCCTGGTGGCCCAGCAGGGCCCCGGTGCGCGCTGTGCAAGGCACTTTAATCAGGGGAGGGAGGTCTGCAGTACCGCAGCGCTACGTGCCAGCGCGCATGGCACTGCGATATTGAACTCGAGTGCCCCAAGAGGGAGGGGGAGCACTTCCAGTAGCGCCCCGCTTCCTGCTTGGGGTGCTACCATTCAACTTCGGCCACCGGGGCACTAACTTTTTCGGGGCGCTAAAAGTTGCAAAGTTATCACCCCAAAGAGGGCGCGAGCCCATTTTTGCCCCCCATGGGATTCTTAGCTTTATAAATAGAGGCATAGGCCCCGATGTTCATGGGGAAGCATGTTCGGTGGGGAGGGGGGCCGGGGGGGAAGGGGGGTTGGGTAGAGTTATGGACGGGAAACCCGGATTCCCGAGGCTTGGGAAACCCAGCCGCATGTGGTCAAAAATAGAATTACTGTTAAAATGAAGGCACAACAGCCTCCTTGCCCGACCCACCTCCTGCGAGCAGATTGGCCGCCATTAAAAATGGACGTGGGCGGGTTCGAGGCGGGTTCGGTTCCTGTTGCAGACTTTTAACTTTTTAACCACCCACTTGAACCAAACCCACCCATTTTTGGGGGTTAAAATTACCCCCGTAGAGTACACAAGCAAGGAAGTTACACTGTACAGGCCTAGAAATTAGTCTCGGGCGGTGGAGCAAAATGGACGGTTTTGGATCGGCTGCACATTATACACAGCGCCTGATATTCAGCTCCGCGGCAGTCAATGCAACTGAATATCAGGAGCTGCGTACAACGAGAGCCCGATCTGATACCGCCCGTCTTGTGCCATCTGCCCGAGACAAATTCCTAGCCCTAAAATCATTATAAATCATTGGTTAGGCCCCAGCTGGAGTATTGTGTTCCGTTCTGGGCAGCACACTTTAGGAAGTATGTCAAGGCCTTGGAGAGGGCGCAGAAGAGATTTACTGGAATGGTACCAGGGATGAGGGGTTTCAGTTGTGTGGAGAGACTGGAGAAGCTGGGGTTGTTCTCCTTAGAGCAGAGAAGGTTACTATGATTCTATGAATGGCTATCAGTTTAGATTTGTAACACAGTGAGCCAAAATTGAACAGATCAATGTAATAAGGCTGGCGCAGAAAATGGTTATTTTGAACTAGATTTAAAAGACATCAGCTCCGCTCTACTGGGTGGTAAATAATATAGTGCAATGCTTTGCCTGAAGCTTCCAATTCCCTTCCCTCAGAATCTGGTAAGAGTAATAGAAGAGAGCAGGCAGTCCTGGAATAGAAACCAAGCACTGTAGTGCTATCTGCTCCGGTTCATCCGCCTCCTTTAAGTCAAATGCCAGGGTAGCACTGAAAAGCAGTCCTCATCGGAGTCACCTTCTTCAACTCTGAAACAGCAGCAGTTCCCTTTGGAATCCCGCCACCTGACAACTTACCACAGTTGCTGCGCCTGTTTGATATGGTTGAAATTAGCGCATCGCATGCAAGGAGTGTGAAAGCTGGGATTTTGCGGGCTCCCGCTTGACAAGAAATAACGAGCTAACGCCAGGGTTAATACACAGTATAGGTGCTGGAGTGCACAGAAAGCAAGACGCCGCAACAGCAACTTTGGAACAGCTGGAAACGGGATGAGAATTGCCTGAAACGAGGAACTCCCCCAAATATTGGTCAGCAATGTTCAAGTGCCACTGGCATAAACCTTCACACTGACAGCAATTTCTAGTTATAACGTCCACATTTTAAAAAGAAAATTGTTTATGGGATGTGGGCGTCGCTGACAAAGCCAGCATTTATTGCCCATCCCTAATTGCCCTCGAGAAGGTGGTGGTGAGCCGCCGCCTTGAACCGCTGCAGTCCGTGTGGTGAAGGTACTCCCACAGTGCTGTTAGGGAGGGAGTTCCAGGATTTTGACCCAGCGACGATGAAGGAACGGCGATATACTTCTAAGTCGGAATGGTGTGTGACTTGGAGGGGAACTTGGAGGTGGTGGTGTTCCCATGTGCCTGCTGCCCCTGTCTTTCTAGGTGGTAGAGGTCGCGGGTTTAGGAGGTGCTGTTGAAGAAGCCTTGGCGAGTTGCTGCAGTGCATCTTGTAGATGGTACACACTGCAGCCACGGTGCGCCGGTGGTGGAAGGAGTGAATGTTTAAGGTGGTGGATGGGGTGCCAATCAAGCGGGCTGCTTTATCCTGGATGGTGTTGAGCTTCTTGAGTGTTGTTGGAGCTGCACTCATCCAGGCAAGTGGAGAGTATTCCATCACACTCCTGACTTGTGCCTTGTAGATGGTGGAAAGTATTTGTTAATACTTCCAACCTCATCTCTATTGGAGGTTTATGCAATCCTGTTACATGCCTGTTACAATGTGTTGTGAGTCCTTGTGTTAAATCTGTAAAAACACAATTATGACACAAACAATTTTTGTACAAGGTGGGGTAGATGGTCTCAGTGGAAGCACGTTTTTGTAAGATTTACATTGTTGGGTACGTCCATATTTTGGCATTTCTCAACTTGTCTTCATGACTTACGTTACATGTGATGGAAAATCCTCAACACACACAACGGGATTTCATTTGGATTGCTAGTGATGAGTAATAAAATCTGGATGCAATATTTGAACCGCTGAAAGTGTCTTCAGTCACAGTGTGCATTCCTTCCTGCTTTTGACAGACTATGCTAACAGTGTTTTGTATTAGGCAGGAAAAAGTGAATATCTGGAATAAATTAGATGAATGTTTGAACTCCATATCAGTATGTGGTATTAATCATGTGTATCCACGCTCATGGACTGGAAAGATAGATAGAAATTCAAACAGAAAAAAAAATTGTTTATTCTATTCATTTAATTTCAGGTGCAAGATATTTCAGATATCAAAACGAATATTATCACAGTCCTGGAACAAATTATATCTACTTGAGACAGCAGAAATGCCTTCAAAAGAACCAACATAATTGAAAATTATATAAGAAATTGGAGGTATAATTCAATTACGTGAGTTTTTGAGGAACATTTATTCAGTTACTGCATATACTTATAATGATACTTGGAGGTGTTCATTTGCATTTTGATTGATGACTCAAAACTTCTTAACAACCAAATGTTCTATAGCATTTTGGCTTCATAAATAAAATAATTTTAACGTGTATTTTTGTGTTCTTTACCAAGAATGTTTCTTAAGGTATCATTGTGTCTTGATAGGTTAGACGTTGTCTTGGTTACCATAATTCTTGTTCTATTTTGATAGACTGTGCACCAGTCTATTTGAGTACATGAATGCTATTAGGCCTCAAAACTAATAATACCTTATCGCTCCATCAAACATCACCCTTCATTGGTTAGGTGTGGCATAATCTGCTTCTGGTTACGTAGAGTAATCTTTAAGGAAAGCATTTTCCAGAATGTCTTATCAGTTCATTAAGCATCACTGCTAATTGATTGCGAGTGCCATCATAGTGGGAAATATTATGGCTAATAGCGCAGTGGAAGTAAAATATTTCTTTGAGCCACCTCCTTTCAACCAAAGCTGAAAAACACCCTTCCTGTTACAACAAAGAGCAGACAATAGCCACGTTTATGGTCACCTTTATCGAGCATTTACAGACATGAATACTTTTAAGGTGATTGGCAGAAGAACCAAAGGCGACATGAGGAAAAACTTTTTTACGCAGCGAGTGGTTAGGATCTGGAACGCACTGAAAGGGCGGTGGAGGCAGATTCAATCGTGGTTTTCAAAAGGCAGTTGGATAAGTACCTGGAGGAAAACAAATTTGCCGGGCTACAGGGAAAGGGCGGGGGAGTGGGACTAGCTGAAGTGTTCTTGCAGAGAGCCGGCACGGGCTCGACGGGCCAAATGGCTTCCTTCTGTGCTGTAACCATTCGATGATTCTATCATCCTCCACAAAAATGTTCCTGCCAGACCCTCTGCAGTTCCCCTCCACCCTCATCTGCAAACGCCTGGTGCCCCCACCGACCCCCACCCCCCCACCCCCCCCCACCTAATTGCATCCAGTTCTGATCACCACACTTTAGGAAGGATGTGAAGGCGCTTGAGAGGGTGCAGAGATTTACCAGAATGGTTCTGGGGATGGGGGATCTTAACTACAAGGACAGGTTGGAGAAGCTGGATTTGTTTTCATTAGAGCAAAGGAGGTTGCGGGGTGATTTGATAGAGGTATACAAGATTATGACGTGTATGGATAGGCTAGACGGGGAAAGGCGGCTCCCACTAGTTGATGGTACAAGGACTAGGGGACACAGATTTAAGGTTTTGGCCAAGAGATACAGGGGGGATGTGAGGAAAAACTTTTTTACGCAGCGAGTGGTGAGGACCTGGAACTCGGTGCCGACGGAAGTGGTGGAAGTGGAGACACTCAATGTTTTCAAGGGCAGACTGGATAAGCACTTGAGGGAAATAAACCTGCAGGGCTACGGGGATAGAGTGGGGGAATGGGAGTGACTGGATTGCTCTACAGAGAGCTGGCACGGAATTGATGGGCCGACTGGCCTCCTTCTGTGCCGGAAATACTACTGGGGTTAGCTCTGTGGAGGAGCTGCTGGATTTCTCCCCCCACCCCCACCCGCACCCACCACCCCACATTCGGTGCGTCTTTCAGTGCTCCAAATGCGCAGGCAGCTGACCGAGATTATTTTTATGAAGCCCAACCATGAAAATGGTTCAGGCCTCCGCTGAAGAGCATTGGGTGAGGGGTGGGCGGAATGAGCCCACCCACTGCCCGATAAATGGGGTCACATGAAAATCGACCCCATGATCTTACCACCGTATCATAATGTCATGGAGAGGGATTCAAATTCCTGGGGCATTGGAACCGGTTCTGGGGGAGGTGGGACCAGTACAAACCGGACGGTCTGCACCTGGGCAGGGCCGGGACCAATGTCCCAGGGGGAGTGTTTGCTAGTGCTCTGGGGGAGGGTTTAAACTAAAATGGCAGGGGGTTGGGAACCTGAGCAGGGAGACAGACGAAAGGGAAACAAGGATAAAAGCAAAAGATAGGAAGGAGAAAAACAAAAGTTGTAGTCAGAGAAAACAATGGTTTAAATCAAACATGGCCACAGTAAATACTAATTCTAATAGGTCTAAGAGCATTAAAAAAACAAGCCTGAAGGCTTTGTGTCTTAATGCAGGGAGCATTCGGAACAAGGTGGACAAATTAGCTGCGCAAATAGAGGTAAACGAATATGATTTGATTGGGATTACCGAAACATGGCTCCAGGGTGGCCAAGGCTGGGAACTTAATATCCAGGGGTACTCAATATTCAGGAAAGATAGGCAAAAAGGAAAGGGAGGTGGGGTAGCATTGCTGGTTAAAGAGGGGATTAACACAATTGAAGGGAAGGATATTAGCTCTGATGATGTGGAATCTGTATGGGTTGAACTGAGAAATAACAAGGGGCAGAAAACGTTAGTGGGAGTGATATATAGACCTCCAAACAGTAATGCGGAGGTTGGGGATGGCATTAAAAGGGAAATTAGAGAAGCGTGCAATAAGGGCACAGCAGTCATCATGGGTGACTTTAATCTACATATAGATTGGGCTAACCAAATTAGTAACAATACTATGGAGGTGGAATTCCTGGAGTGTTTACGGGATGGTTTCCTGGACCAATATGTCGAGGAACCAACCAGAGATCAGGCCATCTTAGACTGGGTATTATGCAATGAGAAAGGATTAATTAGCAATCTTGTTGTGTGAGGCCCCTTGGGTCGGAGCGATCATAATATGATAGAATTCTTCATTAGGATGGAGAGTGAAGTAGTTGACTCAGAGACTAGGGTCCTGAATTTAAATAAAGGAAACTACGATGGTATGAGGTGCGAGTTGGGTAGGATTGATTGGGGAATGTCACTCAAAGGGTTGACGGTGGATAGGCAATGGCAAACATTCAAAGACCGCATGGACGAACTACAGAATTTGTTCATCCCAGTTTGGCATAAGAATAAAACAAAAAGGGTGACTCAACCATGGCTAACAAGGGAAATTAGGGATAGCATAAGATCCAAAGGAGAGGGCATATAAATTGGCCATAAAAAGCAGTAACCCTGTGGATTGAGAGCAGTTTACGATTCAACAAAGGAGGACAAAGGGATTAATTAAGAAGGGAAAAATAGAATACGAGAGTAAGCTTGCAGGGAACATAAAAACTGACTGTAAAAGCTTTTATAGATATGTGAAGAGAAAAAGATTAGTGAAATCAAGCATAGGTCCCTTGCAGTCAGAATCAGGGGAACTTATAATGGGGAACAAAGAAATGTCAGACCAATTAAATACATATTTTGGTTCTGTCTTCACAAAGGAGGACACAAATAACCTCCCAGAGATGTTGGGGAACATAGGGTCTGATGAAAGGGAGGAACTGAAAGAAATCAGTATTTGTAGGGAAATGGTGTTAGGGAAATTGAAGGGATTGAAGGCCGATAAATCCCCAGGGCCTGATAATCTACATCCTAGGGTACTTAAGGAAGTGGCCCTAGAAATAGTAGATGCATTGCTGATCATCTTCCAACATTCGATGGAATCTGGAACTGTACCCATGGATTGAAGGGTAGCTAATGTTACCCCACTATTCAAAAAGGGTGGTAGAGAGAAAGCGGGGAATTACAGACCGGTAAGCCTGACATCGGTAGTGGGGAAAATGCTAGAGTCCATTATAAAGGATGTAATAGCTGAGCATTTGAAAAACAGTGACAGGATCGGACAAAGTCAACATGGATTTACAAAAGGTAAATCATGCTTGACTAATCTACTGGAATTTTTTGAGGATGTAACTGGTAAAATAGATAAGGGAGAACCAGTGGATGTGGTGTATTTGGACTTCCAAAAGGCCTTTGATAAGGTCCCGCATAAGAGATTAGCATGTAAAGTTAAGGCACATGGGATTGGGGGCAAGGTATTGACTTGGATAGAGAGCTGGTTGGCAGACAGAAAGCAAAGAGTTGCAATAAACGGGTCTTTTTCCGAGTGGCAGGCAGTGACTAGTGGGGTACCGCAGGGATCGGTCCTTGGACTCCAGCTATTCACAATATATATTAATGATCTCGACAAGGGAACTAGATGTAATATCTCCAAGTTTGCAGACGACACAAAACTGGGTGGGCGTGTGTGCTGCGAGGAGGATGCTGAGAAACTCCAGGATGATTTGGACAGGTTGGGTGAGTGGGCAGAAGCGTGGCAGATGCAATATAACGTGGATAAATGCGAGGTTATCCACTTTGGTGTCAAAAACAGAAAGGCAGATTATTATCTGAATGGCAATAGATTGGGAGAAGGGGAAGTGCAACGAGACCTGGGTGTCCTTGTGCACCAGTCGCTGAAGGTAAGCATGCAGGTGCAGCAGGCGGTTAAGAAGGCAAATGGTATGTTGGCCTTCATAGCGAGAGGGTTTGAGTACAGGAACAAGGATGTCTTGCTGCAGTTGTACAGGGCCTTGGTGAGACCACACCTTGAGTACTGTGTGCAGTTTTGGTCGCCTTATCTGAGGAAGGATGTTCTTGCCATGGAAGAAGTTCAGCGAAAATTCACAAGGCTGATACCTGGGATGGCAGGAATGACGTATGAAGAGAGATTGGGTCGATTGGGCTTATACTCACTGGAGTTTAGAAGAATGAGAGGGGATCTCATTGAAACTTATAAAATTCTGACAGGACAGGACAAACTAGATGCAGGAAGGATGTTCCCGATGGTCGGGGAGTCCAGAACCAGGGGTCACAGTCTAAGGATAAGGGGTAAGCCATTTAGGACAGAAATGAGGAGGAATTTCTTCACCCAGAGAGTGGTGAACCTGTGGAATTCTCTGCCACAGAAGGCAGTAGAGGTCAATTCATTAAATAGATTCAAGAAGGAGTTGGATATATTTCTTAAGGCTAAAGGGATCAAGGGATATGGGGAGAAAGCAGGGACAGGGTACTGAATTTGGATGATCAGCCATGATCGCATTCAATGGCGGAGCAGGCTAGAGGGGCCGAATGGCCTACTCCTGCTCCTATCTTCTATGATTCTATGACTCTATGATTATCATTCCTTTAGTCTTCCTTTGCCTTGGCAACCGTTGCAGCAAAATAAGATGACATTTGGTCAGACTACATGTGGAGTTTTGTGTCTAGTTCCAAGGAAATACATAAAATTTGAAATATTTTTCATCTCTGCAGAGAGTAGGCTTCTGCATAACCCTCAGAAAAGTTGTGACATTCCCTCACTTTGATGAGCTTAAATATATTCACTAAAAACGATTTATTTTAACATTCAAAATGTATGTTCTGCTTGAGTACATTCAATTACTTAAAGACAAAAGAATGTAAGAATTATGGGAACTTTAGGCCAACAAATCCTTTCTCGCCCCCCCAGAGAGCAACCCCAACTATCTGCCTATTCAAATATTATTCAATCCTTTCTCTCTTCAGAGACACATCCAATTGTCTCGAATCCATTCACACTGCCCTTTTCAATGGCGTTCCACGGTAACTTAGTTACCGTTTGGTTAAAAATGTTTTACATAACTTCCTTTCTTGTTCTTAACTTCCTAATTTTTAACCTGTATTTAACTCTGGTATTTAGGACTTCAACACAGTGAAATAATTCCTGATTTATTTTTGTCAATTTCCATCATAATCTTGAAGCCTTCAATTAGATCACCTCAAAGTCTCCTCTTTCCCATAAAAGCCCAAACCCCTCAATCTTACCATATAACTTACTTTACTGATACCCAGAATTATTATTGTGGCTCCCTTCTGTCCCCTCGCAAAGGCATTAATGTCCTTCCTATGATTGGGTGACCAGAACTGCATACAGTACTCCAGATGAGATTTAATCAACACCTTGACATTCCACCATCTACAAGACACATGTCAGGAGTGTGATGGAACACTCTCCACTTGCCTGGATGAGTGCAGCTCCAACAACACTCAAGAAGCTTGACACCATCCAAGACAAAGCAGCCCGCTTGATTGGCACCCCATCCACCACCTTAAACATTCACTCCCTCTACCACCGGCGTACCGTGGCTGCAGTGTGTACCATCTACAAGATGCACTGCAGCAACTCACCAAGGCTTCTTCGGCAGCACCTCCCAAACCCGCGACCTCTACCATCTAGAAGGACAAGGGCAGCAGGCACATGGGAACACCACCACCTGCAAGTTCCCCTCCAAGTCACACACCATCCTGACTTGGAAGTATATCGCCGTTCCTTCATCGTCGCTGGGTCAAAATCCTGGAACTCCCTCCCTAACAGCACTGTGGGAGTACCTTCACCACACGGACTGCAGCGGTTCAAGAAGGCGGCTCACCACCACCTTCTCGAGGGCAACTAGGGATGGACAATAAATGCTGGCCTTGCCAGCGACGCCCACATCCCATGAACGAATAAAAAAATAGGAAGGATATGTTGGCCTTGAAGATTCCCCAGTATGATACCGGGCTAAAAGGGTTAAATTATGAGGACAGGCTTCATGGACTAGGCTTGTATTCCCTTAAATATAGAAGATTAAAGGGTAATCTAATTGAAGTGTTGAGATGATTAAAAGATTTGAGAACAACTATTTTCTCTGGTGGGAGAATCCAGAACAAGGTGACATAACCTTAGAATTAGAGCCAGGCCGTTCAGGGGTGATGTCAGGAAGCACTTCTTCACACAAAGGCTAGTGGAAATCTGGAACTCTCTCCCTCAAAAAGCTGTTGAGGCTCAGTGAACTGACAATTTCAAAACTGAGTGATAGATTTTTGTAATGTTAAGGGTTACGGAACCAAGGCGGATAGATGGAGTTAAGAGTCAGATTAGCCGCGATCTAATTGAATGGCGGAACAGGCTCAAGGAGCTGAATGGCCTACTCCTGTTCCTATGTTCCTGTGATGGAGGGAGCAACAAGATCGACCTGGATGAGCAGAAATGTGATAAAAGGTTAAAAATGCAAACTTAACTTGCACCAATATTCGGGCATTTTGGGAGCATGGAGCAGTAAGTCTGAGAAATCTGGAATGAAGCAGCTGCCAAAATGCCCTTTGCAAAATTCAAAAACAAATGGGAAAAAAACAACTTTTGAAATCTTATGAGAAGATCAAGAACCAGCACCATAAACTGGTAAACGATGTATATCAGTTCTACTTAAAGCATAAAATATTCAGGTCAATAAATAGCTGCCCTTTTACTATTTTGAACATCGCGGGGGGAGAGAATCGGACATCGCGGGGAGAGAGAATTGAACATCGCGGGGGGAGAGAATCGGACATCGCGCGGGGAGAGAATCGGACATCGCGAGGGGAGAATCGGACATCGCGGGGGGAGAATCGGACATCGCGGGGGGGAATCGGACATCGCGGGGGGAGAATCGGACATCGCGGGGAGAGAGAATCGGACATCGCGGGGAGAGAATCGGACATCGCGGGGGGAGAGAATTCGACATCACGGGGAAAGAGAATCGGACATCGCGGGGAGAGAGAATTCGACATCACGGGGAAAGAGAATCGGACATCGCGGGGGGAGCGAATTCGACATCACGGGGAAAGAGAATCGGACATCGCGGGGAGAGAGAATCGGACATCGCGGGGAGAGAATCGGACATCGCGGGGGGAGAATCGGAAATCGCGGGAGGAGAATCGGACATCGCGGGGAGAGAATCGGACATCGCGGGGAGAGAGAATCGGACATCGCGGGGGGAGAGAATCGGACATCGCGGGGGAAAATCAGACATCGCGGGGAGAGAATCGGACATCGCGGGGGAGAATCGGACATCGCGGGGGGAGAATCGGACATCGCGGGGGGAGAATCAGACATCGCGGGGAGAGAATCGGACATCGCGGGGGGAGAATCGGACATCGCGGGAGGAGAATCGGACATCGCGGGGAGAGAATCGGACATCGCGGGGGAGAGAGAATCAGGACATCGCGGGGGAGAGAATCGGACATCGCGGGGGAGAGAATCAGACATCATGGGGAGAGAATCGGACATCGCGGGGGGAGAATCGGACATCGCGGGGGGAGAATCGGACATCGCAGGGGGAGAGAATCGGACATCGCGGGGAGAGAGAATTGAACATCGCGGGGGAGAGAATCGGACATCGCGGGGGGAGAATCAGACATCGCGGGGAGAGAGAATTGAACATCGCGGGGGGAGAGAATCGGACATCGCGGGGGGAGAATCAGACATCGCGGGGAGAGAGAATTGAACATCGCGGGGGGAGAGAATCGGACATCGCGGGGAGAGAGAATTGAACATCGCGGGGGGAGAGAATCGGACATCGCGCGGGGAGAGAATCGGACATCGCGAGGAGAGAGAATTGAACATCGCGGGGAGAGAGAATCGGACATCGCGGGGAGAGAATCGGACATCGCGAGGGGAGAATCGGACATCGCGGGGAGAGAGAATTGAACATCGCGGGGAGAGAATCGGACATCGCAGGGGGGGAGAATCGGACATCGCGAGGGGAGAATTGAACATCGCGGGGAGAGAGAATCGGACATCGCGGGGAGAGAATCGGACATCGCGGGGGGAGAATCGGACATCGCGAGGGGAGAATCGGACATCGCGGGGAGAGAATCGGACATCGCAGGAGGGGAGAATCGGACATCGCGGGGAGAGAATCGGACATCGTGGGGAGAGAGAATCGGACATCGCGGGGGGAGAATCGGACATCATGGGGAGAGAGAATCGGACATCGCGGGGAGAGAATCGGACATCGCGGGGGGAGAATCGGACATCTTGGGGAGAGAGAATCGGACATCGCGGGGGGAGAGAATCGAACATCGCGGGGGGAGAGAATCGGACATCGCGGGGAGAGAGAATCGGACATCGCGGGGGGAGAATCGGACATCGCGGGGGGAGATTCGGACATCGCGGGGAGAGAATCAGACATCGCGAGGGGAGAATCAGACATCGCGAGGGGAGAATCGGACATCGCGGGGAGAGAATCGGACATCGCGGGGGGAGAATCGGACATCGCGAGGGGAGAATTGAACATCGCGGGGAGAGAAATCGGACATCGCGGGGAGAGAATCGGACATCGCGGGGGAGAGAATCGGACATCGCAGGGGGAGAGAATCGGACATCGCGGGGGAGAGAATCGGACATCGCGGGGGAGAGAATCGGACATCGCGGGGAGAGAGAATCGGACATCGCGGGGAGAGAGAATCGGACATCGCGGGGAGAGAATCGGACATCGCGGGGGAGAGAATCGGACATCGCGGGGGAGAGAATCGGACATCGCGGGGGAGAGAATCGGACATCGCGGGGAGAGAGAATCGGACATCGCGGGGAGAGAATCGGACATCGCGGGGAGAGAATCGGACATCGCGGGGAGAGAATCGGACATCGCGGGGGAGAATCGGACATCGCGGGGGAGAGAATCGGACATCGCGGGGGGAGAATCGGACATCGCGGGGGGAGAATCGGACATCGCGGGGAGAGAATCGGACATCGCGGGGAGAGAATCGGACATCGCGGGGGAGAGAATCGGACATCGCGGGGGAGAGAATCGGACATCGCGGGGGAGAGAATCGGACATCGCGGGGAGAGAGAATCGGACATCGCGGGGAGAGAATCGGACATCGCGGGGGGAGAATCGGACATCGCGGGGGAGAGAATCGGACATCGCGGGGAGAGAGAATCGGACATCGCGGGGGAGAATCGGACATCGCGGGGAGAGAGAATCGGACATCGCGGGGAGAGAATCGGACATCGCGGGGAGAGAGAATCGGACATCGCGGGAGAGAGAATCGGACATCGCGGGGGAGAGAATCGGACATCGCGGGGAGAGAATCGGACATCGCGGGGAGAGAATCGGACATCGCGGGGGAGAGAATCGGACATCGCGGGGAGAGAATCGGACATCGCGGGGAGAGAGAATCGGACATCGCGGGGAGAGAATCGGACATCGCGGGGGAGAGAATCGGACATCGCGGGGGAGAATCGGACATCGCGGGGAGAGAGAATCGGACATCGCGGGGGAGAGAATCGGACATCGCGGGGAGAGAATCGGACATCGCGGGGAGAGAATCGGACATCGCGGGGAGAGAATCGGACATCGCGGGGAGAGAATCGGACATCGCGGGGAGAGAATCGGACATCGCGGGGAGAGAATCGGACATCGCGGGGAGAGAGAATCGGACATCGCGGGGGGAGAATCGGACATCGCGGGAGAGAATCGGACATCGCGGGGGAGAGAATCGGACATCGCGGGGAGAGAGAATCGGACATCGCGGGGAGAGAATCGGACATCGCGGGGAGAGAGAATCGGACATCGCGGGGGAGAGAATCGGACATCGCGGGGAGAGAATCGGACATCGCGGGGGGAGAATCGGACATCGCGGGGAGAGAATCGGACATCGCGGGGAGAGAGAATCGGACATCGCGGGGAGAGAATCGGACATCGCGGGGGGAGAATCGGACATCGCGGGGAGAGAGAATCGGACATCGCGGGGGGAGAGAATCGGACATCGCGGGGGAGAGAATCGGACATCGCGGGGAGAGAATCGGACATCGCGGGGAGAGAATCGGACATCGCGGGGGAGAGAATCGGACATCGCGGGGGGAAGAGAATCGGACATCGCGGGGGAGAATCGGACATCGCGGGGAGAGAGAATCGGACATCGCGGGGAGAGAATCGGACATCGGGGGAAGAGAATCGGACATCGCGGGGAGAGAGAATCGGACATCGCGGGGGGAGAGAATCGGACATCGCGGGGAGAGATAATCGGATGAGGGAGGGGATCGCGGGGAGAGAGAATCGGACATCGCGGGGGGAGAATCGGACATCGCGGGGGGAGAGAATCGGACATCGCGGGGGGAGAATCGGACATCGCGGGGGGAGAATCGGACATCGCGGGGGGGAATCGGACATCGCGGGGGGGAGAATCGGACATCGCGGGGAGAGAATCGGACATCGCGGGGAAGAATCGGACATCGCGGGGAGAGAATCGGACATCGCGGGGGGAGAGAATCGGACATCGCGGGGGGAGAATCGGACATCGCGGGGGGAGAATCGGACATCGCGGGGAGAGAATCGGACATCGCGGGGAGAGAGAATCGGACATCGCGGGGGAGAGAATCGGACATCGCGGGAGAGAATCGGACATCGCGGGGGAGAGAATCGGACATCGCGGGGAGAGAATCGGACATCCGGGGAGAGAGAATCGGACATCGCGGGGAGGAGAATCGGACATCGCGGGGGGAGGAGAATCGGACCTCGCGGGGAGAGAATCGGACATCGCGGGGGAGAGAACGACATCTCGGGACGAATCGACAGCCGGGGGAGAATCGGAAATCGCGGGGAGAGAATCGGACTTCGCGGGGAGAGAATCGGACATCGCGGGGGAGAGAATCGGACATCGCGGGGGAGAGAATCGGACTCGCGGGGAGAGAATCGGACATCGCGGGGAGAGAATCGGACATCGCGGGGGGAGAGAATCGGACCATCGCGGGGAGAGAGAATCGGACATCGCGGGGGAGAGATCGGACATCGCGGGGAGAGAATCGGACATCGCGGGGGAGGAGAATCGGACATCGCGGGGATGCGAATCGCGACATTCGGGGGAGAGAATCGGACATCGCGGGGGAGAGAATCGGACATCGCGGGGAGAGAGAATCGGACATCGCGGGGGAGAGAATCGGACATCGCGGGGAGAGAGAATCGGACATCGCGGGGGAGAGAATCGGACATCGCGGGGGGAGAATCGGACATCGCTGGGGGGAGAATCGGACATCGCGGGGAGAGAATCGGACATCGCGGGGAGAGAGAATCGGACATCGCGGGGAGAGAATCGGACATCGCGGGGAGAGAATCGGACATCGCGGGGAGAGAGAATCGGACATCGCGGGGAGAGAATCGGACATCGCGGGGGGAGAATCGGACATCGCGGGGGGAGAATCGGACATCGCGGGGAGAGAATCGGACATCGCGGGAGAGAGAATCGGACATCGCGGGGAGGAGAATCGGACATCGCGGGGGAGAGAATCGGACATCGCGGGGGAGAGAATCGGACATCGCGGGGGAGAGAATCGGACATCGCGGGGGAGAGAATCGGACATCGCGGGGGAGAGAATCGGACATCGCGGGGAGAGAATCGGACATCGCGGGGAGAGAATCGGACATCGCGGGGAGAGAATCGGACATCGCGGGGAGAGAGAATCGGACATCGCGGGGAGAGAATCGGACATCGCGGGGGAGAGAATCGGACATTGCGGGGGGAGAGAATCGGACATCGCGGGGGGAGAATCGGACATCGCGGGGAGAGAATCGGACATCGCGGGGGAGAGAATCGGACATCGCGGGGAGAGAATCGGACATCGCGGGGAGAGAATCGGACATCGCGGGGAGAGAATCGGACATCGCGGGGGAGAATCGGACATCACGGGGGAGAGAATCGGACATCGCGGGGGGAGAATCGGACATCGCGGGGGGAGAGAATCGGACATCGCTGGGTGAGAATCGAACCTCGCGGGGAGAGAGAATCGGACATCGCGGGGAGAGAATCGGACATCACGGGGAGAGAGAATCGGACATCGCGGGGAGAGAGAATCGGACATCGCGGGGGGAGAATCGGACATCGTGGGGGGAGAATCGGACATCGCGGGGAGAGAATCGGACATCGCGGGGAGAGAGAATCGGACATCGCGGGGAGAGAATCGGACATCACGGGGAGAGAGAATCGGACATCGCGGGGAGAGAGAATCGGACATCGCGGGGAGAGAGAATCGGACATCGCGGGGGGAGAATCGGACATCGCGGGGGGATAATCGGACATCGCGGGGAGAGAATCGGACATCGCGGGGAGAGAATCGGACATCGCGGGGAGGGAGAATCGGACATCGCGGGGGGAGAGAATCGGACATCGCGGGGAGAGAGAATCGGACATCGCGGGGAGAGAATCGGACATCGCGGGGAGAGAGAATCGGACATCGCGGGGAGAGAATCGGACATCGCGGGGAGAGAGAATCGGACATCGCGGGGAGAGAATCGGACATCGCGGGGGGAGAGAATCGGACATTGCGGGGGGAGAGAATCGGACATCGCGAGGAGAGAATCGGACATCGCGGGGAGAGAATTGGACATCGCGGGGAGAGAGAATCGGACATCGCGGGGAGAGAATTGGACATCGCGGGGAGAGAATTGGACATTGCGGGGAGAGAGAATCGGACATCGCGGGGAGAGAGAATCGGACATCGCGGGGAGAGAATCGGACATCGCGGGGAGAGAATCGGACATCGCGGGGGGAGAATCGGACATCGCGGGGAGACAAAATCAGACATCGCGGGGGAGAGAATCAGATATCGCGGGGGGAGAATCGGACATCGCATGGGGAGAGAATTGGACATCGCGGGGGGAGAATCGGACATCGCGGGGAGAGAATCGGACATCGCGGGGAGAGAATCGGACATCGCATGGGGAGAGAATCGGACATCGCGGGGAGAGAATTGGACATCGCGGGGGGAGAGAATCGGACATCGCGGGGAGAGAATTGGACATCGCGGGGAGAGAATTGGACATCGCGGGGGGAGAATCGGACATCGCGGGGGGAGAATCGGACATCGCGAGGAGAGAATTGGACATCGCGGGGAGAGAGAATCGGACATCGCGGGGAGAGAATTGGACATCGCGGGGGGAGAATCGGACATCGCGGGGGGAGAATCGGACATCGCGGGGAGAGAATTGGACATCGCGGGGGGAGAATCGGACATCGCGGGGAGAGAATTGGACATCGCGGGGGGAGAATCGGACATCGCGGGGAGAGAGAATCGGACATCGCGGGGAGAGAATCGGACATCGCGGGGGGAGAATCGGACATCGCGGGGGGAGAGAATCGGACATCGTGGGGAGAGAGAATTGGACATCGCGGGGAGAGAGAATCGGACATCGCGGGGGGAGAATCGGACATCGCGGAGAGAGAGAATCGGACATCGCGGGGGGAGTGAATCAGACATCGCGGGGAGAGAATCGGACATCGCGGGGAGAGAATCGGACATCGTGGGGAGAGAGAATCGGACATCGCGGGGGGAGAATCAGACATCGTGGGGAGAGAGAATTGGACATCGCGGGGAGAGAGAATCGGACATCGCGGGGGGATTGTGGAAATCTGATATCGCGATGGGTCGGCCGATCACGGGAGTTCATTTACGTGGACGTAAGCTTGTTGGACCTGCGGGGGAAACACGCCTTCTCCTGGCCCACAAGCAGTGCAATAAAGGGTCTTGCCTCATGGATTTGGCCCTTCTCGTCTCCTTTCATCTGTTGGGATTCCTGCGGCCCGGGAAACCCGGTCTGCAGACGATAAAATAAATCATTAGTTCAGATCGAGGCTCACAGCTTCCTTAAAGTATCATAGTGGCCTACCCGCCTCCTGAGAGTGGATTGGTCACCCGCCCCCGACATATCTCGGTTAAAACTGGAAGTAGGCGGGCTGGAGGCGGGTTAGGGTCCGATTTCCCTTTTTTTTATTATTATTAACCCTCCTCCCTTTAGAAGAATGAGAGGGGATCTCATTGAAACTTATAAAATTCTCACAGGACTAGACAGACTAGATGCAGGAAGGATGTTCCCGATGGCCGGGGAGTCCAGAACCAGGGGTCACAGTCTAAGGATAAGGGGTAAGCCATTTAGGACTGAGATGAGGAGGAATTTCTTCACCCAGAGAGTGGTGAACCTGTGGAATTCTCTAGCACAGAAGACAGTTGAGGCCAACTCATTAAATATATTCAAAAAGGAGTTAGATATATTTCTTAAGGCTAAAGGGACCAAGGGATATGGGGAGAAAGCAGGGACAGGGTACTGAATTTGGATGATCAGCCATGATCGCATTGAATGGCGGAGCAGGCTCGAGGGGCCGAATGGCCTACTCCTGCTCCTATCTTCTATGATTCTATGATTCCCACCTCCTCCCCCACCCACCCTTGAGGTTAAAATTAACAACTAAGTCTCAGCGGGTAATTTAATCAAGGCGGGCATCGCAGCCAAGCCTCATCCAATCTACAGCTGACTTCCAGACTTTCCAATGAGGGTGTCAGGACAGCGATCGGGACTTGGAGTGGGAGCCCTGGTTAAATTTTCCTCCACAAGGCCAACTATAGAATCCCTCCCAGCATCGCAGCTGGGATCAACTAATTCACTGCTTGGGGTTAAACCTGGTGCCTTCCTGTCTGGATGGTTCAGTTCTACTTTGGGCAGTACAATTATCAACTGATCCTTTGGGGGAACCCTGGTGTTTAACTTATTTCTGAATGATTTATTTAATTATAGAGAGCTATTGTTACAGTATAAGCCTACACATGACATTTAAAAACTTTTCTTACTCTAATAGGGTTGCTTTCTATGTACCATATGTGCAGTTTTTGAACTCCTCTGTTTCGTTCTATTTTCTACTAACGGTAGAAGGAAAGTCAAGGTAAATATAATTTGCTATCTGCCTGACTAATTGGATTAGATTCTGCTTCTTAATAAAATTGTGTACGTCTGTGGGAAACACCTTTTTCATCGAAGTAAATTGCAGGTAACATTTGCGCCACACAAGTGCCAGGCATTGACCATCTCCAACAAGCAAGCGTCTAACCACCGCCCCTTGACATTCAACGGCATTACCATCGCCGAATCCCCCACCATCAACATCCTGGGGGGTCACCATTGACCAGAAACATAACTGGACCAGCCACATAAATACTCTGGCAAAAAGAGCAGGTCAGAGGCTGGGTATTCTACGGCGAGTGTCTCACCTCCTGACTCCCCAATGCCTTTCCACCATCTACAAGGCACAAGTAAGGAGTGTGATGGAATACTCTCCAACAACACTCAAGAAGCTCGACACCATCCAGGACAAAGCAGCCCGCTTGATTGGCACCCCATCCGCCACCTTAAACATTCACTCCCTCCACCACCAGCGTACCGTGGCTGCAGTGTGTACCATCTACAAGATGCACTGCAGCAACTCGCCAAGGCTTCTTCGGCAGCACCTCCCAAACCCGCGACCTCTTCCACCTAGAAGGACAAGGGGCAGCAGGCGCATGGGAACACCATCACCTCCAAGTTCCCCTCCAAGTCACACACCATCCTGACTTAGAAGTATATCGCCGATCCTTCATCGTCGCTGGGTCAAAATCCTGGAACTCCCTCCCTAACAGCACTGTGGGAGTACCTTCACCACACGGACTGCAGCGGTTCAAGAAGGCGGCTCACCACCACCTTCTCAAGGGCAATTAGGGATGGGCAATAAATGCTGGCCTTGCCAGCGACACCCACATCCCATGAACGAATAAAAAAAAATATGAGGTGGCTAAAGCCCAGATTTCCATTCAACTTTCAACTGGTGGAAAATAGACAGGGATTTCATGAGCATCTTAAAAAAAAAATACCTATCCTCCATTTATATTTTAACTTACTTGTATAGCAAAGTTTATGTTTTCACCTCTCCCGTTCTGGTTACATTTTGTCTGGGATATTGAATTCCACCATAATTACTGAATTACAATACAGTGCAACCTCTCCCGCTTGCCGAAACAGCGCACAAAACCTGCACTAAACATTTTCATCTGTCTTATGCTTTTAGCTCGAAGATATGCGCAGTTTCTGAAGGAGAGTCTTCCGGATGCATAAATAACATCAGTCACCTTCTCAGGAGCCACTTGTGCTGTACTTTGCACGGCTCATTGAGAATTGGCAATTTAGATATCAACAACACAGGTATGAGCAGTAAACATATCACTGCTGTATATTATTCAGCGTACTGCACCATGAATCGATATCATATATCACCACACGGACTGCAGCGGTTCAGGAAGGCAGCTCACCACCACCATCTCAAGGGTAATTAGGGATGGGCAATAAATGCTGGCCTTGCCAGCGACGCCCACATCCCATGAACGAATTTTTTTTAAATATTGACCCAATTATTAACGTGTAAATTACTGCGGAATAACTGCCACATGATACCAATTTTTTTAATATTTTTGTTGTTCGCTTCTGGGATCTGGGCATCGCTGGCAAGGCCAGCATTTATTGCCCATCCCTAGTTGCCCTTGAGAAGGTGGCGGTGAGCCGCCTTCTTGAACCGCTGCAGTCCGTGTGGTGATGGTACTCCCACAGTGCTGTTAGGGAGGGAGTTCCAGGATTTTGACCCAGCGACGATGAAGGATCGGCGATATACTTCTAAGTCAGGATGGTGGGTGACTTGGAGGGGAACTTGGAGGTGGTGGTGTTCCCACGTGCCTGCTTCCCTTGTCCTTCTAGATGGAAGAAGTCGCGGGTTTGGGAGGTGCTGCCGAAGAAGCCTTGGCAAGTTGCTGCAGTGCATCTTGTAGATGGTACACAATGCAGCCATGGTACGCTGGTGGTGGAGGGAGTGAATGTTTAAGGTGGTGGATGGGGTGCCAATCAAGCGGGCTGCTTTGTCCTGGATGGTGTCAAGAAGGTTTGAGCTTAATTAATCAAACTGAATGGGACAAAAAAATATCAAGTACGCTATAGAATACCAACAGTTTGAATAAAAGCTATTCAGTCTTTAGGTGGAATGAAACCAGGAGGCATAAGTTTCTCATTCAGCAGAGCATTGAAGGAGATTCCTTTCTAAAGCACCACTAACACTGAACATTAACTGCAGATGCAAGAAAGGAATAGGTTGCCTGTTTCAAGTTATTTTCTTGCATATTATCCATTAATGTCCACTTGCCTTGCTCCATAATTGTTTCACAATGCCCTCCATCGCTTCGGTCTTCAGTTACATTTTGCTCAGCTTTATCCAACATTCGGCAATTCTTAACCAATTGTGCTGCCGCTGATTGTAACAGTGCATCCAATTCTATTGTAAAGTTAAAAATATAGATTTTTCAAAGAAAAAAGTGAAAATATTGGCCCAGAAATTGATCTCGCTCTGTTCCCGCGGGGGTAAGCCTTTCCCGCGATGTCTCACCTCGCTTATGCTTTTTCTGATCCAGCTCGCACGAAATTGATGTTCCAGACATCAGCTGTGCTGGGCTTGCGTATCCCAGCGGCGTAGTTAATTCGTGCGAGCTGTGGGATCACGTGACTCAGTTAGAGCCAATGGCAGCACACCATCTTCCATTCATAAGTCTCACAGCATGGCTGAGAGACTTATGAATCTTACACCCCCCCAAAATAACAGCTAAACCTCAATTAAATTTAAAAAAAAAACCATCACATTAATAAAATAAGTATAGTTAATTAAATTAACCATTTTAAATAAAAAATTAAATTTTTGAAAAAATTTAAAATCTTTTAAAAAGTTATAAAAATAAACTTACCTGTCTTTAAAGTCTATAAAAAAGATATACCTGTAAAAAAAAATTCAAAAAAATACTTAATTCACTACTTACCTTCTTAAAAGCGGGTCTTACTCCTCCTTTTTACATTTCCAAAATCTTCAGTACTTACCTGCGCGTCCAAAGCATGAAGTGCACAGCGTGCGCGCAGCCTGTAGCGCGCACGCGATGCACTCCGGCCCCGCCCCCTTTTCGGAAGAGCAATTGCCGGTTTTCAGCGCATGCGCAGGGCATGCAGAAAACCGGCAATTGGAGTGGGAATACGCGAGAGTATGCAGTGCGTACTCTCGCGTCCCGGGATCAATTTTCGGCCCGATATCTTACTTATCCAAGATTAAAATCATAGGAAATCACAGGTTGGAGATTGGGTCTGGATTTCTTTGAAGATTCAGCGTTAATTTCACGAAATACTGAAGCCAACCAGATTTCAGTGTGAAGGTTGACGAGTGATAATGTGGCATGGTTGCAGGTATTTCTCATGTGCTTTTTAACGGAGGTTATCGCTATATTGCTTTCGTATTCAGAACACTCAGAGCAGAAGAAAAGAGGAGGAAGCTCTTAGGATTGTGTATCGTCGACCCAAGTTTCATCAATACCTTGATGGTCAACAGTTTAACCTGATCATCAACTCGCGGCAACTTTATGTCGGAAGAATGGCATTCGTTAATTAGCAGCCCAGATGCAATATTGTTATCGGCCTGATCATGTAACAGTGAATACAGAAAAACTACCCTCCAAAAGAATGCCAATTATCCTTTCCAATTAACCTTGGAGATTACACATGGTGACAAGACTGATGTAGCTGTTGTGTTTTATTTCAGCCAGGAGTTAGAAAAGAAATACCATTTTAAAAGGGAGGATTGGAAGTTAAACCTGTCGTGAGTAATGTGTTAGCACCATTTGATGCCCCAAAGGAATGATCTGGCAGTACACTAAGGACATTTAATATGCACATCCATGTCTTAATTTCCACAAAGGAGCCGGATCCTGGATCTGCGACATGGTGGGCACCCAAGAATGTACAAGATTACAAGAGTTCAGGGGGTTGAAGTTCTTCCAACTCATTTGATTTTATCCTTACAGAATATTAATCCCACGGATTTCCCACCGTCGCATCTTGCTGTTGGCGTGATAGCAACCAAACCACGTGGAGAGTGTAAACAAAAGGTAAAACTCCAGATGCTGCACATCTGGAAGCAAAACGAAGAATGCTGGAAACAGTCAGCAGATCAAGAGTTCTGACGGTGTTCTGACCAAGGGTCTGCACCTGGAACGTTAACTCATCTGTTCTCTCCACAGGTGCTGCCTAACCTGCTGAGTGTTTCCAGCATTTTTCTGTTAATCTTTCAGGGGGAAATGTTACGTATTTGGGGCGTTATTATAATTGGGTATCCACTAGCGATACTATATAAATAACTGGAATAAAAATGGCCAGGAAAATATTTTTTTTTAAAAGCAGTGGCTGATCATAAAAGCCTGTGTTATTTGCTTGAGCTGCCCTGTGCCGGTCAGTTAGAATCATAGAAATTTACGGCACAGCAGGAGGCCATTCGGCCCATCGTGTCTGTGCCGGCCGAAAAAGAGCTCTCCAGCCTAATCCCACTTTCCAGCTCTTGGTCCGTAGCCTTGTAGGTTACAGCACTTCAAGTGCATATCCTTTTTAAATGCGATGAGGGTTTCAGCCTCTACCACACTTTCAGACAGTGAGTTCCAGACCCCCATCACCCTCTGGGTGAAAAAAGTTCTCCTCAACTCCCCTCTAATCCTTCTACCAATTACATTTAATCTATGCCCCCTGGTTAGTGACATCTCTGATAGGGGAAATAGGTCCTTCCTATCCACTCTATCTAGGCCCCTCATAATTTTATACACCTCAATTAAGTCTCCCCTCAGCCTCCTCTGTTCCAAAGAAAACAACCCCAGCCTATCCAATCTTTCCTCAAAGCTAAAATTCTCCAGTCCTGGAAACGTCCTCGTAATTCTCCTCTGCACCCTCTCTAGTGTAATCACATCTTTCCTGTAATGTGGTGACCAGACCTGTACACAATACTCTAGCTGTGGCCTAACTAGTGTTTTATACAGTTCTAGCATAACCTCCCTGCTCTTATATTCTATGCCTCGGCTAATAAAGGAAAGTATCCCTTATGCCTTCTTAACCACCTTATCTACCTGTCCTGCTACCTTCAGGGATCTCTGGACATGTACTCCAAGGTCCCTCTGTTCCTCTACACTTGCCTTCTTAGCCCTCCCCAAGTGCATTACCTCACACTTCTCCAGATTGAATTCCATTTGCCACTTTTCTGCCCACCTGACCAGTCCATCTTCCTGCAGTCTACAGCTTTCTTCCTCACTATCAACCACATGGCCAATTTTTGTATCATCTGCAAACTTCTTAATCATGCCCCCTACATTGAAGTCTAAGTCATTGATATATACCACAAAAAGCAAGGGACCTAATACTGAGCCCTGCGGAACCCCACTGGAAACAGCCTTCCAATCACAAAATCATAAGTCGACCATTACCCTTTGCTTCCTGCCACTGAGCCAATTTTGGATCCAACTTGCCACTTTCCCTTGGATCTCATGAGCTCTTAGTTTTATGACCAGTCTGCCATGTGGGACCTTGTCAAAGGCCTTGCTAAAATCCATGTAGACTACATCAAACGCGCTACCCTCATCGACCCTCCTTGTTACCTCCTCAAAAAATTAAATCAAGTTAGTCAGACACGACCTTCCCTTAACAGATCTATGCTGAATATCCTTGATTAATCCGTGCCTTTCTAAATGATGATTAATACTGTCCCTCAGAATTTTTTCCAATAATTTGCCCACCACCGAGGTTAGGCTGGCTGGCCTGTAATTACTCAGTCTATCCCTTTCTCCCTTAAACAACGGTATAACTGACATGAATCTTGTCATTCATGTATGAAGTAATACTGGGCGGCCTGCTGGTGGCGCTGTCCAGGGAGAGTATAAATACTCCGGCATGGGCCCAGCTTGCTTAGGACATTCCTCAACAGGAACTAGTGAAGGACACAACTAGATCTCCATGTTGAAAAACAGTTGATTAAAGCTTTGTTTAATGCTTAGACCAAGTGCCTAGTAGTTTTCTTCCGTCAATAACATTAGCAGTCCTCCAGTCCTCCAGTCCTCCGGCACCACACCTGTAGCTACAGAGGATTGGAAAATGACGGTCAGAGCCTCTGCTGTTTCCTCCCTTGCTTCTCTAAACAGCCTGGGATACATTTCATCCAGGCCTGGTGATTTATCTACTTTCAAAGATGCTAAACCCCTTAATACTTCCTCTCTCTTAGTTATTTTATTTTATCTGAATAATATACAGAAATAATTTCATTCATGTATGCATAAGCAATTTAACAGACAGTATATAATACACAAAAGTTGTACCTATCATGTAATAAACATTACGCCAAACAAATACTCAGCAGGTTAAATTCATATTTTCACTGCATTATTGTTGCGTTCCTATTAATTGCGTGTTTAAATTATGCCTTGTGATTCCGGTTTACAAATAAGACATTCTAAAATTAATTATGCTCCTCGGGAACAATTACAGTCCCTAATATTAAGAACTACAATATTTAAAAAATCCTCTAAGAATTTCCAAATATGTATAAACAATTTTAATTTCCGTAATCCGCTGGTGTTTGGATAAATGAATAACTGATTCGAACACAATTTTTGTAGCATTCACATTGTACAGATAGTCCCAGCCCAGCAGAACATTTCTGATACTTTTATGCCCTGCGCACATTTATCAGGATCCGACTACAGTATTCATTAAATCAGACCATCTTCAGATGAGAATGCTCGGCAATCTTGTTCAGATGTTGATATTCCATTTCCGACATAGTCATCATTCATATCTGAAAAAGACATCTTTAAATGAAAAAGCAAACCTTTCAAATAACATGACCTTGCAGAGGTAAATTCTGCTTTTACTAAAAATATCACCAAATACAGATGAGCACTACTAAATCTAAGTAAAGGCTGTTAATTGGTCAGGTGCGCAGAATCATAATTGACAAATAAATAAACGACAGCAATGAATTATGGTTACATTACAAAAATAGGCGAGACTTCATTTCAACCAAATCCTTTGCCGATCACTAATGTGTCAAAGGATATTACAATCTGCTATAACTACACAAATCTATTCAGTCCCAAATGTGCCAATGTACTGTTTCAGCTATACTACGCTATATACTATAGTACTGATCCGAGACCAAAGCTGCAGACAGCAAAACCAAAGTCATACTGTGGGCTGCGGTTTGCATTTTGCTCACGATCACATGCACAGCTCTGCTTCCCCAGGTGGCTATTTTCTTTAGTGTTAGGAGAGATTAGCTGCAGCATCTGCTTAGTAATGACATGTTTTTTTTTAAACTCTGTGTTACGTTTGTGAAGGGCTCTGGAGAGTCAACTGTCTGCCTGACCAACTTTTTAAACTTGGCTTCACAGCCGACTGAAGTTGGACTATGCTCAGTGTGAAGCCCAAATGGTCAATAAAAAAGGGAAAAAAACGCAAATGCTGGAAACCAGAAATAAACACAGAAAAATGCTGGAAATACACAGCAAACCAGTCAGCATCTGTAAAGAGAAAAATCTGATGAAGCATACAAACCTGAAATAGCACAACCTGTCTTTTACAGATACTGACTGCCCTGCTGCGTATTTCCAGCATTTTCTGTTTTTAGTTTGGTGTGAGACAGTCTTCTGGAGAGGGAGTCTCACAACTCTTCCTACCCTGTGGAGTGCACTTTGATGGGAAGGCTTGACCCTGAGAGCTATGCTGGCAGGAGTCTCACTCCTGGTAGGGGCCACCCAAGCCAGGCAGTTTGAAAGGTAGGAGCCAAACTAAAGGCAGCCCAGTCCACCGCTAGTCTTGGAAAGAGGTCATGAGTCATGTTAATGACCCTTCCACGTAAAAATGTCTTTCGTTACGGAAACGACCCAGAGACAAGACGAGACTTGTTACAGATTTGGAAATATCAGCATCGACTGTAGAGAACCACAAACTGCTGGATGTAAGGCAAGATGATACTCTGATCTGAGTCAAGTACCATGCTCTGGACAGATAGTAGGGTTGTCTCATGTGCCAATAGGCAATAGGAGGCTCGAACTTACAACCCTTGGCTTCAGTGCACTCGGGAGTCAGTTTGGATCGAACTGCTGAGTTAGACTCACACTCTCAAGTTTATGTACATCCGAAACTGCTTCCCATCAGCTGGGAAGTTGGAGTATAATTCAGCCTTAAATGCATGTACTCTTCCATTGGGAATCAACCTGGCTGTAAAAACAATTGGAATTTCAGATTTCCAACGGTAATTCCACCATGGGGTCATCAGCCATCCCAGGACATTCCACCTACTTAAAACCAGTAGGGGAACAAATCTCTGCACTAGGAGAATGCAAATTCATTAAAAAAATCTATCATGCAGTCGATTCTCTGCAATGTTTTGCAGCAATGACTGAAAGCATTTCCGGAGAGTGAACTCTCAAGTCGAGCGTTGAAGACTCGATACACCACAGCAACTAACAGGGTTGTGAAACCTGTGAATCTTTTGAATTCTCTACCCCAGAGGGCTGTGGATGCTCAGTTGTTGAGTATATTCAAGACTGAGATCGATAGAGTTTTGGATACTAAGGGAAGCAAGGGCTATGCGGATAGTGCGGGAAGGTGGAGTTGAGGTAAAAGATCAGCCATGATCTTATTGAACGGCAGAGCAGACTCGAATGGGCCGAATGGCCTACTCCTGCTCCTATTTCTTATATTGTTATGTGCTTAACGTCTTGCAAAACTGAGCCAAGAGATTGCAAAAGCCATCATTAGGAGTGCTCCAGAGGATGTTGTGGGTGATAATTTTCTGCGGCCGTGCACCATGTGCAGTAGCGGAGTGGAGGCTACAACACTGTAGTCCTTTCTGACCTGCACTCGCTGATATCAATGCTCAGTGCTGCGAGTGGAGACTCACAAAATCAGCTCCCTAATGTAGGTCGAACTCAAATGTCATGTTATAAGTTCAGAAGTCGCACAACACCAGGTTATAGTCCAACAGATTTATTTAATTTTACAAGCTTTCGGAGCTGTTCGCTCCTTCTTCAGGTAAGGTAGCTGTGAGAGAATCTCCCAGAATTCACAATATAAACACAGAAAAAATCTATTCAAATCTTTCCCTACATCAAAGACACACTAAGAGCACAGCCAAGACAATGAGATGTGTCCCAGGGGGTCCAACGTGTCAAAACACCTGCTGGCTGCATATCCTCTCCATTTGTTGTGTTAGTCTTTTTAAAACAAAACCTGGAAAGACCGGCCATGATGTCAAGTCACGTTCTGTATCGTGACATGAACCCGATATCGCGATTGAGGCCATCCTCATGAGTGCGGAACTTGGCTATCAGTTTCTGCTCTATGATTTTGCGCTGTCGTGTATCCCGAAGGCCGCCTTGGAGAACGCTTACCCGCAGATCCGAGGCTGAATGCCCCTGACTGCTGAAGTGTTCCCCGACTGGGAGGCAACCCTCCTGCCTGGCGATTGTTGCGCGGTGTCCGTTCATACGTTGTCTCAGTGTCTGCATGGTCTCGCCGATGTACCATGCTCTGGAGCATCCTTTACTGCAACGTATCAGGTAGACAACGTTGGCCGAGTCACATGAGTATGTACCGTGTACCTGGTGGGTAGTGTCCTCACGTGTGATGATGGCATCTGTGTCCATGATTTGGCATGTCTTGCAGAGGTTGCCGTGGCAGGGTTGTGTGGTGTCGTGGTTGCTGTTCTCCTGAAAGATGGGTAATCTGCTGCGAACGATGGTACTTTTGAGGTTAGGCGGCTGCTTGAAGGCGAGTAGTGGAGGCGTCGGGATGGCCTTAGCAAGGTGTTCGTCGTCATCGATGACATGTTGAAGGCTGCGAAGAACATGGCGTAGTTTTTCCGCTCCGGGGAAGTACTGGACGACGTAGGGTACTCTGTTGGTTGTGTCCCGTGTTCGTCTTCTGAGGAGGTCTATGCGGTTTTTCGCTGTGGCCCGTCGGAACTGTCGATCGACGAGTCGAGCGTCATATCCCGTTCTTACGAGGGCGTCTTTCAGTGTCCGTAGGTGTCCATCGCGTTCCTCCTCGTCTGAGCAGATCCTGTGTATTCGCAGGGCTTGTCCATAGGGGATGGCTTCTTTAACGTGGTTAGGGTGGAAGCTGGAGAAGTGGAGCATCGTGAGGTTGTCCGTGGGCTTGCGGTAGAGTGAAGTGCTGAGGCGTCCGTCTTTGATGGAGATTCGTGTGTCCAAGAATGAAACCGATTCTGAGGAGTAGTCCATGGTGAGTTTGATGGTGGGATGGAACCTGTTGATGCTATCGTGTAGTCCTTTCAGTGATCCTTCGCCGTGGGTCCAAAGGAAGAAGATGTCGTCGATGTATCTGGTGTACAGCGTTGGTTGGAGGTCCTGTGCAGCGAAGAAGTCTTGCTCGAACTTGTGCATGAAGATGTTGGCGTATTGGGGTGCGAATTTGGTCCCCATGGCTGTTCCGTGTGTTTGGGTAAAAAAATGGTTGTCGAAGGTGAAGACATTGTGGTCAAGGATGAAGCGGATGAGTTGTAGGATGGCGTCCGGAGATTGGCTGTTGTTGGTGTTGAGTACTGAGGCTGTCGCAGCGATGCCGTCATTGTGGGGGATATTGGTGTAGAGTGCCGATACGTCCATCGTGACGAGGAGTGTTCCTGGTTCAACTGGTCCATGGGTGCTGAGTTTCTGCAAGAAGTCTGTAGTGTCGCGACAGAAGCTGGGGGTTCCCTGTACGATGGGTTTCAGGATGCCCTCGACGTACCCAGAGCTCTCACAGATTCTCTCACAGCTACCTTACCTGAAGAAGGAGCGAACAGCTCCGAAAGCTTGTAAAATTAAATAAATCTGTTGGACTATAACCTGGTGTTATGCGACTTCTGATTTTTGTCCACCCCAGTCCAACGCCGGCATCTCCACATCATGTTATAAGTTGCTAGTGTATAGTGATCAAGATATTTAAAATATGTAATGTATAGATTTTGTTTAACTTGTGCACCTGGGACCAAACTGTTAGTTTTATTGAGGTTATGTTCCCTTCCATAAATTCTCTCTATTAGAGAGGGAAAGGCCAAAAGCCATTGTTAAACTGTTTAATATAACGCACTTGTTATAATTATATTCCATGCATACATTTCCAGTAGAGTACTGAACATTTTTTATTTTCACCTGATGAATGTAAAGTTAGGAGCATTCAGGACAACTTCAGAATCCCAAAATTATTTTTAAATTTTGAATCATTGCTAGTAATTAATAACATGCAATACACTTGGGCTAGAAATTCGGCTCCTTTGCAGCTGCTGTTAGCGTCTCCAGGGGGCGCTAATGGGGCACAAAGGGCTTATCGCCCGGGGGGAGGCGAAAAAGTGTTTCTCGAGAAATTCGGCGGGGCGTTGCTGAGGCACTACCCGATAGCGCCGTGCCCCCACTGGTAGCGCCCCAGGCCGCTGCGCTGTCATCGCCGTGTGCCACGACCCCTTACCGCCTCGCGGCAGAAATTCAGCTGCACCCTTCGAGGCTGCCGCAGGCGATGTCAGCGCCAGCCTCGTGGGTCGTGAACCGGGCCGACCTCCGCTCGCGGGGCGGTATTTAAAGGGGAGGTGCAGCCGCGACCCGCGCCGCCATTGTCTTTTTTTGTCCGATCTCCAGGTCGCCCCTCCGTGGTGGGCCGTGGCGTGGTCCTGGCCTAGTGTGGGCCATCGGAGGGTCTGCAGAGTTCACAACTGCCCTCCCCTTTAACTGAAGGGGAGGGGACGTTGAAACGCGACAGCGCTCCACGGAACCATCCGCAGAGCGCTGCCGATCGTGCCCTGACATCGCCTCGGTTACCGCCCCAACAGGAAGTGCAGCGCCCAAGATTGCGCTCCACTTCCTGTGCGGGGCGGTAAGCTGAATTTAGCGGCGGGGCGGTACTTCCGCGCCGAGCGCTAAATGTCTGGCCTTAACGTGGTTACCGCCCCCAAACGGGGCATAGCCGAATTTCGCGCCCTTTGGATTTTAAGGCAGCTGGACAATGTGGAGACTTAAACCATGAATTCATTTCACAACGTTAGTTTTGAAACTGGGCTTTGGAATATACACTTCCATTGAAAAATTAGTGTGTCATTTGGGTACTGGAATGATTATATCCTTCACTGTTTATGCAGCTACAGTATACCATAAATGAATAGGAGCTCATTTTCAACTTACCAGTGGAGTGTAAAACTGGCATTGGAGGTCAGGCACCCATTATAGAAACCGTCCAATTTTCCTTACCCTGGAAAATGGGAGAGGATCAGAGGCACAACTGATGAGTGACTGGATTTTCTGCCCCACTCAAAACCATCCCCAAAAGCTCTCTTGGGGAAATTTGGCCCCAATATTGTTAACAATAACGTACATAGGCCTTTGCCCATGCTTGATGCATGGACAACATTTTAGATTTATTTTCATAACCCTAAGATACCTGATAGAAACAGATTTCTTGTCACTCTAGAAAGTATCAGACAACTGGTTTGCATAGAGCTCTAGGTCCCAAGTTTATCTAATCTAAACTGACAACCATTGAAAATCTTTAGTTAACTAAGACTGGGCACATTCAGTCTAATTGCCAGAGGTTTTCAGGTTTCAGTGATCCACGCACATGGACTGATTGCAACAGATGGTGCTTAACCTTATTTACAAGGAAATCTAATCACTCAAGAGACAGTTAAAACTAATGGATTGTGGATAATGCAGATAGATTCATTGCAGCTACCTCCTTTATCTGAGCTTTAAAAGAATGATATGACCTAAACACAATTGTCTCTGCTTTTCCTTTGAGTTATCACCCTACCTGTTAAACATGTAACTTATTGAACACTTGGGGATAAATTTTCCGCTAGATTTATTCTGGGGGTAAATTTGTGGAAATTGACGGGTGTTTTGCTCATTAATGGGCAGAAAATCCCGAACAATGTACTGCAACTTTCTGATAAGTTGCCCGCTGAGCGTGAGGCTGAAATTTAGGCTGGGACCCAGTTATGACTAGCTCAAGCCTTCCCTAGCCTTCTCTGCATAGCTCGTTGGGTGGGGGGGAACCCCAAATAAGGTCATCGGCTCCGGGAGGGATGGGACTGGAGGTGTGGACTCCCTACATTGTGAGTTCATGTTTTTCCGGCCCTCAGAGGGACTCAGCATAGCTTTGATGCCATTGCCATTTAAATGAAGGGACCTCCCCTTTGACACTGCAAATTTTGGCAAGGTCAGCAGCGGAGGTCCCAGGTAGATACATCTCAGCACCTGTTGCTCTTGGTTACCTCCCCAAATGGCCGTTGTTAATGTGTGAACCTTGACACTGAGCGTTATTCAATGGTGGAAGCAATCACAGTCGAACCTGTCCTCCTCTAATATCTCCAAACACACACTTCCAGTTCTAATGAAGGGTATTGCATGAAGCATTAACATTTTTCCTTTCTTTACAGATGCTGTGCCTGATTTGCCGAGTGTTTCCAGCACTTTCTGTTTTTGTTTCAGATTTCCAGCATATGTAGCATTTCAGTATTTCAGCGGGTATTGCTAGATAGCGATGAGCCGCAGAATCCCTAGCCAATTAGCACACACAGAAAACTTTTTTTTACATCTACCGTAGTTTGAACAGCCATCCATCTTTGCATTCCTGCTCTAAGCCACACATTCACTCACTATATAATTGAACACAAGTAATTCCCAGCTGTATTCCAGGAAATAATTCACAAAATACCTTAAAGGTTCACAAAATACCAATAGTACTTCCAATGCCAAAAGTCTACATGCTCGGCATTCTAAAGATCTCTCCAAGTAAACTCTTGTGATAGATTATGTTGTTCTCCAATCAGCTGTAATAGCAATATGAGATTCTCTCCACAATATCACTTATATACATATTAATTTACAAAACAAGGAGGTCAGAACTGAATTATGTACAATGCACATGCTATATCTCATTAGTAGAAATTATGACATTTTTTCCCCCCCACCCGACTACAAAAGTACTTTTACAATATAAAATATTATTATGGTCCTGTGGACATGTGGGTTAGAAAAACTAGCCATCTCAGTGAGGCATCAGATGCAAATGCCTGACAGGTTACAAAATCATAAATAAACTTTAATTGCAGAGTTAATTGAGAACAGCCAATATAAGCCTGAAAAAACAGCCTAATGCCAAATGATTTTGTCTTTCCAGACAACATCATGGAGACCAGATGCCACTTAAGCTGGTAGAATTCCTTCATCGCACACAAGATATAAATATTAAATTTGGTTTGTTCTTTTTATTTATTTGATGGGACGTGGGAAGCACTGGCAGCATTTATTGCCCATTCCCAGTTGCACCAAGGGCATTAAAGAGTCAAGCCTGTAGTGTGGGACTGGAGTCATGTATAGGTCATACTGGGTAGGGCCGGCAAGGCATTAGTGAGCTAGTTGGGTTTTTATGAAAATCTAGCAAGTTTCATGGCCATTTTATTTTTGGTGCCAGCCCCGCTCCAAAAAAAAATCGCCCGTCAGAATTTTACTTCATCCCATTCGACCTAGATTACGGCCACCCAGCCTCAGCCCGGCCAGTTACACGTCAATGTTGGCAGGTGGACACGGCCTCAGTCTCCCCAGTATTTTCCTTCATTACCGCCCCTTTCTCACCTCAAGGAAACGCTGCCACTATAAAGGTGGTGACGTTAGGAACAGGACAGTGTCCTGGAGGCATAAAAAAATGCACGGTGGAAGTCATTGCTGTGGACCTGCAGGTCTTTTTAAAGGCTGTAACAGACTGTGAATATCTAAGGCATTAAACTTACTTGCCTCATTAGCTCGGCTGCATTTTTGTAGGTTCACTTTGATCAGAGCATCCCACCTTGCAAAAAGTGCGACGTGGAGAAAGTTAACGTTCATTTTGACCTCTTGTGGTAATGTAAAATAAGTGGTGTCAGTTTTTCTTTCTTCAGAAACAGGCCTAATAGAAATCTGCGTACTGTTGAAGCGGACAGATTCAAAAGACAAGGAGGCTTGGAACACAGATCTGTAATCACTGAAAAGAAGACAATATTAACATTATTTTAGCAGGTCAATACATTTGTTAATTTTTTTTTAAATCATGCGGAATGGGGAAGTTAACAATACAAAGTGATAAAAAGTGAGCTGCTTTTACTAATTGTTAATTGAGCTAATGCTGCAAATTTGCTATATTGCTCTTAACCAGAAATTTTAATTCTGCGAGTTATGATAGGGAGGGCTCAGCTTGACTGTGTCAGCCTTTTGCACTTGTCATTCCAGGGTTCATCTGTAAGCATCAGTAAAGTGATAGGATCGAGGAAAACGGTGCTGCAGAATTATGATATATCCAAAAGATCATTTCATGGAGTATCACTTCACACTTGGCATCCCACCACTTTAACTTGGCAGAACAAGATATAACAGACTGTGTAACTAGTTCCAAGCTACCTATTCAAATTGTAAAATCAGAATTATTTGGAATCAATTCACACAAACGAACATGCTTAAGTTGTGGCAGATGTAATTAATCTGGTGTTTACACAGTCTGATTCCGATCCACCTCCATATTGTGTTGCCCAGATTAAATTCAAATGAACAGTATCCAGGGCCAAGTTGTTGCTGATGCAACAATAAAGGCACTAAACATGACCAGGCATATCAATCTTCGAGCCTGGCACTTAAACAAATGGAGGGTCTGCACCAGTCTACGGCTGTTGCAATTTTAATCCATCAGCTATGCTAAGAGTGATCTAGAAGAAACATAACCAGCCTAATTATAAACAAAACAGGAAAAGAGAGCATAGGAAAGAATAAAGTAAGGGAGGACATTGATGGCAAGGGAATAAATAGAGTTATAGCACAGGAGTCTAAAACGATGGTTAAACATAAAGTGAGAGGAAATCCTATTAAAAATGAGTTAAACTGTCTGTACAGCAATGCACACAGTGTCCGTAATTAAACAGGGGCGCTGGAGGCAATCATGCATTGCGAGGAACCAGACAGAGTAGGGATTACTGAGACATGGGGCTGGATTTTGCCAATGGGGAGCTTTTGGAGGCGGTACTCCCACTTGTTGGGTTTTAGTCCCGCCTCCATCGACTTCTGGCCAACCCACGCTATTTTCCCTTGATTGACCTTGTTAAGCCCGCCCAGTGGTCTTAGCAGGCCAATTAAAGGGAAGCCGGTTACTGACATTCTCTGTTGTTTGATGAGTTCTTGTATTCAAGACTCATCAAACCTCTTTCTTTAGCAGAAATTAGATGGTTGTTGCATTGGAGAATGCAGCAGCCATCTGTCATCTCTGCCGCGGAGATGCGAGACTCTCCGCATCCCCAACGATTGAAGCCTGCAGGAAGAAACAAAGGTAAGTAAACTTTTTTTTAACACTTTCCACTTACCTCACATACTCACCTCTCCACACTTGCACCCATCACTTACCTTCATAGGGCACTTTTGCACCTCTCCGACCCCCGCAGACACAATGCTCGCCTCGGTGACCCTGGCGGGGTTCGCAGCCTTCGGGAAGCCAGCACTTGTGTGGGTAAAATGGGGATAATCCTCTTATCTGCCTGTTAACTACCTGTTAACAGGCAGTTAAGTGGCTGTAATCCCCTTTCTGCCTCCAGGAGACGGGACCCAGCGCGGGTTGGCTACCCACCTCCTGGGAAGATGGCACGGAGGCGGATTAGGGGCAGGATGGGCACCCGCCCCCAGATTCTGCCATTTTCCCGGCAGTCCCGTCTCCATACCTGCCTCCCCAGGGCTGGCAGGATCACGCCCATGGCTACAGAAAAATCAGGACTGGGAATTAAACATTGCCGGGTATAGCATATTAAGAAAAGATAGAGAGGGAAAAAGGGGAAGTGGTGTAGCTGTACTTATTAGGGATAACATAATGGCAGTAGAAAAAAGTGATGCAGCTATCAGCAAGACAAAAATAGAATCCATGTGGCTAGAGATAAAAGATAATAAAGGATCAATCACACTAATAGGTGTAGTCTACAGACCACCTAATAGTGGAAGGGAGGTGGAGGAAGAAATATGCAGACAAATTAGGGAAATGAGTAAAAAACATAGAATAATAATCATGGGGGATTTCAACTACCCCAATATTAATTGGATAGAAGAGGTAGGTAAAGGGGATAAGGGAATGGAGTTCCTACAATGTGTACAGGAATCCTTTCTAATCCAGGATGTAAAATGTCCAACAAGGGAGGATTCACCATTGGATCTAGTAATGGGGAATGAGCCAGAGCAGATAAGAGAAGTAAAAGTAGGGGAACATCTAGGCAATAGTGACCATAATATAATAAGCTTTAAGATGATAATTGCGAAGGACATAAGTATGACAAAAACCAGGGTAATAGATTGGAGAAAAGCTGATTTTGAAGGGCTGAGAATAGAACTCGGGAAAATAAAATGAGCAACAATATTGGCAAACAACGATGTAGAACAGCAGTGGGAAACATTCAAAACGGCGTTCAACAGACTGCAGGAACAATATATTCCGCTAAAAGGAAAGAACAAACTAAACACTAATGAGATTCCATGGATGAATAAAGCCATAAGGGAACAATTGAGGGTGAGGAAAGAGGCATATATTAAGTACATAGACAGCAGGGGAGTGCATGATAAGGGAGAATATGAAGAGATTAGGAGAGAAGTCAAAAAAACAGTTAGGAAGGCAAAGAGGAACTATGAAATTAAATTATCAAGGAACATAAAACAAAATAGTAAAATATTTTACAGGCACATCAATAAAAAAAGGGAAGGTTGGGATGGGAATAGGGCCATTAAGGGATAGACAGGATAATACCACAGGTAACGATAGAGAGATGGCAGAAATATTAAATACTTATTTTGCTTCAGTCACTACTTTTAGCGATTTGTGTATTTGTACTCCGAGATCCCTTTGTTCCTGTACCCCACCTAGACTCGCAGTAATAAGTGACCTCCCTATTCTTCCTACCAAAATGTATTACCTCACATTTATCTGTGTTGAACTTCATTTGTCAATTATATGCCCATTCTGCAATTTTATTAATGTCCTCCTGTAATTTGTTGCAGTCCTCCTCAGTATTGACTATCCTCCCCAATTTGGTGTCATCCGCAAATTTAGAAATTGTGTTTTTGATTCCAAAGTCTAAATCGTTAATATAAATTGTGAACAACAGTGGTCTCAGCACTGATCCTTGTGGAACACCACTACCCACCTTCTGCCACTGTGAATAGCTACCTTTTACCCCTACTCTCTGCTCTCTGTCTTGAAGCCAGCTAGCTATCCATTCTGCTACTTGTCCCCTGACTCCGCATTCTCTGACCTTGTTCATCAGTCTATTATGGGGTACCTTATCGAAGGACTTTGAAAATCTAGATAAATTACATCTACTGCATTACCATTGTCTACTCTCTTTGTTACCTCTTCAAAAAATTCAATGAGATTGGTCAAGCAAGACTTTCTCTTTTGAAATCCATGCTGACTATTCATTACTATGTTTTTGTTTCTAGACGGTCTTCTATTTTCTCCTTTAGTTGGGATTCCATTATTTTTCCTACCACCGATGTTAAGCTGACTTGTCTATAATTCCCTGGACATGTTCTATCCCCCTTCTTGAATATAGATATTACATTACCATAAAAAAAGCAAACCAAGCACTAGGGTTTATTTCTAGAGGTATAGAATTGAAAAGTAGGGAACTTATGCTAAACCTGTATCGAACCTTGGTTAGACCACACTTAGAGTACTGCGTACAGTTCTGGTCACCATATTATAAAAAGGATATAGAGGCACTGGAGAGGGTGCAGAGAAGATTTACAAGGATGATACCAGAATTGCGAGGGTATACATATCAGGAAAGGATGAATAGGCTGGGTCTCTTTTCTCTTGAAAAAAGAAGGCTGAGGGGTGACCTAATAGAGGTCTTTAAAATTATGAAAGGTTTTGATAGAGTGATACAGAGAGAATGTTTCCACTTGTGGGGAAGAGCATAACTAAAGGCCATCAATATAAGACAGTCACCAAGAAATCCAATAGGAATTCAGAAGAAACTTCTTTACCCAAAGAGTGATGAGAATGTGGAACTCGCTACTACAGGGAGTGGTTGAAGCGAATAGTATAGATGCATTTAAGGGGAGGCTAGATAAGCATATAAGGGAAAAGGGAATAGAGGATTATGCTGATAGATGAGGAAAGACGGGAGGAGGCTCGTGTGGAGCATAAACGCCGGCATGGACTGGTTGGGCCGAATGGCCTGTTTCTGTGCCATATATCCTATGTAATCCTATGTATTTGTAATGTGCTCGGGAGCGGCTCAGGTGGGACAGGATTGGATCAGCAAATCTTAGCTTTGGACTCATTTAAACTTCCTAGTTGGAATGAGGCGGGAAAAAAATGCTTGCATTTATATATGCTTTAATTTGTATCACTTTGCTCAGAAACATCGCAAAGCATTTCACATACAATGAATTATTAAAGTGCAGTGACTGCTACTATCTAGGCAATTACCTTTAGCAAAGAGATTTGGGAATCCAAGTGCACAATTCATTTGAAGGCAGTAGACAGGTGCAAAAAGCAATCTAAAAGACTCTAGGAATGTTGGCCTTTATCTCAAGGGGGCACGAATATAAAGGGAAGGAAGTGATGCTTCCGTTGTATTGGGCCTTGCATACTCTCCACTGGCTCTCAATGTACAAGATTGAACTTCTGCTATTCAGCTTACATTTATACTCTCTGCGAGAACACGCAGAGTGTTCTCGCTCAGGCCAACATCCCCAGCATCGAAGCTTTGACCACGCTCGATCAGCTCCGATGGACGGGTCACATCGTCCGCATGCCCGATACAAGACTCCCAAAACAAGCGCTCTACTCAGAGCTCTGACACGGCAAGAGAGCCCCAGGTGGGCAGAGGAAATGCTTCAAGGACACCCTCAAAGCCTCTTTGAAAAAGTGCAACATCCCCACCGACACCTGGGAATCCCTGGCCCAAGACCGCACAAAGTGGAGGAGAAGCATCCGGGAAGGCGCCGAACACCTCGAGTCTCTTCGCCGGGAGCAAGCAGAAGCCAAGCGCAAACAGCGGAAGGAGCGCACGTCAACCCAAGCACCCCACCCACCCACCCCTTCAGCCACTGTCTGCCCCACCTGTGACAGAGACTGTAGGTCCCGCATTGGACTCATCAGTCCCCTGAGAACTCATTTTTAGTGTGGAAGCAAGTCATCCTCGGTTCCGAGGGACTGCCTAAGAAGAAGAAGAAGGATACCCTCTGCATTTATACAATGGCCCAACTGCCAATCAGAAACCACCTAATTACCACCTTTTCTCACCAATGAATAACCCAGTACCACTGCAAACCAGCTCACAGTTAAGGCCTGAATTAAACAATTTTAAAACAGCTCCTAGTTTTGAAAGAGCTAGAACAAAATAAATTTAAATTCCAAATACAGTAAAATATTTAAATACAAATTTCAATACTTCTGTCCCAATCATTCGCGCGGAGGATAAACGCAACACTCTTCTGGCCTCTTACACTCCACCGGCCTCTCACAGCTTGAGACTGAGCTCTCAGTATTCAGTCCAAAATTATACTGCCTGAACTTACATAATGCCCCAACTGCCACAGGAAACAAAAACTGCCAATCAGAGAATAGCTAAACACCAAAGCGAATAACTGCGGATGCTGGAAATCTGAAATAAAAACAGAAAATGCTGGAAATACTCAGCTGGTCAGGCAGCATCTGTGGAGGGAGAAACAGGGTTAACGTTTCAGGTTGACGACCATTCGTCAGTTCTGATGAATAGTTAAACACGGCTCTTTGGTAATCAATTATTTACTAATTACCACCTCAAACCATCTCACAGTGATGGCACCAAATAAACAACTTTAAACAGCTCCTAGTTTTGAACAACTACAAAGACACAAATTTAACTTAAAATAAAAATACCCAAGAGAACGGCGAGAGGGAACGGCAATGGATAGTAAAGATCCTCACAGCTCCCTCAATGGCTCAGTAAGTTTATCAGCTAAGCTCTACAGACAGGAAGGTTCTCGGTTCCAGAAGGTCCCAGATTCGATCCCCGTTCTGTGATCAGAATTACAATTGTGTTAGGATGCCATAGTTGGTCTCAGTACTTCTGGGTTCGGGGAAGAAAAATTGGTCAGGTGCCCCACACCTGATTGATCTTCAATGACTCCTGCTGGATTTGTGTGTCGAAATTGTGTGAGGACAGAATGAAGTTTTATTGTGATGACCCCGATTGATTCGAATAGCCTTCTGATATTTGAGCGTGGAAATCATATGGATCCACTGCCAGCCCGGAGCGTTGCTAGACATGAGAGCAGGGTGCACGACCTGCACTGCATTGAAGCGCACAATTCCTGTCTTTCACTGTTGAGGCGTGTTCCACATCAATAATGGCCACTTGAAATAATCAACACTTGGCCAAGGAAATGAAGGGTGGCCATTGCCAGTGGAACTGTACCCTTCATCTGAGGAAGAGATAAATATTGGCTAAGAATAAAAAAGATGCTATCAGATATTAAAAATGCCACATGTACAAAGGATCTCTTAGGCACTCAGATGCAGATGTGGAGGAACTTCTAGAGTTAGAGTAGGTCAGATGGAGTTGAGGTAATAGAAACATAGAAACATAGAAGATAGGAGCAGGAGTAGGCCATTCGGCCCCTCGAGCCTGCTCCGCCATTCGATGAGATCATGGCTGATCATCCAAACTCAGTACCCTGTACCTGCCTTCTCCCCATATCCCTTGATACCTTTAGCTTTAAGAAATATATCTAACTCATTCTTGAATATATTTAATGACTTGGCCTCAACTACCTTCTGTGGTAGAGAATTCCACAGGTTCACCACTCTCTGGGTGAAGAAATTCTTCCTCATTTCTGTCCTAAATGGCTTACCCGTTATCCTTAGATTATGACCCCTGGTTCTGGACTCTCCGACCATCGGGAACATTCTTCCTGCATCTAGTTTGTCCAGACCTGTCAGAATTTTATATGTTTCGATGAGATCCCCTCTCATTCTTCTATACTCCAGCGAGTATAAGCCCAATCGACCCAATCTCTCTTCATATGTCATTCCTGCCATCCCAGGTATCAGCCTTGTGAATCTTCGCTGAACTCCTTCCATGGCAAGAACATCCTTCTTCAGATAAGGCGACCAAAACTGCACACAGTACTCAAGGTGTGGTCTCACCAAGGCCCTGTACAACTGCAGCAGGACATCCCTGTTTCTATACTCAAACCCTTTCGCTATGAAGGCCAACATACCATTTGCCTTCTTCACCGCCTGCTGCACCTGCATGCTTACTTTCAGCGACTGGTGCACAAGGACACCCAGGTCTCGTTGCACTTCCCCTTCTCCCAATCTATTGCCATTCAGATAATAGCCTGCCTTTCTGTTTTTGACACCAAAGTGGATAACCTCGCATTTATCCACGTTATATTGCATCTGCCACGCTTCTGCCCACTCACCCAACCTGTCCAAATCATCCTGGAGTTTCTCGGTATTCTCCTCGCAGCACACACTCCCACCCAGCTTTGTGTCATCTGCAAACTTGGAGATATTACATTTAATTCCCTTATCTAGATCATTAATGTATATTGTGAATAGCTGGGGTCCAAGGACCGATCCCTGCGGTACCCCACTAGTCACTGCTTGCCACTCGGAAAAAGACCCATTAATTCCTACTCTCTGCTTTCTGTCCGCCAACCAGTTCTCTATCCAAGTCAATACCTTGCCCCCAATCCCATGTGCCTTAACTTTACACGCTAATCTCTTATGCGGGGCCTTATCAAAAGCCTTTTGAAAGTCCAAATACACCACATCTACTGGTTCTCCCTTATCTATTTTCCCAGTTACATCCTCAAAAAATTCCAGTAGATTAGTCAAGCACGATTTACCTTTTGTAAATCCATGTTGACTTTGTCCGATCCTGTCACTGTTTTTCAAGTGCTCAGCTATTACATCCTTTATAATGGACTCTAGCATTTTCCCCACTGCCGATGTCAGGCATACCGGTCTGTAATTCCCCGCTTTCTCTCTACCACCCTTTTTGAATAGTGGGGTAACATTAGCTACCCTCCAATCCATGGGTACAGTTCCAGATTCCATCGAATGTTGGAAGATGATCAGCAATGCATCTACTGTTTCTAGGGCCACTTCCTTAAGTACCCTAGGATGTAGATTATCAGGCCCTGGGGATTTATCGGCCTTCAATCCCGTCAATTTCCCTAACACCATTTCCCTACAAATACTGATTTCTTTCAGTTCCTCCCTTTCATCAGACCGTATGTTCTCCAACATCTCTGGGAGGTTATTTGTGTCCTCCTTTGTGAAGACAGAACCAAAATATGCATTTAATTGGTCTGCCATTTCTTTGTTCCCCATTGTAACTTCCCCCGCTTCTGACTGCAAGGGACCTACACTTGATTCACTATCTTTCTCTTCACATATCTATAAAAGCTCTTACAGTCAGTTTTTATGTTCCCAGCAAGCTTACTTTCATATTCTATTTTCCCCTTCCTAATTAATCCTTTGTTGAATCCTAAACTGCTCCCAATCCTCAGGGTTACCGCTTTTTCTGGCCAATTTACATGCCCTCTCCTTGAATCTTATGCTATCCCTAATTTCCCTTGTTAGCCACGGTTGAGTCACCCTTTTTGTTTTATTCTTATGCCACACTGGATGAACAAATTCTGTAGTTCATCCATGCAGTCTTTGAATGTTTGCCATTGCCTATCCACCGTCAACCCCTTGAGTGACATTCCCCAATCAATCCTACCCAATTCGCGCCTCATACCATCGTAGTTTCCTTTATTTAAATTCAGGACCCTAGTCTCTGATTCAACTACTTCACTCTCCATCCTAATGAAGAATTCTATCATATTATGATCACTCTGACCCAAGGGGCCTCGTACAACAAGATTGCTAATTAATCCTTTCTCGTTACATAATACCCAGTCTAAGATGGCCTGATCTCTGGTTGGTTCCTCGACATGTTGTTCCAGAAAACCATCCCGTAAACATTCAAGGAATTCCTCCTCCACAGTATTTTTACTAATTTTACTAATCAAGCTGCAAGACTGATCATTCAAAAAGAGGTTGATTCTCTCAAACATTTGAAGAATGAAATCTTGCCGGGGACAGCAGTTATGACTGAGACGAGTGTGACTTTGAGTAAGATGACAATATAACATGAGGCATTACATGAAAAGGGGTTGAGGCCAGGGCATGGAAGGTGGTAATTTCCTCATATCAAGAATTCCATTTTTAGAACATATTGAGAATATCAGGGCAACAGAGTATGAATTTACTGGTGATAGTCTCCTGATAAGGTGGAGACCTGGTGTACAGCCAATGACTGCTAGGAAGCGAGCAGTTCTGTTCAACATTTAAAATTATTTATATCAGAGAAATCCCCTTGAATGCTCAGGGGAATTGATAACCCAATTAGGAGAAAGCAAATCCTTACCATTCTTATTGCTCTCCCTCAGAAAACCAACTTGTCTCCACAGTATTGCACAGAGCACACATAACATGCCTATGCATTTATACACTGACTTATGTTCATCGGAAATTTGGTGCAGATTAATCAATTATTTTAGAAGGATTCAGGCAATAGTCCCCTTATAAAAATAAACATTTTCATAGAAGTGATATGGAAGGGAAAGGAAGAAGAGATTTAGAGTAGAAACAATCACCCCAGGCTTAAGTTGGTATCTTTCATTACTTCTTACTCCTCCACTGCACATAGAAACATAGAAAAATAGGAGCAGGAGTAGGCCATTCGGATATGATCATGGCTGATCCTCTATCTCAATACCATATTCCCGCTCTCTCCCCATACCCCTTGATGCCTTTTGTATCTAGAAATCTATCTATCTCCTTCTTAAATATATTCAGTGACTTGGCCTCCACAGCCTTCTGTGGTAGAGAATTCCATAGGTTCACCACCCTCTGAGTGAAGAAATTTCTCCTCATCTCAGTCCTAAATGTCCTACCCCATATCCTGAGAGTGTGACCCCTCGTTCTCGACCCCCCAGCCAGGGGAAACATCCTCTCTGCACACCACCACATCAGTTTCAAGAGTGGCTTTATTGATTAAATCAGGTATAATATATGAACCAAAGCTGCCTTTCTATTCATTACTGATTATTTTTGTTATTTTCTGCCACATTTACCATTCCCTATTCCTGCTCCAAGATTTCACTGATGCCTTTGTATAGTTTGATATTAAGTGGTGTGAGAATGATATGGGTGTACTTGCTTTCCAATATTCGCATTAGTTCTTGTCTCCGCCCCTGCCTCAGCTCAACTGCTGCTGAAACCCTCATCCATGCCTTTGTTACCTCTAGACTCGACTATTCCAATGCTCTCCTGGCCGGCCTCCCACTTTGTGCCCTCCGTAAACTGAGGCCATCCAAATCTCTGCTGTCTGTATCCTAACTCACACCAAGTCCCATCACCCATAACCCCTGTGCTCGCTGACCTACATTGGCTCCTGGTCAGGCAACACCTTGGTTTTAAAATCCTCATCTTTGTTTTCAAATCCCTCCATGGCCTCACCCCTCCCTATCTCTGTTAACTCCTCCAGCCCTACAACCATCCAAGATCCCTGCACACCTCCAATTCTGGCTTCTTGCACATCCCTGATTTTCTTTGCTCCACCATTGGTGGCCGTGCCTTCAGCTGCCTGGGCCCTAAGCTCTGGAATTCCCTCCCTAAACCTCTTCATCTCTCGACCTCTGTCTCCTCCTTTAAGGCACGCCTTAAAACCTACCTCTTTGACCAAGCTTTTGGTCACTTGCCCTAATATCTGCTTATGTGGCTCAGTGTCAAATTTTGGTTTGATAATATTCCTGTGAAGCACCTTGGATCATTTTACTATGTTAAAGGCACTATATAAATGCAAATTGTTGTTAAGATTGAGAATTTACCAGGTGTAGAATTGTGACGGGAGCCCAAGTTCTACTGGTCTGTGGCATAACACATACGCTAAAATGTGGAGCGGATTTTCCTCCACAATTGGGCACGATCATGGCGGAAACGTTGGGAAAATGGGTGGTGAAGCTACAGCAAAATCCTGGCACTACCTTGATTCTCCATTCCCCGCCACAGCTGGAACTGCCACTTTCCTGCTGACTGCTCTACTCGGAGCTCCGACACAGCAAGAGAGCCACAGGTGGGCAGAGGAAACGTTTCAAGGACACCCTCAAAGCCTCCTTGAAAAAGTGCAACATCCCCACCGACACCTGGGAATCCCTGGCCCAAGACTGCACAAAGTGGAGGAGAAGCATCCGGGAAGGCGCCGAACACCTCGTGTCTCTTCGCCGGGAGCAAGCGGAAGCCAAGCGCAAGCAGCGCAAGGAGCGCACGTCAACCCAAGCACCCCACCCACCCGCTCCTTCAACCACTGTCTGCCCCACCTGATCAGTCACCTGAGAACTCATTTTTAATGTGGAAGCAAGTCATCCTCGGTTCCGAGGGACTGCCTAAGAAGAAGAAGGATGTAGATGTCAATGGGAGACAACTGAAGAGGTCACGAATATACAAACCAACCACAAGGAAGGCAGGTGGAAAAGCTGCCAATTAGAAACTGCTTATCACTTACAGAAGCCACTAATCCAGCATAAACAATCAGCAAACTTGTCAATAAAAAAGGAAAGATGGACCAATCAAATCGCTCCAAATTATTGTTTGACAATCTTTCATCTCTATCAATCAGCTCAGATGAGTTACAAAAATATTGGTTTCTAACATAAAGAAAAAATAATTCTCAGTTATACCATTAAACATATTGGTTTAAACGGTTGATTTTTGAGTATTTAAAACGTCTTCAGAAATATTTTTGTTCAGAGGCCTCTTTGCTGTGTTAGTAGACTGGGACTTGAGTTTTGTTGCTTATACCTGCCTTTCTAATGCTTCCCAATCTGTACGGAACCATACTGTACTGGACAGGGAGAGCAAGGTTAAAAACAAAAAGTTCTTGTTAACCCTATGAATAATCAATCTTGCTGTGCCTTAAAGATTTTCTGACTGGGAGAACAATATGGGGGTGAATTTCTGAGGGGGTTCCCCTGGTTGTCGGTGTAACTGTGGCGGAAGAGCTGCAGAAACCCAGGAAAACCACTGTACGAGTGGAAAGTCGACCCCTATATTTTTCTCAGATATCGCTGTCTGATTAGAAATCAGATCGCACGCCTAGGATGATGCACGTGTGCTTGAGCTGCCATATGAGTGTATTTGAAGGTGCTCTTTGCCCTGGTAATGCCAAAGACCTACTAGCAAGTTTGTCCTGTTGTGAAATAGCATGGCCGATTTGAATGTATTCATCAGCATGTCAAAAAGTGGATCTATGACCTGAGTAAGGCAATGCTGAATAGCAAACTGATTGATCCTTGGCAAATCTCCTGCCATTACTTGCATAGAGCTTGCAGCAAAAACATAAGTTGCGTACCGTCCTTACTTTGACTGCTGCTGGCAGTGCGGTGCTGATGCTGCTCCTGGTTTGCAGGTCTGGTTCCACGAGATGGCACAATTCATGGCTTCCTTGGCAACATGGTCTCATAGAAACATAGAAGATAGGAGCAGGAGTAGGCCATTCGGCCCCTCGAGCCTGTTCCGCCATTTAATGAGATCGTGGCTGATCATCCAAATTCAGTACCCTGTCCCTGCTTTCTCCCCATATCCCTTGATCCCTTGATCTCCTCACACATTGCTCCTCTATGAAGTTGAGGTAACTGTCACCAGCAGTAGACATACTGCCTTGGATAGTAGTGGATCCTGGTGGTCCTCTTCATATGTCCTCAGACTCCCCTGGTCTGGTCTGCTACTTGCCCTCTTCCTTTATTTAACATATCCAAAAGAGTGAAACTTGCAGATGCTAGAGTTGTATAAATCTCTGGTGCGACTCCATCTGGAGCACTGCGCTCAGTTCTGGGCACCACACCTCAGGAAGGATATATTGGCCTTGGAGGATGTACGGCGCAGATTCACCAGAATGATAACGGGCTAAAAAGGTTAAATTATGAGGACAGGTTGCATAGACTAGGCTTGTATTCCCTTGAGGATAGAAGATTAAGGGGTAATCGAATTGAGGTGTTTACGATGATTAACGGATTTAATACCGTAGATAGAAAGAAACGATTTCCTCTGGAGGGGAGTCCAGAACAAGGGGGCATAACCTTAAAATTAGAGCAGGGCCATTCAGTGGTGATGTCAGAAATCACTTCTTCACACAAAGGCTAGTGGAAATCTGGAACTCTTTCCCCCAAAATACTGTTGAGGCTAGGTCAATTGAACATTAAAAAAAACTGAGATTGATAGATTTTTGTTCAGTATCATGCAGCCATGATCATATTGAATGGCGGAGCAGGCTCAAAGGGCCGAATGGCCTACTCCTGCTCCTATGTTTCTATGTAAGGGTATTAAGTGTTAAGAAAGCAAGGTGGGTAGATGGAGTTAAGATACAGATTCGTCATAATCTGATTAATTGGTGGAACAGGCTCAAGGGGCTGAATGGCCTACTCCTGTTCCTATGTTCCTATGTTCAGGTCTATATTGTACTGTCATAAACTTTCTCTGACTACTTGAGGGTAATGAAAAGCTATCAGCGAAACATTAAACATGATTGAACACGTTCACTTTCAGGCACATTTTCTCACTGGACTCAGAAATTAATTGAGTAAAACTCCAGGACTATTCAACTATGACTAGTAGCATTCGACAGAAGCTTCAATGATTTCAACATGACTTGAACTATAATATCCCTCAGACTATTCGATCTTCTATATCAATATCTCTCCATATAACCTTCAATTTTATTCTTAGTATGACACTGATCCAGCTTCTTTTAACAGGAGTTAATTGACATAATACTTTTGCTGGGATTCTATGCCACATACCTTTAGCTCAGTAGAAAAAAATAATTCTTTAATAAATCTTGTCTTAATTGCGCACTCGTATTCCTTGGTTCTGGAATCACAGTTTAAGTTAAGAGATCTGCTTACACCTATATCATCGAACCTTTTCAGCATTTGAAAGACATTAATTATTGCCTGTGACAAAAAAACAAATTATCCTGGAGAGGGATGGTGACCCCAGACTCCTGTTCTCCATGATTAACCATCTGCGAAAACCCTCTCTCCTGCCCCATCCACCCTCACCTCCAATACCGAATGCCAGGAGCTCAGGGATTCCTTTGCCTCTTAAGACTGACATCAGCCACACAGCCAGCTCTGCTAGTCCTTGCCCTTCCAGTGTCAGCTGTGGCTCAGTTGGTAGCACCCTCACCTCTAAGTCATGAAGGTTTTGGGTTCAAGTCCCGAGCACAATAAATCTAGGCTGATGCTCCAGTGCAGTACTGAGGGAGTGCTGCACTGTCGTGGGTGCCATCTTTTGAATGAGACGTTAAACGTCTGCCCTCTCAGGTGGACGTAAAAGATCCTATGGCACTATTTTGAAGAAGACCCTGGTGTCCTGGCCAATATTTGTCTCTCAACATCACTAAAACAGATTATCTGGTCATTATCACATTGTTGTTTGTGGGAGCTTGCTGTGCGCAAATTGGCTGCTGCGTTTCCTACAGTACAAAAGTGACGACTCTTCAAAAAGTACTTAATTGGCTGTAAAACACTTTGGGACGTCCGGGACCTTCAGGTGTTTTATACATTAAATGCTTGACATAAATGTGTGTTGTTATCATTGCTATTAATGGCCCTGAAATTCCTGCACCCAGGGAGGGCAATGTAGTAACACACTGGCAGCCAAGGGGTCCCGAATTTGGGGTGCCCACCGCCGACCTAAATGAGGGTACTTTCAGGGGTGGGTCCACAATATGCCAGGCATCATACAACGTATTCCCCTCACTTACACCCCTAGCACTGCTGGGCTCCGTGGTTGCCTGAGAATCCCGAGTGTCCAACATTGCCAGGGCCATGGTGGGAGGGGGAGGGGGGGAAGTTTGCTCATTAAAAGGCTGGTTTTTGGATAAACAGCAGAAGAAGGAAATAGACGGTTCCATGAAACATTTCATAACATTACCAGAGCCTGTGAACCGGCTGACACTGTAGCAAGATGCCGCAGTGAACCCAACTCAGGCACACTTAAATGACCCTCGACCCTGGGATTTCGGACAGGGCCAGAGACATGAGTAGTGGGTGGGTGGAAGTGCCAGTGTGCCATAGATTCAACCACATCTCCCGCCCCCCCCAAAGGTCTCCCCAAGAATTTCAGGACCAATATCTGCATAACTCTCAATCCCCCTTCTCAATAGAGGGAGCTCGAGGTCACAGAATCATAGAATAGTAGAGCACAGAAGGAGGCCATTCGGCCCATCGAGTCTGCGCGGCTCTTTCGAAGAGCAATCCAGTTAGTCCCACTCCCCCGCTCTTTCCCCATATCCCTGCAATTTTTTCCTCATTCCAGTATTTATCGAGATTATTATGTATTGCATATTATTTAAATTATTATTATTTAATTTATTAATTTAATTAATCAAAATTAAATTATCAAGATGGGCAGAAATGTTGAACATTCTATAGCTTCCACAGCTAAACCAGGATCCTTACCCTGGACAGGAATCTTCTCTTCCTTTGGGATCACAGTAGCTTGCTGTTGTCCTTGAGGACTTTATAGTGGAAGAATAATCTGGTTGTAAGGAAAAGGGTTTTGCTTTTATTGGTATTGGGCTAAGAGTAAGCTAAAGGATCGCATCACCAAAAGACTTTAGTGGAACACAAGAAAGCTGTTTTCATTTCCGTTGATTTCAGTGATGTTGATAATCGGGAGGGTTCTATAAGGAGAGGGTGATCTACTCTGCCGCTATACCGCACAAGCTGAAGGTGAAAAATACCCCCATTCAATCAGCGAAGTCACCAGTCTGTGTACCATAAGGTGGGATGTTGTGGAAAACTTTTCTTCTGCCCATTTTGGACTTTCTCCTTTAGTAAATCTATGCCCTGGATTGCACATCCCTTTGCAAAAAAAAACCTCTGCTTTTATGAATGCTATGTTGCAATTCATTAGCGTGCTTTTGATGGTGCTCAACGCTCAAAATGTCTTGGAAATTATATTGCCTTTTATGGCAGTAATGTTTCCACTGTAACAATGCCCTTCGATCTTGGGACTTTTAGTTATAGTGACTGAAAATGTTACGAATTGTTTCACAAATACAAAGCTAAAGTGGAGGGATTTGCTGTTTATCTGCAATGGGCACCATTTTCATCTGTTTATTTCCAGTGCAAAGTGGGTTGTTTAGGATATCTCCTGGCCCCACATAAGTCTTTTCATAAAACAAAAACATTTACCTTTTCCGGAGTTGCCTGCAACGATCTCTTTAAGGGCCGCTGGGTTAGGCTGGTCCCAATGCGTGGAGCGTGTACAGTGCACATTCCATCCATTGGTACCTCAAAATTGGGCCAGGGTCCTATGCACGAAAGAGGGCCTCAATTATCATATCTGAGGAAGGATGTTCTTGCCATGGAAGGAGTTCAGCGAAGATTCACAAGACTGATACCTGGGATGGCAGGAATGACATATGAGGAGAGATTGGGTCGATTGGGCTTAGAAGAATGAGAGGGGATCTCATCGAAACATATAAAATTCTGACAGGTCTGGACAAACTAGATGCAGGAAGAATGTTCTCGATGGTCGGAGAGTCCAGAACCAGGGGTCATAATCTAAGGATAAAGGGTAAGCCATTTAGGACAGAAATGAGGAAGAATTTCTTCACCCAGAGAGTGGTGAACCTGTGGAATTCTCTACCACAGAAGGTAGTTGATGCCAAGTCATTAAATATATTCAAGAATGAGTTAGATATATTTCTTAAAGCTAAAGGTATCAAGGGATATGGGGAGAAGGCAGGTACAGGGTACTGAGTTTGGATGATCAGCCATGATCTCATCGAATGGCGGAGCAGGCTCGAGGGGCCGAATGGCCTACTCCTGCTCCTATCTTCTATGTTTCTATATAGAATTAGGCTCCCATTTGAACTGGCGGGCACCTCAGATGCCCATGTGGAGGCTCTCGGGAAACTGGCAATGGGTATGAATGGAGCGGGAATGGAGCAGTAAATGTATCCCCGCCCCGTTCTCGCTGGATGGGAAAGTTAAAATTAACCCCAATATGTTTGGCACTTAGGGGGAAAAATTCAGCTGCTTGCGCCTCCCGTTAGCGCCTTAAGAGGGCGCTAATGGGGCGTAAAGCAGCTAACGCCCAGGCGCAGCGCCGCCCACGCCTCCCGTAAAATTCAGAGGGAGGTTAGCGGCGGCGCCAGCCGGTAGCGCCCTGTGGCGCTGCGCCGCCGGCGATGACGTCATCGCCGTGCGCAGCACCCCGCTCGCGCTCCAGCCGCGATCTTCAGTCGCGCCCCCTGATTTACCGCCAGACGCTATGTCCGACGGGTTCAGGGAGGCGTACGTGCGGCCGGGGCGGCGATATTTAAAGGGGAGGTGGCAGGCGGCCATTTTTGTTGCTGGCCGCCTGCCAGCATCTGCCCCCGTTGCTGTCCCCGGCCCCCGTGAAGCCCCCCCACCGTGAAGTGCCGGCTGCGCTCCAAGAGCCCGGCACTTCTCTTGAGTGCCGGGCTCTTTTGCCGGCACTCCCGATCCCTGGTGGCCCAGCTGGGCCCCGGTTCGCGCTGCGCAGGGTCCCTGTCCTCTGATGTCTCCTAGCCAGCCACTCAGTTGTCATGGCAACTAGGAATGGGGCTCTAAAGGCAACCTTTGCAGTGTCATCCATATCATGAGAACAAATAAAAAAACAAACTGCATTTATTAAGTTAGATGAATGGTGCTCATGCACTGTGTTAGAGAGGAAATGGAGGGCTTTGATAGCCAGCAATATCAAAATTCATTTAAAGTTGTTATGAAGAAAAACATTCATTCTAGCACCAAGTAAGAAAATAAAACACAGCACCATTTTCCTCATATTTTCTGCAAAGAAAGCAGTAAGGTATCAAAGCCAAGAATTTCTGCTGGACAATATTTACTCCTTGACTTCTGAATGATGTTGACCTGGTAACAATGGTTGCCAGTAGGAGAAATTATTTTCCCAGTGGTAATAGCCAATTATCGCGGCAAGTAGGGGCAAAAGAGGATATTTGGGAGTTGGAGCAGCTAAAGTACTCTAAAGTTTTCCACTTTTTCAAATGTTAGTATTGGTAAGATCATCCAGAGTTTGGCCTCAATGGATTTTTTTTTAAGTACACCTTTTTCTCTTAGACATGGCTGGAGTCTGTCTTTTGTCTTCATCTTGGGGGCTGGTTTTCCTGTTCCTGTGCTCGGGCCTATTTGGATCACTTGGTCGCAGAGGCATAAAGGAAAATTGGGTGAGAACCGTATGCCCCTAAGAGGTCCTACCTGATTGTTCACCACTTTCAGTTAACGGGTGAAAATTGGGCGGGTTCCCTTATGGGCGTGCTATCCTTTTCCTCTATGCACTGCGCCCAGGAGATTCAATACACTCAGGTACAGGAAAGCCTGCCTCCATGTGTTCAAGTACTGCAGCAAAGAAACTCCCTCTCTAACCTGGCTACCATTTGGCTGCTTGGCTGGCCTAAGCCTGGCAGAAGGCTCTGTGGTCATTTGCCTATTTTAATTTTTCTGGTTATCGCTGTGACAGAAGTGAAATGTTTTTCTGTCTTGATTTTGCGTGGCAACGTTCCTTTAGCCCTCAAGCTACTCGCAAGATCTATAAGGAGTTAAGATTCACCTATAAACACTGGCATGGACCAGTTGGGCCGAATGCTCTGTTTCTGTGCTGCACATTCTATGTAAAATACAGATACTGAAGTCTCTAGAGCAAGAAGAGCAAGAAGGATCCAAAAGCATAACAGCCCCCTGTAATAGAAAATAACCCTCACAGTATTTGATGGTTTTACTGCTGGCAGTAATCCATTACCCATAACTCAGAGACAAATCCATTCCCAAGAGGCTGGAGAGAACATCCTCCACCATCTTTTTTTATTAAGACGTGTGTTTAAATTAAATAAAGTACATATTCGAACTAACTGCATAAATATAACGTGTATCCCTCTTTACAAAATTTAAGGGGCCAACATGTATCAATTATGCACTCAGTCGATATAAAATTAGCTATTTACAGTTGTGTTTAAACGTCCTTTTTTTCTGCACCCAGCTCGCACTTTGAAAGAATTGCGGCTTCCAGCTGTATGTCCGAAAATACTAGTTTTATATTATTTGATATTTCAGCCATCAGTAAAATAGAAGAATCTGCTTGTGGCAAAATGTGAACTTGGGTGGCAAAGATATCGACCAGCTTTCAGTAGCAGACCTGAAAATGCCACCACAAATGATTACAGATTACAATCATTCTGTCACTTAATCTCATACAAATAGCATTATGGTCCCAACAGATTTGACTTTGCCTGCTTGTTGGCTCCACTTTGCTTCGAACCTATTTCAGCTGTGTCGACTCTCGGCCTTATGTAGCCTGACTGCTAGTCAATCTATGGCTTTTCTCCATAGCATCTCCTCATATTAGCCCTCACCCAGGCTGACTTAGCTCTCTGGCTGCAGCAGTAACCACTGCCTGGCTGGATCTCTCCTTAGGGCAAAGCAAGGTCGTAATTACAGAGCGTTATGTTGCTGTGGAAGCCATAGTGCCGCTAATGTCCCTCCGGCGCTGGTGAGATGTGTGGCCTTCAATTGGTCCAGTTTCAGTCACTGGTTCAGAGCTGGCCTACAGCTCATCCCAAAGGAAGGGAGAGATTAGGTAGTCTTTTATTATGCAGAGGGTTGTTAGAACATGAAATGCTCTACTAGAAAGAATGATGGAGGCAGAATCCATAACAGCTTTGAAAAGTAAAAGTAAAAAGTAAAAGTAAAAAGTAAAAAGTAAAATAAGTAAAAAGCTTAACCATACAGACTGCAGCATTTGACACGTTGGACCCCCTGTGACCCCACCTCATTGTCTTAGCTGTATTTTGCTGTGTCTTTGATGTAATGCCTCCCTGACTGACCTGATGGTCTCTCTGCCGAGGTGTGATGGAGGGCAGTCAGTAAGATTTACTGTAGTCGTCTGACATTGTACGCTACACATTGTTCTCTGTCTGTATATGCTTTGCTGATTTGTATTCCTTCACTTTACCTGAGGAAAGAGCAGCGCTCCGAAAGCTCGTGATTTCAAATAAAACTGTTGGACTATAACCTGGTGTTGTGCGACTTCTCAGCTTTGAAAAGGGAAGTGGATAAATATTTGAAAAAAGAAAAATTTTATGGGGTCCAGGGAATGGACCTGTTCTATCAGAGGGTTGGCACCGGTGCAATGAGCCGAATGGCCTCTTTCTGTGCTGTAAAACTCTATGGTGGTGAAATTTTTCTTGAGTGGCGGTGGCAGCAGCGAATCAGCAGTCCATTTTACACCCTGCTCGAGTTCCTTTCCTATTGAATGCAGCTTTCTATTATATACATAAAAAAGGTATAGGTAATTGTTCTACAGGACACTGCACCGTACTGCACTAAGAAGATACAGAAGCAAGCCAACAGCTGCTTCAGTATAGCAATTCACCCTGCAGCAATGTGGATAGAGTCTAGTCCAAGGGCTTCCAGTACAATGCAAGCACTATTTACATGCTTGAGCAAGTCCTGTGAATGCACACGGGACCATGTTATCAGTGGCTCTGTAGGCAGTGATCTCCTGAATTGCATGGAGTTGAAGACAGATGTCAATGACCCATTCGGCATATTTCTACTCTGGTCACATCCACAAAGGCAGAAACAAATGAGTTCTTCCACTGAATAAGTGTTACATCCACTGTCCTCCAACATATTTCCTCACTATACTTTAGGCATAAACACAAATATATTAAAAATAACACTTTCAAAATGTTGCGAGCTGTGAGAAAAAAAATGAATAAAAGTAAGGTGTGCCTTTTACGGATGAAAGGGCACAGTTTTCCAATGGGTTCTTTGGTGATCATTTATTGTTTAGCGCACAATTTCCTCAAGCCCGTGGGTGAAGGGAATGGAGCTTCAGAGCTGTTAGAGTGGCGGCGTGGCGCTCACGATGTACGCGATAGTTTTATAAAGGTGAAAGGTGTGGTGAACATTGTGATTCACTTTCTTGTACTTTTAATGAACTCCAGCAGGTGGCGCTCATTTACTGCTGTTTGGAGGAAATCAAAAAGTAGCAAGTACCAGCAAACAAATCTGTTCTATCTGAAATTTGTAATCCATGCCAGGTTCAAGTCGCCAAGTACACACTGCCTTCGGTTAACCTCAACTGCTGGTGATGTGTATCAGGAAAGTGTAGGCATGCTGCCCACCATTTCTGACCATTAACTATTGCTGATTTTTTTTTCCTTAAATCAGTAATTGGTTTAACAACTCTTAACAGAAATGAGAAGTCGCACAACACCAGGTTATAGTCCAACAGTTTTATTTGAAATCACGAGCTTTCGGAGCGCTGCTCCTTCCTCAGGTGAAGTCAACTCTTAACAGGTAAGAGGAATATTCAAAGATGAACCTTATAATGATCCATCTTGCATATATATATATTCATCTCTCTCAACTGGACCAGCCACATAAATGCTGTGGCTACAAGAGCAGGTCAGAGGCTGGGTATTCTGCTGCAAGTGCCTCACCTCCTGACTCCCCAAAGCCTTTCCACCATCTACAAACATAGAAACATAGAAAATAGGTGCAGGAGTAGACCATTCGGTCCTTCGAGCCTTCACCGCCATTTAATGCATTCATGGCTGAACAAGGCACAAGTAAGGAGTGTGATGGAATACTCTCCACCTGCCTGGATGAGTGCAGCTCCAACAACACTCAAGAAGCTCGACACCATCCAGGACAAAGCAGCCCGCTTGATTGGCAACCCATCCACCACCTTAAACATTCACTCCCTCCACCACCGGCGCACCGTGGCTGCAGTGTGTACCATCTACAAGATGCACTGCAGCAACTTGCCAAGGCTTCTTTGGCAGCATCTCCCAAACCCGCGACCTCTACCACCTAGAAGGACAAGGGCAGCAGGCGCATGGGATACCACCACCTGCAAGTTCCCCTCCAAGTCACACACCATCCTGACTTGGAAAAATATCACCGTTCCTTCATTGTCGCTGGGTCAAAATCCTGGAACTCCCTACCTAACAGCACTGTGGGAGTACCTTCACCACACAGACTGCAGCGGTTCAAGAAGGCGGCTCACCACCACCTTCTCAAGGAAAATTAGGGATGGGCAATAAATGCTGGCATTGCCAGCGACGCCCACATCCCAGGAACGAATAAAAAATAATGATATCTCTGCAAGTTGAATATTCATCTGTCAGAATTAGAAATCATTTTTCGATCATTATTAAAGCTGACATAGTTATTTATCTGAACAAAAAAATGTCTTGTATCTGCTGACATTTGTGAATGTTGTGTCCATATTTTCTGTTACCCACAATTTTTTTTGCCTCATTAGGTCAGTGTATAGTCTTTTTTTTCTGCACTCTGATTGGCTGATTTCTTTGTGTAAGCTCTATAATTTCTACTTCCTAATTGGATCTTTTTCACTATTGTTACCTCACCAATCAAACCTTTCTTCCCACCAAAAACATTTCTGATTTCTGCTCAATCAGATTGCACCAATCACTCGAACAACATCCTAGTATAACTAGTATAGTATCCACCACTTACTAGTGTAGTCATGATGCAGAGATGCCGGTGTTGGACTGGGGTGGACAAAAATGAGAAGTCGCACAACACCAGGTTATAGTCCAACAGTTTTATTTAAAATTACGAGCTTTCGGAGCACTGCTCCTTCTTCAGGTACAAGAACAGTGAGGGAATACAAATCGGCAGTATATATACACAGAGAGCAATTTTTCTGCAGAGATACAATCTGTTAGGAGGCATTACATCAAAGACACATCAGAGTACAGCTAAGACAATGAGGTGGGTCACAGGGGGTCCAACGTGTCAAATGTTGCCGTCTGCAGTTGAGCTTCTAACATTTTTTTTGGTTGTTTTTTTTAAAAACTGGAAAGACAGACAACGATGTCAAGTCACGTTCTGTAGCGTGACATGAACCCGAGATCCCTATTGAGGCCGTCCTCATGGGTGCGGAACTTGGCTATCAGCAGAAACTGATAGCCAAGTTCTGCACCCATGAGGACGGCCTCAATAGGGATCTCGGGTTCATGTCACGCTACAGAACGTGACTCGACATCGTTGTCTGTCTTTCCAGTTTTTAAAAAAAACAACCAAAAAAAAAACCAAAAAAAAGTTAAAAGCTCAACTGCAGACGGCAACATTTGACACGTTGGACCCCCCTGTGACCCATCTCATTGTCTTAGCTGTACTCTGAGGTGTCTTTGATGTAATGCCTTCCTAACAGATTGTATCTCTGCAGACAAATTGCTCTCTGTGTATATATACTGCCGATTTGTATTCCCTCACTGTACTTGTACCTGAAGAAGGAGCAGCGCTCCGAAAGCTCGTAATTTTAAATAAAACTGTTGGACTATAACCTGGTGTTGTGCGACTTCTCATACTAGTGTAGTCCCCATGCTTATCACAAAGAGTCGCCAAAGTGGGGTATAATGCTAACCATTTGTCAGTACCATCGGAGTCAATGACAAAGCCACCGCCTATAGCATGTTAAGCATACCAGCTATTTTGGGCAGTTCAGTAGGTTCTTCAATAAATTTGCACCTCGTTAATCCCTTGTATTTATTGATTTATATAAAGTGCTAACGGAATGCATACCCTTTAACTACTGCATTTGTGAAATCGGCCCTTTGTCTTGGTAATGGGATTCCAGCTGAGAATGAAACGAGTTCCAACAATGCTTCCCTTCATCAAAGACATCAAAATAGAGCGTGAAAGGGGAGAGAGGAAGAGAAGAAACACATAATTAAAACAGGCCGTGAAATCACAGGCTGCCATGTAATCCTCAGCACCTGAATATTGTTTGATTTCAGCCTTGAAAAGAAATCTGCGAGAATATGTTAGCCAGCTTCAGTCAGTTAGAGCTCCAGGGGAATCATCGGTACAGAGGTGCTGAAGTGTGGGCAGTGGGAACTGGAAATGCAGTGCGAATGGTAGAGGCCATCCACTCCAGCCATTACTTTGACAAAGCCATTTGTTATAGAGACTAAATGAGGAGGCTTAACACTGGAGATTAGTGTACAGTACAACCTATTATGGTTGAACCATGCACCGTTTCTAGGGGGCAAGTCACATTGACACCAATGCACCAGCTTTAAGCAATGGGGGCTGCACTAATGCTGATGATGCTGTCAGTAATCGAGGTGCACACAGTATTTTTAATTTCAAACTTCAGTAGAAAGGATGTCTTGCTACAGTTATACAGGGCCTTGGTGAGACCACACCTGGAGCACTGTGTGCAGTTTTGGTCTCCTTACCTAAGAAAGGATATACTTGCCATAGAGGGAGTGCAGCGAAGGTTCACCAGACTGATTCCTGGATGGCAGGACTGTCGTATGAGGAGAGATTGGGTTGACTAGGCCTGTATTCACTAGAGTTTAGAAGAATGAGAGGGGATCTCATTGAAACGTATAAAATTCTGACAGGGCTAGACAGACTGGATGCAGGGAGGATGTTTCCCCTGGCTGGGGGGTCGAGAACGAACATACGAACATACAAATTAGGAGCAGGAGTAGGCCACAGTCTCAGGATATGGGGTAGGACATTTAGGACTGAGATGAGGAGAAATTTCTTCACTCAGAGGGTGGTGAACCTGTGGAATTCTCTACCACAGAAGGCTGTGGAGGCCAAGTTACTGTATATATTTAAGAAGGGGATAGATAGATTTCTAGACACAAAAGTCATCAAGAGGTATGGGGAGAGAACGGGAATATGGTATTGAGATAGAGGATCAGCCATGATCATATTGAATGGCGGAGCAGGCTCAAAGGGCCGAATGGCCTATTCCTGCTCCAATTTTCTATGTTTCTGTTCTAAAATAATACAGAGATTGGGAAATGGCAGATATGATGAAGGTTTTTTTTTGTACATCAGACTTCACTAATGAACACCAGTGTAGACAACTTCCATGTCCAGTCACTTCACCTGAAGAAACTATTATATAGGTGCAGGTCAGTAAAGCAGGCGCTCTGAAGAAACACAAAGAACTAAATATCCACCTGGGCCAGGTGGGATACATCCTAGAATGCTCAAGAACATGAGTGTGGAAATAAACAAGTTAGACTTTTTGGGAGCGCCATAACTACAAGAGCTGTGCTGAAGGACTGAAGAATAACAACACAAAAGTGAAGCATGAAGCTGGGGATTATAGGCTGGTTAGCTTAAAATCAGTTAGGATAAAATGTTCGAGAGCATGATAACAGTGTTTGTTTGCAGAGCCCAGAGTCAATTAGGAATAAGAAAGCAAGAAAGAACTTAAATTTATCTAGCGCCTTTCATGAACCTAGGACATCCCAAAGTGCTTTACAGCCTATTAAGTACTTTTGAAGTCAAATTCTGCCCTCTTGAGCATCCCTGATAATCAGCGCTCAACCATCGGTGGCCGTGTCTTCAGCTGCCTAGGCCCTAAGCTCTGGAACTCCCTCCCTAAACCTCTTCACCTCTCTACCTCTCTTTCCTCCTTTAAGAGGATCCTTAAAACCTACCTCTTTGACCAAGCTTTTGGTTATCTGCCCTAATTTCTTATGTGGCTCGGTGTCAATTTTCTGTCTTATAACACTCCTGTGAAGCGCCTTGGGACGTTTTACTACGTTAAAGGCGCTCTATAAATACAAGTTGTTGTTGTTGTTGTGTAGTCACTGCTGTAATCTAGGAAATGCGGCAGCCAATTTGCACACAGCAAGCTCCAACAAACAGCAATGTGATAATGACCAGATTACAGGACACTGGAGAGAACTCCCCTGCTCTGCTTTGAATAGTGCCATAGGATCTTTTTCGTCCACCTGAGAGGGTGGACGTGGCCTCGGTTTAACGTTGCATCCGAAAGATAGTCACCATGATTTAGAAGCAACAGATTATGCCCTGTGAATCTGCTGGAACAGCTTGACTGGGTAACAGATACAATCTTGGATTTTTAGACAGTTTTTGCCAATGTTCCAAATATGAACCACAATAATCAATGACCAATAATCAATCATGGAATTAATAGCAAGCTAGCTAATTGGATTGGAAAAGTGACCAGCAACACTATCAATGGAATGTGATAATAAATGGAAAACCTTAGTGAGGAGGACAGCTCACAAAGATCTGGCCCTAGTCCCATGCTGTTTACTATTTATAAATGATATAAAGGAGGATACATCTTGTGTAAATTTAACATTTTGCTGATGGCATCAAGCTTTAGGTGGCAGGTGATGAGATTAAAAAGTATCCGATTATATTCAAATGGATCTGAATCAGATCAACAGATGGGCTAAATAAATGACAGATGAATTTTAATGTAGGTCAAGATAGTGCTATGCACATTGAAACAAGAAATCTGAAATATGTCCATGATGAACAGATGATGATTCAAAAAGGGAGAAAAAGAAAAAGATTTGGAAAACTATTCATCCATTGTTATCAATGAGTCTAATCATATTACATCGCAAAGGTGTTTAAGTGAAATAGTTCAATGCTGGGCCATATTTGGAGTGATAAATGGTGCACACCTGATAATTCCATAACCGATTGTTTCCTTTTACAGATGGTGATGACATGCTGTGTATTTCCAGCACTTTCTGGTTTTTATTTCAGATTTCCAGCATTTGCAGCTTTTCCTTTTTTTTAATTCATATTTGGAATAGTTTAGGACATCCAACCTTCAAAGAACATTATTACTTTGGGTACTGAGGGAAACAACAAGAATGGTTCCAGGACTGAAAGCTTGAAGTGATGGACTCACAGAACAGGTCTTGTTTCATTAGTAAACAGAAGATTAAGAACAGTTAAGTTTCAGATTTTTCCCAGGAGAGGATGCACTATACCTAGCAAATAGACTGTTCTTCTAAGGGTCAGTCAGTTCCGGGCTAGCCCCTAGGCCTATCAGAAGTTGTCACCTTGGTAAAGTGAATAATAACACTCTGCCATGCAGGTTGTTCCACCCCATCGATGCTGTCACTGGAATAGCTCGGTTGAAAGGCAGAACCAAAATAACAGGCCTGTGTTGGGGCAGAAAATTGAAGTTTTGAACAGAAGATAATGGAAATGAAAATCAGGGCGGATTCTATAGTGGGTGGGCGATCCGCTCTGCCAGTTTACCGCCCAAGAGGCAAGGGTGAAAACTGACGATCGCATCTTAAATCCTGACAGATGACACCAATTCCATATCTGCATATACCCAATCAGGAAAGGTATCATGAATTATCATGCATCTACCCCAGAGAGCTGTGGAGGCTGGGTCATTGAATATATTTAAGGTGGAGATAGACAGATTTTTGAACGATGAGGGAGTCAAGGGTTATGGGGAGCGGGCAGGAAGTGGAGTTGAGCCCAAGATCAGATCAGCCCTAATCTTATTGAATGGCAGAGCAGGCTCGAGGGGCCAAATGGCCTACTCCTGCTCCTATTTCTTATGTTCTCATGTTTATGTTTGGAAGGGTCTGCTATCAATGCACTGGAAGGATGCCTAACCTTGCGATGAAAATCCATTTGACCATATGTAATTGGTAGAAGGATTAGAGGGGAGTTGAAGAGAACTTTTTTCACCCAGAGTGGGGTGGGGGTCTGGACCTCACTGCCTGAAAGGGGGGTAGAGGCAGAAACCTTCATTGAATTTAAAAAGTACTTGGATATGCACTTGAAGTGCAGTAAGCTACAAGGCTACGGACCAAGAGCTTGAAAGTGGGATTAGGCTGGATAGCTCTTTTTCGGCCAGCACGGACACAATGGGCCAAATGGCCTCTTTCTGTGCTGTAAATTTCTTTGATTCTATGATTCTAAGTTAGAAATTAGTACAAAGCAGGGAAAAGCTTTTGGTGTTTCAACCGACATGGAAATATACTCCAAAAGCCTGCTGAATCTTTAATGTTAAGTTGCATCTTCTATAACATTGTTATTTGTAATGAAATCAGGGTTGAGGTTCCAGAGGACAGATTAAACAATGCTTGCAATCAGGCTGCTGAAGTGCAGAAACCCCTGACAGAAACAGAGAAATTAGAATTGTTGTCATTGATCAATCTTTTTGTTGCCTGATTTGACAGTTTTCTGTGAGCATGACTCTAAGTCAAACAGTGACTGTCGTAGTGGCACTTTGACTCCGACCAGCCGCATTATTATTTTGGAACCTCTGACTGGACGGTTCCCTGCAGTTGTTCCGCTGCTTCCAAACGTAGGTAAATGCGTCGGTTCCTGGTCTATATAACCAAAACCAAAAAAAAATCCTCAGACAATATCAACAATACCTCTTGCAATACACCTCTTATGAGCATGAATTTTCTGATGTTGAATATTGCTCTGACATGAAGTATTACTCTACAGCCTCAAGCTCAAGGCAATTTAATGCATTTGTGTCATCAACTCATTAATTAAACATTCCAGAGCCCAATAAATTGGCTCTTAGCTTTGCACCATTTGTGTTAAATTTAGAAATTATTGTATCTTACGGATACTTCATTACCATTCGATAAATTCAACTGTTTTCTATCATATATCATTGAATAATGCCTGTTAATTACAAACATCCTTGTGTACCTTGGTGAATGTTTAGATTTATTTATTTTCTATATTATGTCGCTTGATATTTTAATCTTTATGAACTGCTTCTCTCTTGGGTACTCTTTCTTATTTTTAACAAACTTCTTATCCAATCCACGTCCTATCCGGGACTTTTGTGGCTTTTAGCTTAATTAAAAACCTTTCACGTGGAACTTTTCCAAAAATCTTTTTGAAACTTCAAATAAGTGATATTGTAGGGATTTCTGCGGTCTATTTTATCTGTAATTCTCTCAAAGAAGTTAAGGAGGTTTGTCAGGTAAAATCTTCCCATTTGAAATTCATGCTGGTCGTTTCTTCGTCGTTATTATAGAGTACTCATCCAGGATACTTCTTTCAATAATTTCCATTATTTTATCTGTTACTGATGTCAGGCCATAGGGCCTGTTGCTGCCTAGGTCAGAATCGTTGCCCTTTTTGTTTCTTTGATTGTAATCCTACACAATTTCACCAGAGCCCAATTGTTGGTGAAAAATTAATTCACTCGAGTCTGTCTCAAAGCAAAAGATCACAGTTTATTATTCAAAGCGCTTTCAAAGTGACCAGCTTCTCAATTTAATAGTAGCAGCCCAGCTTCTTTATACACTTCAAGAAGCCAGAAAATACAAACATCAGCAGTTATTACATCATGAGCGACCTTTAGTCGGGTCTCTAAAAACAACCTGATTAGAATCTTACAATGTTAGCGAAACCCATTCTAGTTCTGCTTTTGTCTAATGGTGGTTAGCCATCTGGGCTGCAAGGTTTATTCTTGCTCCATCATAGCTTCGGTCAACCTGAGTTGTCTGTTAGTGATTGGACATCATTCGAGGTTAGTTTATTATAGACAACAATGATTCACGTTTTGTTCTGCAGTGTCTGCATTATCTATACCACAGACCAAGCAAGCTGGTCTTTATCTAATTATACCCCTGTCTCCATCGGCTTGTGGCCTTCGGGAGATACTTTGACCTTTACTCTCGTCCTTTAAGCAGTTCAACTAATCTTAAGCATTACAACTGATTTGCCCTTACATTATTACAATTAATTTTACCCTTACACCAATGATTCTTTTATGACAAGAACCAGTGACTAAAGTGACCTCGTTCTAACTCTGTTCATTTGAAATTCACTTTGGTAGCTGGTCTTCCTGATGAATTTAAGAAAAGAACAGTGTAGACAGCACAGCAACATAGCACGTTGATGCTGCGAGACACAGGTTCCTCTCCACAATTACCCACTGAATTCGTTTTTTGATCTCCACTAGGCACTGGGGGAATAGCTGACAGAAATAAGGCAGATCCACCGAAAGATAGAATGGAAATCAGAGGTTACGTTAACCCACAACACTTGTGCGTATCTTCTAACAGCTGATTCAGATGCAGCATAGGCCACGAGCTGAAAACAAGCTGTATGCATAAATCCTCACTGGAGAATGTTACATGATATGAGGAAACCGATAAAGGGGAAGAAAGGGTATTACATTAAAGACAAAACAAAGAAAAATAAATTTGTCCCTAGAATTCATCTAAGCATGCAGTTCATCCTTCCCTTCCAGCTTCAACATATGCCGGAGGCATAGATCATTTAGTAGTATAGTTGTCCCTACTTAGCATTTGTGATTCAATTGATCCCAAATGATCATTAAACAGCACCTGGTTTATTGCCCTACATTTCTTTTGCCAAACTTGATTCTGAGAATATTAACTTCACTGTGGATGGTTTCCATTTGTAGAAACCAGGATGTCAGTCTCTCTATTTTCCTTTATTTTAAAGTCAATAAATAGAAATGCAATTTATTGCAGTTTTCTGCAGGGTGAGTCTGTTCAAAAGCATTATTATTGGCAGAATTCTAGCCAATCAGGAGTTGCCTGCAATAATTCTGATATCCTGCCTCTTGAGTGGATTAATAGCCAATTAATTAGTCAACTGCCCAGGTGTGTCCTGTCCACAAAAAGCAGGACAAATTCAATCCGGCCAATTACCGCCCCATCGGTCAACTCTCAATCATCAGCAAAGTGATGGAAGGTGTTATCGACAGTGCTATCAAGCAGCACTTACTCACCAATAACCTGCTCACTAAAGCCCAGTTTGGGTTCTGCCAAGACCACTCGGCTCCTGACTTCATTACAGCTTTGGTCCAAACATGGACAAAGGAGCTGAATTTCAGAGGTGAGGTGAGAGTGACTGTCCTTGACATCAAGGCAGCATTTGACCGAGTGTGGCATCAAGGAGCCCTAGTAAAACTGAAGTCAATGGGAATCAGGGGGAAAACTCTCCACTGGCTGGAGTCATACCTAGCACAAAGGAAGATGGTTGTGGTGGTTGGAGGTCAATCATCACAGCCCCAGGACATCGCTGCAGGAGTTGCTCAGGGCAGAGTCCTAGGCCCAACCATCTTCAGCTGCTTCATCAATGACCTTCCCTCCAACATAAGGTCAGAAATGGGGATGTTCGCTGATGACTGCACAGTGTTCAGTGCCATTCACAACTCCTCAGATAATGAAGCAGTCCATGCCCGCATGCAACAAGACCTGGACGACATTCAGGCTTGGGCTGATAAGTGGCAGGTAACATTCATGCCACACAAGTGCCAGGAAATGACTATCTCCAACAAGCGAGAGTCTAACCACCGCCCCTTGACATTCAACGGCATTACAATCGCCGAATCCCCATCCATCAACATCCTGGGGGTCACCATTGACCAGAGACTTAACTGGACCAGCCACATAAATACTGTGGCTACAAGAGCAGGTCAGAGGCTAGGTATTCTGCGATGAGTGTCTCACCTCCTGACTCCCCAAAGCCTTTCCACCATCTACAAGGCACAAGTCAGGAGTGTGATGGAATACTCTCCACTTGCCTGGGGTGTCAATCAAGCGGGCTGCTTTGTCCTGGATGGTGTCGAGCTTCTTGAGTGTTGTTGGAGCTACACTCATCCAGGAACTCCCTCCCTAACAGCACTGTGGGAGTACCTTCACCACACAGACTGCAGCGGTTCAAGAAGGCGGCTCACCTTCTCGAGGGCAAGTAGGGATGGGCAATAAATGCTGGCCTTTCCAGCGACGCCCACCTCCCATGAACGAATATTTTAAAAAAGTGATGGCCAGAGATGTCAATCCAGCTCTGGAGAGCAGGAAAGTGTAGGAAGTGAGGCAGAGCTTAGTATTACTGCAGGCCAGTTCACTGACATGGTAAGTTATGGTTTTATACGGAGTCAAGAACTGGATGCAAAGTGTTGTTCTTTTGTGTGTAGCCAGCCTCTGAATTTTGAAGTTAGAAAGAGAAAATTACAATTCAAGTTTTAAAAATTGTGAGCTTTGTACCCTTGTGTAATTGAAGGTGCAGCAAACTGTTTAAAAGCCTCAGTGTTAGTTAGCGGAGGGGTTTTTAAGATTCCAGTCATCCCCCACTTTCAGGTGCCCTCTCCTACTAACTCCAACACTGAACTACATTACAACAGTGACTACACTTCAAAGTATTTCACAGGCTGCAAAGCGCTTTGGGACGTCCTACGGTCATGAAAGGCACTATATAAGTACAAGTTCTTTCTTTGAACTATTTAATGTAACAATTCCAGCAAAATCCATGTTGAACAGATCGTCTGACAGAGTTTAGTTGCTCCATTGTGGAATTCACTCCGCTATATGAGTGAACTAGCTAGTTAATTTTCCCCGGCACAAGCCTACCACATCTTTCCCTGAAAGCCCATTACCAAGACCTTAACAGTCCTGGACAAACAACAGCAGATTTTTATTTTTTAAATTTCTTACAAATTTCACTCCTTTTTCTGGGACTGGACACAGGGTGTAGAGCAAAAAAGGAAAAGCATTGGCGGTTCAGCTTATCTCTCTATTTTCTGCAAGTTCTAACATTGGTGGAAAAGACCTCTTTATTCCATCCCAAAAACATGAGTTATGGTTCTCCAGGGCTTTATACAACAAAGGAAGTAACATATACTTATACCTCACAGAATAAATATTTTGTTTTGGTATTATGTACATATATTTTCATCAATTGGACAGAGGCCTGGAGGAGCGCACTTCATTCTGGTTAGATTCCAGCTACAGCTCAGAGCAGGACCATTGAGAGAAGGAAGACCTTGATCTGATTACTGAAAAAGACTGCATTTTAGCTGATCTAATCGCCTTAAATATATAGGTACTTTATGTCACTTTTGTAAGTGTTTGATCTGCTATTGGGCATTTGCAGTATGGCGGAACTATCTACAGATAGAATCATAGAACGGTTACAGCACAGAAGGAGGCCATTTGGTCCATCCAGCCCGTGCCGGCTCTCTGCAAAAGCTTTTCAGCTGGTCCCACTCCCCCGCCCTTTCCCCGTAGCCCTGCAGATTTTTTTCCTTCAGGTACTTATCCAATTCCCTTTTGAAAGCCATGATTGAATCTGCCTCCACCACCCGTTCAGGCAGTGCATTCCAGATCCTAACCACTCGCTGCGTAAAAAAGATTTGCCTCATGTCGCCTTTGGTTCTTCTGCCAATCACTTTAAATCTGTGCCCTCTGGTTCTCGACTCTTCCGCCCAATGGGAACAGTTTCTATCTACTCTGTCTGGACCCCACATGATTTTGAGATGCTACAAATGATCTTCATAACTGACTTCTATTTGCCAAGATTATTACACACAAGATTTAGAGACATGGCAATAATCTGTACATTACTGTAATCAACTTTTTGTATAGCTATCGAGATATTAGCATTATTGTTGCTGATGATCACCACAACTGTGAAGTTATTTAGAAGGGAAGACTAAGTTCATATCTAAGCAACCCGTATAGGGTGGTGAATCTTTGGAATTCTCTACCCCAGAGGGCGGTGGATGCTCAGTCGTTGAGTATATTCAAGACTGAGATCGATAGATTTTTGGACACTTAAGGAATCAAAGGATACGGGGATAGGGCGGGAAAATGGAGTTGAGGTCAAAGATCAGCCATGATCTTATTGAATGGCAGAGCAGGCTCAAAAGGCCATATGGCCTTGTAAGATCTTAACGATCTCTGAGTTCTTAGACAAGACACCAATAGGCAGCAGCCAGTATGTTTGAGCAATAGATCAAGATTTATTAAGCATACAGCGTAATATACTTAATATTAGGCGATAGTTTTAACGAGTAGCTCGCAGCCCTAGGTCTCTGGAACCTCTCGGACACAGATGACGTTGTCTTAAGTCTGTTCTTTTGTCCTCGCAGTACGTCTGTGTGAAGTTGTTCTTTGGGTATCGAGGTTTTGACCCTTTTCTTGGCCAGTGTCCATATATGGTCTTTAACAAAATCACCTTTTTTAATTGGTTCTAATGGTCAAAATACCATTGTCACTCAGACTAAGGTAGCATCCCGCCTTTCCAGTATTTTTCCACCAACTTTGCCATGTTCAGTGTTATCTTGTTTATAGTTTTTCACCCCATTGGAATTTACTTTATCTCTTTCATTTCTAGCTTCCCTGGTACAAGGCCTTTATACCAAGGGCCCATATCAGCGCTGTTTCACTAGTCTCGAGGTATCCAAACTATCTCACTTTAATCGACCAGTTCTTATCTCCATGATCTCTCTCATTTTATGTCCTTATACTAATAATTCTTTAAATATTGTTGCAATTAGATTTATTAAGCGAAATCTAAGTTCTACTTAGCATCATAGTATGTTATTTAATGATTTGACCTTCACTCGCAGTCTGTGGCTGTTTGTTATCAAAACTTCGTCAAAACTGCTTTTGACTGTGCAGCTACATTTTGAACAAGTCTTAGCTTTGCTTAGTTACTCAGGAGTAATTATGTGTAATATTATTTGGTCAATGGCTACACTTGAAGTTATACATGTATGATTCTCATCGACTAAATATCTTTAAATATCAGCCTTTCGTACAGCCTACTCCTGCTCCTATTTCTTATGTTCTTATCATTCCAGCGGTTCTCCTGTACCGTTGCTTGTGGTGAGTCAGAGGATATATAGTTTTCTAATGACAGGAGCATGATACCATGTAACACACAAAGTATTATTATGCATTAGTGGACCTCCTGTGGTGCTCATGGTAGGTTGGATGTTCAGCTGTTTTATAATGACAGCGTTATAACATGTAATGCACAATGTAGTATTTTGTACCGAACATGGAGCTGTCTGTAACCTGGTCTGTTTCTGTAAGACTGCAAAGTTTAGTTGCTATTAATAGGTACAACCTGAAGTCAATTAAAGAGTAATTGCTGTTGGTGAAGGAAGTTTGTAGATTGGCAGTTGCTTGCAAATTATTGGCTAGAGAAGAGCAGCAGCAAATGTTTGGCTTCCTTTTTCTCTTTTTAAATACTTTAAAAAAGTATGGCAGAGTCATCGGTCTCTTTGAGAGCATATTGGGCCAAAAATTCGGCACTTGCCGGGTGAGTACGCGCTGTGTACTCACCCGTAAGGCCTCCTGAAGTGCTGGTTTCCTGCATGCACTGCGCATGCGCGGGAAACCGGAACTTCCGGTCTCGTGAAGGGAGGGGTTGAGAGGTGAACTGCGTGCGCGGGAGAGGCTGCGCGCACGCAGCGAACTTAGGTTTTTTTTCAGGTTTCTCCGGCAAGGTAAGTATGGAAGAAGCTGCACATTTAAAAAGGAGGCGCAAGACCCGTTTTTAACAAGGTAAGTGGTTAATTAATTACAATTTTAAAAAAATTTCAACAGGTTTACCTTTTTTAGATACTTTAAAGAAAGGTAAGTTTATTTTTAGCACTGTTAAAAAGTATTTTAACTTTTTCAAAAATTTAAACTTTTGTTTAAAGTAGTTAATTTATTTAATTTATAGTTATTTTAAAAATGTGATGGTTTTTAAAAAAAATTATTTTAAGTTTAGGTGTTGTTTTGGGGCCGATTTCAATTCATAGATTTGACAGGTCTTCCTGTCAAATCTATGAATGAAAGATGGTCTGCTGCCATTGGCTCTCCATGGCCCACGTGATCCCAGGGGGCGCATCGCACTAACTACGCCCCTGGGATACACAAGCACTGCGCGCCGGCAGCTGCAGGAGGCCCAGGAGCTGAAGTCCCCGTGGGCCCAGAGGTCAACAGCAGGCGCGGTAGGTAGGTGCGCGCAGGATCCTTGCACCCGCGGGAAGCCAGGGAGCCTAATTTCTGGGCCATTATCAAGGCAAAAAGTCTAGTGTAGTATTGAGGGAGTGCTGCATCCTTCAAAGTTGACGATGAAATGAGGTGCTGACTACCTGCTCTGACCATTCAGGTCAAAGTTGAAGATCCCATAGCAATACTTGATGTCCTGGCCAACATTCCTTCATCAATCAATACCACCATAGTAAATAGAGGAACTGGTCATTCATCTCACAGCTGTTTATGAGCGGGCTGGTGCAGAATGGCTGCCATGTTTTCCTCACAACAGAAGTTTCTGGACGTCAAAGATCTCACTTTATTTGCATACCATGTTCGTGATACATTGCAATCCTTGTTCCACTTTGATAGGTCCACATAATTGGCCTCTATATCCACCATCACCAGGTAGGAGGAAAAATAAGGGTTACTGCTTCAAAATAGAGAGCTCATAATTTATAGCAAGTAAGACAAAGGATACATTTCATCTCTTGATTCTTGTGACGGTTTTGGCTTCCTTTACACCATTGTCTTGGTAAACAACTTGATGCTAATTACCATAAATGGACCACATCCTTTAGAATTTGAAATTTGCGTCTTTTTACTCTTTGCCCCTACAGAGTCCATGGGGGCGATTTTCAGACTGGAGGCAGGTTGGAGGCAGGTTTTGGTTTGGGTGGGTTTGAAACCCGCCTCCACTGATAGGTTTGAAAAAATTGCGATTTTCCCATAATTGGCCAGTTGATTTCAGAGGTGTGGGATGCCCTTGGTCAATTAGTGTTTTGGGACTGAAACTCGCCTCTGCTGACATCACTTTTCCAGCCTCATTTAAGGGCTGCTTGCTGCCTTGGATCATTCCACTGGATTTCTGTCAATGCTCCACCACCTGCAACATATTTTGAGAAACCACTATGTCCCATTCCAAGGCAAGGGTCTCCCCGAGGTTCTCGGATGAAGTGCTGCAAATGTTGGTTGAGGGGGTGAGAGCTAGCAGGGAGGTGCTCTTCCACTCATCTGGGAGGAAGAGGACTCCCAAAGAAACCAAGGTTGTGTGGGTCCAGCTGGCAAGGGATATAACCTCCAGATCTGTGTGCAGATTGGATGAATGTTTATGTGTATTGATGAAATGCCATCCCTGTTGGAAAGCATTAAAATGATTTGCTGGCAAAATGTTGGCGTGATGGCATCTGTTCTTTCACCTTAGGCAGCTCCACATTGCGGGCTCCGCGACACTTGCATTGTCAGGTTGGTGGCCAGAGTGAAAGGAGGCCAGAGAGTCATGTCCATTGTCTATCATGTCTTAAGATGGAGCCAAGGACATGAGCCAACATGGGCAACCTATGCAAAACTGGCCATGATAAGTTCATCCCTTGCATCACGGGCAGCCATGTGCTCGCGTGCTGCCGCTGCTGCTGGTCGATAGACCGGCGCTCTGTCCTCCTCCTCCTCCTCATCCTCATCTGAGGAGGCCTGGAACTGAGCCACTTGCTCATCAGGAAGCTGCAAGCCACGACGCTGAGCGATGTTGTGCAGTGTACAGCAGACCACGACCATTCTGGAGACCCTGTCTGTTGAATACTGCAGTGTTCCACCTGGCCGGTCAAGGCATCGGAAGCGCATCTTCAACAACCCAATGGTTTGCTCGATGATGGACCTGGTCGAAGTGTGGCTGGTGTTGTAGCGCTCTTCAGCCTCGTTAGCTGGCCTCCTGATCGGTGTCATTAGCCACTTCTTCAGGGGGTAGCCTTTGTCACCAAGGAGCCATTCGTTAAGTTGGTTTGGCAGATTGAAAAGCGGACGAACATTAGAGTGCTGCAGGATGAAAGAGTCATGGCAACTACCACAGAACTTGGCGCAAACATGCAAAAACTCCTTCTTGTGGTTACACACCAGCTGTACGTTGAGGGAGTGGAAGCCCTTTCGGTTGACAACGATAGCTGGGTTGTGATGGGGTGCCCTAAGGGCCACATGTGTGCAGTCTATGACGCCCTGCACCATTGGCAAGCCTGCCATATTTATAAAGCCAACCGAACATGCGGTTATACTTGCTTGATCCCTTGAGAACGGGATGTAATTGTGCGCCTTTGCGAAAAGGGCATCGGTAACCTGCATGATGCAACTGTGGGCGGCTGACTGGGAGATGCCGCTGATGTCTGCTGATGATTGCTGGAAGGAGCCTGAGGCAAAGAAGTTGAGTGCGGTGGTGACTTTGACAGCCACTGGTAAGGGGTGTCCACCCGTTCCTCTGGGCACCAGGTCTTGCTGCAGCAGGCCGCAGATCTCTCGGACAACCTCTCGGGAAAGTCTCAGCCTCCTTTGGCACTGCTGCTCACTCATGTTGAGGTAGCTCATCCTCTGTCTGTAAACTCTCTGTTGGGGGGTATCTCCTGCGGCGAGGTGCCTCGATGCACTGGCGCCTTCTGCCCTGTGCAGCATCAGGTGGCTGAGCAGGAGGTTGGGGCTCCTGCTGCTGTTGCTGCTGAGCTGCCTGGTTCTGCTGCTGCCGGGGCTGCTCCTCATCCAAATCTGAGGTCCATGATGAAAGGAAATAAGTGGTTCCCATGCTGCTTGTCGATGCCTCCGTTGGGGAAGTACTCATTGCGAACGGGGAGAGGGTCTTCCAAGGAGGTCCCACAGTTGATAGATTCAAGCTGCAGCACCTCCGACTTCGGAAGGCCTGCTAAAAGTGCTGAAAGACCTTTTAAAGCAAAGTTCTGCCACCTGCAACTGCTCCCTGATGAAAGCTCCGTTTTAATGGTGGAGCTGCAGCTGTGAGGAGGCCACCCACTTGTCAACCCGCCAGGTTTAGCTGGCGTGGTTTAGGAGGGTCGTGGAACATGCTGAAAATGTCGAAAAATAACGAGGGCCTCTCAAAATAGGAGTAGAGAGGCCCTTAACGACCATTTAAGGCTTTTAACAACCTCTCTGGGCTGCTGGAGGCGGGACCGTTTCCAACCCTGCAAAACCGGCACTGGCAAAATCGCGCGGAGGCGGGTTGGAGGCAGGTTCCAAACCCGCGGTCATTTTTTTTGATTTTCCCGCCTTTCCCACCTCCAAACCCGCCACCTCGGGGCTGAGAAAATTGCCCCCCTGGATCCAAGGATTAACCACCCATTTGCAGCAGGTAATGATGACGAACTACCAGCGTTCGCTGTTATGTAGGGGGTGGTGTTTTGTGTCAGCTTCCCCTCTGACTTCTGAGCGGTTCGAATCGCTCCCACTCCCTTGGTTCTAGACCCTGGACTTATTTGGGGGTTGTGACAAAAAGTGCAGCAGACAACTGGTTCTGATGCAAGAACCTTGATCTTTATTCAAGAGAGTAAAACACAACACAAACACTCTTAACACTCTAAAGGTGGGAAACACTTTGTTACAAGCGAGGGAAATAACATTAGAAGAATACTACACCCCTCCCAATCCCACTTCACTAGCTAGGTTGGACTCCGGAGGACCAGGGATGATACTCACCAGAATCCTTGACAGTGGTTTTGGGGTTCGTTCTATATGTTGGTTGGTGTCTGCCGTACCCCGTACGCGGTAGAGGACTTCAACTGCGTAGCTGGTCAGTCTTCGCGAGTCCGCTGCTGCGGTAGGGTGCGTATTGGATTTATCAGGTGAGTACCCACTTTTCTTTGGTTTAGAAGTAGGGTTTAGAGTCTTTTAGGGAAAATCTTACCCAGGGATAAGTCAGGAGTAGATTGTAGAGTGGAAACTTTGCGGATCTTCGGTTTTTCTCCGAGTTGGTTTTCTTTGGTCGCGGTGGCCCAATATTGGTGGTGATGTTCGGTTGGTTGTTTTCGTGAGGCCCTTGTTGGCGCGAGGTGTCCGATGGTCACTGAGGTGGTCGTTCTGGTTTCTTCCACGTGTCGGCCTACTTCATTGAATGGTCTGGCCTTCGAGCTGTCGACCTCCTGGCTGGACACGGAACGTTGAACGGTGGTGCTGGAGAACTGTGTTGCGGTGAATGCCTCCCTGGATGAACTTGTCCTTCTTCCTTCTTCTTCTTCTTTTTCAGGTTGAGAACGGGCCTTCAATTATACTAATTGAAGCTTCCTTATCTGCGCGCCAAATCAGATCCCGGTCATTGTTAGATTTTGGCGGGCTCGTTAACGGTAACTTGTTCGCTAATGTGTGAAGTGGTTTCGGGATGGCTCCATCCTGTCGATCTGCTGCTTGATTGTAGTTGATTGTTCTCAGGTTTTGAGTTTCTTGACTGGGCCTGGGATTTCTATAGAGTGGGTCGAAGTGATCTGTTTTATGCATGTCTTGATGGGTCCTGTAATTTGGGTGGAGACTGTTCTTCCGCGGGTCTATTGTTAGGATGTTAATGTCTGATAGGGGCCGATTAACTCCCAGCGAGGTCATGCGGTTCCCCAGACAGTTTCCATTAACTCTAATACCCAAACTGTCTTTACAGAGGTTGAACCCACCTTCCTTTACAGCCTTTTCTCCCTTACAAGTCCAGACATGTCTTTTAAAATACTAAATCTTGATTTTTGCTCTAAAATGTCCTTCGGTTAGGCCCAATGCATTTCACCACCCTGTAATAGTTAGAAAAGAGTCCAAAGTCTTTTTCCTTAGGGTTTGTCTTCAAGTTTAGGGGGATCTGTGAATTTTGAGAATCTTACAGTTATTACCCCTCTGAAACTGACCGCAACTTCAGGATTTAGCACATGCGCATCTAAATGCGGAAATCCTGAAGTTGCGGTCAGTCATTCACTGCTCCGACACTGACTACGCTGTGGACCCCCCCGCCCCCCCACCCCAACCACCCACTCCATAGCTGGCAATCAGTGTAATCAGGGAAATCAGTGAAACTAACAAACCTGCGCTTTTCCGCGCTAATATCGCTGTTAAATACCCCATTAAATGTTAAGCCTTGTTGGAATAGACGTAACTGGGGTTCTAACAGCGTATTGACTGGTAAACAAACGTTCTGGCCCTGAAAAACTAATTTTTATATTTGTGGAGTGTCAAATTTCTCCATTATGTTAAAAACTAAACATTTTCTAAAACTTCTACCATACCCCCATATGAAAGTCCCGATCTTTATTTCGCTCTCTGTAACATTTTTAAAAAGTCCGGATAAAAGCAGCTTCTCATTTCCTGGTTTCCGGCCTCTGAGAATTCGTCAAGGTTTAGACAGCTTGTTGACGTCACTGCAGCATTGCCATATGAATCCCTTATTCACTGCGCTGCAATCAATTGAACGTCGAAAAAGGCAAACTTCTCGCCGCAGAAATCGCAAGATCTCTCGGTGGGCAGCTTTCTTCGGGGCCAGTGGCGAACACCTTTGCTTCGCCGCTGACAGCAAATTACGGGCCAATATCTTTAAAATAAAATAAAATCCCACAAACTTGCACTTTACAGTCAATAAAGCAAAACACAATTCTAATGCCTTGTGATAGATTCGATGGCGATAATATTATTGAAATGGGTGAATAATTACGGCACATTAGAAATCCAATGGTTTATGAAACACAAACTGCACTATGCTCGGTTAACCTATTTATAATGCGCATTAAAGGCGGATCATATTCTGGCCTGCCAGGGAATGTTTCCTTAAGCTAGACTGCTCCATTAATGGTTGCTGCAATTGAATTGAAAGTTATGGGTATTTCATTCAGTGCTCCCCCTTACCTTGAACTTGATGAACGAGGAGGAGGAAGGAACATCAGGGAGATCTGACTGTACCACAGTCCTGAGACAATCCAGCAGCTGCCTCCACCACATCTGGTGCGGCAGTGTCCAGCTGGTCTGACCCACCTCCTGGTGTATCAATTGTCATTTGCATAGGGAGGGAGAGTGGATGGGCCAGATGTGACATCGCCCAAAGATACAGCAGGCTTACCACAGACCAGCCCCTCAAGATTATCACACATGGCAATTTTCTCTGCCAATTATCATAGGTATAATATTTTGGTAAAAAATGTTTTTGTATAAAACTTGAGCTTCACCCCTACTATCAACAGCTTGATTTATGGGCTGAATAGAGCAGTTTGTCGATGCCATATTTCTGATAAATGTCACATACTGTTCCACCACAATTATACAATCAATCCCAACAGATTATTTCTAACCACACATTGCGTATTGTTTTTACAACTTCCTTTCTTCAGTTAAGCACTTACAGGCCTTGAAATTATACTGTGGAAACAATAGTGTAGGAACACAGAAATGCAACCCTATAAAATGTTCTGGTCCACTTTTTTTAATGGAGGCAAATTAATGCCTTTGTTAAAATAGTGGACAAAAGATGTTCGTACCAATGTGTTCATACAACAGCAGCATTTTTGTAAAAGTGCACTCAAATTCTTTTTGAGGTTTCGGGCTTGTTTCCTCAGAGGCGGTATGATTTTTTAGTAACTTCAAAGCCGCTACATCAAGGCTCAGTTCTAGATAATTTATTACCGGCATGCTAGAAACATATATCAAGAATTGGATTAACTTCAGATTTTACACTCATATTTAACTTTGAAAGAAAAAGATAAAGACTTGCATTTATATAGTGCCTTTCATGATGTCCCAAAGCGCCAATGATGTCGTTTTGAAGTACAGTCACTGATGTAATGTAGGAAACACAGCAGTCAATTTGCACACAGCAACAATGAGATAATGACCAGATAATCTGTTTTAGTGATGTTGGTTGAGGGATAAATATTGACCAGGACACCGGGGAGAACTCCCCTAACTCTTCTTTGAAATAGTGCCCTGGGATCTCTTACATCCACCTGTGAGGGCAGCTGGGGCCTTGGTTTAGTATCTCATCTGAAAGACGGCACCTCTGACATTGCTGCAATCCCTCAGCACTGCACTGGACAATCAGCCTAGCTTTTGTGCTCAAGTCTCTGGAATGGGGCTTGAACCCACAACCATCTGACTCAGAGACATGGCTCCACGGCTAACACTGTGGTACATTGTGAAGATACAAAATTTGGGCATTTGCACAGCCAATCCAAATTTGAGCCCAGGCCTAATCGCTCTCATCCTTTTCCCACACATGCACTTACAAACCCCAAATTTCCAAGGGGCCAGCCTCACACTCCCGGTGCAAGACGGCTGAGGGTGCAGCGTGAATGCAGGGGAAGTCGGTTGAGAATCGGATTTGACGAATCCAAGCCCAGACCACGAGTTTCCCCGTCAGGGTCTATCTGGCAGAATCTCTGTCCTTCCCAAACATGGTCATGACGTTGGGGTACAAACGGGAACCTGTTCAACCTCCGTCGCCTCCAGTCCAGATCCAAGGTCGTCCCATCCTCCGTCATCGAATTACAGTCTGCAGATGATGCTTGCGTCTGCGCTCACTCAGAAGTCGAACTCCAAACCATCGTCAACACCTTCACCGAAGCGTACGAGAGCATGGGCCTTACACTAAACATCCGTAAGACAAAGGTCCTCTACCAACCTGCCCTCGCCACACAGTACTGCCCCCGATTATCAAAATCCATGACGAGGCCTTGGACAACGTGGACCACTTTCCATACCTCGGAAGCCTACTGTCAACAAGGGCAGACGTCGATGACGAAGTCCAACACTGCCTTCAGTGTGCCAGTGCAGCCTTCGGTCGCCTGAGGAAGGGAGTGTTTGAAGACCAGGACCTCAAACCCGGCACTAAGCTCATGGTCTACAGAGCAGTAGTGATACCCGCCCTCCTGTATGCTTCAGGGACATGGACCATGTACAGCAGGCACCTCAAAGCACTGGAGAGGTACCACCAATGCTGCTTCCACAAGATCCTGCAAATCCATTGGCAGGATAGGCGCACCAACGTCAAGGTTCTCGCTCAGGCCAACATCCCCAGCATCAAAGCTTTGACCACGCTCGATCAGCCCCGATGGATGGGCCACATCGTCCGCATGCCCGATACGAGACTCCCAAAACAAGCGCTCTACTCGGAGCTCCGGCACGGCAAGAGAGCCCAGGTGGGCCGAGGAAACGCTTCAAGGACACCCTCACAGCCTCCTTGAAAAAGTGCAACATCCCCTCCGACACTTGAGAATCCCTAGCCCAAGACCGCTCAAAGTGGAGGAGAAGCATCCGGGAAGGCGCCGAACACCTCGAGTCTCTTTGTCAGGAGCAAGCAGAAGCCAAGCGCAAACAACGGAAGGAGCGCACGTCAACCCGCGCACCCCACCCACCCGCCCCTTCAACCACCGTCTGCCCCACCTGTGACAGAGACTGTAGGTCCCGCATTGGACTCATCAGTCACCTGAGAACTCATTTTTAGTGTGGAAGCAAGTCATCCTCGGTTCCGAGGGACTGCCTAAGAAGAAGGATGGGGTGCTGGAGAGAGGGAATTCCTGCACCAGGAATTTCCTCAGCCCTGGCCTCCTTATAACACTGAGTGACCTGGTGACTGAAAAAGAGAGAGAGAGAGAGCGCGTGCACAAAAGGTGGGTCCAGCCATGCAAAAACGTGTTTGGAGGGAAAACACAGCTGCCATTATCCATGTAGCAGACTGCAAAGCCTTGGATGTTGTAAATCACGGTCTAGAAAACAGAACTTAATGTATACCTATTACTGAACATTCATATTCAATAACTGACACTGGATGTAATAAGCAATAGTCTTATTTATTAACTGTCGACATAAGAAAATAATTATCTTAGCTCGCTACAACTTACAAGCAATTCAGGCAATCTTGCTGAAATCAGAAATTGAGGTAAAGTGTTGAAAATATCATATGAAATTCATAGACAAAATCTATTGAATACAACATTAAAATGGAGAGGGGAGAAGTTAGTTAAGAAAGTCTATTTCCTTAAGAATATAAAGAAAGAATTTACATTTATATCTGGGTTAGGACAGCGCTAATTTGCATTGCACACTCAAAATTACATAGTTACACTTAATTCAAAATATATAGATTAGTCAGGTCAGGCTGCCTGTTTTAATGGCTAATTATACTCTTTGTTATTTTGCCCATCTCAGATCCAGATTTACTACAGAGGCAAAACAAGCTAAACTAAGCATTCACCTCTGTCATAAACTATCGGGGACCCATCTAATGCACCATGAGATTGTATTACATGCCTGCAGATTACCATGAACAGATGCCGCCGTTAAATTTCCAGTTAGCATTTAAAGTAAAATAACTTTCTTGCGGCTATTTGTGAAACAGATGAGGGCTGTCATCATTATGGCAGGGAAACTCACAGCAGGATATTAAGAAAAGCAGCACAGGTACGTTTTTGCGACTGTGCAGTATTTATAAAGGAATAGGTGCCCTGAAGTGAAATGGTACTGATTAGGGAACATTCAGAGGAACTCTGAGTTTCTGTTTCATCTTGGATCTCATGCCAGTCACAGGAAAGACTGCACAGTGTTCAGCGCCATTCACAACTCCTCAGATAATGAAGCAGTCCATGCCCGCATGCAACAAGACCTGGACAACGTTCAGGCTTGGGCTGATAAGTGGCAGGTAACATTCGTGCCACAGAAGTGCCAGGCAATGACTATCTCCAACAAGCGAGAGTCTAACCACCTCCCCTTGACATTCAATGGCATTACCATCGCCGAATCCCCCACCATCAACATCCTGGGGGTCACCATTAACCAGAAACTTAACTGGACCAGCCACATAAATACTGTGGCAACAAAAGCAGGTCAGAGGCTCGGTATTCTGCGGTGCGTGTCTCACCTCCTGACTCCACAAAGCCTTTCCACCATCTACAAGGCACAAGTAAGGAGTGTAATGGAATACTCTCCACTCGCTTGGTTGAGTGCAGCTCCAACAACACTCAAGAAGCTCAACACCATCCAGGACAAAGCAGCCCGCTTGATTGGCACCCCATCCACCACCTTAAACATTCACTCCCTCCACCACCGGCGTACCGTGGCTGCAGTGTGTACCATCTACAAGATGCACTGCAGCAACTCGCCAAGGCTTCTTCAGCAGCACCTCCCAAACCCGCGACCTCTTCCACCTAGAAGGACAAGGGCAGCAGGCGCATGGGAACACCACCACCTCCAAGTTCCCCTCCAAGTCACACACCATCCTGACTTGGAAATATATCGCCGATCCTTCATCGTCACTGGGTCAAAATCCTGGAACACCCTCCCTAACAGCACTGAGGGAGTACCTTCACCACACGGACTGCAGCGGTTCAAGAAGGCGGCTCACCACCACCTTCTCAAGAGCAACTAGGGATGGGCAATAAATGCTGGCCTTGCCAGTGACGCCCAGATCCCATAAACGAATAATTTTTAAAAAACTCTCTGTGACTGCAGTACAAACAACATCCAGTTGATTCTTTTTGTGTGTGCTTTCAGTCTCTGTGTAAACAGTTTCCCAACAAAATTATAAAATGATAACATTTTGAAAGAAATAAAACCATAAGAAAGCTGTTTTTTTATTTTGACAGATTGAATTGGTTAAACTCAGATTAGGCCAGACTCGTACCTTCTTGAAGTGTATAAATATTCTCGCGTGCTCTAAAATACATGATTTGCCCAGTACTTTACAGAGCTAAAAGTAAATCATTTTCATATATAAAAGAAGAAGTATTTAATTTTCTGTTTCTGGGAGCACCGTGACATTTCAAAATGACTTCTGTCCTTTATTGTGCAAATTAACTTTTCAGCGCTCCCAAAACTCCTTTCCCGATTAATTCTTGAACACTTTTGATAGATTAAGACAAAGATTAGCTATTGATTCATTGTAGCAGTGTAAAATGCATGACATTTATACTGATACTGTATACTTCTTATCATTTTTTAAAAATGCAATCAAAATTACAATGAATGTGTTACTGCATTAATGATTACAAGGGTATTTTATTTGAGTTAAGACACCGCAAATAAAGATGCAGAACAATAAGATTTTTTACAAATGGTTATCATCAGTCTTAACCGCAGTGTCAGCTGTGGCTCAGTGGGTAGCACACTCGCCTCTGAGTCAGAAGGTTGTGGGTTGAGCACATAAATCCACACTGACACCCCAGTGCAGTGCTGAGGGAGTGCTGCACTGTCGGAGGTGCCGTCTTTCAGAGGAGACGTTATACCGGGCCCCGTCTGCTCTCTCAGGTGGACGTAAAAGATCCCACGGCACTATTTCGAAGAAGAGCAGCGGAGTTATCCCCGGTGTCCTGGGCCAATATTTATCCCTCAATCAATAGAACAAAAACAGATTATCTGGTCATTATCACATTGCTGTTTGTGGGAGCTTGCTGTGCGCAATAGGCTGTGTAAGGGGTGACCTGCGGCTCTGTGCTTAGCCTGGGTGCTAGTGCGAGGTTAGGCCTTGTTGCCTGTTCTGGTCTCCAGCCAGCCTGGTAACACTAGACACCTGTGAGTGGTTCGACCCACTCGCCCTTACGGTTCTGACACTGGACTTAGGTGCGAGAGCAATAATGCAGAGAAAACTCAGGTAGACCCGGTTGAATAGTGCGAAATGGAAAATCTTTATTGCATATTATTCAAGATTACGAGATACATGTCATAAGCACAGATTAATGACAGTACAATCTTACACACAGTTATGTAACTAATTTTAGGGAAACGAGGAGCGCATGACACATCGTAAAAGGGGGCACACATTACAATTATCCTTAAAACTTAAACCCTCCCCTATCAATACCTGTCCTAAACTAGATTTGTAGGATCGAGACTCATGCTCACCACTCGTGATAACTCGGAGAATTCCGAAACTCTGCTCGGATGTTTTTACCGCAGCACTTGACTATCCACGTGTTGATCAGGGGTCTCTGTACCCCACTTGTTTACTCGTTTCTGCTCCGGCTAGCAGACTGGACCGTCTGCTGTCATGAAGATCTGTGCTGTCCTCGGAGTTCCGATACTACTCGAAGAAGAGTCTTCCTGTGCCCTCACACCGGTTTGATAAAACTCGAAGAATGGTCTTCCTGGGCAAGGAAAAAATGTTTATTCGACCTACAGGCGCGGTCGGGGCTTACTGACCGTGGCGATACGTATTGTCGTCTTCTTCTCTTCTCATCTCATCTCATCTCATCTCATCTCATCTCATCTCGGGCCTTCGGTTCCAACACCGTTTACCGACTTCTCGGGATGGTGTGCCCGTTTCAAGGCCTCACAGCCCAGTTCTACACAGATCTTCGCGGCAAGCCACGAGGTTGATCCTAGCGGATCAGAGTCCAGAGCCGTCAGGCAAGAGAATAAAAGTTCAACAGTCTTCCAGCGAGTCAAAACAGCAAGAGCAGCAAGAGGCAGGCGGCAAGAGACAAGAGAAACAAGAGACAGATGGACGGTTGTACCTTACAGTTATAGTGCTGTAATTCCTCTTTTCCCGCCCAATCTTAATGTCTATCTTTTGTCAGGTTTTTGGCACTCAAACTTCTTGTATAGGGTGATCTCCGTTTTTAATGGGTTTCGGTGATACTTGTAACTGTCTGAGTACCCGTTAATACTTCTCCCATTGTGTAACCGGCTAGTAGTCTCCCTGGAGGGGTTTTGGGGCTTCCAAATGCTTTCTGTAACTACCCGCAAACGGCTCTCTCATCGTAGAGTCGTGGGGATTTTGCATATTAATGTCTTTGGATGGGTTCTTGATCGCTCGGTACAATAGCCCTTATTCGCACCTGGGAGACCGATTCCAGTATTTATGTATAAAATGCAAACCCATCATGTCTTGTCAATTATCTCAAATGTGCTGAGTCCTGTACGATCTTGCACAAATGTTTATTGGAACGCCATCTTGTCTGCTCATTGAAAGTCTAGAACGTTCTGCCACGAGGCGTGGCGGCCATTTTACAGGCTGTTTGTGTCCGCTTTGAAAACCTGACAGCATTCTGCTGAAATAAAGCTGTTTGTACGAAACTTTATGTCTCCTTCTTATTTTATAAAATCGCGATAATTTTGCGAATTCTACAGCTGCCGTGTTTCCCACATTACAACAGTGGCTACACTCCAAAATTACTTCATTGGCTGTAAAGCGCTTTCAGATGTCCGGTGGTCGTGAAAGGTGCTATTTAAATGCAAGTCTTTCTTTCTTTCTCATGCTTATCCAGTATTAAGCATTGTTAAGAGTTCGTTCAGACATATTCTTCGCAGTGAAGGTGAATCCATTTCGGGCTGTCAACATCAAAAGTTGTTACAGGCTTATTAGTAGGTGTCAGCCTGGGCTCAGTGGTAGCACCCTAACATTTGAGTCAGAAGGTTGTGGGTTTCAGTTGCATTCCAAAGATTTGAGCATATAATCCAGGCTGACACTTTAGCGCAATGCTGAGACAGTGCTGCACCATTGGAGGCAATGTTCCCTTTAAGCTGAGCGTCCGCACAGCGCTCTGGAGCTCCCGTGCAGCCGGCTCACCGGCTTTTAAATGGGAAAAACCGCACATGCGCGGTATTTTGAATGGGCCACGCAGCCCCTTAAAGGGCCCGCGCACCCCAAAAAAAAAATTAAAGGGAACATTGGTTGGAGGTACCGTCTTTCGGATGAGATGTCTGCTCTCTCAGGTGGATGTAAAAGATCCCATGGCACTGTTTTGAAAAAGAGCAGGGGAGTTCTCCCCAGTGTCCTGGTCAATATTTATCCCTCAACCAACATCACTAAAACAGATTCTGATCATTTATCTTATTGCTGTTTGTAAGACTTTGCTGTGTGTAAATTGGCTGCTGAGTTTCCCTACATTACAACAGTGACACACTTCATGTGTTGGGGCTGGGGTGAATTGTATGTGCGAGCCATCTTTAAAGGGATACAGCTACTTAAAAACTGTTAGACCACACCTGGAATACTGTGTTCAGTTCTGGGTACCACACCTTAGCACAGTTAAATTGGCCTTGGAGGGAGTGCAGTGTAGATGTACTAGAATGATACCTGGACTCGAAGGGTTAAATTATGAAGAGAGATTACACAAACTAGGGTTGTCTTCCCTGGAATTTAGAAGATTAAGGGGTGATTTGATTGAAGTTTTCAAGATATTAAGGGGAACTGATAGGGGAGATAGAGAGAAACTATTTCTGCTGGTTGGGGAATCTAAGACTAGGGAGCATAACCTAAAAATTACAGCCAGACCTTTCAGGAGCGAAATTAGGAAACACTTCTGCACACAAAGGGTGGTAGAAGTTTGGAACTCTCTTCCATAAACAGCAACTGATGCGAGATCAATTGTTAATTTTAAATCTGAGATTGATAGATTTCTGTTAACCAAAGGTATTAAGGGATATGGGGCAAAGGTGAGTATATGGAGTTAGGTCACAGATCAGCCATGATCTCATTGAATGGAGGAACAGGCTCGAGGGGCTCAATGACCTACTCCTGTTCCTATGTTCGTATAAGGCATTCAGCTGCAAAAAATGTTTAGTTTGTTGAGGCTGCCGCGAAACACAAATTAAGGCTGAATCCATGTGCGGAAAACAAGAGACTTTTTTAATACAACTGCATGGTACAAAATGGCTGAACAGAAAGCTCCCAGAATTCACTGGGAAAATCCTGAGGCCCCGCCCACTCCTGCCTTAAAGGTAAGGTGCCTTAAAGGGAAGGTGCTCGATATATTGTCCACGGACAGAAGAGTGGATTATGCCCGTTTAGGTGGCGATTCGCCACACAGCTCCCCCCAGAATCCGCTTAGGAGGTGTGGACGAGACGGTGCAGGCGGTCTGATAGGCCAGCCGGAGCGGCTCTTGTAGGACGCCGGTGGACGTGGAACGGCCGGGCGTGGAGCAGCCGGGTGAACCGGCTTGAGGGCAGGTCGGCCGCGTGGAGGTGGACGAGCTACAGGGACCTGCTCACCAGGCTCCGAGTGTGCTGGCTTGAGTCGGTCAACCGACACTTTTTCGGTCCTGTCGCCCACTTGCAGGGTGAAAAATTTGTCCCCAGCCTGTAGCACCTTGTAAGGCCCGTCGTACGGGGGTTGAAGGGGTCCGCGGTGGGCGTCGTGCCGGACGAAAACAAACCGTGCCTGGTGCAGGCTTAGTGGGACGTGTGAGGTGGATTTGCCGTGTCGGGCAATGGGCACCGGGGCAAACTGCAGCGCCGGTGAGGCGAAGTCGTGGCGTTGCTGGTCGGCTGACCAGGGTGTCGTGGCGGTGGGCAGGAACTCGCCGGGTACGCGCAGCGGCTGACCGTACACGAGCTCTGCTGCCGATGCGTGGAGGTCTTCTTTAACCGCGGTGTGCAGGCCGAGGAGGACCCACGGAAGTCGGTCGGTCCAGGCGCCGTCCTGGAGGCTGGCTTGAAGAGATGCTTTCAAGGATCTGTGGAACCGCTCACACAGTCCGTTGGCTTGGGGGTGGTACGCTGTGGTGCGGTGAATGGTCACCCCGAGATTGCGTGCGACGGCGGTCCAGAGTTCAGAGGTAAATTGCGGACCTCTGTCCGACGTCATGTCGGAGGGGACGCCGAACCGTGCGACCCAGGTGCTGACGAAGGCTCTGGCGATGTCGGCGGTGGTGGTAGAGGTCAGTGGAATTGCCTCGGGCCAGCGTGTGGTGGGGATGAAGTGTTCCACCCCGTGTTTGGCGGCCTCCGCGGAGAAGGTCGGATTGGTAAGGGCCGGGAATTCGGCCAGGAGTGCCGAGTAGTCATCCGTGGCCCGGGCGTGGCACTGTGACGCCATGTCGGCGGGTTGACGGGGTGCCATGGCGCCCAGGATGGGGGACATGGTGTTCATGTCCACGAGGCGGTGATGGGGGATGTCTACCAGTAGGCCGTGGGCGCACAGGAAATCTGCGCCGATGAGAGGGGAGGGCACCTTGGCAGTGATGAACTCCCATCAGTAGCGGCGACCAGCGGCGACCATACGTCCGGATTTCGGAGCCGTTAGCAGCAGCCAGCGCCGGTCCTCGTTCACCCTTTTGGATGTCGAGGGAGGAGGCCGGGATGATGCTGTGCTGAGCCCCAGTGTCGCACAGGAACCGGCGGCCGGTTTTGTCATCCGTGACGAACAGCAGGGAGCCCGCGTGGCCCACGGCCATTGCGGGGGCTGGTACGGGGGCGGACTTGAAAGAGCAGGGAGGTGTGCACCGTTGTGCCCTGGCGCCGAACCGTGCATTGTAGTAACAGTGGCCCGGGTTAGTGGGGCGTGAAGGCCCCGTGGGCCTGGTGGCAGGCCCTTGTGGCCACGTGGTGGCCGGTGAGTGGCGCGCCCAGGCATTGGCTGCCAGGTCCGGAGTGACGTCGCGGCTGGAATGAGCGGACAGCAGCTTGTCGGCCTCATCGGCCAGGGCTTCCAGATTCGTGAGGCCGGACGCCACGATCGCTGGGCGGATGCTGAGATGGAGCTAGCGGATGAACAGCGTGCGGAAGAGGGATCCGGGTGGGCTCTCGTCGGTGAGGGAGAGCATGTGGGAGAGGAGGTCTGACGGTGAGGCATCACCGAGGCCTGGAAGGTCGAGGAGGTGGCAGTTTCGCTGATATGCCAAGGCCGTAAATTTTTTAAGGAACGCTGTCTTGAGATGTGCGTACTTGCCTTCCTCTGGTGGGTTCTGCAGCGCTGTCCAAACCTTGGAAACTGTGGCGCTACCGAGTGATGTGATGAGGTAGTCGTACTGCGTCCGATCTGTGGTGATGTTTCGCTAGCCGGAAGCGAGATTCAGCTTGGAGAAACCAGGCTTCGGGCTGGTTTTCCCAAAACTCCGGCAGTTTCATGGAAACTGTGTTCGTGTCTGCCATTGCAGTGCTCGGAATAAGTTCTGAGCGTCGGGGTCACCAATGTTGAGGCTGCCGTGAAACACGAATTGAGGCTGAATCCATGTGCGGAAAACAAGAGATTTTTTTAATACAACTGCATGGTACAAAATGGCTGAACAGAAAGCTCCCAGAATTCCCTGAAAAAATCCTGAGGCCCCGCCCACTCTTGCCTTAAAGGTAAGGTGCCTTAAAGGGAAGGTGCTCGATATATTGTCCACGAACGGAAGAGTGGATAATGCCCGTTTAGGTGGCGATCCGCCACAAGTTTGTCAAACGGCATTAAAAGTTAGCAGTCTTTGCAAAGGCTGTTCTGGGGAGAGGAAGGAAGTGTCTGGCAAAAATAGAATGAACACAATCTCAATGGGGTGTCATGAAAAAGAGTCGGTGGGTGAGTGACGGAGTGACACAACACCTGACCTCCCTGATTGACAGCTGTTGAAATGGGCATTCTGCTGCACGAAGTACAAGTGAGGAGTGTTGCCCTATTTATGACTCCAGGTCACCCTTCTGAGAGAACAACAGTGCATCATGTCAGGCAGGAGGTAGTTGCAGGATTTTGACCCAGCGACGATGAAGGAACGGCAATATATTTCCAAGTAAGGATGATGTGTGACTTGGAGGGGAACTTGGAGGTGGTGGTGTTCCCATGTGCCTGCTGCCCTTGTCTTTCTAGGTAGTAGAGGTCGCGGGTTTGGGAGGTGCTGCCGAAGAAGCCTTGGCGAGTTGCTGCAGTGCATCTTGTAGATGGTACGCACTGCAGCCACAGTGCGCCGGTGGTGGAGGGAGTGAATGTTTAAGGTGGTGGATGGGGTGCCAATCAAGCGGGCTGCTTTGTTCTGGATGGTGTTGAGCTTCTTGAGTGTTGTTGGAGCTACACTCATCCAGGCAAGCTGAGAGTTTTCCATCACACTCCTGACTTGTGCCTTGTACGTGGCAGAAAGGCTTTGGGGAGTCAGGAGGTGAGACACTCGCCACAGAATACCTAGCCTCTGACCTGCTCTTGTAGAAACAGTATTTATGTGTCTGGTCCAGTTAGGTTTCTGGTCAATGGTAACCCCCAAGATGTTGATGGTGGGGGATTCGGCGATGGTAATGCCATTCAATGTCAAGGGGAGGTGGTTAGACTCTCTGTTGTTGGAGATAGTCATTGTCTGACAATTGTGTAGTGCGAATGTAACTTGCCACTTATCAGCGCAAGCCTAGATGTTGTCCAGTGCTTGCTGCATGTGGGCATGGACTGGTTCATTATCTGAGGAATTGCGAATGGAACTGAACACTGTGCAATCATCAGTGAACATCCCCACTTCTGACCTTATGGTGGAGGGAAGGTCATTGATGAAGCAGCTGAAGATGGTTGGGCCTAGGACACTGCCCTGAGGAACTCCTGCAGCGATGTCCTGGGACTGAGATGATTGACCTCTAACAACCACAACCATCTTCCTTTGTGCTAGGTATGACGCCAGCCAGTGGAGCATTTTCCCCCTGATCCCCATTGACTTCAGTTTTACTAGGGCTCCTTGGTGCCACATTCGGTCAAATGCTGCCATTGATGTCAAGGGCAGTCACTCTCACCTCACCTCTGGAATTCAGCTCTTTTGTCCATGTTTGGACCAAGACTGTAATGAAGTCTGGAGCCGAGTGGTCCTGTCAGAACCCAAACTGGGCATCGGTTAGCAGGTTATTGGTAAGTAAGTGCCGCTTGATAGCACTGTCGATGACACCTTCCGTCACTTTGCTGATGATTGAGAGTAGATTGATGGGGCGGTAATTGGCCGGATTGGATTTGTCCTGCCTTTTGTGGACGGGACATCCCTGGCCAATTTTCCACTTTGTTGGGTAGATGCCAGTGTGTACTGGAATAGCTTGGCTAGAGGCACGGCTAGTTCTGGAGCACAAGTCTTGAGCACTACAGCCAGGATGTTGTTGGGCCCCACAGCCTTTGCCGTATCCAGTGCACTCAGTTGTTTCTTGCTATCAATGTGGAGTGAATCGAATTGGCTGAAGACTGACATCTGTGATGGTGGGGGACCTCAGGAGCAGGCCGAGATGCATCATTCACTGGTTGCAAAAGCTTCAGCCTTATTTTTGTGCTCAATTGCTGGGCTCTGCCATCTTTGAGGATGGGGATGTTCAAGGAGCCTCCTCCTCCCATTAGTTGTTTAATTGTCCACCACCATTCACGACTGAATGTGGCAGGACTGCAGAGCTTTGATCTGATCCGTTGGTTGTGGGATCACTTAGCTCTATATATAGCATGCTGCTTCCACTGTTATTAGCATGCATGTTGTAGCTTCACCAGGTTGGCACGTCATTTTTAGGTATGCCTGGTGCTGCTCCTGGCATGCTCTTCTGCACTCCTCATTGAACTAGGGTTGGTCGCCTGGCTTGATGGTAATGGTAGAGTGAGGGATATGCCAGGCCATGAGGTTACAGATTTTGGTGGAATATAAATCTGCTGCTGCTGATGGCCCACAGCATCTCCTGGATGCCCGGTTTTGAGTTGCTAGATCTGCTCTGAATATATCCCATTCGGCACGGTGGTAGTGCCACACAACATGATGGAAGGTGTCCTCAGTGTGAAGATGGAACTTTGTCTCCACAAGGACTGCGCGGTGGTCACTCCTACCAATACTGTCATGGACAAATGCATCTGCGACAGGCAGATTGGTGAGGATGAGGTCAAGTAGGTTTTTCCCTCATCTTGATTCTCTCACCACCTGCCACAGACCCGGTCTAGTAGCTATGTCCTTCAGGGCTCGGTCAGTAGTGGTGCTACCGAGCCAGTTTTAGTGATGGACATTAAAGTCCCCCACCCAGAGTACATTCTGTGCCCTTGCTACCCTCAGTGCTTCTTCCAAGTGGTGTTCAACATGGAGGAGTACTGATTTATCAGCTAAGGGAGGGTGGTAGGTGGTAATCAACAGGAGGTTTCCTTCCCATGTCTGACCTGATGCCATGAGACTTCATGGGGTCCGGAGTCAATGTTTAGGACTCCCAGGGCTACTTCCTCCTGACTGTATAGTACTGTACTTGATGGTAATGGTAATGGTAGAGTAAGGGATATGCCAGGCCATGAGGTTACAGATTTTGGTGGAATATAATTCTGCTGCTGCTGATGGCCCACAGCATCTCCTGGATGCCCAGTTTTGAGTTGCTAGATCTGTTACCATTACCATTACCATCGAGTACAGGAGCAAGGATGTCTTGCTGCAGTTGTACAAGGCTTTGGTGAGACCACACCTTGAGTATTGTGTGCAGTTTTGGTCGCCTTATCTGAGGAAGGATGTTCTTGCCATGGAGGGAGTGCAGCGAAGATTTACCAGACTGATACCTGGGATGGCAGGAATGACGTATGAAGAGAGATTGGGTCGATTAGGCTTATATTCGCTAGAGTTTAGAAGAATGAGAGGGGATCTCATTGAAACTTATAAAATTCTAACATGACTAGACAGACTAGTTGCAGGAAGGATGTTCCCGATGGCGGGTGTTGCTCCGAATTCGCTAGATGTTTGAAAGATCGAACAAATAGGTTAGCAACTTTTCCTTTTAGGGTTCAAATGTAAGTTTGGTCTGAACAAACACACAGGCAACAGATTTCGTGTACAAAGATTTATCTTTAATAAATGCTTAACAAACACCGTTCGTAGTTTAAAGTACAATTCCAAAATATAAGACTCACAACTTAAATAACAACAGAAAACGCTGGAAAAACTCAGCAGGCCAGGCAGCATCCGTGGAGAGAGAAAGAGAGTTGACGTTTCAGGTCGATGACCTTTCATCAGAACTGGGAAGAGCTGGAAATCAAATAGATTTAAGGCCAGGGTAAAGCTGGGAAAAGGGGGAGGGGATAAAGGAACAAAGGAGGAGATGAAGAGACATTAAGAGACATTAAGAGATATGCAAGGCTAGAGGTGGTGTTAATGTGACAGATTAAGGCTGAATGAAGTGTGAAATCCACTGGCAGAATGAAGGACAGCTGCCAGCTTCTAGGAGGAAAAAAAAAAGGTGGGGGGGACAAATAAAAGGGTGGATAAAATAAAATATAAATGTGATTGGAGCTGAGGTTATGATCTAAAATTGTTGAACTCGATATTGAGTCCAGAGGGCTGTAGCGTGCCTAAACGAAAGATGAGGTGCTGTTCCTCGAGCTTACGCTGAGCTTCCGTGGAACAGTGTAATAGGCCGAGGACGGTGAGGTCAGAGTGGGAGTGAAGCGGTGAATTAAAGTGACAGGCCACCGGGAGCTCGGGGTCCCCCTTACGGACTGAACGGAGGTGTTCCGCAAAGCGGTCACCCAATCTGCGTTTGGTCTCCCCAATGTAGAGGAGTCCACATCGTGAGCAGCGAATACAGTATACTAAATTGCAGGAAGTACAAGTAAATCGCTGTTTCACCTGGAAGGGGTGTTTGGGGCCCTGGACAGTGGGAAGAGGGGAGGTATAAGGGCATGTGTTGCATCTCCTGCGCGTGCACGGGAAGGTGCCGGGCGAAGGGGAAGGGGTGCTGGGGGTGGTGGAGGAGTGGACTAGGGTGTCGCGGAGGGAGCGGTCCCTGCGGAATGCTGAAAGGGGAGGTGAGGGGAAGATGTGTTTGGTGGTGGGATCACGCTGGAGGTGGCGGAAATGGCGGAGGATGATCCGTTGAATGTGGAGGCTGGTGGGGTGAAAGGTGAGGACAAGGGGAACCCTATCGTGGTTCCGGGAGGGAGGGGCAGGGGTGAGGGCAGATGTGCGGGAGATAGAACGGACACGGTCGAGGGCCGTGTCGACCACGGTAGAGGGGAATCCTCGGTTGAGGAAAAAGGAAGACATGTCGGAAGCACTGGTATGGAAGGTGGCATCATCAGAGCAGATGCGGCGGAGACGGAGAAACTGGGAGAATGGAATAGAGTCCTTACAGGAGGCGGGGTGGGAGGAAGTGTAGTCCAGGTAGCTGTGGGAGTCGGTGGGCTTGTAGTGAATGTTAGTCAATAACCTATCCCCAGAGATGGAGATGGAGAAGTCGAGGAAGGGAAGGGAAGAGTCGGAGATGGACCATGTGAAGGTGAGGGAAGGGTGGAAATTGGAAGCATAGTGAATGAAATGTTCTAGTTCAGGGCGAGAGCAGGAGACGGCACCGATACAGTCATCAATGTACCGGAAAAAGAGGTGAGGGAGGGGACCCGAGTAGGACTGGAACAAAGAGTGTTCCACATATCCCACGAAAAGGCAGGCATAGCTAGGACCCATGCGGGTACCCATAGCAACACCTTTAATTTGGAGGAAATGGGTAGAGTCAAAGGAGAAGTTGTTCAATGTGAGAACAAGTTCAGCCAGGCGGAGGAGGGTGGTGGTGGATGGGGACTGGTTGGGCCTCTGTTCAAGGAAGAAGCGGAGCGCCCTCAGGCCATCCTGGTGGGGAATGGAGGTGTAGAGGGATTGTACGTCCATAGTGAAGAGGAGACGGTTGGGGCCGGGAAACTGGAAACTGTTAAAATGGCGGAGGGCATCGGAAGAGTCGCGGATGTAGGTGGGAAGAGACTGGACAAGGGGAGAAAAAATAGAGTCGAGATAGGAAGAGATAAGTTCCGTGGGGCAAGAACAGGCTGAAACGATGGGTCTACCGGGGCAGTCCTGTTTGTGGATCTTGGGAAGGAGGTAGAAGCGGGCTGTGCGCGGTTGGGGAACTATGAGGTTGGCGGCCGTGGGGGGAAGTTCTCCAGAGGAGATGAGGTCAGTGACGGTCTTGGACACGGTGGCTTGATGTTCAGTAGTGGGGTCATGGTCCAGGTGGAGGTAGGAGGAGGTGTCAGAGAGTTGGCGTTCAACCTCCGCTAGGTAGAGGTCGGTTCGCCAAACAACAACAGCGCCACCCTTGTCAGCAGGTTTAATGACAATGTCAGGGTTGGATCGGAGAGAATGGAGTGCTGCAAGTTCAGAGGGAGGTAGGTTGGAGTGAGTGAGGGGAGCAGAGAAATTGAGCTGGCCGATGTCACGGCGGCAGTTAGCAATTGATATTGATATTACCCGATTTGGTCCGAGGCGATCAATCTCTGTCCAAACCTCTACGTAGGGTGTCTGTTCCCAGGTCCCTGCTGTCGAGTGTTGCTCCTAGGTTTCATCTGCCAGGTTCTCACTCCCAGGTTCTTGCTCCCAGTTTCTCGCTGCTAGGTTCTCGCTCTCTATCTGGGTTTTTTCCTCCTGGTTTATACTATTCTATAATCTGTCCCATCTCTTTGGATACACATTTGTTCCCTCTTTCCTGTGCCCTGATGATTAGTTTATCCTATTCTACAACCTGTCCCATCTCCTTGGTTAGTTTACGTCTGTCTTCATCCATTTTCTTTAATTGACCCATTGTTTGTTAACTGGTGTCTGTAGTGACCTCACCCGTGTCTGACGAGGTTACCTATGAACCCTCTGTTTCAGAACATTACTGAACCTCTGCATTATTTATCCACTGTCCCTTACACATGGTGACTCCTTCATTTTATTTCAGTTTTACACTACTTCTTCCATTTCCACATTCCTCCCTTTGATCATTATCATTTTGACCAAATGATTTGATCACCATAAAGCTGTTTACCATCGTCGGGGTGTGTCCTTTGTCCTTTGTAAAGCCTGATACGCTTCCATTGATTCCACTCGAACCTTCAGCCTTTTCTCTAGTCTTTTCATGCTTACCCAGGTGAAGCATAGGCATATGAACACCAGCATGATCATAATTACAGTCAGGTGGGACACGAGTCTCACCCAGGGGTGTATGTTCACATTTTCGCTCCAATTCCAAAGGTCGTCCCACCAAGTATTGATTTTGATTTGTTTAATCTTTTGGTTAATGTCCTGGGTATTCATTTCCACCCTTTCGTAGATTTCATGAACAAGATCAAGCTTATGTCTAATTTCCGTTATGTGTTCTTCCTCTAGCTGGATGTTGATGTTGATTTTTGTGAAATATTTTGTCAAGCGATTCTTCAGGTCTATTGACACATTGGGCCAAAAATTGATGCCGCTACGCGAGAGTACGCACTGCGTACTCTCGCGTATTCTCTCTCCAATTGCCGGTTTTCTGCATGCACTGCGCATGCGCTGAAAACCGGCACTTGGTTTTTGGAAAAGGGGGCGGTTCCTCGGTGCACCGCGTGCGCGCTACAGGCTGCGCGCACGCTGTGCACTTAGTGCTTTGGACGCGCAGGTAAGGACGGAAGATTTTAGAAATGAAAAAAGGAGGAGTAAGACCCACTTTTAACAAGGTAAGTAGTGAATTAAGTATTATTTTGAATTTTTTTTAACAGGTATATCTTTTTTAGAGACTTTAAAGACAGGTAAGTTTATTTTTATAACTTTTTAAAAGATTTTAAATTTTTTCAAAAATTTAATTTTTTATTTAAAATGGTTCATTTATTTAACTATACTTATTTTATTAATGTGATGGTTTTTTTTTTAAATTTAATTGAGGTTTAGCTGTTATTTTGGGGGTGTGTAAGATTCATAGCTTTCACAGCACGTATGTGAAACTTATGAATGGAAGATGGTGTGCTGCCATTGGCTCTAACTGAGTCACGTGATCCCACAGCTCGCACGAATTCACTACGCCGGTGGGATACGCAAGCACTGCCCAGCTGATGTCTACAACATCAAGTTCGTGCGAGCTGGATCTGAAAAAGCCAACGCGGAGTGAGAGATCGCGCCTGCTCCTTACCCCCGCGGGAACAGAGCGAGATCAATTTCTGGGCCATTAAGATTAACAGTTGCATGCCTCTGGATGTTGATAATTTCCTCATTTCCTATTCTCATCGGTATCAGGGGGTGTGTGCAGAAGGTTGGGTTTTGGATAGGGCAGTCCTTATTCCCATAATGGTAACTAGCTTCGGTGGTGGTAAAATAATATATTCCGTCACCCATATAAGCGCTTCGAGTGATAGGTTTGTGAATCGCGTTCTCCATGATCAAGGAACAATTTATGGCCGTATTTCCCTTAAATCCGCATCGCGCGGTGCGGGTCGGGTAAATTTTGTATGGACATATTACTGTTCTTTCCGTAGTGGCACATTGTCCCAATGCAGTTCCCACTCGAGTACCATTCTGCTTCACAGCATATGGCCTCATTCCTGCCACGGCCACCCATACTCCTTTTTGTATAGTGCCTATGGTTTGGACCTCAAATAATGGCATTCCTTCCTGGTGTCCTATCATGGGGACTCCTATCACCATCCCTACAGCAGTACTTCCACGGGGGCCCGTACATTCCTCGTTGAACCATACCCTGCTGAGTTTCCGTAGTTCGCAGTCACTGCTTTATCAGACCCCGGATTTGAGTATTGTTGATCCAAGTGGGTACTTCTTCACGTTTTGCCAGCAATAAGTTTTCTCTCAGCTGGTCCAGCATCCAATTGCCATAAGTCATGCACAGTGTTTGTTGTTGGGTTCCGTTCGCCGCCTTTTTGGCCGTGTTAATAAGTTGATTAATAGTCCGTGCATGTCCTTCTAAGACCTTCACCTGTTGTGTTTGGATCCCTATACTTTCCTGTCCTGCCTGTGACTCTTGTCTTTGATTATTATTCAGTTCCTCCAATAACGTTTTGACTTGCTGGGTTGAGGTTTTAACCTTGGAGTTCAAATTAGTTATATCTAGAGTATTTACAGTGGCCATTCCTGCTCCATAGACTGTCCCTGAATCATTCAGTAACCCTCTCTTCCTCCTTTTCCTAGCTGTCTTTGTTTCATTTCCCTGCTTCCCTTCTATCTCTCCCTTGAGCAACATCGAAGTCAAGTCCTGATACAATCTTTTGGTTCCCTCCGGGCACCAATCGGGTAATTGTACATCGATTATATTCAGTACGATAGGTATTAATTCATATTGTATATTATCATAAACAATTTTGGCCGTGTTTCTTAATATTACTCCTCCCTTGGGTCCCGGCTCGTGTTCTGCATAGCTATCCATACTATAGCCTTAACATCTTTTCCCGTACAAGCAATACACACAAAGTTCAGTTGAGTTTCAGTTGCCGTCTCATAGCAGGTTTTTCCTTGGCTGTTACAACTGCACTCGTTGTTGCCATTGGTAGGTGCGTGAAAACCTGCATTGTTGTCTTGGGCACAGTTCTGACTGTTCCGTCCGTCTGCGGTAATAGTTACATCTGAGTTCTCAGCGAGGATGATACAGCCAAACACCAGACCACAGTACCCCAGAAGGGTGGGTACTGGGATTTCCATGAGCAATAATCAGTTACCTAGAAACAAAAAGAAAGATCAGGGTAGCAACTGCTCTTATTTACAGTTCTATCTTTTCTGATACCCGACGCAACCGTTTGGGTTGTCCTGGACTGGGCGGGGGTAGAGGATGGTTTCTAGTCCAGTTGACGAGTCGGATTAAAGACGGGGTTCAAGGGGCTGTTGTGGAAACCTTGAGGCAACCGGGTCCAAGTGTACTGCTGTCCCTTGTGAGTAAAAGCAAATTTGTACTGGCATTCTTTTGTTAAGGGTATGGACCAAAATCCATTACTGATGTCCAGGACAGTAAAGATTTTCGCAGTTGGGGTAAGTTTTGAAGCGGTCTCTGGGGCAGTGGCAACAGTGGGTGCCACGGAAGGCGTAACCTTATTCAAGGCTCGGTAATCTATAGTCATTCTCCAGGACATATCGGGTTTTTGAACGGGCCAAATGGGTGAGTTATTGGTAGAAGCAATGGGTCGGAGCACGCCTTGATTCAAGAGACTGTGAATAATATTGTCTAAGTCCTTTTCTGCCTCTAAGGGAATTTTATACTGCTTCTGGGGTGGGGGATCGGGTCCCATGATTGAGACCGGTCCTGCCATCCGGCCACACTCGTGTTTGTGGGTGGCAAAAACATTTGAGTTTTGGGTTAAAATATCCTGTATTTCCGGGTCATCTGTTATGGTAGAAGGAACAAAAGTAAAAGTTTTCATGCAGCATACGTGCGCGTCATACGTCCCCGTGGGTATTAACACGTCAACACAAGTTTCGCACATTCTCCAAATACATCGGTTTGCTGGGTCATAAGCCAAATTATATATTCTCATGAAGTCAATACCAATTATTGCCGATTCCCCCTGCATCTGTGGCACCGACAGGCAGGCATGCTTAAATTTGAAACTTCCCAACTGAATCTCCAATGGCTTAGTGATTGTAGCGGTCTGCCCATGACCGGTAAAGCCGCTAAAGAGAATTTCTTGATTAGTTAAGTCGTTGTGCGAGAGAGGGTGCTGGTTTCCCAGACAAGTTCTGGATCCGCCTGCGTCCCATAAAAATGTGGTATCGCGACCTCTTACGACACCTGAGACTATAGGCCGTCCATGATTGTCACATCCTGCCTTGCACACGACCTCTGAGGTCAGACCCCATCATTGTTGGCCGCCGAGCTTGAATGCCGGTTGCTCATAGAAGGGTGCCATTCGCCCGGAGCATCCCACAGCGCCGGACTGGTTACTTCTTTTTGGCGCCTGACACTCCCTTTGCCAATGTCCCATCCTTCCGCAGTTACAACAGGGTCCCCTTAGTGGTCCATATCCCCTATCTCCCTGGTTTGCTACCGGATACCTTGGAGATCCCTTAGTCCTCCATGCTGGTGGGTCATTTCTATCTGGGCCTGAGCGGAAAGCGTAGATTTTATCTTTTGGTTGGGGAGAAGATTGATTTTGATCGTCCTGCCAAGCCCTGGTCATACGCCTTAAGAACCAGGCCTCATTATGAGTGTCGTCAGTAGGGTTGAAGAGCTTACATGCCCTTTTACCGGAATCGGAGGCATGGGAAATGAGGGACTTAAACCAGATGGCACGAGGATCATCATCCAGATTGTCGCGGTTCAATGTTCCCATCAGGTTACAGAAAACCACCCACAAGCGTTCCGCATAAGCGCGGGGGTGTTCTTCGTCACCCTGTTTAAAGTTTGCTAGTTCCATAACGGGATCCTTGCTGTTAACTCCTGCCGCCTCCTTAATGGCGATCCACATTTCAACTATGGTGCCCTGCCCTGTTCTCTGGGTTTGGGGCATGGCCCCAAATATAACGGGTCCCAAACACAAAGTCACTAGTTTCCTCAGCTCTCCCTCATCTAGTCCCTGAGTCTCAGAGGCCTGGAGAACCGCGGCCTTCCATAATTCAAAATTAATCTTGCCATTGAATTTGGGTACGTTTTTGGCAATATCATTCAATTGGGAGAGAGTAAAAGGGGTGGCATAATTGATGGGTCCGTTGGGCACAGCGTCTACCGCTTGACCGTTGGTCCTTTCCTGTGTCCGAACAGTGACCATAGGGTTCATGGGTAGTGGGGGTGGCGGCTCCTCTGGGGCAGCAAGCCCATCCTCTGGGGCAGTAGGACCTTTATTATTTCTATAGGGTGGCGGGGGCTCGTACCATGACGGGTCAGGGGGGCCGTAGTCCCCTTCTCCTGATCGGTCCCTCTCATAGTTCTGGGCCGCCTCGGCCAGACTTGAGTAGTCGATACCCTCTGCGCCTCCGTTGGAGAAAGCGCATATTATGCCTCTCTGTGAGGATAATTGTGATTTTAATACTTCTATTTCTTGACGACAGTGGGTATGATCCGTTTTATCGTATTTTTCCCGCTGGTGAGACTGTTGTATGACCTTGAGGGCTGATTTCAAATCCTGACATTTTTCCTCTAGGGCAAAGCGGTCCCTTGTGGACTCGCCTAGTTGTTCCTGCATTCGGTGTAATTTTTGATTACTTGCTTCGACTGCAGTCATACTAGAGGCCATATGGAGAGTGCAATCTTTCATCACTACGTAATTCCTCATTTTCCTTTTGCAAATTTTTAACCTGATTCCGGAGCTGGTCTAAATCAGACTGCAATTGGTTTTGGGTCTGACCCTGACTGTGTGTTAATGCTCGCTCGCTCATTAGTTCGGAGTAACAGGCTGCCATCAAAAAATATTTACCTTTTTTTCGTTTCATTTTTCCCTTTTTATTATTGTGCTCAAAGAAGGTCTGACCTCCTTTGAAACTTGGACCGGCGATCGTCACCGCCCAGTCCTTATATTTTCCTACCATTAACTGGTTAAACTGTTCTTCCCAATCCTAGGAGGTCTCCCCTTTAGACGCGTCATGTTCCACCATAGTTACTGCTTTAAAACCTTATCCGACTCTAACAGATATTCCTTATCCGACTCTAACAGATATTCCTTATCCGACTCTACCAGATATTGTCTGTCGCTTGTTCAGCCCCTTACTGTGGTATATTTTGTCCAAACCAAAGTTCTAAAGTCCCATCTGGGCTCGCCAATTGTTGTTCCGAATTCGCTAGATGTTTGAAAGATCGAACAAATAGGTTAGCAACTTTTCCTTTTCGGGTTCAAATGTAAGTTTGGTCTGAACAAACACACAGGCAACAGATTTCGTGTACAAAGATTTATCTTTAATAAATGCTTAACAAACACCGTTCGTAGTTTAAAGTACAATTCCAAAATATAAGACTCACAACTTATATTGATATTACCCGATTTGGTCCGAGGCGATCAATCTCTGTCCAAACCTCTACGTAGGGTGTCTGTTCCCAGGTCCCTGCTGTCGAGTGTTGCTCCCAGGTTCTCGCTCTCTATCTGGGGATTTTCCTCTTGGTTTATACTATTCTATAATCTGTCCCATCTCTTTGGTTACACATTTGTTCCCTCTTTCCTGTGTCCTGATGATTAGTTTATCCTATTCTACAACCTGTCCCATCTCCTTGGTTAGTTTACGTCTGTCTTCATCCATTTTCTTTAATTGACCCATTGTTTGTTAACTGGTGTCTGTAGTGACCTCACCCGTGTCTGACGAGGTTACCGATGAGCCCTCTGTTTCAGAACATTACTGAACCTCTGCATTATTTATCCACTGTCCCTTACACATGGTGACTCCTTCATTTTATTTCAGTTTTACACTACTTCTTCCATTTCCACATTCCTCCCTTTGATCATTATCATTTTGACCAAATGATTTGATCACCATAAAGCTGTTTACCATCGTCGGGGTGTGTCCTTTGTCCTTTGTAAAGCCTGATACGCTTCCATTGATTCCACTCGAACCTTCAGCCTTTTCTCTAGTCTTTTGATGCTTACCCAGGTGAAGCATAGGCATCTGAACACCAGCATGATCAGAATTACAGTCAGGTGGGACACGAGTCTCACCCAGGGGTGTATGTTCACATTTTCGCTCCAATTCCAAAGGTCGTCCCACCAAGTATTGATTTTGATTTGTTTAATCTTTTGGTTAATGTCCTGGGTATTCATTTCCACCCTTTCGTAGATTTCATGAACAAGATCAAGCTTATGTCTAATTTCCGTTATGTGTTCTTCCTCTAGCTGGATGTTGATGTTGATTTTTGTGAAATATTTTGTCAAGCGATTCTTCAGGTCTATTGACACATTGGGCCAAAAATTGATGCCGCTACGCGAGAGTACGCACTGCGTACTCTCGCGTATTCTCTCTCCAATTGCCGGTTTTCTGCATGCACTGCGCATGCGCTGAAAACCGGCACTTGGTTTTTGGAAAAGGGGGCGGTTCCTCGGTGCACCGCATGCACGCTACAGGCTGCGCGCACGCTGTGCACTTAGTGCTTTGGACGCGCAGGTAAGGACGGAAGATTTTAGAAATGAAAAAAGGAAGAGTAAGACCCACTTTTAACAAGGTAAGTAGTGAATTAAGTATTATTTTGAATTTTTTTTAACAGGTATATCTTTTTTAGAGACTTTAAAGACAGGTAAGTTTATTCTTATAACTTTTTAAAAGATTTTAAATTTTTTCAAAAATTTAATTTTTTATTTAAAATGGTTCATTTATTTAACTATACTTATTTTATTAATGTGATGGTTTTTTTTTAAAAATTTAATTGAGGTTTAGCTGTTATTTTGGGGGGGTGTAAGATTCATAGATTTCACAGCACGTATGTGAAACTTATGAATGGAAGATGGTGTGCTGCCATTGGCTCTAACTGAGTCACGTGATCCCACAGCTCGCACAAATTCACTACGCCGGTGGGATACGCAAGCACTGCCCAGCTGATGTCTAGAACATCAAGTTCGTGCGAGCTGGATCTGAAAAAGCCAACACGGAGTGAGAGATCGCGCCTGCTCCTTACCCCGCGGGAACAGAGCGAGATCAATTTCTGGGCCATTAAGATTAACAGTTGCATGCCTCTGGATGTTGATAATTTCCTCATTTCCTATTCTCATCAGTATCAGGGGGTGTGTGCAGAAGGTTGGGTTTTGGATAGGGCAGTCCTTATTCCCATAATGGTAACTAGCTTCGGTGGTGGTAAAATAATATATTCCGTCACCCATATAAGCGCTTCGAGTGATAGGTTTGTGAATCGCGTTCTCCATGATCAAGGAACAATTTATGGCCGTATTTCCCTTAAATCCGCATCGCTCGGTGCGGGTCGGGTAAATTTTGTATGGACATATTACTGTTCTTTCCGTAGTGGCACATTGTCCCAATGCAGTTCCCACTCGAGTACCGTTCTGCTTCACAGCATATGGCCTCATTCCTGCCACGGCCACCCATACTCCTTTTTGTATAGTGCCTATGGTTTGGACCTCAAATAATGGCATTCCTTCCTGGTGTCCTATCATGGGGACTCCTATCACCATCCCTACAGCAGTACTTCCACGGGGGCCCGTACATTCCTCGTTGAACCATACCCTGCTGAGTTTCCGTAGTTCGCAGTCACTGATAGTAGCAGGAACATTCTGCTTTATCAGACCCCGGATTTGAGTATTGTTGATCCAAGTGGGTACTTCTTCACGTTTTGCCAGCAATAAGTTTTCTCTCAGCTGGTCCAGCATCCAATTGCCATAAGTCATGCACAGTGTTTGTTGTTGGGTTCCGTTCGCCGCCTTTTTGGCCGTGTTAATAAGTTGATTAATAGTCCGTGCATGTCCTTCTAAGACCTTCACCTGTTGTGTTTGGATCCCTATACTTTCCTGTCCTGCCTGTGACTCTTGTCTTTGATTATTATTCAGTTCCTCCAATAACGTTTTGACTTGCTGGGTTGAGGTTTTAACCTTGGAGTTCAAATTAGTTATATCTAGAGTATTTACAGTGGCCATTCCTGCTCCATAGACTGTCCCTGCATCATTCAGTAACCCTCTCTTCCTCCTTTTCCTAGCTGTCTTTGTTTCATTTCCCTGCTTCCCTCCTATCTCTCCCTTGAGCAACATCGAAGTCAAGTCCTGATACAATCTTTTGGTTCCCTCCGGGCACCAATCGGGTAATTGTACATCGATTATATTCAGTACGATAGGTATTAATTCATATTGTATATTATCATAAACAATTTTGGCCGTGTTTCTTAATATTACTCCTCTCTTGGGTCCCGGCTTGTGTTCTGCATAGCTATCCATACTATAGCCTTAACATCTTTTCCCGTACAAGCAATACACACAAAGTTCAGTTGAGTTTCAGTTGCCGTCTCATAGCAGGTTTTTCCTTGGCTGTTACAACTGCACTCGTTGTTGCCAATGGTAGGTGTGTGAACACCTGCATTGTTGTCTTGGGCACAGTTCTGACTGTTCCGTCCGTCTGCGGTAATAGTTACATCTGAGTTCTCAGCGAGGATGATACAGCCAAACACCAGACCACAGTACCCCAGAAGGGTGGGTACTGGGATTTCCATGAGCAATAATCAGTTACCTAGAAACAAAAAGAAAGATCAGGGTAGCAACTGCTCTTATTTACAGTTCTATCTTTTCTGATACCCGACGCAACCGTTTGGGTTGTCCTGGACTGGGCGGGGGTAGAGGATGGTTTCTAGTCCAGTTGACGAGTCGGATTAAAGACGGGGTTCGAGGGGCTGTTGTGGAAACCTTGAGGCAACCGGGTCCAAGTGTACTGCTGTCCCTTGTGAGTAAAAGCAAATTTGTACTGGCATTCTTTTGTTAAGGGTATGGACCAAAATCCATTACTGATGTCCAGGACAGTAAAGATTTTCGCAGTTGGGGTAAGTTTTGAAGCGGTCTCTGGGGCAGTGGCAACAGTGGGTGCCACGGAAGGCGTAACCTTATTCAAGGCTCGGTAATCTATAGTCATTCTCCAGGACATATCGGGTTTTTGAACGGGCCAAATGGGTGAGTTATTGGTAGAAGCAATGGGTCGGAGCACGCCTTGATTCAAGAGACTGTGAATAATATTGTCTAAGTCCTTTTCTGCCTCTACGGGAATTTTATACTGCTTCTGGGGCGGGGGATCGGGTCCCATGATTGAGACTGGTCCTGCCATCCGGCCACACTCGTGTTTGTGGGTGGCAAAAACATTTGAGTTTTGGGTTAAAATATCCTGTATTTCCGGGTCGTCTGTTATGGTAGAAGGAACAAAAGTAAAAGTTTTCATGCAGCATACGTGCGCGTCATACGTCCCCGTGGGTATTAACACGTCAACACAAGTTTCGCACATTCTCCAAATACATCGGTTTACTGGGTCATAAGCCAAATTATATATTCTCATGAAGTCAATACCAATTATTGCCGATTCCCCCTGCATCTGTGGCACCGACAGGCAGGCATGCTTAAATTTGAAACTTCCCAATTGAATCTCCAATGGCTTAGTGATTGTAGCGGTCTGCCCATGACCGGTAAAGCCACTAAGGAGAATTTCTTGATTAGTTAAGTCGTTGTGCGAGAGAGGGTGCTGGTTTCCCAGACAAGTTCTGGATCCGCCTGTGTCCCATAAAAATGTGGTATCGCGACCTCTTACGACACCTGAGACTATAGGCCATCCATGATTGTCACATCCTGCCTTGCACACGACCTCTGAGGTCAGACCCCGTCATTGTTGGCCGCCGAGCTTGAGTGCCAGTTGCTCATAGAAGGGTGCCATTCGCCCGGAGCATCCCACAGCGCCGGACTGGTTACTTCTTTTTGGCGCCTGACACTCCCTTTGCCAATGTCCCATCCTTCCGCAGTTATAACAGGGTCCCCTTAGTGGTCCATATCCCCTATCTCCCTGGTTTGCTACCGATACCTTGGAGATCCCTTAGTCCTCCATGCTGGTGGGTCATTTCTATCTGGGCCTGAGCGGAAAGCGTAGATTTTATCTTTTGGTTGGGGAGAAGATTGATTTTGATCGTCCTGCCAAGCCCTGGTCATACGCCTTAAGATCCAGGCCTCATTATGAGTGTCATCGGTAGGGTCGAAGAGCTTACATGCCCTTTTACCGGAATCGGAGGCATGGGAAATGAGGGATTTAAACCAGGTGGCACGAAGACCATCATCCAGATTGTCGCGGTTCAATGTTCCCATCAGGTTACAGAAAACCACCCACAAGCGTTCCGCATAAGCGCGGGGGTGTTCTTCGTCACCCTGTTTAAAGTTTGCTAGTTCCATAACGGGATCCTTGCTGTTAACTCCTGCCGCCTCCTTAATGGCGATCCATATTTCAACTATGGTGCCCTGCCCTGTTCTCTGGGTTTGGGGCATGGCCCCGAAGATAACGGGTCCCAAACACAAAGTCACTAGTTTCCTCAGCTCTCCCTCATCTAGTCCCTGAGTCTCAGAGGCCTGGAGAACCGCGGCCTTCCATAATTCAAAATTAATCTTGCCATTGAATTTGGGTACGTTTTTGGCAATATCATTCAATTGGGAGAGTAAAAGGGGTGGCATAATTGATGGGTCCGTTGGGCACAGCGTCTACCGCTTGACCGTCGGTCCTTTCCTGTGTCCGAACAGTGACCATAGGGTAGTGGGGGTGGCGGCTCCTCTGGGGCAGCAAGCCCATCCTCTGGGGCAGTAGGACCTTTATTATTTCTATAGGGTGGCGGGGGATCGTACCATGACGGGTCAGAGGGGCTGTAGTCCCCTTCTCCTGATCGGTCCCTCTCATAGTTCTGGGCCGCCTCGGCCAGACTTGAGTAGTCGATACCCTCTCCGCCTCCGTTGGAGAAAGCGCATATTATGCCTCTGTGTGAGGATAATTGTGATTTTAATACTTCTATTTCTTGACGACAGTGGGTATGATCCGTTTTATCGTATTTTTCCCGCTGGTGAGACTGTTGTATGACCTTGAGGGCTGATTTCAAATCCTGACATTTTTCCTCTAGAGCCCTTGTGGACTCGCCTAGTTGTTCCTGCATTCGGTGTAATTTTTGATTACTTGCTTCGACTGCAGTCATACTAGAGGCCATATGGAGAGGGTGCACTCTTTCATCACTACATAATTCCTCATTTTCCTTTTGCAAATTTTTAACCTGATTCCGGAGCTGGTCTAAATCAGACTGCAATTGGTTTTGGGTCTGACCCTGACTGCGTGTTAATGCTCGCTCGCTCATTAGTTCGGAGTAACAGGCGGCCATCAAAAAATATTTACCTTTTTTTCGTTTCATTTTTCCCTTTTTATTATTGTGCTCAAAGAAGGTCTGACCTCCTTTGAAACTTGGACCGGCGATTGTCACCGCCCAGTCCTTATATTTTCCTACCATTAACTGGTTAAACTGTTCTTCCCAATCCTGGGAGGTCTCCCCTTTAGACGCGTCATGTTCCACCATAGTTACTGCTTTAAAACCTTATCCGACTCTAACAGATATTCCTTATCCGACTCTAACAGATATTCCTTATCCGACTCTAACAGATATTGTCTGTCGCTTGTTCAGCCCCTTACTGTGGTATATTTTGTCCAAACCAAAGTTCTAAAGTCCCATCTGGGCTCGCCAATTGTTGCTCCGAATTCGCTAGATGTTTGAAAGATCGAACAAATAGGTTAGCAACTTTTCCTTTTCGGGTTCAAATGTAAGTTTGGTCTGAACAAACACACAGGCAACAGATTTCGTGTACAAAGATTTATCTTTAATAAATGCTTAACAAACACCGTTCGTAGTTTAAAGTACAATTCCAAAATATAAGACTCACAACTTATATTGATATTACCCGATTTGGTCCGAGGCGATCAATCTCTGTCCAAACCTCTACGTAGGGTGTCTGTTCCCAGGTCCCTGCTGTCCAGTGTTGCTCCCAGGTTCTCGTTGCTAGGTTCTCGCTGCCTATCTGGGGTTTTTTCCTCCTGGTTTATACCATTCTATAATCTGTCCCATCTCTTTGGTTACACATTTGTTCCCTCTTTCCTGTGTCCTGATGATTAGTTTATCCTATTCTACAACCTGTCCCATCTCCTTGATTAGTTTACGTCTGTCTTCATCCATTTTCTTTAATTGACCCATTGTTTGTTAACTGGTGTCTGTAGTGACCTCACCCGTGTCTGACGAGGTTACCTATGAGCCCTCTGTTTCAGAACATTACTGAACCTCTGCATTATTTATCCACTGTCCCTTACACATGGTGACTCCTTCATTTTATTTCAGTTTTACACTACTTCTTCCATTTCCACACGGGGGAGTCCAGAACCAGAGGTCACAGTCTAAGGATAAGGGGTAAGCCATTTAGGACTGAGATGAGGAGGAATTTCTTCACCTAGAGAGTTGTGAACCTGTGGAATTCTCTACCACAGAAGGCAGTTGAGGCCAATTCATTAAACATATTCAAGAAGGAGTTAGATATATTACTTAAGGCTAAAGGGATCAAGGGATATGGGGAGAAAGCAGGGACAGGGTACTGAATTTGGATGATCAGCCATGATCTCATTAAATGGCGGAGCAGGCTCGAGGGGCCGAATGGCCTACTCCTGCTCCTATCTTCTATGCTTCTATGTTCTGAATATATCCCATTTAGCACGGTGGTGGGTCTGTCCTGCCGGTGGGACAGGACATACTCAGGGATGGTGATGGAGGAGTCTGAGATGTTGGCTGAAAGATAAGATTCTGTGAGTCTAACTATGTGAGACTGTTGCTTGACTAGTCTGTGGGGCAGCTCTCCCAATATTGACACAAATCCCACGATGTTAGTGAGGAGGATCTTGTCGTGTCCAAATCCAGTGCCTAGGTCGATGCTGGGTGGTCCGTTCGGTTACTACTGAGTGGTTTTCTACGCTATTTCAGAGAGCAGTTAAGAGTCAACCACATTGCTGTGGATCTGGAGTCACATATAGGCCAGACCGGGTAAGGACTGCAGGTTTCCTTCCCTAAAGTGTAACATATCAAAATTTGCAGATGATACAAAGATGGGAGGGAAAGTAGTGAGTGAGGAGGACATAAAAAACCTGCAAGGGGACATAGACAGGCTAAGTAAGTGGGCAGAGATTTGGCAGATGGAATACAACACTGGAAAGTGTGAGGTGATGCACTTTGGCAAGAAAAATCCTAGAGCAATTTATTATCTTAATGGCAAGAAACTGGAGAGTACTGAAGTGCAAAGGGATCTGGGGGTCCTGGTGCACGAAACTCAAAAGGTTAGTATGCAGGTGCAGCAAGTGATTAAGAAGGCAAATGGAATGTTGGCTTTCATTGCTAGGGGGATAGAATATAAAAATAGGGAGGTATTGCTTCAGTTGTACAAGGTATTGGTGAGACCGCACCTGGAATACTGCATACAGTTTTGGTGTCCTTACTTAAGGAAAGACATCCTTGCTCTCGAGGCAGTGCAAAAAAGGTTCACTCGGTTAATCCCGGGGATGAGGGGGTGGTCATATGAGGAGAGGTTGGGTAGATTGGGACTCTACTCATTGGAGTTCAGAAGAATGAGAGGCGATCTTATTGAAACATATAAGATTGTGAAGGGGTTGGATCGGGTGGATGCGGGGAGGATGTTCCCGATGACGGGTGAGACGAGAACTAGGGGACATAGTCTTAGAATAAGGGGCTGCTCTTTCAAAACTGAGATGAGGAGGAACTACTTCACTCAGAGGGTGGTAGGTCCATGGAATATGCTGCCACAAAAAGCTGTAGAAGCTACAACATTAATTAAATTTAAAACAGAAATAGACAGTTTCCTAGAAGTAAAGGGCATTAAGGGTTACGGGGAGCGGGCAGGAATTTGGACATGAGTCTAGGTTCGGATCGGTCATGGCCCTGTGGGTAGTGGAGCGGGCCCAGGGACTGTGTAGCCTGATTCTGCTCCTATTTCGTGTGTGCAATTCTGTTAGATGCAGGAGATGGTTCTGTGATAGATAGTAGATTGGCGGTTAGGATCAGATCAGCCATGATCTTATTGAATGGCGGAGCAGGCTCGAGGGGCCGATTGGCCTACTCCTGCTCCTATTTCTTATGTTCTTATGTTCTTATGTTCTTAAAGGATTTTAGTGAACCAGTTGGGTTTTTATGACAATTTTTACAAGAATGACCTACAGGATAGGCATATGTCAGACATTCTGCCCGTGCTCCTTCAACCCTGTCAAAAACAATTCCAGTGTTATAAATCACATAGCCTTTAATGAAGATTTGTATAAATTAACTTTCCCTCAAACTCACAGTTTGTGTTGACTGAACTAATCACTGTTCTTGAGGAAACGAGATAAATGTTGCCATTTTTAAATAAGCATTCTAGGGTTTGTATGATTACTGGAAAAAATCAGTTGCCTTTCTTTCCTAGGCAAAGGGCTGGTACTTTCTTGGACAATGGTTTTAGTTAATCCAACATTACAGAACATTTATTCCATACTTTGGACGATTTACACTTGCTCTCAACCTTTTAAATAAATGTAAAGGGGCCTTTTCTTGGGATGAAAACTTCATGTCCCGTTGTCTCAGTGTGGGCTGTACTGTAGGATTGGGTTTCTTTACTTCCAGTAGTGGGTCTATCTTGGCCGAGCCTGCTGCTCCAACCAACTCTGCCATCCAACATGGAGCAGGAGACAAAAGTAATGGAGCTTATTTTGAAGCTCAACGTTTCAAGAAAACCATACAACTCCTAAAGAATCACTTAGGCACCAGTCCTGTTCACCAGAAAATAAGTCAACCATTCAAAATAGCAAAACAAAATTCCCCCCCCACCCCCCACCATTGAATTACTGTAGATCCAATAGTGAGCAGAGAGTCAGTTTTGGTGTACCATATCCCACTTATCCAATTTAACTGTGGGTGGCTGCGCCCAAGCTCAGCTCTCCGCGTTGGTCCATCTGAGCAAAGAGCTGGAATTGAACCTGCTAAAAGCATGGTTTATGGACGATATAACTGGTCTACTTCAATGCTTGTCCACTTAGTTTCACCCCTAGCCATCAGAGCTGGCACATGATGGGTCACCTGCAACCAAAGTTAAGAAAAGAAAAGAAAAAATCAGCCATCCAACGACAGGTCTCCTCCAAGTTCTGTTATTGAGTGAGTCTGGCTACTCAACGAGTCATGATGCGGAGATGCCGGTGTTGGACTGGGTGGACAAAATTGAGAGGTCGCACAACACCAGGTTATAGTCCAAGGGGTAAAAATTGAGTCGCGCCCCATTTGGGGCGCTAACCTCGCCGGGGCGCGACTTTTAGCGCCCCGAAAAAATTAGCGGCCCCGCGCCGGAACTTCAGTGGTTGCGCCCCAAGAGGGAAGCGGGGCGCAACTGGAAGCACCCCGCATCCCTCTTGGGGCGCTGCGAGTGAATATCCTGGCGCTACGTGCCGCAGCGCCACGCGCTGCGGCACGTCGCGCCACGGTATTGCAGGCCTTCCTCCCCTTCTTAAAGGGGAGGGGCCTTGCGCAGCGCGAACCGGGGCCCAGCTGGGCTCCCAGGGATCGGGAGTGCCGGCAAAAGAGCCCGGCACTCAAGAGAAGTGCCGGGCTCTTGGAGCGCAGCCGGCACTTCACGGTGGGGGGGCTTCACGGGGGCCGGGGACAGCAACGGGGGCAGGTGCTGGCAGGCGGCCAGCAACAAAAATGGCCGCCTGCCACCTCCCCTTTAAATATCGCCGCCCCGGCCGCACGTACGCCCCCCTGAACCCGTCGGACATAGCGTCTGGCGGTAAATCAGGGGGCGCGACTGAAGATCACGGCCGGGGCGCGAGCGGGGCGCTGCGCACGGCGATGACGTCATCGCCGGCGGCGCAGCGCCACAGGGCGCTACCGGCTGCCGCCGCCGCTAACCTCCCACTAAATTTTTCGGGAGGCGTGGGCGGCGCTGCGCCCGGGCGTTAGCTGCTTTACGCCCCATTAGCGCCCATTTAAGGCGCTAACGGGAGGCGCAAGCAGCTGAATTTTCCCCCCCAACAGTTTTATTCAAATAAAACTGTTGGACTATAACCTGGTGTTGTGCGACCTCTCAATTTTTACTCAACGAGTGCCCAATTTGTCCCATCACAGAAGCCAAAGAATGCAACCTGACCAATGCATAGAACTCAGTGCTTATATTTTACTTTAGAATGGACAAAGGAAACTGAAGTTAGACGCACCCCGCCACCCCCCCGCCACCCTCCCGCCAGCACCCCCCCCCCCCGCCCCCCCGCCCCACCCCACCCCCAAAGAATCTGCCTCAGCTTCCTCCAGGTGTCTGTTCAGGCCCCGATACTGCAGTCAGACAAAACCTACATAATTTAGAGTCAATGAAGCCAAACCATTTCAACACTACAGAGTGAATACACCCAAGGAGGGATATAAGATAGAAAGGGGAATTGAACAGGTTAATCCTGAGCACTATTAAGCCACAGGACAACGAGGCATAAGGAGAAACTAGTAAAAAGGGATGTAGACTCTAAAACAAAGGGTTTAGAAGAGATATCACTCCACACCTGGAATGATCCTAGGAAAAACAATGGAAGCAAAAACTCTGCAATCACTCAGTAAGCAGTTAGACCACATGAGGGGGGTTGCAGGTTTCTATAGAAAGATAAGCCAAACATGCCAATTCAATTCTTATTTATTTTTAGTACACTTGCCATTATCCATCATTAATAACTCATTTACCGTGATTCTAATTTACATTAGAAACTCCATTCATGGACCTTAATGTCTTCAAAGATGACCCAATTCATCACGACCTGGTTATCTGCTGCTACTATGGTCTATGCTTGCAGCTGCCCTTACGTGGGCAATGGATGTATAGCAGTTTGATGCACATAAATCTTCGTTCTGCCTATATTGATGTGATGCCAGCATGAAACCATTTTTCCAAACAAACTTAACATAGAATATCCCTGGGGAATTTGGGCCCAAAGCACAAACAGCCTGACTTCAACATTAATTTGGCACCTTCTTTCAGGGAAGAGAGCATGGTGATTGGTGTGGGGAACAGGAGGGTCATACGTGGGCATTTGCCAAGATGTTGATCTGAATTTAAGTTTACGGCATATTGTGGGGAAAGTGAGTAGCTGACTGAGAACTCCATCCGCCCCATTCTCTCCCTACCCTCAGGGTGATTGGTACCACATGAATACACAGCTAAAGGAAGTCCCACTCCTCAGTGCATCCTTCACTTTGTAGTTATGTCAAGTGAATCTGAAACTACAACCTCTCCCTCCCACGGGGAGCCTGTGGCAGATTTTAACCATCATTCATCAAAGCCTTTTTGCTGTGGGTTTCAGTGACCCAGCTGATAAAGCAGGATTGCACACAGATTTCGACGTAGAATCTCAATCTGCTCCTGCATCGAATTTCAGGAAAAGGATTAATTTCTGCTCAAGTTGCCTCTTCGTAGGCGGACTCAGCATCAGGACTCTGAGCCCGGGGATAAATCTGTTACAATAGATCAGCATCTGCGGAGAGAACAGGCGAGTTACCATTTTGGCTGTAGACCTTTCATCAGCAAGGGAAGGATTTACAGATGAACCACATTTAAAAGCACACACCTCAAGAGACAGAATGGTCTGTTAAGTGCTTAAAGGCAGGAGATGGTCAAATGTCTGAAGTAATATTAACACGAGGCAATAGGAGGTCAGTGAAATGCAGTTAGACATTTGAGACAGAACATGTGAATAGCTAAAGCACGGGGGATTTGGTGGGTAAAAATGGAAGCACAAAGAAACCTGGTAAAAATGAAGCAGGATCCAGTGGCCCAGGAACCAGAGCAAATAGAAGTGGGGGTCATAGGGCTGCACTGTGCCCTTGAAACAGTGTAGAGACCAAATTAGAGATCAGATCAGGATGGCAATTGAAGTGACAAATGGCAGGTATCTCCTTGTAGCACACAGACAGGACATGGATCTTTGGCAAAGTACTTACCTAACCTGCATTTGTTCTCCCCTCTATGAGCTATGAATACAGAATGTGCTAGTTTGGAGGAAGAAGATGTAAATCTCTGTCTCACCCAGAGCACTGAACAGCAGTGTAGTAGGAGGTGAATTGAAAGGTATGACATCTTCTGTGCTTTCATAGGAATATACTAGGGAAGGAGAGTAGATGCTAGGTGTGATGGAAGAATGAATTAGGTATACCTGCGGAAAGTGTTAGGGAGAGATCATCTAATTGATGGGATCATGTTGGAGGGGTGGAGTATGATCTCTCTAATATGGAAGTTGGTGGAGACAAAGAGGACCCCAACATGTTTGTGTTGATGGGTGCAGGTGGGGGGGGGGAGGGAATGATTAATGGCAGAGGCACAGAGAATGCAACAGACCCGCTCAAGGGTCCTGTCTACCACAGTGAAGGGGAATCCTCAAGTGAGGAGAAAGGAAACATTTCAGAGGTTCTGATGTGGACAATGGCATCAGAGCAGATACGACGTGGATGGAGAAAAGGAATGACGTCCTTACAGGCAGTGGGGGTGGAAGTGTAATCCAGGTTGTTGTGGGAGTTGGTGATCTTGAAAGATGTCAGTGGAAAACCAATCCTGAAGATAGAGTGAAGTCCAGGGAGAGAAGTCAGATGTTCCACAGAAGGGGAAGGGAGGGGAGGAAATTTGAAGCTCAGTTAATTAAATTCTCTAGATCAGGTTGAGAGTGGGAAACAGGAATAGTTAACATAACAGGAGGAAAAAATCAGGGAGGGGACCTGCGATTTGAAAGAAAAATGTGCTCAACATAATCTACAAAAAGACAGCTGAGCTGAAAATTAGCTAACTCCCCACAGACCATGTACGGAACCTGGGACTATCCTGGTTTGTCCATCTCCGGTCCAGACTGAAGCAACTTGCTGTGCCTTCGAGGCAGCTTATTATCTATTTTGTCCATTTGTGATGCCCTTAAAGATAAATTGAAGAATGTTACCAAATTATTTCATAGCAAGTGCTTCAAAGCAATTTAGGAGACATTTGGTATGGGTCATTAGTTGTATTATGACCCTTCCTGCATGCAACTGTATCCTTACAAGCTACACTGCATAGTGTCCATTCCAATCCAGTTCCCCAATCAGTACTTCCTGAACATGCTGTTTTTTATCAAAAAGGAAATTGTTACAGCTAGAATATAAATTGGATCATTTTGTGGCAAGTTAGTGAGTCAAAAGAGAAACCAAGCAAAGCAGAAAATTAGAGACAATTACAAAACATGGTTTCTTTGAATCATGTTCCTGCACCATGACTGCATGAATTTATCCCTTTGGTAGGTCATGTCAGAAGTTACATTGCTGTTCAACTTATTACATTTTAAATCCATTGCTATGCATTTGTCCTGATCTGGATGTTGCTAAAAGCAAAATACTGCAGATGCTGGAAATATTTTTTTTAAATGTTGGATGCACACAGCTCAGTTAGCATCTGTGCAGAGAACAGCCCTGTAAATGTTTTAGGTACAGAGCCTTCGAAACTACAAGAGGCAGACAGGCATATTAATGCAATAAACACAGAGAGGGTGGAAAGAGATACAAACTGCAAGAGGAATTGAGCGGAAAGATATAACAGATCATGTCAGTGGAAGCAATGGACAGAAGTGTTAAAGAAAGTGTGCAAGTAGCGAAGGAAGTCAAAGGCCTGAGGAACGACAATAAAATGGGCAAGGAGGAAAACATACGACCTTCCCACTCTCACCTCTCGTTGGCCTTGTCCACTGTTCCAACAAAGCTCAGCTCAAGGTTCAAGAACAATCTTATCGTTCTCTTAGTCCCTTCAACCTCTGGTCTGAGGGTTGACTTCAGTCTTATCATCTAATAGAGAGATTTAAGGGACCAAGGGATCACTAAAAGCTAGTGGACAGGTACAAAAAATAATTTAAAAGGCTAATGATATGTTGGCCTTTATCTCATGAGGGCTGGAATATAAAGGGGTGTATACAGTTATATAAAGCTCTGGTTAGTCTCCATTTAGAGTACTGCGGTCAGATCTGGTTACTGCACCTCAGGAAGGACTTGGAGGGGGTGCAGCGCAGATTCACCAGAATGATGCTGGGGCTAAAAGGTTAAATTATGAGAACAGGTTGCATAGACTTTTATGGGCAGTCTCCATTACGGGTTTGGGCACGGGAATTTACAGTAGGAAAGGTTGAGCGGGAGTGCATGCAAAGCCGTGGCTCTGGGTAGCACTCTCTCGCCTATGAATCAGAATGTCCTAGGTTCAAGCCCTGCTCCAGAAACCTGAGTCCCATAATCCAGGCCGACACTCCCAGTGCCAGTACTGAGGGAGTGCTGCACTGTCTGAGGGGGCAGTACTGAGAGAGTGCTGCACTGTCTGAGGGGGCAATTCTGAAGGAGTGCTGCACTGTCTGAGGGGGCAGTACTGAGGGAGCGCCGCACTGTCGGAGGGGCAGTACTGAGGGAGTGCTGCACTGTCGGAGGGGCAGTACTGAGGGAGTGTCGGGGTGTCAGTACTGAGGGAGCGCCGCACTGTCGGAGGGGCAGTACTGAGGGAGTGCTGCAA